>JASWHV010000014.1:44999606-45599606 GCA_030760725.1 Neostapfia colusana | reverse complement strand
TACCCGAAGACTTACGGTGCAAATCCAGCTCCGACGAGCTTCGCCGTGGTTTTGCCTCGGATCTCGCCGCCGAGCACTTTCCAGGACCCCCGAGCTCGAGAAAACCCCCGAGGTGAGATCCCTGACCTCCCCTCTACCGATCTAGGCCATAAGATCACAGTTCTAGGCAGAATTCTCGAGGATCCGAAAGTTTCCGGCGAGATCGCCGCTTCCCGCCGCCGTGCGCCGCCGGCAGCGCCGCCCGCGCTCGATCAGAGCGACGTGGCCGCTTGTGCGCCGTTTATTTTAAATCGCACGGTAGATTTTAAAACCCCGCGTACCGGTTCGATGTTATAATCTCAGCCGTCGGTTTAAAATCAGTCGGTCCACGTCAGCCCCGCGTTATAAAGACTGGAATTCTTACGTGCTACCCCCTGGGGTTCTCTGGAATTGAGAGCTAGCCCCGGAAACTTCAGATCTAGCCCCTTGAACTCCAGAAAATCATGTAAATTCATTTAAAAATCAGTTTTAGCCCCTGGACTTAATAGAAATTAGGAAAAACACTTCTGATAAGTGTAGCTAGACCCCTGGAAATTCTGAAAATAATATTATAGGCCCTGTAATGGGGTGAATTCATTATTTTAACCCTGTTTAGTATTTAATTTAGAAAATTGAATATGTAACTAGTGTTTAAATATTGAAAAGGGGGACAAACCTAATTGTCAAAATTATTAAAAACTTTCTCAGTACTTAGAAAACTTTGGAGTGAGATAAAAATATATTTTTGGGCTGAAATAAATCTGTTTCATCTATTATTCACATTTAATAGTATAGGGACACATTTTTAAGTAAAGAATAGTTAAAGAAAAATAGGGAAAATAATTATGAAATAGTATACATCAGAAGCCAAGGTCAAAAATATGATCCTAAATTATTTAGGACCAGAACCTAATCTGTTTAGGTAGTGTGTATTACTAATTTAATAATAAAATGCACAATTATGCATAAGAATATAAATCTGAAAATATAGAAACTAGTAAATGATAAATGGAGTTTCTAAAATACAAAGAATTCAGTTTAGGGTTGATAGAAATTATGAAGGCATATATGGAGAAGAAAAATACTTTTCATACATACTTGGTAGCTTAATATATAAGGAATTATTTAAAACTGAAACACACATATATACATATATGTATATATATATATAGTATGTGAGTATAAATATGAACACCAAAGTAGGAATCATACACATATAAATAAAAGTGTATGCAAGCCCCAAATCAACACACATAAAGTAACCACAACACATATAATGGTAAAGAACTTTCATAAATATGAATGTGTGGTTTGTATGAAGTGGAAGTGTGAACTATATCTTATGATTGTTGTTTTTCTTTTGCTATGTGTGATGGTATGAAGTAGAACCTGCTCAAGAACAAGTTATTCAATTCCAAGACCAAGACTACCCATTTCAAGAGCAGCAAGAAGGAGGCAAGTGTCCTTGACCACTTTGATCCTATGCTAGGATGTGTAGATAGAATTATTTGCATTGTCAAATGAAATATGAAACCCATGCTAGGAAGTTTCCCCAGAATTGCATTACCTTGTTTCCTTGAAGCTTGGGTTGGGATTTATTTTGTCATGTCATTTATTTCCATGCATATGCTTAGCCATGCTTAGAATGGGATGTTTGGGACATGAAATCATCAGTTTATATTACCATACTCTTGAATGAGAAATTGTGAGTTATGTAGAGGTAGGGATCAAGGCAAGTTGGATGTTTTGGTTGTGTGCTGGGTGCACGAGACTTGGGTTTGTGTTTAGTACTTGCCTGGATCCTAAGGACCGGTTCATGGAGCATGTAACCCGGCTTTACAGTGCCAACCACATGCTGAGATGGGGCAGCTTAGCCAATTTATTAGGTGTATCCCCGGCGTAGTATGGGTGTGTTGGATGGTGCGGGGAGTAGGTGTCAGCTGGACTACCATATGAACCGCAAGGCTCAAGAGGGGGCCACTGCAGCGGGGTTGGAGCCTCTTGTATGCTGTTAGGGGTGAAACCTCAGTGGGCCCACGCTCGTCGGGAATCCCTTTGTAAAGGCTTCGTAGTGATCTCTTGGCCACACACCTGGGAAGTGTGAATGTGGTTCGTAGCCACTGGCATAATGGAGGTTCTTTTAGTCCACCCGGCAACGGGGGATGAAATCACTACTTGTGGGTACAGTGGTACAAACTCTGCAGAGTCAAAACTGTCTTGACAGCCGTGCTCACGGTTAAGAGCGGCCTGGACTTATTCATGATTAGAGAATTGATGGTTGTGAATGTTAAGCGGGGAGCTTAACATTGGAAATGATGTTATGGTTATTGGAATATGATGATGGGATGGGAGATTGGAACCATTTCACCTGTGTAGTAATGTAGGTGCTTAGTAAGCTAAGGTGATAGGTATTAATTGCGTAGTGCTTTAACCATGAGTTCAACCTCTCCTTGTTCTAGCCATGCATGATATAATTTTCCCACACTTGCTGAGTACCATTGGTACTCAACCTTGCATATTTGTTGGTTTATATTGCTGCTCAGGTCAAGATAATGAGGTGGTGTATAATGACCAAGATTTTGGACCCGAGGAAGGCTTTTAGGTTCATGAAGACCCCCTGGCAACGCCTGTGATGGAGCCCTAAAGAATAATATTCCGCTGCTAGTTTATTTACTTGTGATGAACTTATTATTGTCCATCGAGACATTTATTATGTAAGACTTATTTATATTCGACACCTGGCTTGTAATAAATGATGCTTCACTATTTGTCATCACATGTATGAGAAAATGATCCTGGCATACATGTGATATTCACTTGGTTGTTTCTTCGGAAAAACCGGGTGTGACATTTTGTTCTGGCAGAAAAGTTGTAGAAGACTACACAAACTTTCCTGAAATGTATCACACACATCAATTGGTTTAACCAAACAAAAGTTATGTCCTGTTCAATTTCATCAAAATTCTGCTGAAAACAGGGGAGGTTGTTTCTAAGTCTTTTTAGTAAGAATCTATACTCCCAATTGACTCTTAGCTCAATATAGGAGTTCATTAACCCCTAACCGAATCCTAGAATCCAAATTTACTCTTTTCTTTGAAAACTTCCTTGTTATGCAATCTAGAACACATCACGGTACTATGTTTCCTCACAAATTCAAAAATCCTAACCGGCATTATACCAGCATATACGTCTCAAGTGGTGGCACTAACACGGTCACTCACAAACATTTTCTAAATGACATGTTCTAAAGTGGTCAAGGTACCAGCATAAAACTACTCAATAGTGAAGAACACAAAGGTTTGTCATTTCAGGCAGATCCATATCATAGTAAAACACATACGCCCCGTATCATTACCATACGGGTCGTCCTTGAGTCATGCCATGTCTCAAGGTACATGATCGGGTTATTCACCACCCGATAGAGGGCTCCACACCTTTGCAATTAAGCACACCGGTGGAACAGCTCTGAGTCCTAGAGAACATATACTTCGTGTTACAAACCACATGATGGGGTCTCCTCCTTTTGCCCCTGGGTTTGCGCACTGGAGGCTAGTGCATTTCATATGTCTCTAAGACATGAAGAGTCTTAGAAAACATATTCACTTCCCGTCCATTTCTGAATGGGACATCCCACACTACTTTCCTCGTAAGGGGAGCTAACCGATATTGATCCGCTTTCGGTGGCGTTCCTTACCATGCTTACCTCCACATAGATGCGTCGTTACAGAATTGAAATGCTGAATAATAGCACACTGTCAGCTTGCCACCTTAAGTAATTATACTATTAATAGTTTATATGTGGGCATACAATACATTTCTCACTCGTATACTTATAAGTTTTTTGAAAATATGCTCTTTTCATGCGTGATATTCTCAATGTGGCTCTGATACAACGTCTGCAAGGGCCCCTTCCGTGGTCTGCACTCCAGGAATCACACTGGGTGATGCCGTGCGATGAGGCACCCAACAGCTTGCACGAAAAGACGGTAGAACATACGGGAACGATTTATTTCTCAACATAAGATCTTTTACAACATAATGTATAACATAATGTACACACGCAGCAGAAATTAAAAATGGACATTTACTCACTCTCGACCCTAACTACGCCGAAGAGAAGTCGTTCAGCCCGTGAACGCTTCCTACTATCTACACCAAAGTAAAGCAGCGACTAGGTTTTTGGGTGACTTAAACGAACCGAGAGGTCCGATGTCTCACCGAACAACCTTCTTCATAGCAGGAATCCTGCTACCTGTAAAAGTAACTACGAAGCAACCGTGAGCACTAAGGCTCAACAAGTCTTAACCGTCAATCCTAAACATGTAACTCTACATGCAGGAGTTGTAAGAAGATAGGAATATGAATTTGCAAAATGAAGCTTGCCTAAACCTGATCCTTATATTCAGATTCCTATGGCAGCAAGTTTTAATGGTCCTCACGCATCACAACACCGGAAGTCCACAATCAAACAGAAACGCTTATTCCGATGTTGCTAGCCTAAGGTGGAATAGAAATTTAGTTTGCACTATCTCTACTTCAGTCAAGGTTTCAATACAGTGATTAAGCCATGAACAACATCTTAAGATACTTAGTTCCTCTTCTTACTACGTCATGCCACAGTGGGCAAGTATGCTCAATCCTTATCCACGAGCGACGGTGATTCGAATCAATAACAACCCGGAATACACCACACATACACCGGTCTTGAAAGACTCACACAAGAGCTCTTTCTTACGTTGCATGCAGCAATCTTTCACACAACACCATGACATAGAAAAACGCTTCGCGCCGAGCAGGATGGTCCTCTACGCGGACACGTCGAAGTTGCCCACTAAAGGATTTACACCTCCCTCCTTATCAATGCCATTCCCACGTGAAGGATGAGTTTCTATATCACGTCCATCGAGTTACATCGGTTTCATGGGTCCCATACCCCACTATATATCCGGTACAACTCAAACTTGTCCAGCAGGACTGCATACAGCACGATACTTAACCGACACGGACGGGGCTAATACCCAACCTCCACATTGGCCTTATCATACCCGGCCCAGGCCCAATGTGGTCCCAAGCATTGTCACAACCATCAGGTCGAGACAAACTTGAGCATTCCATCATACGGGAACTCCCATTCCCCATCTCACTTTCTCTGAGGGTGCTCTTATCAACAATTTCCTCTCGCAAGTAAACTCCTCTACTCGACCTTTCTTGCGTTACTACTCGACTTCTACCAGGATAGCTACACATTATCCTATGTAGGATCGAAGAGCATGTGAAAAGCTACCAGAGGGGGTTGAATGGTAGATTTAAACTTTTTAGCGGAAGCAACAAAAACCCCCTCGGTGGAAAATCGATCTGTTAAAGAAACCGTGTATGCAATTGATCTAAATGTGTTCAACCACGACAAAAGTGGTATATATTATAGAGAATCAAGTCACGAAGGCACTACAACAAGAATCACGGAAATCCGTCAAGAAAAACTCAAGTTATGATTGAAAGATCAAACGAGGGTCAATCTGTTCTACTCGAGTAAAAACCAGATCTGCAAAACTGCAAAGAAACTAGTGTAGATCAGAAACTACAAATCCAATGACCATGAAATTTTCACAAATGATAGATAATAACGTTTTGAAGACAACCCAAAAAGAATCACGTCAATTCAATCTGTAAAACTCAAGTTATGGTCAAAACACCGAAACACTGTCGTGCTGTCTAGAAACTCGACGAGAAAAACTTGACAAAAACAAGTCGGACGAACAAGGCAAAAAAGCTCCTCTAAATTACGAATTTTATTGATAAAAACATAAGAGGAACATACCAAGGTCATCTTACCACGAGCTCTGGCCTCCTTTGCTTATATACACTCCAGGAAACTAGTAAATTAACGAGGGGGGAGATTATTTCGACGGTGCGTATTTACGACGTTATTTGGAACCGTCGTAAATAAGTACATAAATATACGGCCGCGCATGCGGGAGGGGAGCGACGGCCGCCACCGCTGCCTACGCCGCCCGCCGCTGCCTCGGACGCCGCGCCGCCGCCTAAGCCGCCCATCACCGCCCCGCCGGCCGCCCCCGGCCACCCCCTCCCGCCACCGGCCGACACCTGCCACTCTCGGCCGCCCCTGGCCGCCCCAGCCGGTCCTGGCCGCCCCCTGTCGCCAGCGGCCGACCCCGGCCACCCCCTGCCGCTCCCGGCCACCCCCGGCCGCTCCCTGCCGCTACCGGCCACCTCCGCCCGGCCTCCGCCGCTGCCTCGACCCGGCGCCGCTCAGCCCCTGCCTATTAAGGTTTATTTGTAATTAGTTTTTTAGTTGAATTAGTTATTTAGTTTAGTTTGTAAAAAGTTTAGATTAAATAGTTTAGTATAGTTTGTAATTGTTAACTTTATATTGTAATTGTTTAATTGGACAGTAAATTAATTAGACTATTTAATTAGTTTAAATTGTTTAATTAGTTATTTAGTTTAGTTTGTAATTAATCCGTGTAACTAGTATATAATTGTTTAATTATTTTGTTATTGTTCAATTTGTCTCGTAAGTTTATTAGTTTGAGGTATTAAATTGTTTATTTAGTTTCGAAATGTTCAATTAGTTTTGAATTAGTTAATTAATTAATTGTGAGTGTTTACTCATTATACGTATATTAACGGGTTTCGGGCAGACCCGGCACGGCCCAACCCGGCACGGCACGGCCCGACCCATCACGGCCCAACCCGGCATGGCATGGCCCGACCCGGCACGACCAAACCTGGCAGCACGGCACGGCCTGACCCGGCACACGGCCCAACCCCCAGCATGGCACGGCCCGACCTGTCACAGTCTGACCCTGCACGGCCTGACCAGGCACGGCACGGCCCGACCTGGCACGACCTAACCCTGCACGGCCCGACTCAGCACGGCCCAATCCGGCAACACGGCACGGCCCGACCCGGCACATAGCCCAACCCCTAGCACGGCATCGCCCGACGACCCGGAACGGCTCGACCCTGCACGGCGCAACCCGGCACGGCACGACACGCTCCCACCCGGCACGGCCCGACCCTGCGCGGCCCGACCCGGCAAGACCCGGCCTGACCCGGCACGACAAGGCATGGTCCGACCCGGCATGGACCCTTTGAACTTTCAACTCTAACCATCTTTACTCCTCTTTCTCATTCTTTCCTATATCTTAAATGATTGGAAGATGGAAATGTTTAACGTAACCTATAGTAATTGATACCCATTTCAAATCTGCATGTTTCACATGCGATAGGCATGTGAAGTGTGCAGGTTCGGAATTGACCCGGCAAGACACGCCCAAAAATGGTGCAGCACGGCACAGCCCGATGGCCCTGACCCGGAATGACCCAACCCTGCACAACCCGACCCGACACGGCCCAATTCGGCAGCATGGCACAGCCAGACCCGGCACACGGCCCAACCCCTAGCACGGCATGGCCTGACGACCCGGCACGGCTCGACCGTGCACGGCCCAACCTGGCACGGCACGACACGCCCCGACCCGGCACGTCCTGACCCTGCGCGGCCCGACCCGACAAGACCCGGCCTGACCCGGCACAACATGGCACGGTCCGACCCGGCATAGGCCCTTTGAACTTTCAACTATGACCATCTTTCCTCCTCTTTCTCATTCTTTCCTCCATCTTAAATGATTGGAAGATGGAAATGTTTAACGTAACCTATAGTAATTGATTACCCGTTTCGAATCTGCACGTTTCACATACGATAGGCATGTGAAGCAGGCAAGTTCGGAATTGTCCCTTTTTGGACAGCCTAAGAGTGATCGAGGACGTGCTTATGATGAGCTAGGTACGGGGTCTAGGTCCGGATGAGATTTTGACAGCATAACCCTGTTGTTCTGTGCTGCACCATTTTTGGGCGTGTAGTGGAGAACAGCGGGGTTATGCTGCCAAAATTTTGTTTGGATTCAGACTCCGTGTCTCGTCATAAGCACGTGGCCCCGATCACTCTTGGGTTAGTTTAGGACCTATCAGCCTAGGTATAGGGGCCGTGACATAATCTAAAAAATGAACTTATAATGATGTGTGTGCTTTGAAGGTTTAACCTGAATCATGGCTGAAGACCGCACACAGATGTACTCGGGTTGGAAAAAGAATGGGCAACACTTAGACGAGTGGTTCACCAAGATTGATGCTTTTATACAACAATCTTTTTCGTTGTCCAACAACAGTAAGGTGCGGTGCCCATGTATGAAATGTCAGAATGCATAGTTTTTCGACAAAGTGACTTTGACATTTCACGTGTGTCGAAATGCTTCATGCAAAATTATGCGATCTGGTACTTTCACGGTGAGACACGTTCTCGAGTTGCTGAAGAAGAAGTGGTGGATGATAGCGCGGGGGTCGATGTGATGGATGAGATGCTTGAAGCCATAGATCCTAAGTTGACGGAGGATGCTCCTACAACGGAAGTTGAAACGTTCTTCAAGCTCCTCAAAGCATCAGAAGAGCCTCTGCATGAACACACAAAAGTGACCCTTCTTAGTTTCTTGACCCGACTTATGACAATTAAGTCTAAATATTCATGCTCTAATAACTGTTACAAACGGTTGACCTAACCAACGTAAATAAGCTCCTTATTTACGACGGTTAATGGTCACCATTGTTAATAATTGCCTTATTAACGACGGTTGACCTAACCGTCGTAAATAAGGAGCTTATTTACAACGGTATCGGGAACCGTTGTAAATAAGTATATAAATATACGGCTGCCCGTGAGGGAGGGGAGCGGTTTCGCTCCCCTTCCGCGCGCGCGACCGCCGCCGCCGCCTACGCCGCCCGCCGCCGCCCCGGACGCCGTGCCACCGCCTAAGCCGCTCCCCGCCGCCCCCGCCGGCCGCCCCCGCCACCCCCAGCTGCCCCTTGCCACCACCGGCCGCCCCCTGCCGCTCCCGGCCGCCCTCTGCCGCCGCCGGCCGCCCCAGCCGGTCCCGGCCGCCCCCTACCTCCAGCGGCCGCCTCCGGCCGCCCCCTGCTGCCCCCGGCCAGCCCTCCGCCGCCGCTCGGCCCCTGCCTATTAAGGTTTGTTTGTAATTAATTTTTTAGTTGAATTAGTTATTTAGTTTTGTTTGTAAAAAGTTCAAATTAAAGTTTAGTCTAGTTTATAATTGTTTAATCAGATTATAATTAGATTGTAATTAGTTTGTTTAATTAGATAAGATTTTCTAAATAGTTTGTAATTGTTTACTTTAGATTGTAATTGTTTAATTATACTGTAAATTATTTGATTATTTAATTAGTTTAAATTGTTTAATTAGTTATTTAGTTTAGTTTGTAATTAGTCTGTTTAACTAGTATATAATTGTTTAATTATTTTTTATTGTTCAATTAGTCTCGCAAGTTTATTAGTTTGAAGTATTTAATTGTTTATTTAGTTTTGAATTAGTTAATTAATTGATTGTGAGTGTTTACTCATTATACGTATATTAACGGGTTTCGGGCCGACCTGGCACGGCCTGACCCGGCACGGCCCAACCCGGCACGGCACGGCCCGACCCGGCACGGCCAAACCCGGCAGCACGGCACGGCCTGACCCGGCACACGGCCCAACCCCCAGCATGGCACGGCCAGACCCTGCACGGCCCAATCCAGCAGCACGACACGGCCTGACCCGGCACACGGCCCAACCCCTAGCACAGCATGGCCTGACAACCCGGCACGACTCGACCCTGCACGGCCCAACCCGGCACGACACGACACTCCCCGACCCGGCACGGCCTGACCCTGCGCGGCCCGATCCGGCAAGACCCGGCCTGACCCGGCACGACACGGCACGGTCCGACCCGGCATAGGCCCTTTGAACTTTAAACTCTGACCATCTTTCCTCCTCTTTCTCGTTCTTTCCTCTATCTTAAATGATTAGAAGATGGAAATGTTTAACGTAACCTATAGTAATTGGTTACCCGTTTTGAATCTGCACATTTCACATGGGATTGGCATACGAAGCGTGCTGGTTTGGAATTGTCCCTTTTTAGACAGCCTGCGAGTGATCGAGGGCGTGCTTATGACGAGCTAGGTATGGGGTCTTGGTCCGGATGAGATTTTGACAGCATAACCCTGTTGTTCTCAGCTGCACCATTTTTGGGCGTGCAGTGGAGAACAGTGGGATTATGCTGCCAAAATTTTGTTCATATTCAGACTCCGTGACGCGTCATAAGCACGTTGCCTCGATCACTCTTGGGTGGGTTTAGGATCTATCAGCCTAGGTATAGGGACTGTGACATAAACTAAAAAATGAACTTATAATGATGTGTCTGCTTTGAAGGTATAAACTGAATCATGGCTGATGACCGCACATGGATGTACTCGGGTTAGAAAAAGAATGGGCAACACTAAGATGAGTGGTTCACCAAAACTGATGCTTTTATACAATAAGCTTTTTCGTTGTCCAACAACAGTAAGGTGCGGTGCCCATGTATGAACTGTCAGAATGCAAAGTTTTTTGACAAAGTGACTTTGATGTTTCACGTGTGTCAAAATGGTTTCATGCAAAATTATGTGGCCTGGTACTTTCACGGTGAGACACGTTCTCGAGTTGCTAAAGAAGAAGTGGTGGATGATAGCACGAGAGTCGATATGATGGATGAGATGCTTGAAGCCATAGATCCTAAGTTGACGGAGGATGCTCCTACAACGGAAGTTGAAACGTTCTTCAAGCTCCTCAAAGCATCAGAACATCCTTTGCATGAACACACAAAAGTGACTCTTCTTAGTTTCTTGACCCGACTTATAAAAATTAAGTCTAAATATTCATGCTCTAATAGTTGTTACAACGATCTCATCAAATTGATCTGCGATATCCTGCCACAGCCTCATAAAGTGCCGAAAGATATGTACGAGTCTAAGAAATTGATATCTGGTCTTGGTATGAAATATGAGAAGATTTATGTGTGCCTAGACAACTGCATGTTTTTCTGGAAAGAGTATGCCGATGAGAAGAAGAGCTTACAATGTGGTAAGTCTATGTTCATTGAAGTTGGTAATGATGAAGGCGAGCGTGTATAGACTAAAATAGCACATAAGAAGCTTCGTTACTTGCCTGTTACACCTCGGATGAAGCGTTTGTTTCTTTCGAAAAGAACTGCCAGACATATGCGATGGCACAAAGAAGTTATACGTGAGAACAGTGGAGTTATGGTGCATCCGTCTGACAGTGCGGCATGGAAGGCGTTGGACCGCTTCGATCCAGATTTTGCCAACGATGCAAGAAACATCCACATCGGGTTAGCGACGGATGGTTTCTCACCGTTCAGTACTAACGCCACCCTATACTCATGTTGGCCCGTGTTCGTTATTCCGTACAATTTGCCACCATCTTTGTGTATGAAGTGTGAGTTTATGTTCCTCTGCCTCATTGTACCTGGACCAGATCATCCTGGTTCACGACTCAACGTGATGTTGAAGCCATTGATTGAGGAGTTGAAAATGTTATGGACAAGAATCGATGCGTACGACTGTTATAGAAAACACAACTTCAACTTTCGAGTTGCGTACTTATGGTCCGTTCATGACTTTCCAGCATACGGCATGTTTTCTGGCTGGAGCACTCATGTTTGTTTGACATGTCCGATATGTGCTGCAGACACAGAATGTTTTCGGCTGAGTCATGGTGGCACTATATCTTACTTTGATTGTCATAGACATTGGTTACCTAAGAATCACATTTTTAGACAATAGAGGAATACCTTCAAAAAGGACACTATTATCACAAAAGGACCACCGCAACGTTTGAATGGGTCAGAGATTTCTGCATTGTTGGACAAACTTGTGCCAGATGAAAATCGTCCAGGATATTTTGTTGGTTACGGAGAGGACAACAATTGGACTCATGTATGTGCATTATGGGAGCCACCGTATGTGAAGTCCTTAATTCTAATGCACAACATTGATGTCATGCATCAGGAGCGTAACATTTGCGAGTGTATTGTAAGTACATGCTTGGATATGATGGGCAAAACAAAAGACAATCTAAAGGCTCGAAAGGATTTAGCAGAAGTTTGTAATCGTCCAAGTGTTGAACTCACTGAAGCCGGTGACAAACCTCGTGCATCTTTCTGTCTTAGAGGTAAAGAAAAGAAAGAAGTCTTTAATTGGTTGAAAAAGTTGAAATTTCCAGATGGTTATGCTTCTAGCCTGAGACGAGCTGTGACTGTGAAGACTGGAAAACTCACTGGGTTGAAAAGCCATGATTATCACATAATCATGGAACGACTTTTGCCGGTAATGTTTCAGGGCTATCTTGACGATGCAATGTGGAAGGTGTTAGTCGAGCTTAGCTTTTCTATAGAAAGCTTTGTGCTAAAGAAATCACAATGGATATGATGGAAAAATTGGAAATAGAGGTACCTGTGTTGTTATGTAAGATGGAAATTTTTTCCCTCCAGGCTTCTTCAACCCAATGCAACATCTCCTAATACATCTTCCATATGAAGCTAAAGTGGGCGGCCCTGTTCAATATTGGTGGATGTATCGCATTGAAAGAGCACTCGGAATGCTGAAACCAATGGTTCGCAATAGGTCAAGGGTAGAAGGATGCATCGCCGAAGCTTTTACACTTCAGGAGATAGGATACTTTTCAAGTGTTTACTTTGCAGAAGAAAACAATGTTAATGCTCCAATGCTGTGGTACAATGTGAATGAAGCACTTCCTTGTAGTGACCTCTCAATTTTTCAAACAAGAGGCACCACCGTTGGTAGTAGCATGAGCTATGATGCTACAACAGAAGAAAAGACAGCAGCATTGCTTTACATGTACGCAAATATAGATGGGATGGACAAATATTTTCAGTAAGTGTTTCTTCACCATGTATACTAAATAGCACGCATGTCTGAATATACAATAATGACCCTATATTTTCTTTATTTAGCCTGTTTGACCGAGAAAATTGAAGTCTAAGCATCAACCTATGAGCAAGCAAGTACTAACGATGCGACGTATTGGAGTAAATGGAGGGCCTAACTTTCAATCTTGGTTTAGAGAACATGTAACGATTTCTTTTCTTTCTCTTCTTCTATGATTAACGATTTTGGGGCAAAAAAATCTTCTAACTTCTATATTTCGAACAGTGAAAAATGATGCACATGTCCATGAGGACTTGCGTCAATTGTCATACGAATCTACTAAAGTTAGAAGCTACGGTCGATACGATGTCAATGGGTCCCGCTTTCGTACAACTGATTTTGAAGATCACCGACCTCTAACTGCAACATGTAACACTGGAGTTGTGAATACGACTCTTGATGCCGAAGGACGGGAAATGGATTATTATGGGATTATTGAAAGAATCCTTGAATTCAGTTTCACCAGAAATAAAGAGCTAAATGTAGTATTTTTTTACTGCGATTGGTTTGGTAATAATACAGGAACTCGACAAAGCCAATTTGGCATGGTAGAAGTGAAACACAATGAACGACTACGAGGATGTGACACATTCGTCCTTGCAAACCAAGTCAAGCAAGTGAATTATTTAAATTATCCTTGCGAAAAGCTACGTGCTTGGTGGGTTGTACAAAAGGTGAATCTTCGTGAACAGTTATCTACACCAGACGATGATGAGTATAATGATACTTTGTTGTCGTTGAACGGTGAGATTGATGAGGTTTACCAAGAAGATGAGTTACCGTATCAATTTGTCATCGAGCCAGGTCTAGAACTTGATGAGTTAGTTGGAGATGTTCAAGATATAGAGACTCGTGAGACACGAAAACAAAAACGAAAACCAGTCACGGTTGAATTCTATTATCTTCTTTTCTATTATCTTCCTTATTATTAATTGAATTCAATAAATAATAATTGTTCATTAAACAGGATGTCGTCAAGTAGGAGAAAGGGAAAGAGCAAGGGGGTCAAGCCGCCGACGAGGAGTTTTCTGCCCACCGCCTCGAGCGAGGCCTTTCGGGGTAGCCAGCTCAGCGCTAGTAGGAGGGCTGCGTTGTTGAGCCAGGTACCAGAGCTACAAGGTAGAAATGTGGCAGTAATGCGGTCTTCAGAGGTAAATAGCATCTTCTTCAATTTTTTTAAGTTCTTAAATTGCATAAGTACTACATTCATATATATACAATTTCAAGGACGACTCTTCGTCCGAGTACTCCGAGGAGTGCAGTCCACAGCAGCCACTAGTGGCTGACCACCCTTCGCAGCCGGCTTCTGGGTCCGGTGGTTCTGAGCCAGGAGGTTCCTCAACTGACCACTCTTCTGGGTCACTTGATGTGGAGCCTCATCGGGTGCGCAAGACTAGGAGCGGTCACTTTGTGAGTCTTCCTCTTTTTAGGATCGAAGAGCACATGAAAAGCTACCAGAGGGGGGTGAATGGTAGATTAAAACTTTTCGCAGCGGAAACAACAAAAACCCCTCAGCAAAAAATCAATCGGTTAAAGAAACCGTGTGTGCAAGTGTTTTCAAACGTGTTCAACCATGACAAATCAAGTAGAGAGGTAGAGAATCAAGTCACGGATCTAATGCAACAAGAATCACTTGAAAACACGAAGTAAAACTTGAGATACGATCAAAACATTAAACGAAGATCAATCTGTTCTACCCGATATAAAACAGATCTGCAACGCTGCAAAGAAACTCGTGTATCTCAAAAACTACAGATCCGAAGCTCGTGAAAACTTCACAGATCATAGATAATTGAGTTGTTAAGACAACCCAAAAGAATCATGTCAATCGGATCTGTAAAACTCGAGTTATGAACGAAACACCGAAGCAACGTTGGTCTGTCCAGAAACTCGGCGAGAAAGACTTGACGAAAAACAAGTCGGACGAACAAGGCACAAAAGCTCCTCGAAACTATGAACTTTATTCAATAGAAACACAAGAGGAACAGCCAAAGTTCTCTACCCACGAGAGCTCTGGCCTCCCTTGCTTTTATAGCCAGCCCTCAGGCTAAACAATCCAATCTAGGACTCCTACTCCTAATTGGAGTCGTATCCTAACTTACCATAACTGCTCAGGACTCTCCTATTCGCAGATAGAAGCAATCGTGAGACTTCCAAACACCTTAGGAACGTCCTAAACATTCCTAAAACAACTCAACTTCGTGCCTAGCACGAAATCCTATCATAACCAACTCAAATCTTCCATATTTGAGCCATATCCGACTCAGCCTCAGCCTGAGTACGCAATCCAGCCGGTTGGACCTTTCCGACCAATTCTTTATGTCCACTTCTCTTCATCACGCCTTGGAACAATGTTGCCACGTCCATGCACTCCTTGCACACGTGCAAACACCTTCCAACGACGTACACGCAACCTTCATATGCACTGCCCTTGATCCAAACATGCTGCGCGACCTCCCGATCAACTCAACCACAGCTCCTCCCGAACTTGGTTGTTGGAACCTCATCTCCTCCCTGAGACTAGTCCAAGGATCCCGTCACCAGCCATGTCTTGAACTCAATAAACCTGCACATGAATAAACAACCAATGCTTTCCCTACACAAGTCCTCGACTTGACTCACATTAGTTCGAAAACCACAACACCTTACATGAGCACATCACATAAGCATGTTGCAAACCATATCAAATGATAACAGCCATAACCACCAAAACACACAAAAAACTTAGCAAATTAATACTAAGCAAACCTTCCCATAAAGCAAGTTTGAAACATTGCGAGTTAAAAGCAAAAACAAGACACTGCAGTTCTACGAGTTGAACTTCACGGGAGCTCCCTAGAAACAAGCTCCGGACCTCACAGAAGCTCTCTGGACCTTGCAGGAGCTCTCCAGACCTTGCGTCGGACCTTGCCAACACTTGGCGGACCTAACAAAGAACTTGTCGGACCTTGCCACAGAAGAATGTTTTGGCAATATTCAAAACTTTGAATGTTAATGCTAACTTTTATCCTAATTGCCAATGTATTCAGCACACATAGGTCTCACAATCTCCCCCTTGATGAATGCGTTGGCAACACCAATTAAAATCCGAACATTGGCTTATGAAAAGTTTTGAAAAGGTTTGAAAACTCATTTCTCCCCCTTTATTAATTTCTCCCCATTTTTTAAAATCAGAGAAGGAAGAAAGTGTATAACATATGCAAAGTGTAAAAAAAATCTCTCCTTATACATATTTCTCCCCCTTTGACAATGTATTCAGCAAGGTTCAAAAGAGAAATTTTTAAATGTTATGAGCATATTATAACATATACATACAAAACAAAGCTCATCCAAGTCATACTATCAGGTTACTTACACTATCACATCAATGAGATACATAAAGTAGTGTAAGCCATGCTAGAGATCAAATGTATTTTTCAGTTTAAGCAAGTCATGATCTCCCTTACTCAACTATTTCAAAACCTGAAAACATGACACTTGTTGCTGCATTTTTATTATTCATAATCATTTAAGGCACAAAGTTGATCATATGATATTTGCAAGAGATTATATGCCGCATCAGACTTATTCTAACCAACCAAGCCAAGCCTATGTCATTTGACAATCAGAAGCTTAAGGACATGGTTTTAGTCATACACAATTCCTTCCAAGTTCATATCTTAGTGCAATGATAAGCAATCTCAAAAGAAGAAGTGCGATGCATACATATTCTCTTGATCTTTTCTCAATTTTTTATTTGAAAACTCAACATGTGAGCTGATCACTTGATTAATTTTTTATGATTAAAAGCACTTGTGAGCACGCAACAAGTTCAAAACCGCAAGAAAGTTCGATCATGACCAGATTTAGTGTAAGTAATTATTCCAATTACTAGTCATGGCAAAAACTACAAAATGTATAACATGAGTAATGTAGTAAGAACTTTCAGCCTGTAAAAGGAATCACAAAGTCATATATGTATGAAATACTATGCTCATATTATTTTAGTTTCAGGTTCACACATAGACTTTCGAAGTTTCAAAAACTCCCCCTCAATTTAAGCCATGAGGATGCATAACTCCTATTTCACTACGAATGAAACAAAAACGAGTGAAATCCAAAGGTTTTGTAAAAATATCAGCCAATTGTTGTTCGGTATCGACATGGTGAAGCACAATGTTTCCTTTTTCAACATTATCACGAAGAAAGTGATACCTAATGTCAATGTGCTTAGTTCTAGAGTGTTTCACGGGGTTTTTAGCAATACAAATTGCACTAGTGTTATCACAAAACAGTGGAACACTATCTAAATCAACCCCATAGTCCTTAAGTGTTTGAACAATACAAAGAATTTGTGAGCAAGCGCTAGCCGCAGCTACATATTCAGATTCGGCCGTGGATTGTGCAACTGAACTTTGTTTTCTAGAGGACCAAGCAACAAGTGAATTACCAAGAAAATGACAAGCACCCGAAGTACTTTTCCTATTAATCCTACAACTCCCAAAATAAGCATACGAAAAAGCTTTCAAAGAAACGGTTGAGGAAGAAGGAAGAAAAATGCCAAATTCTTGAGTTCCATGTAGGTACCTGAGAATCCTTTTGATGGCTTGGTGATGTGAAGCACGTGGAGAAGCTTGAAAACGTGCACAAAGACATACGCTGAATCGTATGTCCGGTCTTGACGCCGTGAGATACAAAAGTGATCCAATCATACTTCTGTATTCTTTTTTATCGACCGGGTCACCATCTTCGTCAAGTTCAAGTGTTGTTGCTGTTCCCATTGGTGTCCGAAGAGGCTTGCATTTGTCCATGTTGAAGCGCTTAAGAAGGTCCTTTGTATACTTAGTTTGATGCACAAAAGTTCCTTCTTTTGTTTGCTTGATTTGCAGCCCCAAAAAGTATGTGAGTTCTCCCATCATACTCATCTCAAATTCTGAACTCATCATAGCTGAAAACTTGGACACGAGATCATGAGAAGCACAACCAAAGATAATATCATCCACATACACTTGAATGAATAATGAGTCATTGCCATGCTTAAGTACAAAAAGAGTTTTATCAACCTTGCCCATGGTAAACCCCGTTTCAAGTAAGAATGTTTTTAACCTATCATACCATGCTCTAGGGGCTTGTTTTAGACCGTACAAGGCTTTGGACAGTTTGTAAACATGATTAGGAAAATTTGGATTTTCAAAACCCGGTGGCTGCTTAACATAAACCTCCTCTATGTAGCCATTAAGAAAAGCACTTTTAACATCCATTTGATATAACTTGAAACCTTTAGATGCAGCAAATGCTAATAAAATTCTTATAGCTTCTAATCTAGCAACAGGAGCAAATGTTTCATCAAAATCTAGACCTTCAATTTGAGTAAAACCTTGAGCAACCAACCTAGCTTTATTCCTAACCACAACCCCATCCTCACTTTGCTTATTTTTAAATACCCATTTAGTTCCAATTAATGTGTGACCTTGAGGTGGAGGTACAAGTTTCCAAACATTATTTCTTTCAAAATTTTCTAATTCTTCTTGCATGGCATTAATCCAAGATTCATTAGTTAGTGCGTGTGATATATCCTTGGGTTCAAAAGAAGCAACAAAAGCAGAATGAGCATGAGAGTTTGGATCGCAAAACCTGGACCGAGTGACTCGTTCATGCAAGCTTCCAATGATTTGTTGTGGAGGATGACTTTTGAGCACTCGGAGGGGAGTAGACACTTCACAAACACCTTCTTATTCATCTTCGGACCTTTGATTAGGAGAGCTTGTTGATTGAGGAAGGTCCGAACCAGCAGTAGTGACTTTTGGTGCTGGTTGTGGTGCAAAATCAGCAGCTTGATCGTTATTTACTTCCGAGTTTTCGGGCAGCAGCACCACTTCTTCATCTTCTTCAATAAAAATACTCTCCCCCTGCGGATATGGATCCGGACCTGCAATATCGGAGCTAGTACTTGGGCTAGCTTCATCAAAAGAAACCTCGCAAGTCTCCACAATTTTGTTAGTGTCAAGTAAAAGCACACGGTAGCCTCTAGTATGAGATGGATAACCAAGAAACATGCCATCAACAGATCTAGCTTCAAATTTATCAAGATTACCATGTTTCTTAACAAAGCATTTGCATCCAAAAACCCTAAAGTGTGTAACACTAGGCCTATGTCCAAACCGGAGCTCATATGGGGTTTTTCCAAGCTTAGCACGCAAGAAAACACGATTTGAGACATAACAAGCGGCTGCAATTGCATCAGCCCAAAATTTCCTAGGAGTTTGATATTCATCATGCATAGTCCTAGCCATCTCAACTAAGGTCCTGTTCTTTCTTTCTACGACACCATTTTGTTGTGGTACATAGGGTGAAGAGTATTGATGATCTATTCCATTTTCAGCACAAAAGTGATCAAAGGATTGGTTTTTAAATTCAGTTCCGTTATCACTTCTAATTGCTTTTAATGATCCTGGGTGATCAATAGATAATCTAAGAAATAAAGTTCTAAAATGACTAAAAGCTTCATTCTTAGATGCCATAAAATAAACCCAAGAATATCTGGAATAATCATCAACAATCACAAGCACATACCATTTACCTCCGAAAGATTGAACACGTGTCGGACCTACTGTGTCAAGATGTAAAAGTTGTCCCGGTTCAGCTGTCATGGTCATTGTGAGAGGAGCATGTGAACCTGCAACAAACTTAGCATGTCTACAAGAAGAGCACACAATATTATTGTCCTTTTTAAGCTTCGGCAGCCCCACGTATGCGATCGAGAGCACTAACACGAGTGAGATGATCAAAGCCTATGTGACCAAGTCTACGATGCCAAAAATATAGATCCTTTGTATCATTAGCAACTAGACACCGATGCTTAGAAGTTGACTAATCAAAATCAGCTTTAAAAACTCTTCCAAACCTAGACATGTTAAACAAAAGCTCACCTTTTGAATCTACAACCTTGCAGCAATTTTTAGCAAAGCTAACCTCTAGATTTTCATCTAGCAATTGTGAAACCGAAAGCAAGTTGTATTTCAAATTTTTAACAAGTGCCACATCTTTCAAAGTGTAGAGATTGTTTATTCTAACCGAACCTTTAGCAATTATGGGAGTAGAAGAGTTATCGGCGAAAGTAACATTTTTTACACGTGACACAAAAGAGAGAGAGGAGAACCATTCTTTGTTACCGGTCATGTGGCGTGAGCAACCTGAATCCACAATCCAAATGTTCTCCTTCCTCAAACGTGAAACCTACACAGCAGCACAATACGTCGATGACTCAATACTGGGGTTAGTTAAAAGACTTTTAGGAATCCAGTACTGAGTCACACGACGTCCAGCAGGAATAACACGCGAAAGCTGAAAAGGTACAGCAGGTTTATGAGCCAAACATCAAAAAAATTTGTTCCCAACTACTGACTTAGAAGATGTGTTATATGTAGCACAAAAAACAGTAGGTCCAGGAGCAAGTTTTTGACTCATTACAGCAGGTTGCAAGCTCCGAACATTCGGTCTAGCAGATTTTGCTTGGTTGTTATGTGATCTAGCAAGTATTCTTTGTTTCTTATCGTGTTTAGCTAGTCTATAAACAAAATCCATGACATGACCATCTCTACCACAGTAGGTACAATGAAAAATAACCTTATTATCATGTCTAGATGAGCAAGCAACACGTTTATTAGAACCCGAATGGGACAGTACTCCTGTAGATTTGAAAATCACCTCTTTTTGTCTAGGAGCTGTTTGAATCAAACCGCTTCCTAATGACTTTACAACTTTAGGTGGGTGTGCCTTAGCATGAGCATGAGAATTAAAACCTAAACCAGTTTTATCATTACAAGACTTGGAAGAATTCAGCAGCAAGTTTAGGTTCTTATTTGCATTAGAAAACCGATCTAGTGTCCTATGCATGTCATCAAGTTTATTGGACAGATCAAAGCAGTTTTCACATGAAGTTTTTCCTTTTAGTTTGCAATTTGAACAATATTTAACTTCATGCACACGTAAAGCATTGTTCAAAATAGAAATCTCATTCATAGCATCATTTAGTTTCTTATTCAGATCATCACATGAAGAACAATGCAAATCAATTGTAGAACAACAAGCATCTTTCAAATTTTTATCATTAAGTGCAGCAAGCTCTTTGTTCTTTTCAATTTCAAGTTCAATTTTATCAAGTGTACATGCGTGTGCACTTCTTAAAGAGGATAATTATTCATAAATCAAATCACATGAGGAACAAGAATCATCACTAGGAATGAAAGTTTTTAAACGATTAATTTCAGATTCTAGTGATTCAATTTTAACAGCATTGTTCCTAAGTTTTTTATCCTTTTTCTTTAATATAACAGTGGCACGAGAAATAGCATCACACATTTCTTCGCAAGTGGGACATACCTCTTCATCGTCGCTGTTGTGTTCTGCCTCCTCGGAGCTTGAACTTGACTTGCTCGCCATGCAGCACATATTTGCCTGAGCTTCTTCATCTTCATCACTACCGGTGTCCACATCACTTGAGCCGAAATCTTGAAGTGCAGAGATCATACTATGCACTATGTTGCGCGTTGATAAATCTTTCTTCTTCTTATTCTTTGCAAACGATTTCTTCGGCCTTGTTTACTTTTCTTCACGTGAAGTCGGACCTGAAAGGTTAGGGCACTCCGTACAAAAATGTCCTGTCTTACCACATTCAAAACATCGTTGAGGTCCGGAGCTTCCTCTCCTTCTAGTTCTCACATTTCGCAATGCTTTTGAGAACCGAGTAGAGATGAGTGCAAGATCCTCCTCTGGAAACTCTTCAATCTGTTCAAGGGTTAGAGAGGACAGCAAAGACAGTGCACCACTAGATGATGATTGACTAGAACTAGACATGTCACGTTGCGAAACAAATGCAATAGACTTGTTGGGGTTTTTACGTGAGATGATGTCAATTTCATGAGTTTTCAATTTAGAATAAAGCACGTCTAAAGTAAGAGAACTCATGACGGTAGATTCACGAATAGATGTAACTTTCATCTCCCAAATTGACATATCTAATGCTCCTAACAATTGTCTAGCATTTTCAGCATCTGAAAAGTTAACATTGACACTACGCAAGTTGCTGAGAATTTTATTAAAGCGAGCAAAAAGGTCGTCAATTGACTCACCGGGTTGCATCTCAAAACGCATGTATTCTTTCTTGAACATATCTTGCCTTACCTCCTTGATCGTATTGGATCCTTCATGGTAGTCACAATGAGCTTTCCAAACATCATATGCAGATCGGAGGTGTGCAACACGGTCGAAGTCGCTTTGAGTCAATCCTTGGATGATCAAGTTGCGAGCCCTGTTGTTGTTGTCAACATCTCTCATGTTCGCAGCCATAACTTGATCGTTGGGTTGTACATCGAAGTTCCGGTAGACCTTTTCCCATATGGAGAATCCTTGCGCCTGTATGTAGGCCTCCATCCGCGTCTTCCAAACCTGAAAATCGATGCCATTGAACACACAAGGTTTTGCGGAGTACTTCTCCATAATGGTTAGTCAAAACACGTGCAAATCACAAAGATTAGAGCACCTTGGCTCTGATACTAATTGTAGGATCGAAGAGCACGTGAAAAGCTACCAGAGGGGGGTGAATGGTAGATTAAAACTTTTCGCAGCGGAAACAACAAAAACCCCTCAGCAAAAAATCAATCGGTTAAAGAAACCGTGTGTGCAAGTGTTTTCAAACATGTTCAACCGTGACAAATCAAGTAGAGAGGTAGAGAATCAAGTCACGGATCTAATGCAACAAGAATCACTTGAAAACACGAAGTAAAACTTGAGATACGATCAAAACATTAAACGAAGATCAATCTGTTCTACCCGATATAAAACAGATCTGCAACGCTGCAAAGAAACTCGTGTATCTCAAAAACTACAGATCCGAAGCTCGTGAAAATTTCAAAGATGATATATAATTGAGTTGTGAAGACAACCCAAAAAGAATCACGTTAATCGGATCTGTAAAACTCGAGTTATGAACGAAACACCGAAGCAACGTCGGTCTGTTCAGAAACTCGGCGAGAAAGACTTGACGAAAAACAAGTCGGACGAACAAGGCACAAAAGCTCCTCGAAACTATGAACTTTATTCAATAGAAACACAATAGGAACAGCCCAAAGTTCTCTACCCATGAGAGCTCTGGCCTCCCTTGCTTTTATAGCCAGCCCTCAGGCTAAACAATCCAATCTAGGACTCCTACTCCTAATTGGACTTGTATCCTAACTTACCATAACTGCTCAGGACTCTCTTATTCGCAGATAGAAGCAATCGTGAGACTTTCAAACACCTTAGGAACGTTCTAAACATTCCTAAAACAACTCAACTTTGTGCCTAGCACGAAATCCTATCATAACCAACTCAAATCTTCCATATTTGAGCCATATCCGACTCAGACTCAGTCTGAGTACGCAATCCAGCCGGTTGGACCTTTCCGACCAATTCTTTACGTCCACTTCTCTTCATCACGCCTTGGAACACTGTTGCCACGTCCATGCACTCCGTGCACACGTGCAAACACCTTCCAACGACGTACACACAACCTTCATATGCACTGCCCTTGATCCAAACATGTTGCGCGACCTCCCGATCAACTCAACCACAGCTCCTCCTGAACTTAGTTGTTGGAACCTCATATCCTCCCTGAGAATAGTCCAAGGATCCCGTCACCAGCCATGTCTTGAACTCAAGCAACACCTGCACATGAATAACCAACCAATTCTTCCGAGCACAAGTCCTTGACTTGACTCACGTTAGTTCGAAAACCACAACACCTTACATGAGCACGTCATATAAGCATGTTGCAAACCATATCAAATAATAACAGCCATAACCACCAAAACACACCAAAAACTTAGCAAATTAATACTAAGCAAACCTTCCCATAAAGCAAGTTTGAAACATTACGAGTTAAAAGCAAAAACAAGATGCTACAGTTCTACGAGTTGAACTTCACGGGAGCTCCCTAAAAACAAGCTCCGGACCTCACAGAAGCTCTCCGGTCCTTGCAGGAGCTCTCCGGACCTTGCGTCGGACCTTGCCAACACTTGGCGGACCTAACAAAGAACTTGTCGGACCTTGCCACAGAAGAATGTTTTGGCAATATTCAAAACTTTGAATGTTAATGCTAACTTTTATACTAATTACCAATGTATTCAGCACACATAGGTCTCACACTCTTGCTCCAGCAAACCCATTGGATCGGATAGTTATTGTGACACCCTCATCTCGGGTGTCAGCATATGTTCATGTTTATGAAGAAGAAAAACAATTTTAGAAAAGAGGGAACGGAAACAAGTATCAAAAGGATAGCCAGTAAAGCTCTCCGAGAGCGCCGAAGGCAACTTCCACGACCAGCAGACCACGTGGTGTGTTCGGAACTCATTCCCGAGAGATAGGGAGAGGTCCGACGCTAAACTGGATACGTGGCAGGCTCGGGGGTCACCTCCGCATTTGGAAAGAGGTCCGACCCTGTGGGACACGTGCTGCCGCGGAGATAGCCTCTGCGGAAGAAGCAAAGGCATTTTTCATAGGACACGTGTCACCCGCGGAGCTAGTTCTCGCGGAAATAAGAGGACCAGTTGCGGGGGATACGCGTCAATCTCGGAGCTCATCTCAGAGAAGTCTGGATCTATCGAACACGTGTCGCCACCGGAGCTTATCTCCGGAGGTCCTTCCCTGCTGGACACGTGTCAACCTCGGGGCATGTCCCTGAGGGAAGGAAAAGGCGGAAAGACCAGCATCCACACGTGGCGTGCGCGGAGCTCGTCTCCGAAGAAGAGGGAGGTCTCGCTCGTGACACGCGGCACAACCGGAGCTCGTCTCTGTGGGAGAAGAGATACCAGGCTTGGAAGGACACGTGGAGCTTCCGGAGCTCATCATTACGGAGGTAACGAGTCTGGAGCAGTTTTTACGCGTAAAGATACCAGTACGCAACGAAAACCGATCCAAACTCCACAATGTTACCAAAGATAAGACGTCAGGATCCAACAAGATCTGAATAAGACTTTTATTCGGGATCCAATTAGATTAGGACTCTTCTCTTCCCGATTATAAATAGAACCCGAAACCTCTGGCCGAAACCACGAACTTCTCTTTCAACTCTTGAGCCGACGACTTAGCGCTTTAGCCCTAACTCGCCGAGCAAAACATCGCCGAAGCGCAACAAGGGAGATCATCGGAGAAGGACCGAGTGGTCTGAGGAGGACCTCGAAGTCAAGAAAAACGTGAGGTAGGACTTCAATACCACCTTACGACATCATGTTGTTCATCTCTTTGCATCTGTTCTTCGATTCCTTTCGAACAGAAGCCTTTTCGTGAACAGATCACTTGATGATCAGTTGATCTAAAAACAAGATCATCGCCACAACCACCTTTGATCCGAATACCTCTGACCATGCAAGCCATGTAAGAATACGTACAGATCAATCTAATGAAACTAATCATAGGATAGCATGCATGTGCATCATCGCATCTAGTTTAGGGTTTCGTGCATGATATTGATTGCTGTGAATCTTGTATGCACGTGAATCCTACGTAGCAGGACAGGTTCAAGAAGCTGTCTACGACGAACTACAGCAACCAGGTTTTGAGAATCAAGAACAACCGGAACCGCAAGAATAAGGCAAGTGCTCCTTGACCATGTTGATCCTATGTTTTCGGGTAAAACTATTTTGTTTTGCGAAAAGGTGTGTGTGCTGAGTCAAACATGATGGGAAACCCTTTTATAGGAGTTTACTAGTTTTGGTTAAACCACCCTTGTCACCTGGGAAGTTTTATGAGTCGGGTATGGTTTTTGTTTTATGCTTCGCTGAGTCCATGGGATTGGGAAGCGAGATAGATGTGTCTAGCTAACTGCACTCATAATAATAATGAGACTGATGTTAATAATAAACATGGATCGGAGGGGGATCTAGGCAAGCCTGGGTTTGTGTATGAGGTAGCATGAGATGGTGGTTTTACTTGCTGTAGATCTAAGGACCGGTTCATGCATGCACATGCCAGGATAACAGTGCCACCACAAGGCCAAGTATGGGTGCGGCTTAGCTGAGTAATTAGGTAAGTTGCTAGGGTGTTATGGACTGTGGAAGGCGCGGGGGAATGGGAGTCGAGTGAGGACTGCCCTGGGAACTGCATGGCACAAGAGGGGGCCCGTGGGTGGGAGAATTGGAGATTCTAGCCTGCCGGTGAAACCTTAGTGAGTCCATACATCTAGTAACCCCTTTGTAAAGGCTATTTTGTGATCTCTTGACCATACACCGACGGATGTGTACTGGTATAATGGAGGTTCTGCAGTCGCCGACGGGTGACGAAATCACAAACTTGTGGGTAAAGAGGTGCAAACTCTGCAGAGTTATTAAAACTATCATGATAGCCGAGCTTACGGTCATGAGCACCTGGCTAAACTGCCATGATTAGATGGGATGTTTACTGGGATGGTTATTGGAATGGTTATTGGGAAGGTTATTGGTTATGGTTATTGGTTATGGTTTGGTTTGGGACTGTTAAGTCCGGAAGATGAGATGGTTGCATGACTGGTGGGTCATGACATGAGATTGGTCTCGGTGTGAGACGAGGGTGTTTTATGAGGTGAAATGGTAGCGAATACGAGGAGGTATTCGTGAGTATGAATAAAAGATTGGTTAATGTTCGGATGGAACACGGGAAGTGATGAAGGTATGTTGGTAATTTAATACATGCTGGGACCTCATTCATCTAAAAGTTAAGCTGCTGTTTTATCATAATTTTATAAATTTGCTTTTCTGCAAATAAGCCTTTTATACCTACCTTGTTTATGATGCTGCATATCATGTGTTATTCCCGCACTTGCTGAGTACATCATTGTGCTCAAACTTGCATTATTATTTCTTCATCAACAGCAAAAGAAGGCTACTATGAAGACCGAGTAGAGCATTATGGCGTGTGATCTGTTCTCAACCTTGCCTGTGGAGGGAATAGAGATGGAGCCACTTCTGCTTAGTTTTGCTTCCGCATTAGTTTTTGCTTCCGCATTTAAATCAGAATTCCGCTGCGTAGAAATAGGGACTTCCGCTGTGAGCATGAGTCCAAGACTCACGAGGTGTTGTAATAAACTATGTTAATCATGGTAATATATAATCTGAATTCAGTTTGTGGAACGTATGTGTATGTGTGATAAACATCCTGGGCACACATATGCATTAGTTCTCGGTTCCGTGGTTTTCCACAGAATTGAGGGTGTCACAGATTGGTATCAGAGCCACGGGTTGACAGTAGGTTACACGCCTAAAGATAGAAGCCTTAGATTGGTATCAGAGCCACGGGTGGACAGCAAGTTACACCCCTGAATAGGAGTCATAGGTAGCTAAGCCACACTGACCAAAGGAAGCATCCTAGGATGAATAGCTTAGATTGGCCTTGAAACCACCTTGACATAGAAAACCATCCTTGAATAGGAGTTGAGTGGGCCCTTGTGATGATTATTTGTGAATATGTGCTTAGTGTGAGTGGTGGGACGTCTCAAAAACGTTGTCCATATCCACACATAAGAAGAAGGAGGTGTGAGGTGTTTCGGCACTTAATCACATCCTCATAAGGACTAATATATATAGTCCAACTCCCCTTGATGCATATAGTTGAAAGGACCTATCTAACCTTCTATTCTATTTCGTTTCCCCTCACAGATGGTGAGAGGAAACGCCAGCCGATGGAACGTCCAGGAAGATGACCACGAGGAAGTTCCTGCCAACCCCGGAGCTGGCGAAAACAACCTAGAAAGGTTGATGGCCATGCAAAACCAGCTTATGCAAACCATGATCCAAACTTTGGGTCAGTTGCAGGCCAACCAAAACTCCGTTCCGGCACCACCGCCACCACCACCACCGGCTCATAACAGGTTGGGAGAGTTCATGAGGACTCGACCACCCACCTTTGCTCAAGCAAGCGATCCAATGGAGGCCGATGATTGGTTGAAATCCATGGAGAAAAAGCTTGCCATTGTTCAGTGCAACGACCGAGAGAAGGTTCTCTTTGCGTCGCACCAACTGATGGGAGCAGCTGCTGACTGGTGGGATGCCTTGAGCAACGCCCATGCCAACCCGGAAACAATCACTTGGACTGAGTTCAAGGAAAGTTTCCGCTCCCACTACATCCCTGTTGGCTTAATGATGCTCAAGAGGCAGGAGTTTAAAGGTCTCCGCCAAGGGCAGAAAAGTGTGAACGAATATCTCAACAAGTTCATACAACTGTCCCGATATGCCCCGAAGATGTCAACTCAGATCAGAGGAAGTAGTACCTGTTCATGAGAGGGTTGAACAATGAGATCCAAGTTCAGCTCCTCAACAATGACTACGTAAGCTTCCAGAAGCTGGTTGATAAGGCTATCGTGGTGGAAAACAAGATCCGAGAGATCGAGCGCGAGTGCAAAAGGAAGATCCCATACCAGCCCCAAGGGAGCAACGTACGACCTAGATACATGCCCCCTGCACCGCAGTATGGATCGACCACTCCTACGTACCGCCCAGGTCAGCCACCACAGCAACGGCCCGTTGCACCGGCACCTCATGTGCCCATGCCTCCTGCGCCCCGGCCTAACAATGGCGCTCCTGTTCAAAACCCCCGCCCCAACGTACCTGCTGCCATAGGCAACAGGGCATGCTTTACATGCGGGGAAGTAGGCCACTTCGCTAACCAGTGCCCGAAGAGAGGCCCTGGACAGCAAGGTAACGTGCCCAAGCAGAACCAGCGACCAAACGGAGGAGACAACCAAGGGAACCGTGGACTGCAGAACTATGCTCGTGGCCACGTTAACCATGTCACTGCTGAGGAAGCACAACAGGCTGAGGACGTCGCAATTGGTATGTTCCTTGCCAACTCCAACCCAGCCACCATTTTAATTGATTCCGGAGCATCACATTCCTTCATATCATCCAAATATGTTGCCAAACATCATCTACCCGTATCCCACCTAGAATGTGCTATGTTAGTTAATTCTCCCGGAGGAGAAATGAGGACTAGTATAGTATGTCCTAAGGTAAGCGTTAAAATAAGGGGGGTAGACTTCCTTGCCAACCTTATTGTCTTGGATTCCCACGAGATTGACATCATACTCGGAATGGACTGGTTAAGCAAGCACAATGGAGTAATCCAATGCGCTGAGAGAAGCGTGCAGTTGACAAACAAACACGGTATCCGTGTCGAGTTTGAGTCAGCCCAGCAAGCAACCGAACGAGCGGATCTGAACCATGTTGAAGGGGTAGCATTGGACAACATTCCAGTGGTTCAGGAATTTTCGGATGTGTTCCCGGAAGAACTTCCGGGTATGCCACCTGACCGGGACATTGAGTTTGCCATAGATTTGGAACCTGGAACTGCACCCATAGCTAATAGACCATATAGGATGCCCGTCAAAGAGTTAGTAGAACTAAAGAAGCAAATTCAAGAACAGTTGGAGAAGGGTTTTATCCGGCCAAGCTCGTCACCATGGGGAGCCCCGGTACTCTTCGTGGACAAGAAGGACGGAACCCAAAGAATGTGCGTGGACTACAGGTCTCTCCACGAGGTAACAATCAAGAATAAATACCCTCTGCCCCGTATAGAGGACCTGTTCGATCAAATGAAAGGAGCCCAAGTGTTCTCCAAGATTGATCTTCGGTCGGGATATTTCCAGCTGAAGATTAAGCCCTCCAATATACCTAAGACAGCCTTTCGGACGGGTATGGTTCATATGAATATACCATTATGTCTTTTGGATTGACGAATGCACCCGCATACTTCATGTACCTTGTGAATAAGGTTTTCATGGAGTACTTGGACAAGTTCGTCGTGGTTTTCATCGACGACATTATGGTGTATTCAAAAAGTGAGGAGGAGCACGAAGAACATCTGAGATTGACCCTGCAGAAGTTTGTCACACCCGGTTTTTCCGAAGAACAACCAAGTGAATATCACATGTATGCCAGGATCATTTTCTCATACATGTGATGACAAATAGTGAAGCATCATTTATTACAAGCCAGGTGTCGAATATAAATAAGTCTTACATCACAAATGTCTCAATGAACACTAATGCTTCATCACAAGTAAATAAACTAGCAGCGGAATATTATTCTTTAGGGCTCCATCACAGGTGTTGCCCGGGGGTCTTCATGAACCTAAAAACCTTCCTCGGGTCCAAAATCTTGGTCATTATACACCACCTCATTATCTTGACCTGAGCAGCAATATAAACCAACAAATATGCAAGGTTGAGTACCAATGGTACTCAGCAAGTGTGGGAAAATTATATCATGCATGGCTAGAACAATGAGAGGTTGAACTCATGGTTAAAGCACTACGCAATTAATACCTATCACCTTAGCTTATTAAGCACCTACATTACTACACAGGTGAAATGATCCAAATCTCCCATCCCATCATCATAAACCAATAACCATAATCATCATTTCCAATGTTAAGCTCCCCGCTTAACTTCCAAAACCATCAATTCTCTAATCATGAATAAGTCCAGGCCGCTCTTAACCGTGAGCACGGCTGTCAAGACAGTTTTGACTCTGCAGAGTTTGTACCACTGTACCCACAAGTAGTGATTTCATCCCCCGTTGCCGGGTGGACTAAAAGAACCTCCATTATGCCAGTGGCTACGAACCACATTCACACTTCCCAGGTGTGTGGCCAAGAGATCACTACGAAGCCTTTACAAAGGGATTCCCGACGAGCGTGGGCCCACTGAGGTTTCACCCCTAACAGCATACAAGAGGCTCCAACCCCGCTGCAGTGGCCCCCTCTTGAGCCTTGCGGTTCATATGGCAGTCCAGCTGACTCCTATTCCCCGCACCATCCAACACACCCATACTACGCCGGGGATACACCTAATTAATTGGCTAAGCTGCCCCATCTCAGCATGTGGTTGGCACTGTAAAGCCGGGTTACATGCTCCATGAACCGGTCCTTAGGATCCAGGCAAGTACTAAACACAAACCCAAGTCTCGTGCACCCAGCACAAAACCAAAACATCCAACTTGCCTTGATCCCTACCTCTACATAACTCACAATATCTCATTCAAGAGTATGGTAATATAAACTGATGATCTCATGTCCCAAATACCCCATTCTAAGCATGGCTAAGCATATGCATGGAAATAAATGACATGGTAAAATAAATCCCAACCCAAGCTACAAGGAAACAAGGTAATGCAATTCTAGGGAAACTTTCCTAGCATGGGTCTCATATTTCATTTGACAATGCAAATAATTCTATCTACACATCCTAGCATAGGATCAAAGTGGTCAAGGACACTTGCCTCCTTCTTGCTGCTCCTGAAATGGGTAGTCCTGATCTTGGAAACTGATAGCTTGCTCTTGAACAGGTTCTACTTCATACCATCACACATAGCAAAAGAAAAACAACAATCATAAGACATAGTTCACACTTCTACTTCATACAAACCACACATTCACATTTATGAAAGTTTCTTTACCATTTTATGTGTTGTGGATACTCTATGTGTGTTGATTTGGGGCTTGCATACACTTTCATTTACATGTGTAGGATTCCTACTTTGGTGTTCATATTTATACTCACATACTATATATATATATACATGTATATATGTGTGTTTCAGTTTTAAATAAATTCCTTATATATTAAACTACCAAGTATGTATGAAAAGTATTTTTCTTCTCCATATGTGCCTTCATAATTTCTATCAACCCTAAACTGAATTCTTTGTACTTTAGAAACTCCATTTATCATTTACTAGTTTCTATATTTTCAGATTTATATTCTTATGCATAATTGTGCATTTTATTATTAAATTAGTAATACACACTACCTAAACAGATTAGGTTCTGGTCCTAAATCATTTAAGATCATATTTTGACCTTGGCTTCTGATGTATACTATTTCATAATTATTTTCCCTATTTTTCTTTAACTATTCTTTACTTAAAAATGTGTCCCTATACTATTAAATGTGAATAATAGATGAAACAGATTTATTTCAGCCCCAAAAATATATTTTTATCTCACTCCCAAAGTTTTCTAAGTACTGAGAAAGTTTTTAATAATTTTGACAATTAGGTTTGTCCCCCTTTTTAATATTTAAACACTAGTTACATATTAAATTTTCTAAATTAAATACTAAACAGGGCTAAAATAATGAATTCACCCCATTACAGGGTCTATAATATTATTTTCATAATTTCCAGGGGTCTAGCTACACTTTTCAGAGGTGTTTTTCTTAATTTCTATTAAGTCTAGGGGCTAAAACTGATTTTTAAATGAATTTACATGATTTTCTGGAGTTCCAGGGGCTAGATCTGAAGTTTCCGGGGCTAGCTCTCAATTCCAGAGAACCCCAGGGGCTTTATAACGCGGGGCTGACGTGGACCGTCTGATTTTAAACCGACGGCTGAGATTATAACATCGAACCGGTACGCGGGGTTTTAAAGTCTACCGTGCGATTTAAAATAAACGGCGCACAAGCGGCCACGTCGCTCTGATCGAGCGCGGGCGGCGCTGCCGGCGGCGCACGGCGGCGGGAAGCGGCGATCTCGCCGGAAACTTTCGGATCCTCGAGAATTCTGCCTAGAACTGTGATCTTATGGCCTAGATCGGTAGAGGGGAGGTCAGGGATCTCACCTCGGGGGTTTTCTCGAGCTCGGGGGTCCTGGAAAGTGCTCGGCGGCGAGGTCCGAGGCAAAATCACGGCGAAGCTCGTCGGAGCTGGATTTGCACCGTAAGTCTTCGGGTTTTCTGCACCTGCAAAGTTCCCCGGAGGCGGTGGATCAAGACCAACGAGTTAGATCGGAGTTTCCGAGCTTAGATCGGCCAGAATTCACCGGCGAAGTCTCGGTGCTCACCGGAGTGAAAATCGGCGATCGCGTGAGAAAAACTGATCGGATCGGTTGTTTTTATAGCCGGGGGAGGGCGGTGGTTCTGTTGTGATCGAGTTAGAGTCCTCAAGGTCCAGAATTCGGCTGCGGGACGCGGTTTCCCGATCGGTTGCGATCGCGCGCGCGGGGGAGAAGTCCGGGGTCGCGGGGTTAGGGATGACAGGCGGGTCCCACCCGTCAGCGAGGGGCAGCGCGGCGCGCGCGGGGGCGGGCTGCGCGGGGGTTTGCTGGGCCGGCTGGGGTTTCGGCCCACTGGCCAGTTTTTTTTCCGGTTTTCCTTTTTCTTTTTCCATTTCTTTTCTGTTTTGAGTCTAATTTGAATTCCAGTTTGAATTTGAATTTCTGCAAAACATGCAACACGTCCAAAAATTTCTAAATTCCCCTCTGAACATGGTTTATGGTTCTAAATCAAAATTTGAGTTTTGACTAAAAATTTGGGGTGTTACAGCTCTACCCCCCTTAAAAGAAATCTCGTCCTCGAGATTGGTGTTTCTAAGAAAACAATTCCGGAAATTGTGCCTTAAGCTCATCTTCCCGTTCCCAGGTGGCTTCCTCTTCTGAGTGATGCTTCCACTGCACCTTGCACATCCTGATTCTCTTATTTCTGGTGAGGCGTTCCATTGTCTCCAAAATCTTGTATGGTTGCTCGGCATAAGACAAATCCTCAGCTACATCCACTTCATTCATGGGTAACACCTCCTCAGGCGTCCTCAGACATTTCTTGAGTTGCGACACATGGAACACATCGTGCACGTCCGACAGATGAACCGGCAACTCTAGTTGGTACGCCACTTCGCCTTTTCTTTCCAAAACTTGAAAGGGTCCGATGTATCGAGGTGACAACTTCCCTTTCACCTTGAACCGACGAAGTCCTCTGATAGGGGACACCTTGAGATAAACATAGTCTCCCACGTTGAAAACGAGTTCTCTTCTTCGTACATCAGCATAACTCTTCTGGCGTGTCTGTGCTATCCTCAAGTTGTTGCGAATCTCCCTCACCTTTGCCTCGGCTTCTTGTAGCACTTCTGGACCAAACACCTTACTTTCTCCTGTTTGGTTCCAAAATAGGGGAGTTCTGCATTTCCTTCCATACAAAGCTTCAAACGGTGACATCTTCATACTAGCTTGATAACTGTTGTTATAGGAAAACTCCGCATACGGTAGGTTCTTGTCCCAACTCCTATTGTTTTTGAGTGCACATGCCCTTAACATATCTTCAAGGATCTGATTGGTTCTCTCCGTCTGTCCGTCAGTTTGGGGATGATAGGCAGAACTGAAATTCAGATGGGTTCCCATGGTTTCAAGCAACTTTTGCCAAAACCTCGAGGTGAACTGTGTCCCTCGGTCCGACACTATCTTCTTTGGCACTCCATGGTAACACACAATCCTTGACATGTACAATTCTGCCAATTTGGTTCCGCTGTAGCTTTCCTTCACCGGAATGAAATGAGCTACCTTGGTTAGCCTATCAATAATAACCCATATTGAATCATACCCGGACTGGGTCCTAGGCAATCCCACGACAAAATCCATGCTGATCTCTTCCCACTTCAATTCAGGCACTTTGAGTGGTTGCAGCAATCCCGCGGGTCGTTGATGTTCTGCTTTCACCAACTGACATGTGTCACATAGGGCAACATGTTCCGCGACATCTCGCTTCATGCCATACCACCAATACCTGCTTTTGAGGTCCTGATACATCTTCGTACTCCCAGGATGAATGGAATAGTCGGAATCGTGAGCCTCCTTCAAAATTAATTTACGAATCTCCTTTACTTCTGGCACACAGATCCTTTTCCCGTGCCACACCGTTCCTTGTTCATCCTCTCTAAAACCAGGAGCTTTATTTTCCTTGATGAGCTGTCTGATCTCTTGTATCTTCTCATCATTCTTTTGTCCCTCGCGTATGTCTCGCTCAAGTGTGGAGACCACTTCCATGGCGATGGCTTCACCACTATTTACTAGACATAGATTTAGCCTTATAACCTCGTCCTTCAATTCTGCAGGCATATCCTTCAAGCTCAACTTATTGACCTGCACTTTCCGACTCAAGGCATCGGCCACGACGTTTGCTTTCCCGGGATGATAGTTGATGCCTACATCAAAGTCATTGATTAGCTCTAACCATCTCCTTTGTCTAAGGTTGAGATCTGGCTGTGTGAATATGTACTTCAAACTCTTATGATCCGTATATATCTCTGTCCTCTTCCCCATCAAATAGTGCCGCCAAATTTTCAACGCGTGTACCACTGCAGCTAGTTCTAAGTCATGTGTAGGATAGTTCTTCTCGTGCTTCCGAAGCTGCCGGGATGCATATGCCACGACATGTCCCTCTTGCATGAGAACACATCCCAACCCGTTTCCAGAGGCATCGCAGTACACCGTGAAATTCTTCTGCATATCTGGCATAACCAACACGGGGGCTGTTGTCAATCTCTTCTTTAGCTCCTGAAAGCTCGTATCGCACTGTGGCGTCCAGGTGAATGTGATTCCCTTTTCCAACAGTTTGGTGAGAGGTCTCGAGATCTTGGAGAATCCCTCAATAAACCATCGATAGTATCCAGCCAATCCCAAAAAGCTTCGAACTTCCCCGACATTTTCAGGGGTTTTCCATTTCTGGATATCTTCGATTTTGGCGGGATCTACGGAGATTCCTCCCTCCGAGATTATATGTCCTAAAAAGGGAACTCTCTTTAGCCAAAACTCACACTTGCTCAACTTGGCATATAGTTGGTGTTCTCTCAGCCTCTGTAACACCAACCTTAGATGTTTCTCATGTTCTTCTTCATCTTTGGAGAAGACGAGAATATCATCTATGAAAACCACCACAAATTTGTCTAGATATTCCATGAATACCTTGTTCATGAGGTACATGAAATATGCCGGGGCATTGGTTAGCCCGAAAGGCATGACAGTGTATTCATACAGTCCGTACCGAGATACGAAAGCTGTCTTGGGAATATCAGATTGCCTTATCTTGAGTTGGTGGTATCCCGACCTGAGATCAATTTTCGAGAACACGCAAGCTCCCCTCAACTGATCAAACAAGTCTTCAATGCGGGGTAATGGATACTTGTTCTTGATGGTCACCTCATTCAAGGCACGGTAATCCACGCATAACCTTTGAGTTCCATCTTTCTTAGGCACAAATATTACCGGAGCTCCCCATGGTGAGGAACTAGGGCGAACATACCCCTTTTCCTTCAATTCTCTCAAATGATCCTTGAGCTCTTCTAGCTGCTTGGAGTCCATTCGATAAGGTCTCTTGTATATCGGGGCTGTTCCCGGTACTAGCTCGATTGCGAATTCCACGTCACGGTCGGGAGGCATTCCTGGCAACTCCTCCGGAAAAACATCTGGATATTCCCTGATAGTCCTGATTTCCTCAACTTTCACCTCCACTTGATTTAATTTAATGTCCCTCCTAGGCTCGTGTATCGTTATGAACTTTACTCTTGTGCCACTAGGGTGAGTTAGTTCCACCGTTCTGGTCGAACAATGGATGATTCCTTTATGTTTGGTCAACCAATCCATACCCAAAATAATATCTATCCCTTGTGAATCGATCACTATGAGGTTAGCGGTAAATACTACCCTATTAATGTCTAGGTTCACTTTGGGACACACTTGTCTTGTCCTTATTTCTCCACCTGGAGAGTTTACCGCTAGCATATGGTTCATTTGTGTGGTTGCTAGGTCATGCTTCTTAACAAACCCTTGAGCAATGAACGAATGGGTAGCACCAGAATCAAACAGCAGAGTTGCAAGGTGTAAATTGGCAGGAAACTTACCAACTACCACGTCGGGTGCCTCTTGTGCTTCCTCCATAGTGACGTGGTTCACCCGTCCTCTCATTACGTTCTGCTGCTGTGGCTGCGTGGGCTTCTTCTTTGGACACTTATGGGCGTAGTGCCCCACTTCACCACAGCTGAAACATTGCACCACAATCTTAGATGCTTGGCCCTTGTTGTCTTGGGGTTGGTTTGGGGGTCCTTGCACTGCTGGTCGAGGTGGATATGCAGGGCGAGGCTGCTGCATAAACTGACATTGCGGCTGTGCTGGTGCTGCGGGGGGCCTGTAGTTTGGGTTGTACCCTCTTGGTGCTGAATAGGGTACCGCAGCACGGCTCGTCTGCCCCGTAGGTTGCTGCATCATACGTGGGCGGGTGTTGCTCCCTGAGGCTTGATGTGACCACCCAGCCTTCCTCTTATTCTCATTTTCCAGGGCCTTTAGCTTCCTTTCCACCACAAACGCTCTGTCCACCATCTTTTGAAAGCTTTCATACTCATTGGAGGACATTGCACACTGCATCTCTGCGGTAAGTCCTTCCACGAAACAATCTTGTTTCTGCTCATCTGTCTCTATGTCTCGTGGAGCATAACGGGATAGTTGAGTGAATTTAGTGAGGTATTCCCTCACCGTCATGTTTCCCTGCTGCAGTCCCAAAAACTCTTTCCTCTTGTTTTTGAGTTCACCTCTTGGGATGTAATGGTTGCGGAAGCTACGCTTGAACTCTTCCCAAGTGATGCTCTCAGGGTCATGATGGGCGGCCACGTAGGCGGTCCACCAATCAGCAGCAGGTCCATGCAATTGATGAGAGGCAAACAGCACCCTCTCATACCCTTGGCATTGTATGATCCTCATCTTACTTTCAATGGTCTTCAGCCAATCATCTGCCTCCAGAGGTTCAGCAGCACTTGCAAACTTTGGAGGTTGAGTTCCTAGAAACTCACTCAACCTTGGTTGGCGTGGTGCAGCTTGTGGAGGTGGAACTTGATGCAAGTTGGCCACTACTTGAGTCAAGTTCTGGATGAGCTGATTTTGATTCTCCAGCATTTGGTGGAGAGGATCAACTTCTTCACGGCGACCACCCCGGTTCTGGCCTCCAGAAAGATGAGAGTTGCATGCCTCATCATTGTTGTTGGCGGGGTTGGCAGCACGTCCTTTTCCTCTTCCGGCCATCTGGTAGAATCAACAAATGTTAATTTGAAAGCATTTAGTATCATCTTACTACTTTCACTTGTTTGTACTTTGAAGTGTTGAAGTTTTGTTAAAATCTTACGAGGGTTTTATATCTCACACCCAATAAATGCACTATTATTTCCTGTGGGTTCACACACCAAAGCAAAACAATCTGAAGACGAGGCTGTGGACACTTGCTCATGGCTTCCACAACTCACGTCACACACCAAGCATTATCACACCATTAACTACGTAACGACTCGACTACTCGACCTCTTGCTAGCTAGGGGAAAGACTCTACGCTACTCATCCTCTTGAGCTGGCTCCTCGGGATCTTCCTCCTCATTTCGGCTACCTTCTGACTCTGCTTTGGGTGGGGAGGCTGCTGGTGGAGAAGTGCGACGACGCCTGATCGCTCGGCGATCCGGGGAGTCAGGGGTCCATGGATCACTTACGGTGACACACAGTTCATTCCCATCTCCTCTTTCTCTCGCCTTTAAGCAAGCTCGCAGCAATGCCTCCGTCTCCTTCAGAGTATCTCGGACATCCTGAAGCTCTTGTTGACACTCCTGCAGTCGAGTGCTGAGCATAGCAGCATCCTCCAAGCACAAGTCCATGTGCTCATGGGAAGTCCCTTGCTGCACCGGTGGGTACTTGTACTCCGTGGTACCACTCTCACGTTGGAGGACATACATGTACTCAGTTTTGTCCAAGTGGCGACGATAGATGTGGCTCTGGCAGGTGATGGCCTCCCAAGTGACATCTCTCTCCGCGTCAACTTGTGTTGCTCGACAAGCTGGAGAGTGGTGGATCTTAAGCAGCTGATTCTCGTGTATAATCCTCATCTCCGAACTCCATTCTTCCCTCTTCTCACGGATGGTCCTGGTGGAGTTATAGTGGATGATGAGCTTGCCCGTATTGCCGGCGGCTTCGAGCATACGTCGAAGACGGCGCAACAAATCTCCCACTGCCAATCCGTAGGAAAGGTACGTCACTGGACGACTCTCCTCTCTTTCAGCAAGGGCAACTACGGGAACTCTCCCTCCAGTAGATTTTTACGAGCGGTGCGAATCATGCGAACCATCTAAAACAAAAGAATTTAAAATTAGGTTAGATAAAATTTCAAACAAAAATCCTATTTTTGAATGAAAGTTGGGGTAAGATGAAGAAAATGACTCTTTTGATAACACTTTTTCACCCACACCATGGAAAATATTTTTTTTTTAGAAAATAGGGCCCTTAAATACGTCCATTCCTACCTAGGTCCACGTTCCTACGGGCAACCTTGGCTCTGATTCCACCTCTGTCACACCCGGTTTTTCCGAAGAACAACCAAGTGAATATCACATGTATGCCAGGATCATTTTCTCATACATGTGATGACAAATAGTGAAGCATCATTTATTACAAGCCAGGTGTCGAATATAAATAAGTCTTACATCACAAATGTCTCAATGAACACTAATGCTTCATCACAAGTAAATAAACTAGCAGCGGAATATTATTCTTTAGGGCTCCATCACAGGTGTTGCCCGGGGGTCTTCATGAACCTAAAAACCTTCCTCGGGTCCAAAATCTTGGTCATTATACACCACCTCATTATCTTGACCTGAGCAGCAATATAAACCAACAAATATGCAAGGTTGAGTACCAATGGTACTCAGCATGTGTGGGAAAATTATATCATGCATGGCTAGAACAAGGAGAGGTTGAACTCATGGTTAAAGCACTACGCAATTAATACCTATCACCTTAGCTTATTAAGCACCTACATTACTACACAGGTGAAATGATCCAAATCTCCCATCCCATCATCATAAACCAATAACCATAATCATCATTTCCAATGTTAAGCTCCCCGCTTAACTTCCAAAACCATCAATTCTCTAATCATGAATAAGTCCAGGCCGCTCTTAACCGTGAGCACGGCTGTCAAGACAGTTTTTACTCTGCAGAGTTTGTACCACTGTACCCACAAGTAGTGATTTCATCCCCCGTTGCCGGGTGGACTAAAAGAACCTCCATTATGCCAGTGGCTACGAACCACATTCACACTTCCCAGGTGTGTGGCCAAGAGATCACTACGAAGCCTTTACAAAGGGATTCCCGACGAGCGTGGGCCCACTGAGGTTTCACCCCTAACAGCATACAAGAGGCTCCAACCCCGCTGCAGTGGCCCCCTCTTGAGCCTTGCGGTTCATATGGCAGTCCAGCTGACTCCTATTCCCCGCACCATCCAACACACCCATACTACGCCGGGGATACACCTAATTAATTGGCTAAGCTGCCCCATCTCAGCATGTGGTTGGCACTGTAAAGCCGGGTTACATGCTCCATGAACCGGTCCTTAGGATCCAGGCAAGTACTAAACACAAACCCAAGTCTCGTGCACCCAGCACACAACCAAAACATCCAACTTGCCTTGATCCCTACCTCTACATAACTCACAATATCTCATTCAAGAGTATGGTAATATAAACTGATGATCTCATGTCCCAAATACCCCATTCTAAGCATGGCTAAGCATATGCATGGAAATAAATGACATGGTAAAATAAATCCCAACCCAAGCTACAAGGAAACAAGGTAATGCAATTCTAGGGAAACTTTCCTAGCATGGGTCTCATATTTCATTTGACAATGCAAATAATTCTATCTACACATCCTAGCATAGGATCAAAGTGGTCAAGGACACTTGCCTCCTTCTTGCTGCTCCTGAAATGGGTAGTCCTGATCTTGGAAACTGATAGCTTGCTCTTGAACAGGTTCTACTTCATACCATCACACATAGCAAAAGAAAAACAACAATCATAAGACATAGTTCACACTTCTACTTCATACAAACCACACATTCACATTTATGAAAGTTTCTTTACCATTTTATGTGTTGTGGATACTCTATGTGTGTTGATTTGGGGCTTGCATACACTTTCATTTACATGTGTAGGATTCCTACTTTGGTGTTCATATTTATACTCACATACTATATATATATATACATGTATATATGTGTGTTTCAGTTTTAAATAAATTCCTTATATATTAAACTACCAAGTATGTATGAAAAGTATTTTTCTTCTCCATATGTGCCTTCATAATTTCTATCAACCCTAAACTGAATTCTTTGTACTTTAGAAACTCCATTTATCATTTACTAGTTTCTATATTTTCAGATTTATATTCTTATGCATAATTGTGCATTTTATTATTAAATTAGTAATACACACTACCTAAACAGATTAGGTTCTGGTCCTAAATCATTTAAGATCATATTTTGACCTTGGCTTCTGATGTATACTATTTCATAATTATTTTCCCTATTTTTCTTTAACTATTCTTTACTTAAAAATGTGTCCCTATACTATTAAATGTGAATAATAGATGAAACAGATTTATTTCAGCCCCAAAAATATATTTTTATCTCACTCCCAAAGTTTTCTAAGTACTGAGAAAGTTTTTAATAATTTTGACAATTAGGTTTGTCCCCCTTCTTAATATTTAAACACTAGTTACATATTCAATTTTCTAAATTAAATACTAAACAGGGCTAAAATAATGAATTCACCCCATTACAGGGTCTATAATATTATTTTCATAATTTCCAGGGGTCTAGCTACACTTTTCAGAGGTGTTTTTCTTAATTTCTATTAAGTCTAGGGGCTAAAACTGATTTTTAAATGAATTTACATGATTTTCTGGAGTTCCAGGGGCTAGATCTGAAGTTTCCGGGGCTAGCTCTCAATTCCAGAGAACCCCAGGGGGTAGCACGTAAGAATTCCAGTCTTTATAACGCGGGGCTGACGTGGACCGTCTGATTTTAAACCGACGGCTGAGATTATAACATCGAACCGGTACGCGGGGTTTTAAAGTCTACCGTGCGATTTAAAATAAACGGCGCACAAGCGGCCACGTCGCTCTGATCGAGCGCGGGCGGCGCTGCCGGCGGCGCACGGCGGCGGGAAGCGGCGATCTCGCCGGAAACTTTCGGATCCTCGAGAATTCTGCCTAGAACTGTGATCTTATGGCCTAGATCGGTAGAGGGGAGGTCAGGGATCTCACCTCGGGGGTTTTCTCGAGCTCGGGGGTCCTGGAAAGTGCTCGGCGGCGAGGTCCGAGGCAAAATCACGGCGAAGCTCGTCGGAGCTGGATTTGCACCGTAAGTCTTCGGGTTTTCTGCACCTGCAAAGTTCCCCGGAGGCGGTGGATCAAGACCAACGAGTTAGATCGGAGTTTCCGAGCTTAGATCGGCCAGAATTCACCGGCGAAGTCTCGGTGCTCACCGGAGTGAAAATCGGCGATCGCGTGAGAAAAACTGATCGGATCGGTTGTTTTTATAGCCGGGGGAGGGCGGTGGTTCTGTTGTGATCGAGTTAGAGTCCTCAGGGTCCAGAATTCGGCTGCGGGACGCGGTTTCCCGATCGGTTGCGATCGCGCGCGCGGGGGAGAAGTCCGAGGTCGCAGGGTTAGGGATGACAGGCGGGTCCCACCCGTCAGCGAGGGGCAGCGCGGCGCGCGCGGGGGCGGGCTGCGCGGGGGTTTGCTGGGCCGGCTGGGGTTTCGGCCCACTGGCCAGTTTTTTTTCCGGTTTTCCTTTTTCTTTTTCCATTTCTTTTCTGTTTTGAGTCTAATTTGAATTCCAGTTTGAATTTGAATTTCTGCAAAACATGCAACACGTCCAAAAATTTCTAAATTCCCCTCTGAACATGGTTTATGGTTCTAAATCAAAATTTGAGTTTTGACTAAAAATTTGGGGTGTTACAAAGTTGCGAGAGCATCAGTTGTATGCCAAGCTCAACAAGTGTCAATTTTGGCTAAGGGAAATATCCTTCCTAGGCCACATCATCTCCAAGGAAGGGGTATCGGTTGATCCTGGAAAGGTGAGAGATGTTCTGAAATGGGACCAACCGAAGAGCGTGAGGGATATTCGGAGTTTCCTTGGGATGGCAGGATACTATCGTCGCTTCATTAAAGACTTCTCTAAGATAGCAAAACCTATGACAGAGTTGCTAATGAAGGGAAAAGTCTTTCAATGGACACAAGCTTGCCAAGAAAGTTTTGAGGAACTCAAGAAAAGGCTAACCACAGCACCAGTTCTGGTATTGCCAGACGTAAGCAAGAGCTTTGACATATATTGTGACGCATCCAGACAAGGGCTCGGATGTGTGCTCATGCAGAAAGGACAAGTGGTAGCCTATGCCTCACGACAATTAAAGAAGCACGAGCTTAACTATCCTACACATGATTTGGAGTTAGCAGCAGTGGTGCATGCATTGAAGATTTGGAGACATTATATCCTTGGTCATCGATGTGAGATCTATACAGATCATAAAAGCCTCAAGTACATATTTACACAAACAGACTTGAATTTGAGGCAACGTCGATGGTTAGAACTCATCAAGGATTATGATGTGGGAATCAACTACCATCCCGGGAAGGCCAATGTAGTCGCTGACGCATTGAGCAGAAAGGGAGCATGCCACCAACTCACGGTTCGGGAGCTACCACCCGAACTACGTAAGGAGTTCGAACGGTTACACCTCGGATTCTTGAATAACATGGAAATGATGGAGATCCACTCCTTATTGGAACAAGAAATAAGAAAGGGACAAGCAACGGACGAGGGGATCAAGGAGATCAAGGAAAGAATTCGACAAGGGGTAGAGAAGGGTTTCAAAGAGGATGAAAAGGGTACGCTTTGGCTAGGAAAAAGGATTTGTGTGCCAAACCTAAGACACCTTCGCGACATGATATTGAAGGAGGCACATGATTCACCCTATTCCATACATCCAGGGAGCACCAAAATGTACAAGGACTTGAAAACTTGCTATTGGTGGGATGGTATGAAGAGGGATATAGCTGAATACGTTGCCCTATGCGACATATGCCAACGGGTGAAAGCTGAACATCAAAAACCCGCTGGATTGTTGCAACCTTTAAAAATACCTGAATGGAAATGGGAGGACATCAGTATGGACTTTATTGTCGGATTGCCAAGAACTCAGTCAGGATACGACTCCATCTGGGTCATTGTGGACCGGTTGATGAAAACCGCCCATTTTCTTCCGGTAAGGACCAATTACAACGTTACACAGTTGGCAGAGTTGTACCTGGAGCAGATCGTGTGCCGTCATGGAGTTCCGAAGAGGATAGTCTCAGATCGAGGTTCTCAGTTTACCTCTAGATTCTGGAAGAAGCTACAGAAAGCCATGGGTACACGACTGGATTTTAGCTCTGCCTACCACCCACAAATAGATGGGCAAACCGAAAGGACGAACCAAATTTTGGAGGACATGTTGAGAGCTTGCGCCTTGAAACGTGGGCGTAATTGGGATAGGAGTTTACCGTATGCAGAGTTCTCCTATAACAACAGCTATCAAGCTAGCTTGAAGATGTCGCCTTTCGAAGCCTTATATGGTAGACGGTGTAGAACGCCACTGTTCTGGAACGAGACTGGAGAGAACCAGGTGTTTGGACCCAAAGTACTACAAGAGGCTGAAAAGCAAGTCCAAACAATACGGGAGAACTTAAAGGCTGCTCAGTCACGACAGAAAGGCTATGCGGACAATAGGCGTAGAAAGTTGACCTTTGAAGTTGGAGACTTCGTATACCTTAAGGTATCGCCTATCCGAGGCCAACGACGTTTTAACGTCAAAGGCAAACTAGCGCCTCGCTACATCGGACCATTTAAGATTTTGGACAAGCGCGGAGAAGTAGCCTATCAACTAGAGCTCCCAAACCACCTCTCCGACGTACATGACGTATTTCATGTATCTCAGCTCAAGAAGTGCTTGAGAATACCAAAGGAACAAGTGTTAATGGGAGAACTTAAACTTCAAGAGGACCTAACTTACGCAGAACACCCTATCCAAATCTTGGACGTAAAAGAAAGGGTCACCCGAAACAAAGTGATTCGATGGTGCAAGGTACAATGGAGCCATCACACTGAAGCTTAAGCCACATGGGAGCGTGAAGAGGATATTAAGGCTGAATTCCCCTATCTATTCTCTACTAACGAATCTCGAGGGTGAGATTCAATTTAAGGGGGGTAGATTTGTGACACCCTCGTCTCGGGTGTCAGCATATGTTCATGTTTATGAAGAAGAAAAACATTTTTAGAAAAGAGGGAACGGAAACAAGTATCAAAAGGATAGCCAGTAAAGCTCTCCGAGAGCGCCGAAGGCAACTTCCACGACCAGCAGACCACGTGGTGTGTTCGGAACTCATTCCGGAGAGATAGGGAGAGGTCCGACGCTAAACTGGATACGTGGCAGGCTCGGGGGTCACCTCCGCATTTGGAAAGAGGTCCGACCCTGTGGGACACGTGCTGCCGCGGAGATAGCCTCTGCGGAAGAAGCAAAGGCATTTTTCATAGGACACGTGTCATCCGCGGAGCTAGTTCTTGCGGAAATAAGAGGACCAGTTGCGGGGGATACGCGTCAATCTCGGAGCTCATCTCAGAGAAGTCTGGATCTATCAAACACGTGTCGCCACCGGAGCTTATCTCCGGAGGTCCTTCGCTGCTGGACACGTGTCAACCTCGGGGCATGTCCCTGAGGGAAGGAAAAGGCGGAAAGACCGGCACCCACACGTGGCGTGCGCAGAGCTCGTCTCCGAAGAAGAGGGAGGTCTCGCTCGTGACACGCGGCACAACCGGAGCTCGTCTCTGTGGGAGAAGAGATACCAGGCTCGGAGGGACACGTGGAGCTTCCGGAGCTCATCATTACGGAGGTAACGAGTCTGGAGCAGTTTTTACGCGTAAAGATACCAGTACGCAACGAAAACCGATCCAAACTCCACAATGTTACCAAAGATAAGACGTCAGGATCCAACAAGATCTGAATAAGACTTTTATTCGGGATCCAATTAGATTAGGACTCTTCTCTTCCCGATTATAAATAGAACCCGAAACCTCTGGCCGAAACCACGAACTTCTCTTTCAACTCCTGAGCCGACGACTTAGCGCTTTAGCCCTAACTCGCCAAGCAAAACATCGCCGAAGCGCAACAAGGGAGATCATCGGAGAAGGACAGAGTGGTCTCAGGAGGACCTCGAAGTCAAGAAAAACGTGAGGTAGGACTTCAATACCACCTTACGACATCATGTTGTTCATTTCTTTGCATCTGTTCTTCGATTCCTTTCGAACAGAAGCCTTTTCGCGAACAGATCACTTGATGATCAGTTGATCTAAAAACAAGATCATCGCCACGACCACCTTTGATCCGAATACCTCTGACCATGCAAGCCATGTAAGAATACGTACAGATCATTCTAATGAAACTAATCATAGGATAGCATGCATGTGCATCATCGCATCTAGTTTAGGGTTTTGTGCATGATATTGATTGCTGTGAATCTTGTATGCACGTGAATCCTACGTAGCAGGACAGTTTCAAGAAGCTGTCTACGACGAACTACAGCAACCAGGTTTTGAGAATCAAGAACAACCGGAACCGCAAGAACAAGGCAAGTGCTCCTTGACCATGTTGATCCTATGTTTTCGGGTAAAACTATTTTGATTTGCGAAAAGGTGTGTGTGCTGAGTCAAACATGATGGGAAACCCTTTTATAGGAGTTTACTAGTTTTGGTTAAACCACCCTTGTCACCTGGGAAGTTTTATGAGTCGGGTATGGTTTTTGTTTTATGCTTCGCTGAGTCCATGGGATTGGGAAGCGAGATAGATGTGTCTAGCTAACTGCACTCATAATAATAATGAGAAACTGATGTTAATAATAAACATGGATCGGAGGGGGATCTAGGCAAGCCTGGGTTTGTGTATGAGGTAGCATGAGATGGTGGTTTTACTTGCCATAGATCTAAGGACCGGTTCATGCATGCACATGCCAGGATAACAGTGCCACCACAAGGCCAAGTATGGGTGCAGCTTAGCTGAGTAATTAGGTAAGTTGCTAGGGTGTTATGGACTGTGGAAGGCGCGGGGGAATGGGAGTCGAGTGAGGACTGCCCTGGGAACTGCATGGCACAAGAGGGGGCCCGTGGGTGGGAGAATTGGAGATTCTAGCCTGCCGGTGAAACCTTAGTGAGTCCATACATCTAGTAACCCCTTTGTAAAGGCTATTTTGTGATCTCTTGACCATACACCGACGGATGTGTACTGGTATAATGGAGGTTCTGCAGTCGCCGATGGGTGACGAAATCACAAACTTGTGGGTAAAGAGGTGCAAACTCTGCAGAGTTATTAAAACTATCATGATAGCCGAGCTTACGGTCATGAGCACCTGGCTAAACTGCCATGATTAGATGGGATGTTTACTGGGATGGTTATTGGAATGGTTATTGCGAAGGTTATTGGTTATGGTTATTGGTTATGGTTTGGTTTGGGACTGTTAAGTCCGGAAGATGAGATGGTTGCATGACTGGTGGGTCATGACATGAGATTGGTCTCGGTGCGAGACGAGGGTGTTTTATGAGGTGAAATGGTAGCGAATACGAGGAGGTATTCGTGAGTATGAATAAAAGATTGGTTAATGTTCGGATGGAACACAGGAAGTGATGAAGGTACGTTGGTAATTTAATACATGCTGGGACTACATTCATCTAAAAGTTAAGCTGCTGTTTTATCATGATTTTATAAATTTGCTTTTCTGCAAATAAGCCTTTTATACCTACCTTGTTTATGATGCTGCATATCATGTGTTATTCCCGCACTTGCTGAGTACATCATTGTGCTCAAACTTGCATTATTATTTCTTCATCAACAGCAAAAGAAGGCTACTATGAAGACCGAGTAGAGCATTATGGCGTGTGATCTGTTCTCAACCTTGCCTGTGGAGGGAATAGAGATGGAGCCACTTCTGCTTAGTTTTGCTTCCGCATTAGTTTTTGCTTCCGCATTTAAATCAGAATTCCGCTGCGTAGAAATAGGGACTTCCGCTGTGAGCATGAGTCCAAGACTCACGAGGTGTTGTAATAAACTATGTTAATCGTGGTAATATATAATCTGAATTCAGTTTGTGCAACGTATGTGTATGTGTGATAAACATCCTGGGCACACATATGCATTAGTTCTCGGTTCCGTGGTTTTCCACAGAATTGAGGGCATCACAGTTATCCGTCCGGTTGGCAATATGTAAGTAAATATCTTACACTTCAATTTAGATTTTTCTAAGCTTATATATATATAATGATTCATAATTCTGTATTAGGGGTTGGTACGATGACTCCTTCTCGGGTCAAGGATGACACAAGCAGGTGAACCGTGTCCTGGGTGGTCTGATCCGTTTGCACTACCCAGGTGTAGTAAACGGTGTCGCCGCCATGTCATTGGACGATTACGCAACCGCACAGGATGTGACTCACGGCAACCACCAGGAGGCTATATGGTCCGACTTCATGGTAAGCATATCAAATGTAGTCTATAATACGTTAAATACAATTACTTATAAATTTGTTATGCAAGGCACGGTACCATTTGGAAAATGAGGGCACGGTGGACCACGCCCGGCTAGTCTTCCACCACAATGCCAGGAAGCTCGTGACTCAGGCCCTTTCGAGCGCCCGGATTCAAGCTACCAACAAATATTCCAAGCTACATCCGAGCGAGCAAGAGTTGGGCCACTTCAGGGTGGCGTTTTCCACGTACCTGACTATGGAGCAATACATGGAGGTAAATTCTGAATTTTATTTTGTTCAATTATATCATTCTATTTAAAGTGCTTTCAACTAATAAGACATTTGTGTAGGGTCGTGGACGAGTCCAATGGCTAGAAGGCAGGTCGGAGGCGTACGAGGCCCTTTGCTTACGGTGGTGGAGTGAGGATTTCCAGGCCCTCTCCCGCAGTTGTCGAGAAAGCAGAGGGACGGACCCATCTCACTTTTTTGATGCTGACGGGTATTTGCGGTCGAAAAAACGTCTTTAAGTGTAACTTAACAAGTATAATGTTTGTTTATGTTTCATATTTTCATTGTGCTGACATGTGCATCCATAGGAGCACGCAACTGGTCAGGTGCCCCCACCGATTGAGGTGTGGAAGAGAGGTCATAGAGGAAGTGATCCGTCACAGCCCGACCACCTCTGCTCTCAGTCAACGACAGAGGCACTGGTGAGTTGTCTCATCACATGTATTGAATTCTCTTAATCAAAATAGCCGATGTTCTTTTGTTTTCTTATTTACAGACTAGGTATGGCCAGTAGGCACGGAGGCTTTGCGGCGAAGAGTATGATTGGCAGAACGCGCTAACAATCATCCCATAAGCCGCGTACGCAAGTGGACGCGGAAAACCTCACGGCTGATGAGTTTCATCTTCTACAATTACTATCTATGACTTTGTTGGAGTGGTCGATGAAAATCTAATAAACTTTCTTCTTTATGTAGGTTTGGCATCTTTCAAGGAGTGGTCGACTCCAGGTAGGCACGACCCTCTAGGTCCTCTTCCTCTCAGCAGGCTGGCTCTTGCAGCCGGTCTAGCCTTCTAGAGCTCCAGAGTGTCCAGGAGGAGCTCCGCAGGACACAGGAGGAGCTCCGACAAGAGCGAGGGCGACAAGCCGCAGCCAATAGGGCCAGGGGCGAGTATCTCAACTCGTACATGCTACAATTTCAGGTGGCAATGGCGGTAAGTAATTGTCGTTCAAATATGTATATGTATCAAAATAATGAATACAAAAATGTGCTAATAGTTTGTATTCGCAGGCTATGACGGCTGGACAACAGGCTGAGCTTTCACAGTGGGAGCCACCATAGGTGATCGAGCTAGAGCAGCCACAGGTGCCGACTACAGGAGCTCAGGTAAAAACAAATCTCTCTTGAGTTTATTTAGACATACTTGGTCAATTATAACTAAACTTACTCAAATATAACTAAACTTAGTTAACATTGATCTATTATAGACAAACATAGTTGAACTTTCTCAAATATAACCAAAACACTTTGAACTTTCTCATATATAGCCTTATATAGTTAAACTTGCTCAAATGAAGTCAAAACTAGTTCAACTTGCTTAATTCTAGTAATATATGCTTGAACATGACAGGCATCAGGAATGGAGGCTCGCACTCCATCGCCGCACGTGCCAGGAGTGGGTAGACGGCTCAAGGATGATATTACGGGCTCCGGAGGTAGCGGCCGTGGTAGTAATGTGTAGCTTGTGATGGACTCGTGACATATGACTACCTATGATTGTGATCGTGTATCGTGGCACTTTCTATGATTGTGATCGTGTATCGTGTATATGACTGCATGTGTGCTGGCCATCAAGCCAGTGGACTGGCCATAGAGCCAGCGGTCAGCATTTTCTATTTTTTTTAAAATAAAAAAACCTTATTTACAACAGTTATTTATACAGTACCGTGATAAATAAACGCCTGTTATTTACGACGTGGTGGCTCTACAATCGTAAGAGTGCTTTGTTATTTACGATGGGGTGGCTCTACTGTCGTAAATTTGCTTCCGTTATTTACGACGGCCTACACCTCGTCGTAAATACGTTTCCCACCGTGCCACGTGGACCACGATCTTATTTACGACGGCTGCATTCAGCCGTCATAAATAACTTTATTTATGACGGTTACTGATGTAAATAATGTTATTTACGTCGATTTATTTTAGACGGCCACAAACCGTCGTAAATAAGTATATACCGTCACAAATAGCTTAATTACGTGGGTAATGTGCTTATTTACGACAGTTTTTTACCCTCATTAATTGTGATGTTTCCTGTAGTGATAACCAGCCCAGAGGCAAACCCAATTCAAACTAGGACTCTAATCCTACTCAGTTTCTGAATCGAAACTTTTCATAACTGCTCAAGACTATTCTATAACAGCTTAGGAACGTATCCCACATTCCTAAAACAACTCAACTTCGTGTCCCACACGAAATCCTATCATAACCAACTCAAATCTTTCCATATTTGAGCCATAACCGACTCAGCCGCAGCCTGAGTCCATAATCCAGCCGGTTGGACATTTCCTACAAATTATTTACGTCCACATCTCTTCATCACGCCTTGGAACCATGATGCCACATCCATGCACTCCTTGCACACGTGCAAACATCTTCCAACAACATCCACGATACCTTCACATGCATTGTTCTTGATCCAAACATGCTGCGCGACCTCCCGAACAACTCAACCACAATTCCTCCCGAACTTGGTTGTTGAACCTCTTCTTCTTCCTAAGACTAGTTCAATGGATCCCGTCACCAGCCATATCTTGAACTCAAGCAACACCTGCACATGAATAAACAACCAATACTTTCGAGCACAAGTCCGCGACTTGACTCACGTTAGTTCTGAAAACCACAACACCTTACGTGAACACCTCTCATAAGCATGTTGCAAATCATAGCAAAATGTTGACCACCGTAAACAGCCATAACACTTTAAAAACTTAGTAAAAGAATACTAAGCAAACTTTCCATAGTTGTAAAGCAAGTTTAAAACATTTGCTTGGTAAAAACAGAACCATTGTGATTTAGCTCCGGACCTTGCGAAAGCTAACCGGACCTCGAGCCGGAGCTTACCAAAGCTAGCAGAACCTAGCACCGGAACTTACCAAAGCTAGTCGGACCTACCGCCGGAGCTAACCAAACAGATGTCAGACCTAACCATAGCAAGTCGGACCTTACATTGGATCTTGTCAGAGCTTGGACCTAGAGTCGGACCTTGACAAAAAGAGTGTTTTTGGCAGAATTCAAAACTTTTATTGTCATAGCCAATGTATTCAGCACACATAGGTCTCACAATCTCCCCCTTGATGAATGCATTGGCAACACCACTTAAAATCCGAACATTTGCTTATTCACATGAAAAATTTTGAAAACAATCAAATGAGAAAGAAATTTAAAAAAAAAGTTTCTCCCCCTATACATATTTTCTCCCCCTTTGTAAATCAGAAATAAAATGAGAAGAAAAACAAAAAATCTCCCCCTGAGAAGAATCGTGCCAAAACACTTGTGAATCGTGCAAGTGTGATCAATTCCCCCCCTTTGACAATGTATTCAGCAAGGTTCAAAAGAGAAATTTTAATTGTTATGAGCATATTTATAACATATACATATAAAACAAAGTTCATCCAAGCCATACTATCAAGTAACTTACACTATCACATCTATGAGATACATAAAGTAGTGTAAGCCATGCTAGAGATCAAGTGTAATTTTCAATTTAAGCAAGTCATGATCTCACAAACTTAACTATGTCAATACCTGAAAGCATGACACTTGTTGCTGCATTTTAATTATTTTTCAAAGCACAAATTCAGATCATATGACATTTGCAAGAGATTATATGCCGCATCAGCCTTATTCCAACCAACCAAGCCAAGCCTATGTCATTTGACAATCAGAAGCTTAAGGACATGGTTTTAGTCATACACAACTTCTTCCAAGTTCATATCTAAGTGCTATGATAATCCATCTCAAAAGAAGAAGTGCGATGCATGCATATTTTCTTGATCTTTTTCTCAATTTTTCATTTGAACATAAAAGCTCAACATGTGAATAGTTGATTGATTATTTTTTTCATTATTAAAAGCACTTGTGAGCATGCAACAAGTTTAAAACAGCAACAAAGTTCGACCATGACCAGATTTAGTATAAATAATTATTCCAGTTACTAGTCATGGCAAAAACTCAAAATGTATAACACGAGTAATGTAGTAAGAACTTTCAGCATATAAAAGGAATCACAAAGTCATATATGTATGAAATACTATGCTCATATTATTTTAAATTCAGATTCACACATAGACTTCCCAAGTTTCAAAACTCCCCCTCAATTTAATCCATGAGGATGCATAACCCCTATTTTACTATGAATGAAACAAAAATGAGTGAAATCCAAAGGTTTTGTAAAAATGTCAGCCAATTGTTGTTCGGTATCTACATGGTGAAGCACAATGTTTTCTTTTTCAACATTATCACGGAGAAAGTGATACCTAATATCAATGTGCTTTGTTCTCGAATGTTGCACGGGGTTTTTAGCAATGCAAATGGCACTAGTGTTATCACAAATAGTGGAACACTATCTAGATCAACCCCATAGTCCTTAAGTGTTTGAACAATCCAAAGAATTTGTGAGCAAGTGCTAGCAGCAGATATATATTCAGATTCGGCTGTGGATTGTGCAACTGAATTTTGTTTTTTGGAGGACCAAACAACAAGTGAATTACCAAGAAAATGACAAGCACCCAAAGTACTTTTCCTATCAATTCTACAACCCCCAAAATCAGCATCCAAAAAAGCTTTCAAAGTAAAGGTTGAGGAAGAAGGAAGAAAAATCCCAAATTCTTGAGTTCCATGTAAGTACCTGAGAATTCTTTTGATGGCTTTACGATGTGTAGCACGTGGGGAAGCTTGAAATCGTGCACAAAAGACATACGCTGAATTGTATGTCCAGTCTTGATGCCATGAGGTACAAAAGTGATCCAATCATACTTCTATATTCTTTTTGATCCACGGGTTCACCATCTTCATCAAGTTCAAGTGTCGTTGCTGTACCCATTGATGTCCGAAGAGACTTGCTTTTGTCCATGTTGAAGCGCTTAAGAAGGTCTCTTGTATACTTTGTTTGATGCACAAAAGTACCCTCCTTGGTTTGCTTGATTTGCAGCCCCAAAAAGTATGTGAGTTCTCCCATCATACTCATATCAAATTCTGAACTCATCATAGCTGAAAACTTGGACACAAGATTATGAGAAGCACAACCAAAGATAATATCGTCCACATACATTTGAATGAATAATGAGTCATTGCCATGCTTAAGCACAAAAAGAGTTTTATCAACCTTGCCCATGGTAAACCCCTTTTCAAGTAAGAATGTTTTTAACCTATCATACCATGCTCTAGGGGCTTGTTTAAGACCATACAAGGCTTTGGACAGTTTGTAAACATGATTAGGAAAATTTGGATTATCAAAACCCGATGGTTGCTTGATATAAACCTCCTCATCTATGTAGCCATTAAGAAAAGCACTTTTAACATCCATTTGAGATAACTTTAAATCTTTAGATGCAGCAAATGCTAACAAAATTCTTATGGCTTCTAATCTAGCAACAGGAGCAAAAGTTTCATTAAAATCCAGTCCTTCAAATTGTGTGAAACCTTGAGCAACCAAACTAGCCTTATTCCTAACCACAACCCCATCCTCACTTTGTTTATTTTTAAACACCCATTTAGTTCCAATTAGAGTGTGACCTTGAGGTGGAGGTACAAGTTTCCAAACATTATTTATTTCAAAATTTCTAACTCTTCTTGTATGGAAATAATCCAAGATTCATCAGTGAGTGCGTGTGATATATCTTTGGGTTCAAAAGAATCTACAAATGCAGAATGAGCGTGAGAGTTTCAATCACAAAAACCTGGACTGTGTGACTCGTTCGTGCAAGCTTCCAATCATTTGTTGTGGAGGATGACTTTTGAAGATCTGGAGGGGAGTAGACAATTCACAAGCTCCTTCTTCTTCATGTTCATCACAAATTGAAGAACTTGTGACTTGAGGACGATCTGGACCAGCAATGGTGGTGTGAATCAAAATCAGGAGCTAGAACAATGTCATTAGCTCCTGAATTTTCGGGCAGCAGCATCACTTCTTCATCTTCTTTGATGAAAATACTCTCCCCCTGCGGATATGGGTCTGGTCCTGCAATATTAGAGCTAGTACCTGGGCTAGCTTCATCAAAAGAAACCTCACAAGTCTCCACAATTTTGTTAGTGTCATGTAAAAGCACACGGTATCCTCTAGTATGAGATGGGTAACCAAGAAACATGCCATCGACGGATCTAGGTTCAAATTTATCAAGATTAACTTGTTTCTTAACAAAGCATTTGCATCCAAAGACCCGAAAGTGTGTGACACTAGGCCTATGTCCAAACTGAAGTTCATATGGTGTTTTACCTAGCTTAGCACGCAAGAAAATACGATTTGAGACATAACAAGCAGTTGCAATTGCATCAGCTGAAAATTTTCTAGGAGTTTGATATTCATCAAGCATAGTCCTAGCCATCTCAACTAAGGTTATGTTTTTTCTCTCTACAACACCGTTTTGTTGAGGTACATATGGTGAATAAAATTTATGATCTTTTCCATTTTCAGCACAAAAGTGATCAAACGATTGGTTTTTAAATTCGGTTCCGTTATCACTTCTAATTGCTTTTAAAGATCCTAGGTGGTCAATTGATAATCTAAGAGATAAGGTTCTAAAGTGACTAAAAGTTTCATTCTTAGATGCCATAAAATAAACCCAAGAGTATCTAGAATAGTCATCAACAATCACAAGAACATACCATTTAGCTCTGAAGGATTGAACACGTGAAGGTCCTACGGTGTCAAGGTGCAAAAGTTGACCCGGTTCAGTTGTCATGGTCATTGTTAGAGGAGCATGTGAACCTGCAACCATCTTAGCATGTCTACAATAAGAGCACACAGTTTTTTGTCCCCATTAATCTTAGGCAGCCCACATGTGCGATCAAGAGCACTAACACGTGTGAGATGATCAAAGCCTACGTGACCAAGTCTACGATGCCAAAAATATAAGTCTTTTGAATCATTAGCAACTAGACATCTATGCTTAGAGGATGACATATCAAAATTAGCTTTAAAAACTCTTCCAAAATGAGACATAATAAAAATGAGCTCACTATTTGAATCTACAACCTTGCAACAATTTTTAAATAATTTCCAGATTTTCATCTAGCAATTGTGAAACAGAAAGCAAGTTGTATTTCAAATTTTAACAAGTGTCACATCTTTTAAAGTGTAGTGATTATTTATTCTAACCGAACCCTTAGCTATTATAGGAGTTGAAGAATTATCGGCAAAAGTAACATTTTCTACATGTGACACAAAAGAGAGGGAGGAGAACCATTCTTTGTTACCGGTCATGTGGCGTGAGCATCCTGAATCCACAATCCAAATGTTCTCCTTCCTCAAGCGTGTAACCTACATAGAAGTACAATACGTCGATGACTCAATACTGGGGTTAGTCAAAAGGCATTTAGGAATCCAGTACTGAGTCACACGACGTCCAGCAGAAGTAACACGCAAAGGCTGAGATAAAACAGCAGGTTTATGAGCCAAAGTTTGAGATTTTTATACCCAACTACTGACTAACGAGGTGTTACATGAGTAGCACTAAAAACAGTAGATCTGGAAGCAAACTTTGCATGTTTTTGACTCATTACAGCAGGTTGCATATTCCTAACATTCGGTTCAGCACACGCAACAGGTTTTGCACAATTGTTATGTGATCTAGCAATCATTTTTTCCTTTTTCTGTTGCTTAGCTAGTCTATAACAAAAATCTATGACATGACCATCTCTATCACAGTTGGTACAATGAAATTTAACTTTAAATTCATGTCTAGATGAGCAGACAACATGTTTATTTGAAACCGAATGAGACAACACTCCTTCAGATTTAAAAACCACTTCTTTTTGTTTAGGAACTGTTTTAATCAAACCACTTCCTAATGACTTTACAATTTTAGGTGGATGTGCTTTAGCATGAGCATGGGAATCAAAATCTAAACCAGTTTTTATCATTGCAAGATTTAGAAGAATTCAACAGAAAATTCAGATTCTTATTCCCATTATAAAACCGCTCTAGTGTCCTATTTATGTCATCAAGTTTCTTCAACAAGTCTAGGAAGTTTTGACATGAAGTTTTTCCTTTTAGTCTGCAATTGGAACAATACTTAACTTCATGAGAACGTAAAGCATTGTTCGATATAGAAATTTCATTCATAGCATTTTGTAGTTTCTTATTAAGATTATCACAAGTAGAACAATGCAATCAATTGTAGAACAACAAGCATCTTTCACGTTTTTATCATTAAGTGCAGCAAGCTCTCTGTTCTTTTCAATCTCTAACTCAAGTTTATCAAGTGTGGAGGTATGTGCAGTTCTTAGAGAGGACAATTGTTCATATATTAAATCACATGAGGAACAAGAATCATCACTAGGAGTCAAAGATTTCAAACGATTACTTTCATATTCTAGTGACTCAATTTTAGCAGCATTTTTCCTAAGCTTTTTGTCCTTTTTCTTAACTATAACAGTAGCACGAGAAATAGCATCACACATTTCTTCACAAGTAGGTCATATCTCTTCATTGTCGCTGTTGTGTTCTGCCTCCTCCATACTTGAACTTGACTTGCCCACCATGAAGCATAAGTTTGCCAAATCATCTTCATCTTCGTCACTTACGATGTCCACATCGCTCGAGCCAAGTTCTTGAAGTGCAGAGATAAAACTATTTACAATTGGCATCTATAAAATCCTTCTTTTTCTTATCGTTTGCAGAGGAGTGCTTCGTCCTAGTCTGCTTTTCATCATGGGAAGTAGTACCTGAAAGATTAGGGCAATTCGTACGAAAATGTCCTATCTTATCACATTCGAAGCATCGTTGAGGTCCGTCACTTCTTCTCCTTCTAGTTCTCACATTTTGCAATGCTTTTGAGACCCGAGTAGAGATGAGTGCAAGTTCTTCCTCTGGAAACTCTTCAATCTATTCAAGGGTTAGAGAGGATAACAAAGAAAGTGTACCATAAGATGAACATTGACTAGAGCTAGGCATGTCACATTATGAAACAAATGCAAGAGACTTGTTGGGGTTCTTACGTGATATTATGTCAATTTCATGAGTTTTTAACTTAGAATATAGCACATCTAATGTAAGTGTACTCATTACAGTAGATTCACGAATAGATATAACTTTCATCTCCCAAATTGACATGTCTAATGCACTTAGTAATTGCCTAGCATTTTCATCATATGAAAATTAACGTTGACACTATGCAAGTTGCTGAGAATTTTATTGAAGCGAGCAAAGAGGTCATCGATTGACTCACCGGGTTGCATCTCAAAGTGCATGTATTCTTTCTTGAACATATCTTGTCTTACCTCCTTGATCGTGTTGGATCCTTCGTGGTAGTCACAAAGTGCTTTCCACACATCGTATGCAGATCGGAGGTGTGCAACACGGTCGAAGTCACTTTGAGTTAATCCTTGTATGATCAAGTTTCGTGCTTTGTTGTTGTTGAGATCTCACATGTTCGTAGCCATGACTTGATCGTTTGGCGGCACGTCATAAGGCTTGTACACCTTTTCACATATTGTGAAGCCTTGCGCCTGGATGAAAGCCTCCATACGTGCCTTCCAAACCTGAAAATCAATGCCACTGAACACACAAGGTTTTGCGGAGTATTTCTCCATGATGATTAGTCAAAACACGTGCAAATCACAAAGATTAGAGCACCGTGGCTCTGATACCAATTGTAGGATCGAAGAGCACGTGAAAAGCTACCAGAGGGGGGTGAATGGTAGATTTAAACTTTTTAGCGGAAGCAACAAAAACCCCCTAGGCAGAAAATCAATCTGTTAAAGAAACCGTGTATGTTACTGATCTAAATGGGTTAAACCATGACAAAAGTGGTATATATTATAGAGAATCAAGTCACGAAGACACGGCAACAAGAATCACGGAAATCCGTCAAGAAAAACTCAAGTTATGATTGAAAGATCAAATGAGGGTCAATCTGTTCTACTCGAGTAAAAACCAGATCTGCAACACTGCAAATAAACTCGTGTAGGTCGTAAACTACAAATCCAATGACCTTTAAATTTTCACAGATGATATATAATCAAGTTGTGAAGACAACCCAAAAATAATCACGTCAATTGGATCGGTAAAACTCGAGTTATGATCAAAACACCGAAGCACAGTCGTGCTGTCCAGAAACTCGACGAGAAAAACTCGACAAAAACAAGTCGGACGAACAAGGAACAAAAGCTCCTCTAAATTAAGATTTTTATTGATCAAAACATAAGATGAAGAGCCCAAGGTCATATTACCAGAGCTCTGGCCTCCGTTGCTTATATAACTAGCCCGGAGGCCAACCCAATTCAAACTAGGACTCTAATCCTACTCAGTTTCTGAATCGAAACTTTCCATATCTGCTCAAGACTCTTCTATACGCAGATAGAAGCAATCTTAAGACTTCCAAACACCTTAGGAACGTATCCCACATTCCTAAAACAACTCAACTTCGTGTCCCACATGAAATCCTATCATAACCAACTCAAATCTTTCCATATTTGAGCCATAACCGACTCAGCCGCAGCCTGAGTCCATAATCCAGCCGGTTGGACCTTTCCTACCAATTCTTTAATTCCACATCTCTTCATCACGCCTTGGACCATGATGCCACGTCCATGCACTCCTTGCACACGTGCAAACACCTTCCAACAATGTAACACACCAAAACCTGTTAAAGAGGGGAATTTAAAATTTTTGGACGTAATGCATGTGGTGAAACAATTCAAACGCAAACTGGAATTCAAATTTTACTGGATGTATTCCCGGATGATTTGCCGGGAATGCCACCCGATAGAGAGGTGGAGTTCAAGATTGAACTTGCACCGGGAACCATGCCAATATCCCGAAGGCCGTACAAGATGGCGCCCAAGGAGTTGGCTGAACTGAAGACTCAGCTCACGGACCTTCTGGAGAAGGGTTTTATTAGGCCGAGCTCCTCGCCATGGGGCTGTTCGGCATTATTTGTCAAGAAGAAGGATGAGACGTTGCGGCTTTGCATGGACTATCATCCATTGAATGCCGTAACCATCAAGAACAAGTACCCGTTGCCACGGATCGACATGTTGTTTGATCAGTTGGTCGAAGCAAAGATCTTTTCCAATATGGACGTAAGATCCGGGTACCATCAGATTAAGATAAGGGCGGAGGACATTCCAAAGACAGCTTTCTCGACAAGGTACGGACTTTATGAGTACCTGGTCATGTCCTTCGGCCTCACCAATGCTCCAGCTCACTTCATGTACTTGATGAACTCGGTATTCATGCCGGAGCTGGACAAGTTTGTCGTGGTCTTCATCGACGACATCCTGGTATATTCCAAGTCGGAGGAAGATCACAAGAAACATCTGCGTATAGTCTTGCAACGGCTGCGGGATCACAAGTTATACGCAAAAATTCAGCAAATGCGAGTTTTGGATATCGCAAGTGCCTTTCCTCGGGCATATCATCTCAGCGGAGGGTATCGCTGTGGACCCGAGCAAGATCACTCAAGTGCTGAATTGGAAATCTCTGAGAACTGTTCACGAGGTACGGAGTTTCCTCGGACTCGCGGGATATTATCTGAGGTTCATCCCGAACTTCTCAAAGATTGCCAAGCCAATGACAGAGCTGCTGAAGAAGGCTACCAAATATGTTTGGAGTCCAGCATGTGAAGCAGCATTCAAGGCTTTAGTCAAGCACCTGACATCAGCACCGGTTTTGGCGCAGCCAGACACAACAAAACCGTTCGATGTGTACTGCGATGCATCCGGCATTGGGCTCGGATGTGTGCTGATGCAAGACCAAAGAGTGGTCGCGTATGGATCACGGCAGCTTAGAAACCAAGAGTAAAATTATCCAACTCATGACTTGGAACTCGCTGCCGTGGTACTTGCACTAAAAATGTGGAGGCACTACCTACTCGGTAACCTCGTACATTTATATACCGACCACAAAAGCCTCAAGTACATATTCACTCAGAAGGAGCTGAACATGAGGCAACGAAGATGGTTAGAAGTGATAAAGGATTACGAGATGGAGATCCATTATCATCCGGGCAAGGCAAACGTAGTGGCAGATGCGCTGAGCCACAAGTCACACGTCAACAATCTGACCATCACACCGTTGGAAGAGAGCGAACCACCACTACATGTGATTCCACACGGAGCTCTCTACAACCTAGCTTTGATCCCCACCATCTGTGAAGAGATAGCGGCAGCCCAGAAGAATGACAAGGGTATGTCACATTTGCGGAGACGTGTAGATAGTGGGGAGCTGAAATGTTTCCAGAAAGACGGAGACGGCGTCCTATGGTTCAAGGACCGGATCGTCGTACCCCGTAACCCGGAATTACGGAAGAAAATCTTTGATGAGGCTCACTTGTCAAAGTTTTATATTCACCCCGGCAGCAACAAGATGTATCAAGAACTCAGAAGCAAGTTTTGGTGGACACAGATGAAGCGTGAGACTGCCAAATACGTGTCCGAGTGCGATACATGTCGAAGGGTGACGGCAGACCATATGCGGAAACCGGGACTGCTACAACCACTGGGCGTTCCTGCCTGGAAGTGGAAGGACGTGAGCATGGATTTCATCGTCGGTTTACCCACCACCTTGCAGAAACATGATTCTGTGTGGGTGATCGTCGATCGGCTCACCAAAGTTGCCCATTTCATCCCGGTCAACACCAACTACAATGCCAAGAAGTACGCTGAACTGTACATCTCACGGATCCTATGCTTGTACGGCGTACCCCGTACCATCATATCGGATCGGGGCACTTTATTTGTGTCCCGTTTTTGGGAGCAGCTACACGCTTCCTTGGGGACGAAGCTGATCCGTAGTTCAGCATACCACCCGCAAACGGAGCGGGTAAATCAGATCCTAGAAGACATGCTACGAGCTTGCGCTATCAACCACGGCAAGAATTGGGATGATCACTTGCCGTTGGCCGAGTTCTCGTACAATAATGGGTACCAGGCCAGCATCAAGATGGCGCCTGTTACACCCGGTTTTTCCGAAGAACAACCAAGTGAATATCACATGTATGCCAGGATCATTTTCTCATACATGTGATGACAAATAGTGAAGCATCATTTATTACAAGCCAGGTGTCGTATATAAGTAAGTCTTACATAGTAATTGTCTCGATGGACAATAATAAGTTCATCACAAGTAAATAAACTAGCAGCGGAATATTATTCTTGAGGGCTCCGCCACAGGCGTTGCCCTGGGGTCTCCATGAACCTAGAAACCTTCTTCGGGTCCAAACTCTTGGTCATTATACACCACCTCGTTATCTTGACCTGAGCAACAATATAAACCAACAAAATATGCAAGGTTGAGTACCAATGGTACTCAGCAAGTGTGGGAAAATTATATCATGCATGGCTAGAACAAGGAGAGGTTGAACTCATGGTTAAAGCACTACGCAATTAAATACCTATCACCTTAGCTTATTAAGCACCTACATTACGACACAGGTGAAATGGTCCCAATCTCCCATCCCATCATCATAATCCAATAACCATAACATCATTTCCAATGTTAAGCTCCCCGCTTAACATTCACAACTTCCAAAACCATCAATCCTCTAATCATGAATAAGTCCAAGCCGCTCTTGACCGTGAGCACGGCTGTCATGACAGTTTTGACTCTGCAGAGTTTGCACCACTGTACCCACATGTAGTGATTTCATCCCCCATTGCCGGGTGGACTAAAAGAACCTCCATTATGCCAGTGGCTACGAACCACATTCACACTTCCCAGGTGTGTAGCCAGGAGATCACTACGAAGCCTTTACAAAGGGATTCCCAACGAGCGTGGGCCCACTGAGGTTTCACCCCTAACAGCATACAAGAGGCTCCAACCCCGCTGCAGTGGCCCCCTCTTGAGCCTTGCGGTTCATATGGTAGTCCAGCTGACACCTATTCCCCGCACCATCCAACACACCCATACTACGCCGGGGATACACCTAATTAATTGGCCAAGCTGCCCCATCTCAGCATGTGGTCGGCACGGTAAAGCCAGGTTACATGCTCCATGAACCGGTCCTTAAGATCCAGGCAAGTACTAAACACAAACCCAAGTCTCGTGCACCCAGCACACAACCAAAACATCCAACTTGCCTTGATCCCTACCTCTACATAACTCATAATATCTCATTCAAGAGTATGGTAATATAAACTGATGATCTCATATCCCAAATATCCCATTCTAAGCATGGCTAAGCATATGCATAATAATAAATGACATGATAAAATGAATCCCAACCCAAGCTACAAGGAAACAAGGTAATGCAATTCTAGGGAAACATCCTAGTATGGGTTTCATATTTCAATTGACAATGCAAATAATTCTACCTACACATCCTAGTATAGGATCAAAGTGGTGAAGGACACTTGCCTCGTTCTTGCTGCTCTTGAAATGGGTAGTCCTGGTCTTGGAAAGGAATAACTTGCTCTTGAGCCGGTTCTACATCATACCATCACACATAGCAAAAGAAAAACAACAATCCATAAGACATAGTTCACACTTCCACTTCATACAAACCACACATTCACATTTATGAAAGTCATTCACCATTATATGTGTTGTGGTTACTCTATGTGTGTTGTTTTGTGTCTTGCATACACTTTTAATCATATGTATATGATTCCTACTTTTGTATTCACATTTATGCTTGCATACTATATATATGAGTTTCCAATTTAAATAAATTCCTTATATTCAATTACTACACCTTTTAGCTAACAAGTATGCATGAAAGTTATTTTCCTCCTCCATATGTGTCTTCAAAATTTCTACCAACCCTAAACTGAATTCTTTGGATTTTAGAACTCCATTTATCATTTACTAGTTGCTATATTTTCAGATTTATTTCCTATGCCAAATTGTGAACTTTATTGTGAAAATAACAAGACACATCATCTAAACAGAATAGGTTCTGATCTAAAATATTTACTAATATATTTCAGACCTTTTCCTCTGCTGTAAACTATTTTACAATTATTTTCCCTATTTTCCAGAACTATTCTTTACTTAAAAATGTGTCCCTAAATGTGAATAATAAATTAAACAGATTCAATTCAGTCCCAAAACATGTTTTTATCTTACTCCAAAGTTTTCTAAATACTGAGAAAGTTTTAAATTTAATTATGACAATATGTTTGTCCCACTTTTTAATTTTTAATCACTAGCCACATATTCAATTTCCTAATTTAAATACTAAACAGGGCTAAAAAGATAAACTCACCCCATTACAGGGTCTATAATATTATTTTCAGAATTTCCAGGGGTCTAGCTACACTTATCAGAGGTGTTTTTCCTAATTTTTATTAAGTCCAGGGGCTAAATCTGATTTTTAAATGAATTTACATGATTTTCTGGAGTTCCAGGGGCTAGATCAGAAGTTTCCGGGGCTAGCTCTTATTTCCCGAGAACCCCAGGGGGTAGCACGTAAGATTTCCAGTCTTTATAACGCGGGGCTGACGTGGACCGTCCGATTTTAAACCGACGGCTCAGATTATAACATCGAACCGGTATGCGGGTATTTAAACCCTACCGTGCGATTTAAAATAAACGGCGCACAAGCGGCCACGTCGCTCTAATCGAGCGCGGGCGGCGCTGCCGGCGGCGCACGGCGGCGGGAGGCGGCGATCTTGCCGGAAACTTTCGGATCTTCCGGAATTCTTCCTAGAACTGTGATTTTATGGCATAGATCGGTAGAGGGGAGGTCGGGGATCTCACCTCGGGGGTTTTCTTGAGCTCGGAGGTCCTGGAAGGTGATCGGCGACGAGGTCCGAGGCAAAACCACGGCGAAGCTCGTCGGCGCTGCGTTTACACCGCAAATCACCGAGTTTTCTGCACCTGCAAGGTTCCCCGGAGGTGGTGGATCAAGACCAGCGAGTTAGACCGGAATTTCCGAGCTTAGATCGGCCAGAATTTGCCGGAGAAGTCTCGGTTCTCACCGGAGGAAAAATCGGCGATCGCGTGGGAAAAACAGAATGAGGCCGGGGTTTTTATAGACGGGGGAGGGCGGTGTGTCGGTTGTGATCGAGTTTGAGTCGTCCGGGACCAAAATTCGGCTGGGGAACGCGGTTTCCAGGGGGTAGTTTTGATTCGGGAGAGAGAGATGTCCCGGGGTCGGCCGATCGCGCGCGAGGAAGAAGATGACGGCGGGCCCCGCGTGTCAGTGAGAGAGAGAGGCGCGCGGCTGTGGGCTGGCCGGGGGGGGGGGGGGAAATGGTGGGCCGGCTGGTGGGTTCGGCCCACTGGCCGGTTAGGTTTTAGTTTTCTTTTTCTTTTTCTATTTCTTTTCTGATTTGAGTTTAATTTGAATTCCAGTTTGAATTTGAATTTTTGCAAAACATGCAACACGTCCAAAAAATTTTAAATTCCCCTCGTAACATAATTTATAGTTTTGAATCAAAATTTTTGGGGTGTTACAGCTCTACCCCCCTTAAAAGAAATCTCGTCCTTGAGATTGCTGTTTCTAATAAAACAATTCCGGAAATTGTGCCTTGAGCTCATCTTCCCGCTCCCAGGTGGCTTCCTCTTCTGAGTGATGCTTCCACTACACCTTGCACATCCGGATTCTTTTATTTCTGGTGAGGCGTTCCATTGTCTCCAAAATCTTGTATGGTTTCTCGGCATAAGACAAATCCTCAGCTACGCTCACTTCATTCATGGGTAACACCTCCTCAGGCGTCCTCAGGCATTTCTTGAGTTGTGAGACATGGAATACATCGTGCACATCCGATAGACGAGCCGGTAATTCTAGTTGATACGCCACTTCGCCTTTCCTCTCCAAAACTTGAAAGGGTCCGATGTATCGAGGTGACAACTTCCCTTTCACCTTGAACCGACGAAGTCCTCTGATAGGGGACACCTTGAGATAAACATAGTCTCCCACGTTGAAAACGAGCTCTCTTCTTCGTACATCAGCATAACTCTTTTGGCGTGTCTGTGCTATCCGCAAGTTATTGCGAATTTCCCTCACCTTCGCGTCGGCTTCTTGTAGTACCTCTGGACCAAACACTTTACTTTCCCCTGTTTGGTTCCAAAATAGGGGAGTTCTGCACTTTCTCCCGTACAAGGCTTCAAACGGTGACATCTTCATACTAGCTTGATAGCTGTTGTTATAGGAAAACTCCGCATACGGTAAATTCTTGTCCCAACTCCTATTGTTTTTGAGTGCACATGCCCTTAACATATCTTCAAGGATCTGATTGGTTCTCTCCGTCTGCCCGTCAGTTTGGGGATGATAGGCAGAGCTGAAGTTCAGATGGGTTCCCATGGTTTCATGCAACTTCTGCCAAAACCTCGAGGTGAACTGTGTCCCTGGGTCCGACACAATCTTCTTTGGCACTCCATGGTAACACACGATCCTTGACATGTACAATTCTGCCAATTTGGATCCGCTGTAGCTTTCTTTCACGGGGATGAAATGAGCTACCTTGGTTAGCCTGTCAATGATGACCCATACCGAATCATATCCTGATTGGGTCCTAGGCAATCCCACGATGAAATCCATGCTGATTTCTTCCCATTTCCATTCAGACACTTTGAGTGGTTGCAATAATCCTGCGGGTCGTTGATGTTCTGCTTTCACCAACTGACATGTGTCACATAGGGCAACATGTTCCGCGACATCTCGCTTCATGCCATACCACCAATACCTGCCCTTGAGGTCCTGGTACATCTTCGTACTCCCAGGATGAATGGAATAGTCGGAATCGTGAGCCTCCTTCAAAATCAATTCACGGATCTCCTTTACTTCAGGCACACAGATTCTTTTTCCGTGCCACACCGTTCCTTGTTCATCCTCTCTAAAACCCGGAGCTTTATTTTCCTTGATGAGTTGTCTGATCTCTTGTATCTTCTCATCATTCTTTTGGCCCTCGCGTATGTCTCGCTCGAGTGTGGAGTCCACTTCCATGGTGATGGCTTCACTACTATTTACTAGACATAGATTGAGCCTTATAACCTCGTCCTTCAATTCTGCAGGCATGTCCTTCAAGCTCAACTTATTGACCTGCACTTTCCGACTCAAAGCATCGGCCGCGACGTTTGCTTTCCCGGGATGATAGTTGATGCCCACATCAAAGTCATTGATTAGCTCTAACCATCTCCTTTGTCTGAGGTTGAGATCTGGCTGTGTGAAAATGTACTTCAAACTCTTATGATCCGTATATATCTCGGTCCTCTTCCCCATCAAGTAGTGCCGCCAAATTTTCAACGCGTGTACCACTGCGGCTAGTTCTAGGTCGTGTGTAGGATAGTTTTTCTCGTGCTTCCGAAGCTGCCGGGATGCATATGCCACGACATGCCCTTCTTGCATGAGAACACATCCCAACCCGTTTCCAGAGGCATCGCAGTACACTGTGAAGTTCTTCTGCATATCTGGCATAACCAACACTGGGGCTGTTGTCAATCTCTTCTTTAGCTCCTGAAAGCTCGTCTCGCACTGTGGCGTCCAGGTGAATGTGATTCCCTTCTCCAACAGTTTGGTGAGAGGTCTCGAGATCTTGGAGAATCCCTCAATAAACCGTCGATAGTATCCAGCCAATCGCAAAAAGCTTCGAACTTCCCCGACATTTTCAGGGGTCTTCCACTTCTGTATATCCTCGATTTTGACAGGATCCACGGAGATTCCTCCCTCCGAGATTATATGTCCTAAGAAGGGAACTCTTATCAGCCATAACTCACACTTGCTCAACTTGGCATATAGTTGGTGTTCTCTCAGCCTTTGCAACACCAACCTTAGATGTTTCTCATGTTCTTCTTCATCTTTGGAGAAGATGAGAATGTCATCTATGAAAACCACCACAAATTTGTCCAGATATTCCATGAATACCTTGTTCATGAGATACATGAAGTATGCTGGGGCATTAGTTAGCCCGAAAGGCATGACAGTGTATTCATACAGTCCGTACCGAGATACGAAAGTTGTCTTGGGAATATCAGATTGCCTTATCTTGAGTTGGTGGTATCCCGACCTGAGATCAATTTTCGAGAACACACAAGCTCCCCTCAACTGATCAAACAAGTCTTCAATGCGAGGTAATGGGTACTTGTTCTTGATGGTTACCTCATTCAAAGTACGGTAATCCACGCATAACCTTTGGGTTCCGTCTTTCTTGGGCACAAATATCACCGGAGCTCCCCATGGTGAGGAACTAGGGCGGATATACCACTTCTCCGTCAATTCTCTCAAATGATCCTTGAGTTCTTCTAGCTGCTTGGAGTCCATCCGGTAGGGTCTCTTGTATATCGGGGCTGTTCCAGGCACTAGCTCAATTGCAAATTCCACTTCACGATCGGGAGGCATACCTGGCAATTCTTCCGGAAAAACGTCTGGATATTCCCTGATAGTCCTGATTTCCTCAACTTTCACCTCAACTTGATTTAATTTAATGTCCCTCCTAGGCTCGTGTATTGTTATGAACTTTACTCTTGTGCCACTAGGGTGAGTTAGTTCCACCGTTCTGGTCGAACTATGAATGATTCCCTTATGTTTGGTCAACCAATCCATGCCCAAAATAATATCGATCCCTTGGGAATCTATCACTATGAGGTTAGCAGTAAACACTACCCCATTAATGTCTAGATTCACCTTGGGACACACTTGTCTTGTCCTTATTTCTCCACCTGGAGAGTTTACGGCTAGCATATAGTTCATTTGTGTTGTTGCTAGGTCATACTTCTTAACAAACCCTTGAGCAATAAACGAGTGGGTAGCACCAGAATCAAACAGCAGGGTTGCCAGGTGTAAATTGGCAGGAAACTTACCAACTACCACGTCGGGTGCATCTTGTGCTTCCTCCATAGTGACGTGGTTCACCCGTCCTCTTATTACATTCTGCTGTTGTGGCTGCGCGGGCTTCTTCTTTGGGCACTTATGGGCATAGTGTCCCACTTCACCACAGCTAAAACATTGCACCCCAACCTTAGGTGCCTGGCCTTTGTTGTCTTGGGGTTGGTTTGGGGGTCCTTGCACTGCTGGTCGAGGTGGATATGCAGGGCGAGGCTGCTGTACAAACTGACGTTGCGGCTGTGTTGGTGCTGCCGGAGGCCTGTAGTTCGGGTTGTACCCTCTTGGTGCTGAGTAGGGTACCGCTGCTCGGTTCGTCTGCCCTGCAGGTTGCTGCATCAGACGTGGGCGAGTGTTGCTCCCTGAGGCTTGATGTGACCAACCGGCCTTCCTCTTATTCCCACTTTCCAAGGCCTTTAGCTTCCTTTCTACCACAAATGTTCTGTCCACCATCTTTTGGAAGCTGTCATACTCATTTGAGGACATTGCACACTGCATCTCCGCGGTAAGTCCTTCCACGAAACAGTCTTGTTTCTGCTCATCAGTCTCTATGTCTCGTGGGGCATAACGGGATAGTTGAGTAAATTTAGTGAGGTATTCCCTCACAGTCATGTTACCTTGCTGCAACCCCAAAAATTCTTTCCTCTTGTTTTTGAGTTCACCTCTTGGGATGTAATGGTTGCGGAAGCTACGCTTGAACTCTTCCCAAGTGATGTTCTCAGGGTCATGATGGGCGGCCACATAGGCGGTCCACCAATCAGCAGCAGGTCCATGCAATTGATGAGAGGCAAACAGCACCCTCTCATACCCTTGGCACTGGATGATCCTCATCTTGCTTTCAATGGTCTTCAGCCAATCATCTGCCCCCAGAGGTTTAGCAGCACTTGCAAACTTTGGAGGTTGAGTTCCTAGAAACTCACTCAACCTTGGTTGGCGTGGTGCAGCTTGTGGAGGTGGAACTTGATGCAAGTTGGCCACCACTTGAGTCATGTTCTGAGCTGATTCTGATTCTCCAGCATTTGGTGGAGAGGATCAACTTCTTCACGGCGACCACCCCGGTCCTAGCCTCCAGAAAGATGAGGGTTGCATTGCCTCATCGTTGTTGTTGGCGGGGTTGGCAGCACGTCCTTTTCCTCTTCCGGCCATCTGGCAGAGTCAACCAATGTTAATTTGAAAGCATTTAGTATCATCTTACTACTTTCATTTGTTTTTACTTTGAAGTGTTGAGGCTTTGTCATACTTTTCTGAGGGTTCATTTCTCACACAAAATTAAATGCACTATTATTTCATGTGGGTTCGCACACCAAAGCAAAACAATCTAAAGACGAGGCTGTGGACAATTGCTCATGGCTTCCACAACTCACGTCACACACCAAGCATTAACACACCATTAACTTAACTTAACGACTCGACTATTCGACATCTTGCTAACTAAGGGAAGGACTCTACACTACTCGTTTTCTTGAGCTGGCTCCTCAGGATCTTCCTCATCATTTCGGCTGCCTTCTGACTCTGCTTTGGGTGGGGAGGCTGCTGGTGGAGTCAGGAGTCCATGTATCATTCACGGTGACACACAGTTCATTCCCATCTCCTCTTTCTCTCACCCTTAAGCAGGCTTGCAGCAACACCTCCGTTTCCTTCAGGGTGTCCCGAACATCCTGAAGTTCTTGCTGACACTCCTGCAGTCGAGTGCTGAGCATAGCGGCATCCTCCAAGCACAAATCCATGTGCTCATGGGAAGTCCCTTGCTGCACTGGAGGGTACTTGTACTCCGTGGTACCACTCTCACGCTGGAGGACATACATGTACTCGGTCCTGTCCAGGTGTCGACGATAGATGTGACTCTGGCAGGTGATGGCCTCCCAGGTGACATCCTTCTCCGCATCGACCTGTGTCGCTCTGCAAGCTGGAGAGCGGTGGATCTTAAGCAGCTGATTTTCGTGTATAATCCTCATCTCTGAACTCCATTCTTCCCTTTTCTCACAGATGGTCCTGGTGGAGTTATAGTGGATGATTAGCTCGCCCGTATTGCCGGCGGCTTCGAGCATACGTCGAAGACGGCGCAACAAGCCTCCTACTGCCAATCCGTAAGAAAGGTACGTCACCTGACGGCTCTCCTCTCTTTGGGAAAGGGCAACTACGGGAACTCTCCCCCCTGTGGACTTGCGAGCAGTGCGAATCATGCGAACCATCTAAAACAAAAAGCATTTAAACTTAGGTTAGATAAACTTTTAAACAAAAATCCTATTTTGAATGAAAATTGGGGTAAGATGAAGAAAGTGACTCATTAAATAACACTTTTAAACACACACCTTGTAAAAATAGTTTTTAAGAAAATAGGGCCCTTAAATACGTCCATTTCTACCTAGGTCCACGTTCCTACAGGCAAACCTTGGCTCTGATACCACCTCTGTCACACCCGGTTTTTCCGAAGAACAACCAAGTGAATATCACATGTATGCCAGGATCATTTTCTCATACATGTGATGACAAATAGTGAAGCATCATTTATTACAAGCCAGGTGTCGAATATAAGTAAGTCTTACATAGTAATTGTCTCGATGGACAATAATAAGTTCATCACAAGTAAATAAACTAGCAGCGGAATATTATTCTTGAGGGCTCCGTCACAGGCGTTGCCTGGGGGTCTCCATGAACCTAGAAACCTTCTTCGGGTCCAAAGTCTTGGTCATTATACACCACCTCGTTATCTTGACCTGAGCAGCAATATAAACCAACAAAATATGCAAGGTTGAGTACCAATGGTACTCAGCAAGTGTGGGAAAATTATATCATGCATGGCTAGAACAAGGAGAGGTTAAACTCATGGTTAAAGCACTACGCAATTAAATACCTATCACCTTAGCTTATTAAGCACCTACATTACGACACAGGTGAAATGGTCCCAATCTCCCATCCCATCATCATAATCCAATAACCATAACATCATTTCCAATGTTAAGCTCCCCGCTTAACATTCACAACTTCCAAAACCATCAATCCTCTAATCATGAATAAGTCCAAGCCGCTCTTGACCGTGAGCACGGCTGTCATGACAGTTTTGACTCTGCAGAGTTTGCACCACTGTACCCACATGTAGTGATTTCATCCCCCGTTGTCGGGTGGACTAAAAGAACCTCCATTATGCCAGTGGCTACGAACCACATTCACACTTCCCAGGTGTGTAGCCAGGAGATCACTACGAAGCCTTTACAAAGGGATTCCCGACGAGCGTGGGCCCACTGAGGTTTCACCCCTAACAGCATACAAGAGGCTCCAACCCCGCTGCAGTGGCCCCCTCTTGAGCCTTGCGGTTCATATGGTAGTCCAGCTGACACCTATTCCCCGCACCATCCAACACACCCATACTACGCCGGGGATACACCTAATTAATTGGCCAAGCTGCCCCATCTCAGCATGTGGTCGGCACGGTAAAGCCAGGTTACATGCTCCATGAACCGGTCCTTAGGATCCAGGCAAGTACTAAACACAAACCCAAGTCTCGTGCACCCAGCACACAACCAAAACATCCAACTTGCCTTGATCCCTACCTCTACATAACTCATAATATCTCATTCAAGAGTATGGTAATATAAACTGATGATCTCATATCCCAAATATCCCATTCTAAGCATGGCTAAGCATATGCATAATAATAAATGACATGATAAAATGAATCCCAACCCAAGCTACAAGGAAACAAGGTAATGCAATTCTAGGGAAACATCCTAGTATGGGTTTCATATTTCAATTGACAATGCAAATAATTCTACCTACACATCCTAGTATAGGATCAAAGTGGTCAAGGACACTTGCCTCCTTCTTGCTGCTCTTGAAATGGGTAGTCCTGGTCTTGGAAAGGAATAACTTGCTCTTGAGCCGGTTCTACATCATACCATCACACATAGCAAAAGAAAAACAACAATCCATAAGACATAGTTCACACTTCCACTTCATACAAACCACACATTCACATTTATGAAAGTCATTCACCATTATATGTGTTGTGGTTACTCTATGTGTGTTGTTTTGTGTCTTGCATACACTTTTAATCATATGTATATGATTCCTACTTTTGTATTCAAATTTATGCTTGCATACTATATATATGAGTTTCCAATTTAAATAAATTCCTTATATTCAATTACTACACCTTTTAGCTACCAAGTATGCATGAAAGTTATTTTCCTCCTCCATATGTGTCTTCAAAATTTCTACCAACCCTAAACTGAATTCTTTGGATTTTAGAACTCCATTTATCATTTACTAGTTGCTATATTTTCAGATTTATTTCCTATGCCAAATTGTGAACTTTATTGTGAAAATAACAAGACACATCATCTAAACAGAATAGGTTCTGATCTAAAATATTTACTAATATATTTTAGACCTTTTCCTCTGATGTAAACTATTTTACAATTATTTTCCCTATTTTCCAGAACTATTCTTTACTTAAAAATGTGTCCCTAAATGTGAATAATAAATTAAACAGATTCAATTCAGTCCCAAAACATGTTTTTATCTTACTCCAAAGTTTTCTAAATACTGAGAAAGTTTTAAATTTAATTATGACAATATGTTTGTCCCACTTTTTAATTTTTAATCACTAGCCACATATTCAATTTCCTAATTTAAATACTAAACAGGGCTAAAAAGATAAACTCACCCCATTACAGGGTCTATAATATTATTTTCAGAATTTCCAGGGGTCTAGCTACACTTATCAGAGGTGTTTTTCCTAATTTTTATTAAGTCCAGGGGCTAAATCTGATTTTTAAATGAATTTACATGATTTTCTGGAGTTCCAGGGGCTAGATCAGAAGTTTCCGGGGCTAGCTCTTATTTCCCGAGAACCCTAGGGGGTAGCACGTAAGATTTCCAGTCTTTATAACGCGGGGCTGACGTGGACCGTCCGATTTTAAACCGACGGCTGAGATTATAACGTCGAACCGGTATGCGGGTATTTAAACCCTACCGTGCGATTTAAAATAAACGGCGCACAAGCGGCCACGTCGCTCTGATCGAGCGCGGGCGGTGCTGCCGGCGGCGCACGGCGGCGGGAGGCGGCGATCTCGCCGGAAACTTTCGGATCTTCGGGAAATCTTCCTAGAACTGTGATTTTATGGCATAGATCGGTAGAGGGGAGGTCGGGGATCTCACCTCGGGGGTTTTCTTGAGCTCGGAGGTCCTTGAAGGTGATCGGCGACGAGGTCCGAGGCAAAACCACGGCGAAGCTCGTCGGCGCTGCGTTTACACCGCAAATCACCGAGTTTTCTGCACCTGCAAGGTTCCCCGGAGGCGGTGGATCAAGACCAGCGAGTTAGACCGGAATTTCCGAGCTTAGATCTGCCAGAATTCGCCGGAGAAGTCTCGGTTCTCACCGGAGGAAAAATCAGCGATCGCGTGGGAAAAACAGAACGAGGCCGGGGTTTTTATAGACGGGGGAGGGCGGTGTGTCGGTTGTGATCGAGTTTGAGTCGTCCGGGACCAAAATTCGGCTGGGGAACGCGATTTCCAGGGGGTAGTTTTGATTCGGGAGAGAGAGATGTCCCGGGGTCTGCCGATCGCGCGCGAGGAAGAAGATGACGGTGGGCCCCGCATGTCAGTGAGAGAGAGAGGCGCGTGGCTGTGGGCTGGAGGGGGGGGGGAAATGGTGGGCCGGCTGGTGGGTTCGGCCCACTGGCCGGTTAGGTTTTAGTTTTCTTTTTCTTTTTCTATTTCTTTTCTGATTTGAGTTTAATTTGAATTCCAGTTTAAATTTGAATTTTTGCAAAACATGCAACACGTCCAAAAATTTTTAAATTCCCCTCTTAACATGATTTAGAGTTTTGAATCAAAATTTTTGGGGTGTTACAGTGCCTTATGAGGCGCTATACGGGAGGAAATGCCGCACACCATTGAATTGGTGTGAGTCTGGCGAAAGGGTTACCTTCGGGATTGACCTCGTCAACAACGCGGAAGAAAAGGTTCGACTGATTCAAGCGAACCTAAAAGCCGCTCAATCCCGACAGAAACAGTATGCGGACCGGAGAAGGCGCCCATTACAATTCGAAGTTGGGGATCACGTATACCTACGGGTGTCTCCAATGAAGGGCGTAAACAGATTTGGGGTAAGAGGAAAGTTGGCACCCCGATACATCGGTCCATTCCAGATTACCGAAAGATGTGGATCAGTGGCATACCGGCTGAAATTACCAGAAGCACTTTCCGGTGTGGACGACGTCTTTCACGTTGCCCAGCTGAGGAAGTGTCTCAAGCTATCAACTACCGTTCAGCTGGAAGACATTGAAGAACTGCAACCGGATCTCACCTATCGGGAGGAACCGGTGCAGATTATTGATGAAAAGGCCCGAACCACACGCAACCGTACGTTGTGGTTCTACAAGGTTCTATGGAGTAATCACTCCATGGACGAAGCGACATGGGAGAGCGAAGAATTCCTTCGCACTAACTACCCCGAATTTTTCGCGTCGCTATCCGGTAATTTTCCACCGTCCTCTCTCTCATTTTCACCTTATAATCTCGGGACGAGATTCTTTTAAGGGGGAGGAATGTAAGGGCCTCAGTTTTCGACACACATTTGCAGTGTTCATCACCACACCACACACCTCATTTGAGGAAGGAGTATGAACACAAATGAAGAGCAAGTAACAATTATCAACATGCTCATTAGAGAACAAACTCACACATTGCCAAAGTGGTATTTCACACATGTGATATAAGGGGGGCTGGACATATGAAAACTCCTACACTTTATTAAGGATGTCCATGCCAAGTTTCACCCAAATTCAAAACCTTTTTGAGGTCATTTTGGGTATAGTTAGGAATAGGGCAGTTTGAAACCATATTTAAATTCAAACTGTTTTTACCCCATGAATTTAAAAGTGGGAGGCATATTCTTACTCAGCACATTTTTGTGAGCTCACACACCAATTTTCACTCCATTTGGAGTTGATCTTGACATGGGCTAAGTGGGAGAAATTCAAACTTTATTTGAATTTCAAACTGAACTTGTGCTGAAATTCATTCAAACCAAACCTCATTTGAACTTTGATCAATTCAAATGGCTCATGGGTGAATAATTTGAATTGCCAGGGGTAGTATGGGGTTCACTGTTTACAACAGTGATTAGGAGTAAATTTCAGAGGTTAAAATGGGGAGTGGGACCCACATGTCAGCCACTGCTCAGATCAAACCGACTGAGACTTTTCTCACTCGGGTCGCCGAGCCGCAGCTGTGATCGCCACCGAGGGCAGCCGCCGCGCCAGCAGCTGCTTGCCCACGCGCGTGTGCGAGGCGGTGCAGAGCCTTCTTACGGCGCCTGCCCGCCTCCTCGGCCGAGGCATCGCCGTTCTTCCCCGCAAGAACTCAGCGCCGGCCGAAGTTTTTCCTAGCTCGGAATTGATCGGAGAACGCCGATCACAGCTCCCTCCGTCCACTCCAGGGCCCCAGCAAGGTACTAGAGACCTTCCTCCGCCCTCCCCGTTGCTAGAATTCAGTTGAAACCGATTGATATCGGCTGTGCCGAAAGATCAAATTCAGGACTTGGGACCGCCGCACCTCGGGCTCTCGTGGACAGCCCAACCAGGGCGTTGTCACGCCCGAGCCAAGGCACCCTTGGACGCGCTGGTAACCAGTGCCGCTCATCCCCGAGCCACAGCTCGAGTGGTTGCTCACCGGCGGCGAATTTCCACTTTTCCCCTTTCTGTGTGCAGAACGACCTTCGGGTACGATTCTGTTTCATTCGTGCTCTAGAAAGGATTAGAGGGCCTCAATCCACTCTCACATAAGCTAGACACGGTAACGCACAAGTTGCCTTCACAACTCTGGGCCAGAGAACCTCTGTACCCGGTGTAATTTGATGTCTACCAATGGCGGAATGAACGGGCGGCATCGGGCGCACGGTGCGGACCTATTTTGGGCCTTCCCCGAGCTGCCTCGAGCTCATGTCGACCTTCTCTGAGGTCCACTGATGCTCCCCGACCGGTTTCCCAAGTAATTGAGGTGCTAGGGAAGTCAGCCGACATGGCCGAAGTCGTTCCGAGGTGGCGGCTCGTCGCCGACCATGCTCCGGCCATTGTCATGAGCAGCTGACCCTAGAATCCTGTTCCCCGAGTAAAAGTAGGCAGGGGCGGCCAGAATCGAGAAGTTTGGAGCTGTACAGAAGCCGGCGGCGAGCTCTCCGGCGAGGTCCCTCGGCGGCGGAGCGCGGGCGTCGCGAGGTTGAAGAAGGGGGTGGACCCCAGCTGTCAGCGGGAGATATTTTGAATCGGGATCCGGCTGCGGCCGGGATCGGGTGTGCTGGCGCGCAAAATCATTGTGGGCCGCGGTGTGCTGTCGCATCGGCGTGCGACGCGTTTCCCCTGGGCCCACGCGCGAGTTTAAATTTTTCCCGATTTTCAGATTTCCTTCAAACTTCAAATCCTCATAACTTTGGCTAGAAAGCTCCAAATTGAGTGAACCAAATTTTGCTGGATTCAGCTCTCCGAGTACTTTCCAGAAAATCAAGTTTCACTTCATGAAAACCCTTAATTCTCCAGAATTAATTCCTCAAAATTTAAACTGTTAGGAATTTTAACTGGAGAATCCTTTGGAGGAAAATCCTGAAATTTTTCTGGGATGTTCACCAAAATATCCCTGAACTACCATAAAAATTTCAGATCCATTTGAGCTCATCTGATCCACCTAATGGTGTGATTAGTGAGACTGTTCCAGAGAAAATAGAAAATGTTCAGAAACATTTTCAGAATTTTCTCTGAAATTGTTTAGCTCATAACTTTAGCTAGGAACCTTCAAATTAAGTGAGACCAACTCCATTAGAACCCTGAAAATCTAGTTTTCAGAAAGTCATAGTTGGCTTCATGAAAATTCCTAGAACACCCTAAGAGTTCCAATTAAGGTCAAGGACATAATTAATTGTGGAGGGCTCAAATGAGCTTTGCTGCAAATAAAACTTGACCAATTCTTTGTTTAGGTTGTAACCAAGCCACAATAAAAGTTTCACAGTCATTAGGTCTGTCTAGCAAAACTTATAGACTTCACAACTTCAAACCTAATACAAATGCATTAAATTAATACATGTATGGTTTCTATCATGTAGTCGCTAAGGTCGAGGAGGAACCCGAAGTCCTAGACTTCGTTACTCCGGAGGAGCAGCTAGCCTATGACCAAGAGCAGCAACGCAAGCTCCGGTTTGCATTAACCTTTTTACAAATTTTTATTGTTTTGAGCACATACTTGTTTCCTTTATTCTTTGCATTAGAGTCTTGTTTGGAAATCCAACTGCATAGCCAAGAAAACCACGGGTTGGGTTTAGGATTGCAAACCCCGTTAGCTACTGCAATGCTAAGGTAGAGTAGGATTCGGTACAAGTCGAGTAGTTGGAACTACTCGCGAGCATAGGCTAGAGGCACTCGACTCGGGTAGTGATAGCACATGAAACACATGGCAAGAAAATGAGACCAAGCGGAGGGTAAGGGCAGCAGGACTTTGGGGCCTGTGTGCTGTAGCTCCACTTGTGTTGATTGAGGACCGAGCTGTGTGCGGGCCTGTTGAACAAGCTAGAACAGTACAGAAGACCTACCGGCTATATGGGAACCGGGAAACTGATGTAACTCGGGTAGCTTGGTATTGAGGCATTGCCCATCGTTCAGAGGGTAGGTTGAGAGCTTGAGGTGTAAATCGGCTGGCGGCACTGAGATGCACGTGCAGAGACCTCTTGCTCGGGACGATGGGACCGGTTCAATATTTAGCTGACGGGTGAAAGGTAGTTGCGTATGGCGTCCGTGATGGTTGTTGTAGGCAACATCGAGTACGGGCGTACGTGACGGGTTGTTCGGGTAACCCTGCAGGTGTAAAGCGATTATAATCGCCGTCCCTCGCGGTCAGTGAGTACCACTTGTTCACTGTACCGTGACGTAGAAAGAACAGGCTAGTTACATGTTAAAATGTTGCTGATTGAAAGCTGGACATTGATTGTTAATGATATGCTGTAGCTTAGAGCTAACTAAAGTTCTTTTCAACTTTGGGCAAAGTACATGAGAGAAATGCGTTTCTTGTTTGATTGCGGCTCTCTCATGTGCCTTAGCGTAAGGTTCTCCACAACCTGCTGCTAAAACTTGAAAGTAAGGTTCTACTAATTAGGCGAGTCCTTGCAACTGATTTTTACCTCATGTAACCCATTACCCTCATGTAGAAGTTCCATGTTTAGGTGAGACGGGTCAGACTTGCTGAGCCTTCGTGCTCACTGCTTGTGTTTGAAGCTTTTGCAGGGTTCTATGAGGAAGGGACTCCCGAAGAGGAGACGGAACCCCAGGAGGGGGACCCCGTCGAGTGGGAGTCGTGCACGCCGCAGAGTTAGTGTGCGTGTGTGCTAGCAAGGACACGTTCGAGGGCTGAACGTGCACTTGATGCTTAGTCTACGCCCGCGAGTGTAGACTGAACTTATTTTGATGTAAACATGTTCACAAAGTTGTTTATGTAATAAAATTTCCGCTTCCGCTTTGTACCTTTGACGTGTGTTATACGGTGCTGTGCAACGCAGCACCCTTCAGCGTGATCCTGGCTCGACAGGACCAATGGGGTCGTGTCACAAGGATATGAGAGGGTGCTGTTTGCCTCTCACCAATTGCATGGACCCGCTGCTGATTGGTGGACCGCTTACGTGGCAGCCCATCACGACCCCGAGAACATCACTTGGGAAGAGTTCAAGCGCAGTTTCCGCAACCACTACATACCAAGGGGTGAACTCAAGAACAAGAGAAAGGATGTCACACCCGGTTTTTCCGAAGAACAACCAAGTGAATATCACATGTATGCCAGGATCATTTTCTCATACATGTGATGACAAATAGTGAAGCATCATTTATTACAAGCCAGGTGTCGAATATAAATAAGTCTTACATAGCAAATGTCTCGTTGGACAATAAAAAGTTCATCACAAGTAAATAAACTAGCAGCGGAATATTATTCTTGAGGGCTCCGTCACGGGCGTTGCCCGGGGGTCTCCATGAACCTAGAAACCTTCTTCGGGTCCAAAGTCTTGGTCATTATACACCACCTCATTATCTTGACCTAAGCAGCAATATAAACCAACAAAATATGCAAGGTTGAGTACCAATGGTACTCAGCAAGTGTGGGAAAATTATATAATGCATGGCTAGGACAAGGAGAGGTTGAACTCATGGTTAAAGCACTACGCAATTCATACCTATCACCTTAGCTTATTAAGCACCTATATTACTACACAGGTGAAATGGTCCCAATCTCCCATCCCATCATCATAATCCAATAACCATAACATCATTTCCAATGTTAAGCTCCCCGCTTAACATCCACAACTTCCAAAACCATCAATCCTCTAATCATGAATAAGTCCAAGCCGCTCTTGACCGTGAGCACGGCTGTCATGACAGTTTTGACTCTGCAGAGTTTGTACCACTGTACCCACATGTAGTGATTTCATCCCCCGTTGCCGGGTGGACCAAAAGAACCTCTATTATGCCAGTGGCTACGAACCACATTCACACTTCCCAGGTGTGTAGCCAGGAGATCACTACGAAGCCTTTACAAAGGGATTCCCGACGAGTGTGGGCCCACTGAGGTTTCACCCCTAACAGCATACAAGAGGCTCCAACCCCGCTGCAGTGGCCCCCTCTTGAGCGTTGCGGTTCATATGGTAGTTCAGCTGACACCTACTCCCCGCACCATCCAACACACCCATACTACGCCGGGGATACACCTAATTAATTGGCCAAGCTGCCCCATCTCAGCATGTGGTTGGCACGGTAAAGCCAGGTTACATGCTCCATGAACCGGTCCTTAGGATCCATGCAAGTACTAAACACAAACCCGAGTCTCGTGCACCCAGCACACAACCAAAACATCCAACTTGCCTTGATCCCTACCTCTACATAACTCACAATATCTCATTCAAGAGTATGGTAAAATAAACTGATGATCTCATGTCCCAAATATTCCATTCTAAGCATGGCTAAGCATATGCATAATAATAAATGACATGATAAAATAAATCCCAACCCAAGCTACAAGGAAACAAGGTAATGCAATTCTAGGGAAACTTCCTAGCATGGGTTTCATATTTCATTTGACAATGCAAATAATTCTATCTACACATCCTAGTATAGGATCAAAGTGGTCAAGGACACTTGCCTCCTTCCTGCTGCTCTTGAAATGGGTAGTCCTGATCTTGGAAAGGAATAACTTGCTCTTGAGCAGGTTCTACATCATACCATCACACATAGCAAAAGAAAAACAACAATCCATAAGACATAGTTCACACTTCCACTTCATACAAACCACACATTCACATGTATAAAAGTCATTCACAAATTCTATGTATTTTGATTACTCTATGTGTGTTGATCTTTGGCTTACATATACTTTTAATCATGTGTATATGATTCCTACTTTTGTATTCACACTTAATCTTGCTTACTATATATATGAGTTTCCAACTTAAGTAAATCCCTTATATTTAAATACTACACCCTTTTAACTACCAAGTATGCATGAAGGGTATTTTCCTACTCCATATGTGTCTTCAGAATTTCTACTAACCCTAAACTGAATTCTTTGGATTTTAGAAACTTCATTTATCATTTACTAGTTGTTATATTTTCAGATTTAGTTCCTATGCCTAAATATGAACTTTATTATGAAAATAATAAGACACATCATCTAAACAGAATAGGTTCTGATCTAAAATATTTAATAATATATTTTTGACCTTTTCCTCTGATGTAAACTATTTTACATTTATTTTCCCTATTTTCAGAACTATTCTTTACTCAAAAATGTGTCCCTTCAACTAATAAATGTGAATAATAAATTAAACAGATTCATCTCAGCCAAAAATCTATTTTTATCTCACTCCAAAGTTTTCTAAGTACTGAGAAAGTTTTTAATTGAAATTTGACAATATGTTTGTCCCACTTTTTTAAATTTTAAATACTAGCCACATATTCAATTTCCTAAATTAAATATCAAACAGGGTTAAAAAGGTAAACTCACCCCACTACAGGGTATATAATATTATTTTAACAATTTTCAGGGGTCTAGCTATACATAACAGAGGAGTTTTTCCTAATTTTTATTAAGTCCAGGGGCTAAAACTGATTTTTAAATGAATTTACATGATTTTCTGAAGTTCCAGGGGCTAGATCAGAAGTTTCCGGGGCTAGCTCTTATTTCCCGAGAACCCCAGGGGGTAGCATGTAAGATTTCTAGTCTTTATAACGCGGGGCTGACGTGGACCGTCCGATTTAAAACAAACGGCTGAGATTATAACGCCGAACCGGTACGCGGGGTTTTAAAGTCTACCGTGCGAATTAAAATAAACGGCGCATAAGCGGCCATGTCGCTCTGATCGAGCGCGGGCGGCGCTGCCCGGCGGCGCACGGCGGCAGGAAGCGGCGATCTCGCCGGAGAGTTTCGAATCTTCAGGAATTCTTCCTAGAACTGTGATTTTATGGCATAGATCGGTGGAGGGGAGGTCGGGGATCTCACCTCGGGGGTTTTCTTGAGCTCGGAGGTCCTGGAAAGCTACCGGCGACGAGGTCCGAAGTGAAACCACGGCGAAGCTCGTCGGCGCTGTGTTTGAACCGCAAGTCACCGAGTTTTCTGCACCTGCAAGGTTCCCCGGAGGCGGTGGATCAAGACCAGCGAGTTAGATCGGAATTTCCGAGCGTAGATCGGCCAGAATTCGCCGGAGAAGGCTCGGGTTCTCACCGGAGTAAAAACGGCGGATCGCGTGGGAAAAACAGAACGAGGCCGGGGTTTTTATAGACGGGGGAGGGCGGCGGGTTGGTTTAGATCGAGCTGGAGTCTTCGGGGTCCGGAAATCGGCTGCGATACGCGAGAATTCCCGATCAGTTTTGATTCGGGTGAGAGAGTCCCGGCCGATCGCGACGCGGGCGTGAGGTAGAAGAAGGGCTGGCAGGTCCCGCCTGTCAGTGGGAGGAAGGGGGCGCGCGCGGCTGCGGGCTGGCGCGGTTGCTGGGTGGGCCGTCTGGTGGGTTTCGGCCCACTGGCCGGTTTTTTCTGTTTTCCTTTTTCTTTTTCTATTTCTTTTCTGTTTTGGATTTAAATTGAATTCCAGATTGAATTTAAATTGTTGCAAAACATGCAACACGTCCAAAAATTTTTAAATTCCCCTCTTAACATGGTTTAGGGTCTTAACAAGATTTTTGGGGTGTTACAGCTCTACCCCCCTTAAAAGAAATCTCGTCCTCGAGATTGGTGGTTCTAAGAAAACAATTCCGGAAATTGTGCCTTGAGCTCATCTTCCCGCTCCCAGGTGGCTTCCTCTTCTGAGTGATGCTTCCACTGCACCTTGCACATCCAGATTCTTTTATTTCTGGTGAGGCGTTCCATTGTCTCCAAAATCTTGTATGGTTGCTCGGCATAAGACAAATCCTCAGCTACGTCCACTTCATTCATGGGTAACACCTCTTCAGGCGTTCTCAGGCATTTCTTGAGTTGTGACACATGGAATACATCGTGCACATCCGATAGACGAGCCAGTAACTCTAGTTGATACGCCACTTCGCCTTTCCTTTCCAGAACGTGAAAGGGTCCGATGTATCGAGGTGACAACTTCCCTTTCACCTTGAACCGACGAAGTCCTCTGATAGGGGACACCTTGAGATAGACATAGTCTCCCACGTTGAAAACGAGCTCTCTTCTTCGTACATCGGCATAGCTCTTTTGGCGTGTCTGTGCTATCCTCAAATTGTTGTGAATTTCCCTCACCTTCGCCTCGGCTTCTTGTAGTACTTCTGGACCAAACACTTTACTTTCCCCCGTTTGGTTCCAAAATAGGGGAGTTCTGCACTTCCTCCCGTACAAGGCTTCAAACGGTGACATCTTCATACTAGCTTGATAGCTGTTGTTATAGGAAAACTCCGCATACGGTAAGTTCTTGTCCCAACTCCTATTGTTTTTGAGTGCACATGCCCTCAACATATCTTCAAGGATCTGATTGGTTCTCTCCGTCTGCCCGTCAGTTTGGGGATGATAGGCAGAGCTGAAATTCAGATGGGTTCCCATGGTTTCATGCAATTTTTGCCAGAACCTTGAGGTGAACTGTGTCCCTCGATCCGACACAATCTTCTTTGGCACTCCATGGAAACACACGATCCTTGACATGTACAACTCTGCCAATTTGGATCCGCTGTAGCTTTCTTTCCAGGGATGAAATGAGAAACCTTGGTTAGCCTGTCAATGATGACCCATATTGAATCATATCCTGATTGGGTCCTAGGCAATCCCACTATGAAATCCATACCGATTTCTTCCCATTTCCATTCAGGCACTTTGAGTGGTTGCAATAATCCCGCGGGTCGTTGATGCTCTGCTTTCACTAACTGACATGTGTCACAGAGGGCAACATGTTCCGCGACATCTCGCTTCATGCCATACCACCAATACCTGCTCTTGAGGTCCTGATACATCTTCGTACTCCCAGGATGAATGGAATATTCAGAATCATGAGCCTCCTTCAAAATCAATTCACGGATCTCCTTTACTTCTGGCACACAGATTCTTTTCCCGTGCCACACCGTTCCTTGTTCATCCTCTCTAAAACCAAGAGCTTTATTTTCCTTGATGAGTTGTCTGATCTCTCGTATCTTCTCGTCATTCTTTTGACCCTTGCGTATGTCTCGCTCGAGTGTGGAATCCACTTCCATGGCGATGGCTTCATCACTATTTACCAGGCATAGATTGAGCCTTATAACCTCGTCCTTCAATTCTACAGGCATGTTCTTCAAGCTCAACTTATTGACCTACACTTTCCGACTTAAAACATCGGCCACGACGTTTGCCTTTCGCAGGATGATAGTTGATGCCCACATCAAAGTCATTGATTAGCTCTAACCATCTTCTTTGTCTGAGGTTGAGATCTGGCTGTGTAAAAATGTACTTCAAACTCTTATGATCCGTATATATCTCTGTCCTCTTCCCCATTAAATAGTGTCGCCAAATTTTCAACGCGTGTACCACTGCGGCTAGTTCTAGGTCATGTGTAGGATAGTTTTTCTTGTGCTTCCGAAGCTGCCGGGATGCATATGCCACGACATGCCCTTATTGCATGAGAACACATCCCAACCCGTTTCCAGAGGCATCACAGTACACTGTGAAATTCTTCTGCATATCTGGCATAACCAACACTGGGGCTGTTGTCAATCTTTTCTTTAGCTCCTGAAAACTCGTCTCGCACTATGGCGTCCATGTGAATGTGATTCCCTTCTCCATCAGTTTGGTGAGGGGTCTCGAGATTTTAGAGAATCCCTCAATAAACCGTCGATAGTATCCAGCCAATCCCAAGAAGCTTCGAACTTCCCCGACATTTTCAGGGGTCTTCCACTTCTGTATATCCTCGATTTTGGCAGGATCCACGGAGATTCCTCCCTCCGAGATTATATGTCCTAAGAAGGGAACTCTCTTCAGCCAAAACTCACACTTGCTCAACTTGGAATACAGTTGGTGTTCCTTCAGCCTCTATAACACCCACCTTAGATGTTTCTCATGTTCTTCTTCATCTTTGGAGAAGACGAGAATGTCATCTATGAAAACCACCACAAATTTGTCCAGATATTCCATGAATACCTTGTTCATGAGATACATGAAGTATGCCGGGGCATTAGTTAGCCCGAAAGGCATGACAGTGTATTCATACAGTCCGTACCGAGATACGAAAGCTGTCTTGGGAATATCAGATTGCTTTATCTTGAGTTGGTGGTATCCCGACCTGAGATCAATCTTCGACAACACACAAGCTCCCCTCAACTGATCAAACAAGTCTTCAATGCGGGGTAATGGGTACTTGTTCTTGATGGTTACTTCATTCAAGGCACGGTAATCCACACATAACCTTTGGGTTCCGTCCTTTTTGGGCACAAATATCACCGGAGCTCCCCATGGTGAGGAACTGGGGCGAATATACCCCTTCTCCGTCAATTCTCTCAAATGATCCTTGAGTTCTCCCAGCTGCTTGGAGTCCATTCGATAAGGTCTCTTGTATATCGGGGCTGTTCCAGGCACTAGCTCAATTGCGAATTCCACTTCACGATCGGGAGGCATACCTGGCAACTCCTCCGGAAAAACATCTGGATATTCCCTGATGGTCCTGATCTCCTCAACTTTCACCTCAACTTGATTTAATTTAATGTCCCTCCTAGGCTCGTGTATTGTTATGAACTTTACTCTTGTGCCACTAGGGTGAGTTAGTTCCACCGTTCTGGTCGAACAATGAATGATTCCCTTATGTTTGGTCAACCAATCCATGCCCAAAATAATATCGATCCCTTGGGAATCTATCACTATGAGGTTAGCAGTAAACAATACCCCATTAATGTCTAGATTCACCTTGGGACACACTTGTCGTGTCCTTATTTCTCCACCTGGACAGTTTACTGCTAGCATATAGTTCATTTGTGTTGTTGCTAGATCATGCTTCTTAACAAACCCTTGAGCAATGAACGAGTGGGTAGCACCAGAATCAAGCAGCAGGGTTGCAAGATGTAAATTGGCAGGAAACTTACCAACTACCACGTCGGGTGCCTCTTGCGCTTCCTCCATAGTGACGTGGTTCACCCGTCCTCGCATCACATTCTGCTGTTGTGGCTGTGCGGGCTTCTTCTTTGGGCATTTATCGGCGTAGTGCCCCACTTCACCGCAGCTAAAACATTGCACCCCAACCTTAGGTGCCTGGCCTTTGTTGTCTTGGGCTCGGTTTGGAGGTCCCTGTACTGCTGGTCGAGGTGGATATGCGGGGCGAGGCTGCTGTACAAACTGACATTGTGGCTGTGCTGGTGCTGCGGGAGGCCTGTAGTTCGGGTTGTACCCTCTTGGTGCTGAGTAGGGTACCGCAGCACGGTTCATCTGCCCTGTAGGTTGCTGCATCAGACGTGGGCGGGTGTTGCTCCCTGAGGCTAGATGTGACCACCCGGCCTTCCTCTTATTCTCATTTTCCAAGGCCTTTAGCTTCCTTTCTACCACAAATGCTCTGTCCACCATCTTTTGGAAGCTTTCATACTCATTTGAGGACATTGCACACTGCATCTCTGCGGTAAGTCCCTCCACGAAACAATCTTGTTTCTTCTCATCAGTCTCTATGTCCCGTGGGGCATAACGGGATAGTTGAGTAAATTTAGTGAGGTATTCCCTCACCGTCATGTTTCCCTGCTGCAGCCCCAAAAACTCCTTCCTCTTGTTTTTGAGTTCACCTCTTGGGATGTAATGGTTGCAGAAGCTACGCTTGAACTCTTCCCAAGTGATGTTCTCAGGGTCATGATGGGCGGCCACGTAGGCGGTCCACCAATCAGCAGCAGGTCCATGCAATTGATGAGAGGCAAACAGCACCCTCTCATACCCATGGCACTGTATGATCCTCATCTTGCTTTCAATGGTCTTTAGCCAATCATCTGCCTCCAGAGGTTCAGCAGCACTTGTAAACTTTGGAGGTTGAGTTCCTAGAAACTCACTCAACCTTGGTTGGCGTGGTGCAGCTTGTGGAGGTGGAACTTGATGCAAGTTGGCCACCACTTGAGTCAAGTTCTGGATGAGCTGATTTTGATTCTCCAGCATTTGGTGGAGAGGATCAACTCCTTCACGGCGACCACCCCGGTCCTGGCCTCTAGAAAGATGAGGGTTGCATGCCTCATCGTTGTTGTTGGCGGGGTTGGCAGCACGTCCTTTTCCTCTTCCGGCCATCTGGCAGAATCAACCAATGTTAATTTGAAAGCGTTTAGTATCATCTTACAACTTTCATTTGTTTGTACTTTGAAGTGTTGAGGCTTTGTTATACTTTTCTGAGGGTTCATTTTTCACACAAAAATAAATGCAATATTATTTCATGTGGGTTCACACACCAAAGCAAAACAATCTAAAGACGAGGCTGTGGACAATTGCTCATGTCTTCCACAACTCACGTCACACACCAAGCATCAACATACCATTATCTTAACGTAACGACTCGACTATTCGACATCTTGCTAACTAAGGGAAGGACTCTATACTACTCGTTTTCTTGAGCTGGCTCCTCGGGATCTTCCTCATCATTTCGCCTGCCTTCTAACTCTGCTTTGGGTGGGGAGGCTGCTGGTGGGGAAGTGCGACGACGCCTTATCGCCCGGCGATCTGGGGAGTTAGGAGTCCATGTATCATTCACGGTGACACACAGTTCGTTCCTATCTCCTCTTTCTCTCGCCCTCAAGCAGGCTCGCAGCAACTCCTCCGTTTCCTTCAGGGTGTCCCGAACATCCTGAAGTTCTTGCTGACACTCCTGCAGTCGAGTGCTGAGCATAGCAGCATCCTCCAAGCACAAGTCTATGTGCTCATGGGAAGTCCCTTGCTGCACTGGCGGGTACTTATACTCCGCGGTACCACTCTCACGCTAGAGGACATACATGTACTCAGTCCTATCCAGGTGGCGATGATAGATGTGACTCTGGCAGGTGATGGCCTCCCAGGTGACATCCTTCTCCGCATCGACCTGTGTCGCTCTACAGGCTGGATAGCGGTGGATCTTAAGCAGCTGATTTTCGTGTATAATCCTCATCTCTGAATTCCATTCTTCCCTCTTCTCACGGATGGTCCTGGTGGAGTTATAGTGGATGATTAGCTTGCCCGTATTGCCGGCGGCTTCGAGCATACGTCGAAGACGGCGCAACAAGCCTCCTACTGCCAATCCGTAGGAAAGGTACGTCACCGGACGGCTCTCCTCTCTTTGGGCAAGGGCAACTATGGGAACTCTCCCTCCTGTGGACTTGCGAGCGGTGCAAATCATGCGAACCATCTAAAACAAAAAGCATTTAAACTTAGGTTAGATAAACTTTTAAACAAAATCCTATTTTGAATGAAAATTGGGGTAAGATGAAGAAAGTGACTCATTAAATAACACTTTTCAACCCACACCTTGTAAAATAGTTTTTAAGAAAATAAGGCTCTTAAATACGTCCATTTCTACCTAGGTCCACGTTCCTACGGGCAACCTTGGCTCTGATACCACTCCTGTCACACCTGATTTTTCCGAAGAACAACCAAGTGAATATCACATGTATGCTAGGATCATTTTCTCATACATGTGATGACAAATAGTGAAGCATCATTTATTACAAGCCAGGTGTCGAATATAAATAAGTCTTACATAGCAAATGTCTCGTTGGACAATAAAAAGTTCATCACAAGTAAATAAACTAGCAGTGGAATATTATTCTTGAGGGCTCCGTCACAGGCGTTGCCCGGGGGTCTCCATGACCCTAGAAACCTTCTTCGGGTCCAAAGTCTTGGTCATTATACACCACCTCATTATCTTGACCTGAGCAGCAATATAAACCAACAAAATATGCAAGGTTGAGTACCAATGGTACTCAGCAAGTGTGGGAAAATTATATCATGCATGGCTAGGACAAGGAGAGGTTGAACTCATGGTTAAAGCACTACGCAATTCATACCTATCACCTTAGCTTATTAAGCACCTATATTACTACACAGGTGAAATGGTCCCAATCTCCACTCCCATCATCATAATCCAATAACCATAACATCATTCCCAATGTTAAGCTCCCCGCTTAACATCCACAACTTCCAAAACCATCAATCCTCTAATCATGAATAAGTCCAAGCCGCTCTTGACCGTGAGCACGGCTGTCATGACAGTTTTGACTCTGCAGAGTTTGTACCACTGTACCCACATGTAGTGATTTCATCCCCCGTTGCCGGGTGGACTAAAAGAACCTCCATTATGCCAGTGGCTACGAACCACATTCACACTTCCCAGGTGTGTAGCCAGGAGATCACTACGAAGCCTTTACAAAGGGATTCCCAACGAGTGTGGGCCCACTGAGGTTTCATCCCTAACAGCATAGAAGAGGCTCCAACCCCGCTGCAGTGGCCCCCTCTTGAGCCTTGTGGTTCATATGGTAGTCCAGTTGACACCTACTCCCCGCACCATCCAACACACCCATACTACGCCGGGGATACACCTAATTAATTGGCCAAGCTGCCCAATCTCAACATGTGGTTGGCACGGTAAAGCCAGGTTACATGCTCCATGAACCGGTCCTTAGGATCCAGGCAAGTACTAAACACAAACCCGAGTCTCGTGCACCCAGCACACAACCAAAACATCCAACTTGCCTTGATCCCTACCTCTACATAACTCACAATATCTCATTCAAGAGTATGGTAAAATAAACTGATGATCTCATGTCCCAAATATTCCATTCTAAGCATGGCTAAGCATATGCATAATAATAAATGACATGATAAAATAAATCCCAACCCAACCTACAAGGAAACAAGGTAATGCAATTCTAGGGAAACTTCCTAGCATGGGTTTCATATTTCATTTGACAATGCAAATAATTCTATCTACACATCCTAGTATAGGATCAAAGTGGTCAAGGACACTTGCCTCCTTCCTGCTGCTCTTGAAATGGGTAGTCCTGATCTTGGAAAGGAATAACTTGCTCTTGAGCAGGTTCTACATCATACCATCACACATAGCAAAAGAAAAACAACAATCCATAAGACATTGTTCACACTTACACTTCATACAAACCACACATTCACATGTATAAAAGTCATTCACAAATTCTATGTATTTTGATTACTCTATGTGTGTTGATCTTTGGCTTACATATACTTTTAATCATGTGTATATGATTCCTACTTTTGTATTCACACTTAATCTTGCTTACTATATATATGAGTTTCCAACTTAAGTAAATCCCTTATATTTAATTACTACACCCTTTTAACTACCAAGTATGCATGAAGGGTATTTTCCTACTCCATATGTGTCTTCAGAATTTCTACTAACCCTAAACTGAATTATTTGGATTTTAGAAACTTCATTTATCATTTACTAGTTGTTATATTTTCAGATTTAGTTCCTATGCCTAAATATGAACTTTATTATGAAAATAATAAGACACATCATCTAAACAGAATAGGTTCTGATCTAAAATATTTAATAATATATTTTTGACCTTTTCCTCTGATGTAAACTATTTTACATGTATTTTCCCTATTTTCAGAACTATTCTTTACTAAAAAATGTGTCCCTTCAACTAATAAATGTGAATAATAAATTAAACAGATTCATCAAAGCCAAAAATCTATTTTTATCACACTCCAAAGTTTTCTAAGTACTGAGAAAGTTTTTAATTTAAATTTGACAATATGTTTGTCCCACTTTTTTAAATTTTAAATACTAGCCACATATTCAATTTCCTAAATTAAATATCAAACAGGGTTAAAAAGGTAAACTCACCCCACTACAGGGTCTATAATATTATTTTAACAATTTTCAGGGGTCTAGCTATACATAACAGAGGAGTTTTTCCTAATTTTTATTAAGTCTAGGGGCTAAAACTGATTTTTAAATGAATTTACATGATTTTCTGAAGTTCCAGGGGCTAGATCAGAAGTTTCCGAGGCTAGCTCTTATTTCCCGAGTTAGATCGGAATTTCCGAGCGTAGATCGGCCAGAATTCGCCGGAGAAGGCTCGGGTTCTCACCGGAGTAAAAACGGCGGATCGCGTGGGAAAAACAGAACGAGGCCGGGGTTTTTATAGACGGGGGAGGGTGGCGGGTTGGTTTAGATCGAGCTGGAGTCTTCGGGGTCCGGAAATCGGCTGCGATACGCGAGAATTCCCGATCAGTTTTGATTCGGGTGAGAGAGTCCCGGCCGATCGCGGCACGGGCGCGAGGTAGAAGAAGGGCTGGCGGGTCCCGCCTGTCAGTGGGAGGAAGGGGGCGCGCGCGGCTGCGGGCTGGCGCGGTTGCTGGGTGGGCCGGCTGGTGGGTTTCGGCCCACTGGCCGGTTTTTTTTTTTCCTTTTTCTTTTTCTATTTCTTTTCTGTTTTGGATTTAAATTGAATTCCAGTTTGAATTTAAATTGTTGCAAAACATGCAACACGTCCAAAAAATTTTAAATTCCCCTCTTAACATGGTTTAGGGTCTTAACAAGATTTTTGGGTGTTACAAAGGAATTTTTGGAACTGCAGCAAGGCAACATGACTGTGAGGGAATACCTCACCAAGTTCACCCAACTATCCCGTTATGCACCACGGGACATCGAAACTGATGAGCAGAAACAGGACTGTTTTGTGGAAGGACTTACCATGGAAATGCAATGTGCAATGTCCTCCAACGAATATGAAAGTTTCCAAAAGATGGTAGACAGAGCGTTTCTCGTGGAGAGGAAGCCGAAGGCCTTGGAATGAAAACAAGAGGAAGATGGGATGGTCGCACCAAGCATCAAGCAGCAACAGACGTCCGCGTCTGATGCAGCAACCTGCAGGGCAGACGAGCCGTGCTGTGGTACCCTACCCGACACCGAGAGGGTACAACCCGAACTTCAGGCCTCCATCAGCACCAGTACAGCCGCAGCATCAGTTTATGCAGCAGCCACGCCCCACTTATCAACCTCGACCAGCAGGACAAGGGCCACAGAACCAACCCCAAGATAACAAAGGCCAGACACCTAAAGTTGGGGTGCAATGCTTCAGCTGTGGTGAAGTAGGGCACTATGCTCATAAGTGCCCAAAGAAGAAGCCTATGCAGCCACAGCAGGAGAATGTGATGCGAGGACGGGTAAACCACGTGACCATGGAGGAAGCGCAAGAGGCACCTGACGTGGTAATTGGTAAGTTTCCTGCAAATTTACACATCGCAACTCTATTGTTCGATTCTGGTGCTACCCACTCATTCATTGCTCAAGGATTTGTTAAGAAGCATGATCTAACAACAACACAAATGAACCATATGTTAGCAGTAAACTCTCCTGGGGGAGAAATAAGAACAAGACAAGTGTGTCCTAAGGTGAGTCTAGACATTAATGGGGTAGTATTTACTGCAAACCTCATAGTGATAGACTCACAAGGGATAGACATTATTTTGGGTATGGATTGGTTGACCAAACATAAAGGTATCATCCATTGTTCGACAAGAACGGTGGAACTAACTCACACTAGTGGCACAAAAGTGAAGTTCATAGCCGTGCAAGAACCTAGGAGGGACATTAAACTCAATCAAGTTGAGGTGGAAGTGGAAGAGATAAGGATTATCAGGGAATATCCAGACGTTTTTCCGGAGGAGTTGCCAGGTATGCCTCCAGATCGTGAAGTGGAATTCGCGATTGAACTAGTACCTGGAACAACCCCAATATACAAGAGGCCTTATCGGATGGACTCCAAACAGCTAGAAGAGCTCAAAGAACATATAAGAGAATTGATAGAGAAGGGGTATATTCGTCCTAGTTCCTCACCATGGGGAGCTCCAGTGATATTTGTGCCCAAGGAGGACGGAACCCAAAGGTTATGCGTAGACTACCGTGCGTTGAATGAAGTAACCATCAAGAACAAGTACCCATTACCCCGCATTGAAGACTTATTTGATCAGTAGAGGGGAGCTTGTGTATTCTTAAAAATTGATCTCAGGTCGGGATATCACCAACTGAAGATAAGGCAAACTGACATTCCAAAGATAACTTTCGTATCTCGGTACGGGCTGTATGAATACACCGTCATGCCGTTCAGGCTAACTAATGCCCCGGCGTATTTCATGTATCTCATGAACAAGGTGTTCATGGAATATCTGGACAAATTTGTACTGGTTTTCATTGATGACATTCTCGTCTTCTCCAAAGATGAAGAAGAACATGAGGGACATTTAAGACTGGTGTTGCAAAAGTTGAGAGAACACCAACTATATGCCAAGTTGAGCAAGTGTGAGTTTTGGCTGAAGAGAGTTCCTTTCTTAGGACACATAATCTCGGAGAGAGGAATCTCCATTGATCCCGCCAAGATCGAGGATGTGCAGAAGTGGAAGACCCCTGAAAATGTCAGGGAAATTCGAAGCTTCATAGGATTGGTTGGGTATTATCGACGGTTCATTGAGGATTTTTCCAAGATCTCGAGACCTCTCACCAAATTGTTAGAGAAGGGAATCACATTCACGTGGACACCGGAGTGTGAGACAAGTTTCCAAGAGCTGAAGAAAAGATTGACAACAGCCCCAGTGCTAGTTATGCCAGACATGCAGAAGAATTTTTCGGTATATTGTGACGCTTCGGGACACGGATTGGGATGTGTTCTCATGCAAGAGGGGCATGTCGTTGCCTATGCATCCCGGCAGCTCCGAAAACACGAGAAGAACTATCCTACGCATGACCTAGAACTAGCCGCAGTGGTCCACGCATTGAAGATTTAGCGGCATTACTTGATGGGAAAGAGGACAGAGATATATACAAATCATAAGAGCTTAAAGTACATTTTCACATAGCTAGATCTCAACCTCAGATAAAGGAGATGGTTAGAGCTAATCAACGACTTTGATGTGGGCATCAACTATCATCCTGGGAAAGCGAACGTCGTGACAGATGCTTTAAGCCGGAAGGTGCATGTCAACATGTTGAGCTTAAATGACACGCCTACGGAATTGAAGGAAGAGATTGCAAAACCCAATATATGACTGGTGAATAGTGGTGAGGCCATCGCCATGGAAGTGGACTCCACATTAGAGCAAGGCATACGCAACGTTCAGAAGAATGACGAGAAGATACAAGAAATTAGAGAACTCATCAAAGAGAATAAAGCCCCTGGGTTCAGAGAGGATGAACAAGGTACAGTGTGGCATGGGAAAAGGATCTGTGTGCCTGAGGTGAAGGAGATCCGTGAACTAATTTTGAAGGAGGCTCATGATTCTGACTATTCCATTCATGCTGGGAGTACGAAGATGTATCATGACCTCAAGAGCAGATATTGGTGGTATGGCATGAAGCGAGATGTCGCGGAACATGTTGCCCTATGTGACACATGTCAGCTAGTAAAAGCAGAACATCAAAGACCCCCGGGACTATTGCAACCACTCAAAGTGCCCGAATGGAAATGGGAGGAAATAGGTATGGACTTCATAGTGGGACTGCCTAGGACCCAATCGGGATATGATTCAATATGGGTCATCATCGACAGGCTAACTAAGGTAGCCCATTTCATCCCCGTGAAAGAAAGCTATAGCAGATCAAAACTGGCAGAGTTGTACATGTCAAGAATCGTGTGTTTCCATGGAGTGCAAAAGAAGATAGTGTCAGATCGAGGGACACAGTTCACCTCAAGGTTCTGGCAGAAGTTACATGAAACCATGGGGACTCATTTGAATTTCAGTTCTGCGTACCATCCACAGACCGACGGGCAGACTGAAAGAACCAATCAGATCCTTGAGGATATGCTGAGAGCTTGTGCACTCAAGAACAATAGGAGTTGAGATAAGAACTTACCGTATGCGGAGTTCTCCTACAACAACAGTTATCAGGCTAGTATGAAGATGTCACCATTTGAGGCGTTGTATGAGAGGAAGTGCAGAACTCCACTATTTTGGAACCAAACCGGGGAAAGTAAAGTGTTTGGGCCCGAGGTACTACAAGAAGCCGAGGCGAAAGTGAGGGAAATCCGCAACAACTTGAGGATAGCCCAGACCCAACAAAAGAGCTATGCCGATGTACGGAGAAGAGAGCTCGTTTTCCATGTGGGGGACTATGTTTATCTCAAGGTGTCCCCTATCCGAGGGCTTCGTCGATTCAAGGTGAAAGGGAAGCTATCACCTCGATACATCGGACCCTTCCAGATTCTGGAGAGAAAAGGCGAAGTGGCATATCAGTTAGAACTACCGGCTCGACTATCAGTTGTGCACGATGTATTCCATGTGTCACAACTCAAGAAATGTTTAAGAACACACGAAGAGATGTTACCCATGAATGAGGTGGACGTACGAGAGGATCTTTCATATGCCGAGCAACCGGTCAAGGTCCTGGAGACAATGGAACGCCTCACAAGAAATAAAAGGATCCGAATGTGTAAAGTGCAATGGAAACATCACTCGGAAGCAGAAGCAACATGGGAGCGAGAAGATGACCTCAAGGCACAGTTTCCGGATTTATTTTCTTAAGGTCATCAATCTCGAGGACGAGATTTCTTTTAAGGGGGGTAGAGTTGTAACACCCAAAAACCTGTTAAAGAGGGGAATTTAAAATTTTTGGACGTAATGCATGTGGTGAAACAATTGAAACGCAGACTGGACGTAATGCTAGTGGGCCGAAACCCACCTCAGCCGGCCCAACAGCCCGCGGCTGTTTCCCCCCTCCCTCTCTCTCTGAAGCACGGGGCCCGCATGTCATCTTCTTCCCCGCGCCCCCAACTGCCCCGATCTTCCTGCGCCGATCGCTGCTGCTTCACCCAATTTCCACGCCCGATCTTCGGCAAAGCGCTGCTGCACATCTAGACCGACCCCCGCCGCCCCTCCTCGTGCATTTAAACACAAGAAAACTCGCAGGTTTCCCCTTACCCGCTCCATCTTTCTCGGTGAGAACCAAGGCATCCTCGGCCGTTTTCTTTCGATCCTCGTCCGGTTTCTCTGATCTAACGGGCTTATTGTGTTCCACCGCCGCCAGAAAGCCCTACAGGTGAAGGAAGCGACGAGTCTTGTGCTCTAGCATCAGCTTCGATGAGCACCGAGGAGCAGCTCCGACCACCGTCGTCGCAGAGCCGAATTCCGACCTCTCCAAGCCCGAGAAACTCCTAGGTGAGCTTCCCCAACCCCTCTACAGTCGATCCGTGTGAAAAGCTGCAAGTTTTAGCGTGTAGCGGCAAGGAACCGAAGCTGTGCCGGCGAGATCACCGCCCCCGCCGCCGCGCACGCAGGCTGGCTCCGGCCAGGGCGACGTGGCCCCCTGGGACCCGTCCATTTTAAATCGTGCGACCCCGAATAGATCTAACCCATACCGCTTCGTGATTTAATGTCATCCCTCCGTTTTAAATCCAATGGCCCACGTCAGCCCCGCGTTATAAAGGCCGGGAATCGTATGCGCTACCCCCTGGGGATCTCGGAAAACACGAGCTAGCCCCGGAACTTCTGATCTAGCCCCTAGACCCTCAGAAATTCATGTAAATTCATTTAAAAATCAGTTTTAGCCCCTGGACTTAATAAGAATTAGGAAGACCTCCCTGTTTTGTACACTTAGACCCCTGAAAATTTAGAAAATGAGAAATGGGGCCCCACTGCAGTGTGAAATTGCACATCAGTCCCTGGGAAGTATTAATTTCAGGAAATTGAATATGTGAATAGGATTTAAATTTAAACATAGGTGTAAGTTCAGTTGAATTATTCTAACCCTGTAAAAATTGGTGGAACAATCTGAGGTCTGAGTTTAGAGGGGAAATAAACTTTAAAACTAAATGAGATTTGCTGTTTTGTAATTTATCTCTGAAATATACCCTTTAGGCATAAAACAAGTTTAAAATGTGGGAAAATGAATCTAAGTTACCAAAAATGGGTAGGAAAAATTTATGAAGGTTCTGTTTGGGTAAGTGGAACAGTAGAAATTTTTGTATGAATTTAGGTTGCTGTTTTATTGGTAGAAATTCATTTTTAGACTAGAAAATAATTCTAAAAATGTGTAAAAATAAATTTAAATTGATCCTCATCAGAGAGGAAGTCAAAAGATATTTTATTGGACATTTTAGATCAGAACACATTCTGTTTAGGAGATATATTGTGCTATCTTAGTATTAAAGTTCACTTTTAGGTATGGAAAATAAATATGAAAATATAAGAAAATAGGTATACCTAGTTAGAAAATGTCAAGTGAGGTCCCCAAATCCAAAACTTCAAATTAAGGTTTTGTAGAAGATCTGAAAACCTATTTGGAGCAGGAAGTTATCTCTTATACAAATTTTGTGTCTAAGAAGTGTATTATCCCATATAGAAAATTTGTTCAAATTGGAAATTCATATATAATGTGCACTTAGAAACCTGAATATTAAAGCTAGAAATAATATATATGTTTAAAAGTGCATGTATTCTTAGAATCAACATATCTATGGTAAACCCAACACTTAAATAGGTGTATGACTTTCATGTGTATGCATGTGTGGTTTGTATGAGTGGAAATGTGGACTATGGCTTATGGAATGTTGTTTTCTTTTGCTATGTGTATTGGCATGAATAGAACCAGCCCCAGAGCAGGTTCTCACCTTTCAAGATCAAGACTTTCCATTCCCAGAGCAGCAGGAAGAAGGCAAGTGTCCTTGACCACTTTGATCCTATACTAGGATGTGTAGTTAGAATTTAATTAATTGCATTGCAAATTTGGAATATGGAACCCAAGCTAGGAAGTTTCCCCATATTTTCATTATCTTACTTCCTTGTAGCCTGGGTTAGGATTTATTTTATTATGTCATTCATTCATATTACTTATGCTTAGCCATGCTTAGAATGGGATAAGTTGGATATGAGATCATCAACTTGTTTACCTTACTCTTGAATGAGATATTATGAGTTATGTAGAGGTAGGGATCAAGGCAAGTTGGATGATTTGGTTGGTGTTGTGTGCACGAGACTCGGGTTTGTGTTTAGTGCTTGCCTGGATCCTAAGGACCGGTTCATGGAGCATGTAACCTGGCTTTACCGTGCCAACCACATGCTGAGATGGGGCAGCTTGGCCAATTAATTAGGTGTATCTCCGGCGTAGTATGGGTGTTTGGATGGTGCGGGGAGTAGGTGTCAGCTGGACTACCATATGAACCGCAAGGCTCAAGAGGGGGCCACTGCAGCGGGGTTGGAGCCTCTTGTATGCTGTTAGGGGTGAAACCTCAGTGGGCCCACGCTCGTCGGGAATCCCTTTGTAAAGGCCTCATAATGATATCCTGGCTACACACCTCGGAAGTGTGAACGTGGTTCGCGGCCACTGGCATAATGGAGGTTCTTTTAGTCCACCCGGCAATAGGGGATGAAATCACTACATGTGGGTACAGTGGTGCAAACTCTGCAGAGTCAAAACTGTCATGACAGCCGTGCTCACGGTCAAGAGCGGCTTGGACTTATTCATGATTAGAGAATGATGAATTGGCTGTTGAGGATGTTAAGTGGGGAGCTTAACATTGGAAATGATGTTATGGTTACATTGATATTGATGATGGTTTAGGGGAATTGGGACCATTTCACCTATGTAGTAATGTAGGTGCTTAATAAGCTAAGGTGATAGGCATTGGTTGCGTAGTGCTTAACCATGAGTTCAGCCTTTCCTTGTTCTAGCCATGCATGACATAACTTTCCCACACTTGCTGAGTACCAACGGTACTCAAGCTTGCTTTTTCTGTTGGTTTAAATTGCTGCTCAGGCCAAGGGAATGACGTGGTGTTCAATGACCAAGACTTCGGACCCGAAGAAGGATTCTAGGTTCACGGAGTCCCCCGGGCAATGCCTGTGATGAAGTCCACGAGACTTATTTCTGCTGCTGTTTTAATTTACATGTTATGAACATATTATTCATCCATCGAGACATTATGCTATGTAAGACTTATTTATATTCGAATACTTGACTTGTAATATAATGATGCTTCACTATTTGTCATCACATGTATGAGAAAATGTTCCTGGCATACATGTGATATTAACTCGGTCATTCTTCGGAGAAACCGGGTGTGACAAAAGACGTCCACGATACCTTCATATGCACTGTTCTTGATCCAAACATGCTGTGCGACCTCTCGATCAACTCAATCACAATTCCTCCCTAACTTGGTTGTTGAACCTCTTCTCCCTAAGACTAGTTCAATGGATCCCATCACCAGCCATATCTTGAACTCAAGCAACACCTGCACATGAATAAACAACCAATACTTTCGAGCACAAGTCCGTGACTTGACTCACGTTAGTTCCGAAAACCACAACACCTTACGTGAACACCTCACAAAAGCATGTTGCAAATCATAGCAAAATGTTAACCACCGTAAACATCCATAACACTTCAAAAACTTAGTAAAAGAATACTAAGCAAACTTTCCATAGATGTAAAGCAAGTTCGAAACATTTGCATGGTAAAAACAGAACCATTGCGATTTAGCTCCGGACCTTGCCAAAGCTAACCGGACCTTGAGCCGGAGCTTACCAAACCTAGCAGAACCTAGCACCGGAACTTACCAAAGCTAGCTGGACCTACCGCCAGAGCTAACCAAACACATGTCGGACCTAGCCATAGCAAGTCGGACCTTATGTCGGATCTTGTCGGAGCTCAGACCTAGAGTCGGACCTTGACAAAAAGAGTGTTTTTGGCAGAATTCAAAACTTTTATCGTCATAGCCAATGTATTCAGCACACATAGGTCTCACATCCTAGCATCGATGACGAGGTAAATCCTACCCTAAACCTTCTAGCCAGGGTTATAATAGTCATGCAAGTGGGTTTCAATCAACCTATGCACAATATCAAGTCTAATAAATATGAGGTGAAGGTAAAGAAAAATTTAAAAATGGGAATTATATGCAAACCGGGCCTTGCCTTGCTCAACAGTTTTGTTAGAGGCTATGAGTTAGTCTTCCTCCAGAGATTCCGCCAATGGTCACGAAAGGGAGATCCTTGCCTCTGAATTGATTCCTCGTCGAACGTCGACACCACGTGAGCTAGTTTTATGCAATGCACATATATTCAAAAGTAACTTAGAAAATGCTTTAAAGTTGTTGTATAAGTTAACTATGGCTAAAAGGGGAAAACAACAGCAAGGTTTCTGTTGTTGGAGCTAAAACCTTAGAGAAGAAAAGGCTAAGTGTGTTAATCCCATGGGTTGTGAGTCTAAGGAACACATATGGCATTTGAGAGCCATATGCAAGCATTTGAAGTGATTTGACTGGAAACAGGGAAGATGAATTCTAATACCTTTGAAATTTTTACAGTCGTTCAAAGACTACTCAGAGGTCCTGCCTGCCAAATTTCAGAGGAAGGTGATAAAGGATGTGGTCCAAAGAAATTCTTAAGTGATTATGCTCCTTTGATCTAACAGACCCACTATATGGTTTTGACATGATAAGAAATGGACTTTTTGTGAAGTACACATTCTCAAGAGTCCATAGGGATTGTTTTTATCATTTTTGGAGTTTCCTACGTGGAGATATGGATTTTACAAAGTGTGCAAAAAGGCTGAAAATGTTTCTGTTATTTCTCCTTTTTTTCAGAGACATAGAATCTTGAATCATCATTTGGCCAAGCAAATGAAGTCCAATGACTCTGAAATTTTAATGGAGTTCATGTATATTTAGGGGAAGGTTCTGCCCAAAATTGGGAATTGTCCAATAAACAGAACTCCTGTAATTAATTCTACAATATTTTACTTAAAAGAACTAATGAGCTAAATCCATGGAGTTTCATAACTATTGGGATGCACCCCTGGATAGTACTCACTGAGGGGAATCCAACGCAATTTATTTGGGATTTTTTGGGCACTTCTACACAAAGTCGTGGCTGTTTGAATTTTAATGGAATCTGAAAAACATTAGAAATGTTTAAACACTGCGAGCTGGCCCCACTCGTCAGCGCGTCGTCTTCCTCACACAAAACAGAGCCCGACGGCGGCAGCCTCCGGCGAGGATCGCCGGGACCGACTTTCCAGACATCTCCCAGGCCTAGACTCGCCGCCCCCCCCCCCCCACTTTCTGCCACTCTGAACTCATTTGCGGGGTCGCCGGCGATTGGTGAGGACTGGAACTATGCACGCACTGGCAAGAGCACCCATTAGGGTTCCGGCGACCTTGGCCGAGCTCATTTATCCACTAAACTTTCAGTTTTTGGGTTCTAAAGCACCAGTGGGTTGTGAGGAAGCTGCAAATGGAAGCTAACAGGACTGGGGAGATATTCAACCACGTCTTCACCATGCGCCCGACGGAGTCCGGAAGTTTTCGCTCGGGGAGAACTCAAAATTCTACCTCTATACCTACTCTCTCGGCCGAGTTTTGGCAGATGATGTGCGCTAACTAGTGTTGATCTCATGTGCGGAGTTTGAAAGGCTAGAAACAAGAATTGAACGGGAATTTCTCCACTTCCTACCTCGGGTTCGTGTTGCGCCGCCCGGGAGAAAAATCCCGAATTCCCGTGCTATGGTCAACGGCTAGAGCTGAGCTTCGGGGAGGAGCAGCTCGGGTCGCCGGTGCACCGAGGGAGTTTCTTGTTCGAGCGTGATCCCTCTTGGTTTGGGCTGCCCACGGGGAGCCGAACTCGTTTTCTTCGCTGTTCACTCAGGCGTGGCTACAACTCTGAAGTTTCAAGCGCAAACAAGCAAAGGACTGTGGAGGGAAGATGTTAGCCGGCTAGAGCACACGTGTGCGATGATCTTTGCTGTGGGAAGCTCGATCACACGACGCTCGGGCGGCCGTGTATGGTGGAAACAGAGCGAGCGCCGGTGTTCTTCGCGGTGAAAACCGAGCGAGAGCGCGTGAGTGAGCGAGAGAAGAAGAAGCAAACTTCGGTTGGATTGGGTGTGAAGGATAGTGACCGAAGAAATCAACCTGCGAGCAGGTGGCGTCGGTGAGGTATCAGGCGGGGGTCAGACCAGCTGCTGTCGCGTGCGCGTGCAACGGGGAGGAAAATAGAGTTGTTTCTGCCGTGTGGTGTAGCAGACAGATGGGGTCCACCCCGCTCATTTGATTTCCCTCACTGTGTATTGAAATTCCAACACAAATGTTATCCAAATCTCACCAAATTTGGAGTGTAGGCCAAAAAAAATATGGAGAACTGAAATCTGAACTCATATTTTGAAATTGAGCAAGTTTGGTTCAGTTTCAAAATTCAAATTTTAATTTGAATGTGCTCTCCATTAATCCTTTGAATAAATGGTATATGAGCTCCAAAATTATCCAAATTTGGACCAGAAGCCCTTTGATACATGAGAAATGCATTGGTGAATTCACTTGTAAGAATTTGGACAATCTGAATATGAATCCTTTTAAAAGAGTCCAATTTGTGTTTAAATTTCCCTCCACTCTAGTCATAGAGGATGTGCACATGAGTGTAAATTAGGGAGTGAAGTTCTTTCCCTATGTTAACATGTGCTAAGCAGGAGCTAAAGAAAATTTTTAACCCCCTCACATGTCCATTGTGTGTTTATCATTTCATGTGACACAAAAACAAGCTTTCCTTCCCTTAACTTTGCTTCATAAATTGAGATAGAACTTCAAAAGTTAGGGCTATTACACGATCACCCAAATCGAGTCATGCTTCCGGAATGTGAGTGGTAATCCGACGATGAAATCCATAGTCACATCCTCCTATTTCCATGCCAGAATCTTTAGTGGTTGCAGCGGTCCGGCTTTCCGCATATGATCAGCCATGACCCATCTACACGTATCACACTCGGATACGTACTTAGCAATTTCCTGCTTCATCCGCGTCCACCAAAATTTCTACTTCAAATCTTGGTACATTTTTTTGCTGCCGGGGTGAATGGAAAATTTTGACAGGTGTGCTTCATCCAATATTTTCTTCCGGAGCTTCATATTACACGGTACCACTATACGGTCTTTGAATCATAGAGTACCGTCATTATCTTTCTGGAAACCCCTCATCTCTCCGTTGTCTATTCTGCTACGTATGTGAGACATATCCTTGTCTCTTATCTGAGCCTCAATAATCTCCTCTCGGATGGTAGGAATGAGAGCAAGATTATATAATGCTCCATACGGGATCACAAGGAGACTCGGATCCTCTTCCTTCAATTCAGCAATAGTCAAGTTGTGAATGTTGCTTTCCTACTAAGCGCGTCGGCAACCACGTTCGATTTTCCTGGATGGTAGAGGATCTCGATTTCATAATCTTTGATGAGCTCCAACCATCTTTGTTGTCTCATATTCAGCTCCTTCTACTTGAAGATATACTTCAAACTTTTATGGTTGGTGTAGAGGTGGACAAGATTGTAAAGCAAATAATGCCTCCACATCTTTAATGCCAACACCACTGCAGCAAGCTCAAGGTTGTGAGTTGTATAGTGCTGCTCGTGGTTTCGGAGTTGACGAGATCCATATGCGACCACACACCCTTCTTGCATAAGCACGCAGCCGAGCCCGATGCCATATGCATCGCAATATACATCAAACGGCTTCATCGTGTCTGGCTGAGCAAGAACTGGAGCTGTTGTGAGATGCTTCACCAAAGTATTGAATGCGCTTTCACATTCTGCACTACACACATATTTAGTGCTCTTTTTCAGTAGCTCCGTCATCGGTTTAGCGATTTTAGAGAAGCTCGGGATGAACCTCCGATAATATCCCGCTAAACCTAGGAAACTTCGTACCTTGTGGACAGATTTGGGAGATTCCCATTTCAGCATTTGTTCAATTTTGCTCGGGTCCATAGGATGCCCTCTGCTGAAATAATATGACCTAGAAATGGCACTTGATCAATCCAAAACTCACACTCGCTGAATTTCACATATAATTTGTGATCCCTCAATCTTTGCAACACAATATGCAAATGTTCAGCATGCTCTTCTTCTGTTTTGGAGTAAACCAATATGTCATCGATGAATACTACGACGAACTTTTCCAACTCCGGCATGAACACTGAATTCATCAAGTACATATAGTGTGCCGGGGCATTGGTTAATCCAAACGACATGATGAAGTACTCATAAAGTTTGTATCTCATCGAGAATGCCGTCTTCGGAATGTCCTCCGGTTGGGTCTTGATTTGATGATATCCAGACCGAAGATCCATCTTAGAAAATACCCTGGCACCAACTAATTGATCGAATAAAATGTCGATGCGGGGCAGAGGGTACTTGTTCTTTATAGCGATGGCATTTAGCGGACGATAATCAACACATAGCCTTAGTGTTTCGTCCTTCTTCTTTACGAACAGCGCGGAGCAACCTCACGGTGATGAGTTCAGTCATATGAAACCTTTGCTCATGAGTTCATTTAGCTGCTCCTTTAACTCTTCTAGTTCATTGGGTGCCATCTTGTACGGCCTCCGTGAAATTGGTGTTGTTCCTCGCGCCAATTCTATCTTGAGCTCGACATCCCGTTCGTGCGGCATGCCCGGTAGATCATCAGGAAACACATCAGGGTATTCACGGACCACTGGAAGGTTAATCCCTTCCGTGTTGTAGGAAACTGCATTTCCTGATTCTCATTGTCTAAAAACAGCATGTGCTATCCGTGAATCAGAGAGATAATTTGAACAGTCCAGTTACCGATATTAAGAACGGCACTGTGATGGTCTAACCATGACATCCCCATATTATATCGATTTTCTTCCCATCCAACGTAATCAGTGATGTTGGATATATGTTTCCACAAAAACATAAAGCTGCTCGGGGAACAATTTGACTGGCAGAGGTACTTCCTCCCGGTGAACGTATAATATAACAATTCTTGGGAGTATCAGTGGATAATTGGTGCTGATCCACACATGATTTACTGATGAAATTGTGGGTAGCACTGGAAGAAAAAAGTATGTGGACGGGTATGTCTTTGATAGTGAACATGCCCGCTAACACCGGTTCTCCCTCCGGGACATCCTCGATAGCAAGATGTTGCACACTTCCGGTTTGCAATGCTGTCTTTTATAATTGAACACGTGACTGCATACCACCTGATGATGATGGTTGTCCATTGTTCAAGAACTTCTCCTGACATTCCTGAGTAAAATGCCCAACATGGCAACAATTAAAACACAGATGTTTCTCCGGTTCTCCGCTGCCTTGTGGTTGAGAAGTTGATGTACTTGGCTGCAGAAATGAGGCACCAGAAATCACTCGTTGCTGCGGCTGTACATGTGCTTTAAGACTTGGTTCTTGACCAGCAAACTTTTGATGAGTTGATCGTACAGGTGGCCGTCATATTTGACTGGATGGTGTTCGGTACACCAAACGGTATTTACGAGGAACATTAGTTGTGTTGTCATGCACATCACTCTTGTTCCTATTTTCTGCTCGACACTCGAGTGTCGTATGTTCTTGCATGATGGCCGCACTGACCAACTCGGTGTAATTTCCTTTATTGAACAAGGCCAATTTCTCCCTTAATATGACACTCAGACCATAGAAGAAATAATCACACTTCGCAACTAATGTCGTCACATAATCGGGAGCGTATTGTGCCAAATGATTGAACCTTTTGACATAATCAAGGACATTCCTATCCCCTTGCTTTAATTTCTTGAATTCCTCCCACTTGGTCTTGATAATACCTTTAGGTATGTGATGATCACGGAGAGATCCACGAAATTCATCCCATGCCACTTGATGGCGTTTTGGATGGTGGCGAAATATTCAACCCACCAATTTCCTGTGGCTTCATGGAGTTGTTGAGTGGCAAACAATATCTTTTGATGTTCATCACACTTGAACACTCCAAATTTGGATTCCATTACACGAAGCCACTGATCCACTTCCACTGGTTCCGTAGCTTCCTTGAAGATTGGCGGTTGAGTCGCCAAGAAATCCAAATAGGCGTTCCGAGGTGGAACAACTTGTTTCCCTCGATGAAGTATGCCTTGCTGTACCAAGGCTTGGAGTAATATGGTGTTATCTTTATTCTACTCGACCACCTAAGCCATGATATCCACCCATCCCGTTGATGGTGGTGCTCACGATGGAGTCGAATCATCACCGTCTCGGCGAAAACCTTCGGCCTTACTTGGAGAGCGAGTACGAACCATACTGCAAAAGTATATTTTGAGAGGAGTCAAAACTTGATCTCAGCAGTATGTGAAGGTATTGTGACGGCTGGTCGCCCGAAAGCAACCGACACAATCACGCCACAGGATCTTTGCATGGGATGGTAACACGCGATGCATCACCGCCAATTGCATATACAAGTGATGTAATTTAAAAATAACATACATAAAGTTTTAAAGTATCGTACATATGATAAACGCTGCAAAATACATGTGAGTAGCAAAATACAAGTAGTAGCGGAGTATTCTCTCATAACGACATTTAGCAAAACAGCGTGCTATGGCCCAATGGCACGCCGTACTAGCATCACACAATTCAAGCCTGCGGCGACTCGAGCTCCAGTTGTGCCACCCATCCCTTGGGCGGTGGTGCAATATTAGGGAAGCCCTAATATGCATCATGCTCATAAAGGAGAGACTCACCTGAAAAATATGATCAACAAACCGGTAAGCTACTAAGCTTAGCAAGACTTACCCGATAAAAATAATTTCTAGACCATACAAGTATGCAAGGCTCAAGTACTTGTTTCAAAAGGTAGTCCATAGCATAAAAGCATTAACATTAGGAGGATGGTCATAGTTTAGCCTTAAGTTAACGATTATTTTGAAGTGTAAACTTAATTAGCAACTATAACTAAACATACAAGGGTGCAAGCAAATTTGGAATTTATAATTACACAATCATCAAATCTCAATATTATGTCAGTTGTTACTACACGACGACGACTTAAACAAAGGAACTCATTTTTACCGCGACTGAACGGCGATTGGAACCAATGGTTTTATTCTGCAGAACATGACCCGGAAAAATGACACATACGCACTTTCGAAGACGCACGACGTGCTCACTCAAGTTGTATGTGGCAACCTTTCCCGCTTCTCCCAATGCCAAAAAAAGGTGACTGGCCCAGACAAAGAGTTCCCCACGTGATGTATCAGACATACCCCATGTAGGATTACCTATTGTCCTCTCAACGTCTGACCAAGGTCGGTCGCAGGATCGTTCAACACGAGGTTCCATGGTACGTTGGTTTACTAGTTCCCATAATACTAGCATCATTCCGGTATAAAATCAATACTTGTTCAAGGGGCCGACTACGACACGGTGCTCAATCGACATGAGCAATCCTATGCATATGACAACCATGTTCCCCTGCCCTACATGCTCCCTCAGTCTCAAATTTTATTAAAAGATGATTAATCCACAAAAACCCTCATGTGGAAGCCATACCACCATGAGTAGTCCCCACTTACTCATTCCTAGTGGTAGAACATGGTGATTAGAATAGCATGGGTAGGTAATAAATCCCATTCATACCCAAGGCTTTATGTTCATGCAAGTGGGTTTCATCCAACACCTAAACGTAATGCACATAAAACAAATAAAACACCCGAACATATGAGATTATATATAAAAGGACCCAAATCAAGGATTATGAGCAAAACTGGGGCTCGCCTTGCTCTATGTTAGTGCTTAAGTTAAGATTCAGCTGAGCTTCCTCCTCCTCGAACTCCTCGGTCCCTAATTTATGCCATGTATGTAAAAAGAAAATCAATTGCATACTTAATCATATAGGTGCATATGGTGTAATTGTGATTAAAATGAATCTAAGAATAACCTTAGTGTCACTCAAGATTTTTTTGAAATATGATTATCAAATATAGCAGCTGGTAGTAAGGTTTAAGAAATAATCTATTAAACATGCATATAGTTCTCACTTTATTGTTTATGTGCCATTATGCAAATCCTAGAAGTAAATAGTTTTACATAGGAAATGGAGCTGAAAGTTTTATGGCAAGCATCTGGTATTACGAAAAGGGTTCTTGCAAACTTTGAGGTCAAACCACTTAAGTATGGACCCACAGTAAAAATAATAAGCGAATATATCTTATTATGCCACTGTTGTAATTAATTCAGTTGTGAAAGAGTAATGAAGATGAAATCTCTATGGTGGTCTAGCATATATAAGTGGAGCATGATGGCAAAATTTGAGCTCAATAAAAGCAACATAGGGCCCACAATTGAGATAATGTTGTTTACACAAATTAAATTACCCAAAAAATATTATAGGTTTTTGTGATATAACAAGAGCTCAGCTTTATAGAGGGTGATTTTATAGACTTAACTAAATTGGTTTCATCATATTTGGAGTTTTATACAATTTTCTGTGAATTTTTGAAGTGGGGCAATTTTCTGGAATTTTTAAAGTGGCTGAGCCTGCCACACAGAGCCACATGGTGGCCCGGGCACACCGGATCTGGCACTGGTCGCACCAGATCCCGGATGGAGCTCGACCAACCATGGCTGACGGCTGCTCCTTGCCGGAAGTTCACCGGAACCTCGCCGGAGCAGCGCCCAGCAGCGGGAAGGAGCCCAGAAGAACTGCAGCGCCCAAGGCACCTCGCCACTGGGTAGCAGCAGCACCGAGGAGGTCTGCGGGACACCGGCGACGAGCCCGCCATGGCGCCGAACTTCGGCGGCAGCGTACGCTCGTTACCTGGTGAGAGAGATGGGGGAAATGGCACGGAGAGCTTCACCTTGAGGTGAGGAAGTCCGGCGTGTGGTTGGTTCGTGAGAAAATCGGCCGAAAATGGGGGCGCACCGGTGAGGTCGAGGTGGTCCACGACCGGTGGTGGGAAAAACTTCAAATCCGATGAAGTCAGTAGTTTTTCTGCCCAAAAGGAAGCTCGGCGGGGTGCAAATGAAGGTGAGGAAGCCTTTGCCGGGAGGAATTGCACTCACATGAAGGAATAGCGACGAATTTCTTTGGGGAATGGGTGATGGCCCGCGAACGTTGATGGCGAATAACCCTCGATTCCTAGCAAACAGGGGCGAATAATGGGGCTGGAGAGGTGGAGGGCGAGTAGGAACAGCTTCTTGGTGGCTCGCCCGAGCTCGGCCTGCAGCGTGGGAGGAGCTCGGCGGAGCTTCGTGGGTGACGGCAGTGGAGAAAATGGCTGCTGCACGGTGGAGAAGAAAATGGCAGTAAAAGGGGCGAGGGGCTCGAGAAAGAGAGAGAGAGAGAGATAGAGAGAGAGAGAGCGGTGGGGTCTTAACGCCGCTGCTACCCTGTTGCAGCTCGCACGCCATCGCCGTGGCGGGCATGCACTGGCCACAGCCCCGAGGAGGCATAGAACAGAGGAAGAAGAAGCCACTGACAGGCGGGGTCCACTGCCCCTTTTTTTGCGAATTTCAAATCTGCAGCCCTCTTGAAAGTTCAAAAACAATTACTTAGAAGCCTTCAGAAATGGTAAAAATTTGCAGAGATGTTCTACCCAATATATTATAAATTTTGATGAATCCAGATTTGAATTTTGCTACAAGGAAAGGTAACTTGTGATGATTTTATTTTTTTAACAAGGGTTTAACTCGTAATTTATAGATATTTTATTGTAGTCTCTGAAAAATATCTTTTGTGCATTCTTTTGAAACATGGATTGTTACAACCCTCCCCCCTTAAAGGAATCTCGTCCCAAGATTTCAGATAATATGGAGTTGAGTAAAGGAGAGAAGACTATTACCAGTTCAGATATGAATCCGATAATTCCGGTTAGTGCTCACGGACGTAGCTTTCTTGTTCCCAAGTATCCTCCTCCACGGAGTGCTTAGCCCATTGCACCTTGTAGAACCGAAGAGTGTGGTTCCGAGTCTCTCTTGTCTTTTCATCAAGAATCTTGATGGGATGCTCAACATATGAGAGATCGGGTTGCAATCCTCTAATTCGTCTATGTGAACCTCGGATGGCCGTTTGATACACTTTCGGGGTTGAGAGACGTGAAATACATTGTGGACTCCGGATAGTGAGGTGGGTAGTTCCATCCGATACGCCACGGCTCCACATTTCTCCACAATATGAAATGGACCGATGAACTGTGGAGCTAGTTTACCTTTGACCCCGAATCGGTTAACTCCTTTAATGGGATACACACATAAATACACGTGGTCCCCGACCTCAAATTCAAGCGGCCGGCGATGCTTGTCCGCATAGCTCTTTTGTCTTGCCTTTGCAGCCCGGAGATTGGCTTGGATGATTCTTACTTGTTCTTTGGCCTCCTTTACAGGATCAACTCCAAATATAACCCTTTCGCCAGACCCACACCATATCAATGGAGTTTGACACTTGCGGCCATAGAGAGCTTCTTAAAGGGCCGTCTTGATACTTTTGTGATAACTGTTGTTATATGAGAACTCTGCTAATGGTAAGTGATCACCCTAATTCTTACCATGAACGAGAGCACAAGATCGAACCATATCTTCTAAGATTTGATTAACCCTCTTGGTTTGGCCATCCGTTTGAGGGTGGTACGCAGATCCTTGAATGAGCTTAGTACCAAGTGATTCTTGCAACTGTTCCCAGAACCGAGATACGAAAGGCTCCCCTCTGTCGGATACAATGGTTCGGGGAATTCCATGGAGGCATACAATTCGAGCTATGTATGTATAATTCAGCATATTGCTTTACTCTATATCATGCATTGACTAGAATAAAATGAGCTGACTTTGTGAGATGGTCTACAATCACCAATATGGAATCATGTTTGCCGAAGGTGAGAGGTAGTCCGACAATAAAATCCATACTAATATCGTCCCATTTCCACTCCAGTACACTGAGTGGCTGCAATAACCCGGCCTTCTTGATGTGGTCAGCCTTCACCCATCGACACACGTCACATTCGGCCACGTATCTTGCGATTTGTCTTTTCATACGGGTCCACCAAAACCTTTTTTTTCAAATCTTGGTACATTTTATTACTACCCATGCGAATAGAGTATGTGGACATATGAGCCTCATCTAGGACTTTCTTTCTCAAATCCATATTCTTTGGCACCACAAGTCGGTCATTGAACCATATGGCAGCTTCCTCATCCTACCGGAAGCATTTTTCTTCACCTTCCTTTATGCGTCTTTGAATATGAGAGATGCCCTTATCACTCCTCTGAGCTTCCACAATTTCTTCTCTTATTGTTGGTACAAGATCAAGGTTGTAAAGAGCTCCATGATGAAGTACACAAATACTAGGTTCCGAATTAGCATCGAAAGTGATAGAGAGGTGATGAACATGAGACTTACGGCTTAGATCATCGGCCACAACATTGGCCTTTCCAGCATGATAATGGATTTCTAGTCAATAATCTTTGATAAGCTCCAATCATCGTCGTTGTCTCATGTTGAGGTCTTTTTGAGTGAAGAAGTATTTGAGACTTTTGTGATAAGACAACACATGAACGTGGTTGCAGAGTATATAATGACGCCATATCTTAAGAGCAAGAACTACGAAGGCAAGCTCGAGATCATGAGTGAGATAGTGTTGCTCGTGCCTTCGAAGTTGACGAGTAGCATAGGCGATCACCCTTCCATTTTACATGAGCACGCAACCTAGTCCCGTGCCCGATGCATTACAATATATATCAAAGGGATTAGAGATTCCTGGTTGAGCTAGAACTAGAGTGGTGGTGAGATGCTTTTTGAGAGTTTGAAAAACTTGCTCACACTCATGACTCAAAGAATATTTGACACCCTTCGTCAAGAGATCGGTCATAGGTTCGGATATTTTTGAGAAGTTGTGAATGAACCTTCGGTAATATCCGGCTCATCCCAAGAAACTTCAGATTTCATGGACTGAGGTGGGAGATTTCCACTTGAGAACATCACTCACTTTACTAGGATCTACGAAAATCCCTTCGGCGGAAATGATATGTCCAAGGAATGGAACTGATGTGAGCCAAAACTCACGTTTGCTAAATTTGGCATAAAGATTGTGATCGCGAAGGCGTTGGAGAACAATGCGAAGGTGTTGAGAATGTTCCTCCTCCGATTTTGAATACACAAGAATGTCATCAATGAAGACCATGACAAACTTATCCAACTCTGGCACGAAAACCGAATTCATGAGATACATGAAATAAGACTATGCATTAGTAAGGACAAATGACATCACCAGATATTCGTATAGATCATACCTGTTAAGAAAGTCATTTTTGGAACATCTTCGGGATGAATTTTGATTTGATGATACCCGGATTGGAGATCAATTTTGGAGAATACCTTGGCACCAACGAGTTGATCGAGGAGAATGTCGATGTGAGGTAGAGGATATTAATGGTAACGGCGTTTAGTGGGCGGTAGTCCACACATATCCGTAATGATTCATCTTTCTTCTTGACAAATAAAGTTGGACAACCCAAGCAGAAGAGCTTGGATGGATAAATCCCTTCTCCATGAGTTCTTTGAGTTGCTCCTTCAATTCGGCCAACTCATTAGGTGCCATTTTATACGGTCTCCGTGAGATAGGGGTAGTTCCTGGTACCAACTCGATCTTGAACTCGACCTCTCGATCAGGTGGCGTACACGGAAGGTCATTAGGGAAAACATCGGGATATTCACATAAAACCGGAATGTCTTCGAGTCGAGCTCCTTCAATGTGATAGGCCATTGAAATTTTATGAGAATTTTCTGGAAGAGATATGAATTGAAGGCCATGTTCGGGAGAATTTAATCGAAGAGTACGCGACCTAACATTCAAAACAACCTTGTGTTGAGTCATCCAAGACATACCGAGTATAATATCTATCACTTGACCTTCCAAGACCAAAAGATTAGTAGGATAGACTTTATCATTCAAGAGAATTGGGGCTCTACAAACCATATGGTTTGCTTAAATTGTACCACAAGGAGAGTGAATAATAAAGGAAGAGCCCACTATGATTGTTGGCAATTGATGCCTTTGTGTGTAAGATTTACTAATGAAACTATGAGTTGCTCCAGAATCGAAAAGAATGAGAGTGGGGTGACCAAAGACCGAGAACATACCTGCAAGTACCAGTTCTCCCTCAGGAATTTCCTCGGCTTCAACATAATTTACTCGTCCTAATTTTGAGGTGACTTTCCTTGGTACAACACCGGAAGAGTTGGATCCCTGAGCAGACTGAGTGGCCGCAGTAGGACGCTTTGCCTGTCTGCAATCAAGTGAGAAATGGCCCGACTGCCCACAAGTATAGTACTGTCGGCTCTGGCTTCTAGCGCCCTGAGGTGGACGATTTCCATCGGTGCCTTGCTGCTGCGAGTAGGCAGTAGAAATCATACGGGCAGGTTGCTGGTGTTATTGCGGCAAGTATTGTTGTTGGGGATGAATTGAGGAGTAGTTTGACCGGAAAAATCGACCCAGTTGTGGGCTTGGCATTGCCTTGAATTTCTGCCCGGTCGTAGAACGATAAACCAACCGGTATTTTGGTGGTGGTCCACTAGAGCTGCCACCACCAAATCCACTCTGCAATACTCCTCTTTTTCTTTTCAGCTTGATTAGTGCGGTGTGCCTCTTCTTGAATGATCGCTGCATTCACTAGGTCGAGGAAAGACCCACCATGGTGTAAGGCAAGCTTATCCCTCAACTTGGTGTTGAGGCCACGGAAGAAGTATTCTCTTTTCTTTGCGCCAGTTTTCACGTACTCCGGTGCATATTGGGCCATGTGGTTAAATGCCTTCGAGTATTCAAGTGCACTCTTGCTCCCTTGCTTTAGCTCGAGAAATTCTTGAAGCTTTTTTTGCATAACACCCGATGGGATGTGATGGGCACAGAAAGCTTCGCGGAATTCAGCCCATGTCACTTGATGACCGATGGGGACCATGGCCATATAGTTCGCCCACCAAGCTCCCGCCGAACCATGGAGTTGTGCTGCAAAGAGTCTCTTTTGGACTTCGGAGCCTTGGAGAAGACCAATCTTTGACTCAATGGTTCTCAACCAGTTGTCCACTTTAAGTGGTTCAGCCGCCTCGGTGAACACAGGCGGTTGAGTTGGGAGAAAGTCTGCACAAGTGCTCCCTTGAGGTTGACGAGGAGCACCCTCATGTCGACGCCCGGAAGCAGTGTTCTGCACAAGAGCACGGAGGAGCTCCGTGTTCTCTTGATGCGATCCTACCATAGCCAGAATCGCCTCCGCCAAGGTGGGTAGCGGTGGCGGCTGCGGTGGCTCCTGCTGGGGCTGTTGTTTCTCTCCTTGTGGCTGTTGTTGCTGCTTCTCATGCAGTTGATGTGACTGCTGTCACTGCTGTGAGGACTATGGATGTTGCCATTGATGCGGCGGTGGCTGCTGTGAAGAATCATTATCGCTGCCGCTAGTGCCAATGAGCTCGTTCAAGGAACGCATACGAGGAATTCTGTATAAGAAATGATGAACACATGAATAATTTCCTAGATTTGCCCTATAATAAGCATCTCTCAAAAATCAATAGCCATAGTAAACACATCACATCTATATGGGCAGCAATAACTTTGCATTAGCATGGTTAACATGGGTACAAGAAGATATTACAACTCGATCAGCCCAATGGTCGCACTGCACGATGATCACTTTGAAAAAATCACCATCATACAAGTCAAGTAACATAGAGATAATAAAGACTTGTAAAGTCCAAATTTCAGCCACAAGTAAAATTGAACCGGTGCACAACTCAAAACCATAACAGTTTGGCAGTACACAGGACCCTTCGATACAAGAATATCAGTTTAAGGTGGATTAAGTGCATTATATGTCACACCCGGTTTTTCCGTAGAACACCTGAGTGACTCCCACATGTATGCCAGGATCATTTTCTCATACATGTGATGACAAATAGTGAAGTATCATTATATTACAAGCCAAGTGTTCGAATATAAATAAGTCTTACATAGTGTCTCGAAGGACGATAATATGTTCACAATAATGTAAATAAAAAAACAGCGGAAGATAAGTCTTTTGGGCTCCATCACAGGCGTTGCCCGGGGGACTCCGTGAACCTAAAATCCTTCTTCGGGTCCGAAGTCTTGGTCGTTGTACACCACATCATTCCCTTGGCCTGAGAAGCAATTTAAAACCAACAGAAAAGCAATCTTGAGTACCGTTGGTACTCAGCAAGTGTGGGAAAGTTATGTCATGCACGGCTAGAGCAAGGAAAGGTTGAACTCATGGTTAAAGCACTACGCAATTAGTCCCTATCACCTTAGCTTATTAAGCACATACCCTACTATATGAATGAAATGGTCCCAATCCCCTAACCCATCATCATCAATATCAAGTAACCATAACTTCATTTCCATTGTTAATCTCCCCGCTTAACATCCTCAACTTCCCAATTCATCATCCTATAATCATGAATAAGTCCAAGACGCTCTTGACCGTGAGCACGGCTGTCATGACAGTTTTGACTCTGCAGAGTTTGTACCACTGTACCCACATGTAGTGATTTCATCCCCCGTTGCCGGATGGACTAGAAAACCTCCATAATGCCAGTGGCCGCGACCATGTTCACACTTCCGAGGTGTGTAGCCAGGAGATCACTACGAGGCCTTTACAAAGGGATTCCCGATGAGTGTGGGCCCACTGAGGTTTCACCCCTAACAGCATCCAGGAGGCTCCAACCCCCGCTGCAGTGGCCCCCTCTTGAGCCTTGCGGTTCATATGGTAGTCCAGCTGACACCTATTCCCCGCACCATCCGAACACCCATACTACGCCGGAGATACACCTAATTAATTGGCCAAGCTGCCCCATCTCAGCATGTGGTTGGCACGGTAAAGCTAGGTTACATGCTCCATGAACCGGTCCTTAGGATCTAGGCAAGCACTAAACACAAACCCAAGTCTCGTGCACGCATCACCAACCAAAGCATCCAACTTGCCTCGATCCCTACCTCTACATAATTCATGATATTCCATTCAAGGGGTAAAATAATCAAGGTGATGATCCCATACCCCATTTATCCCATTCTAAGCATGGCTAAGCATGAGTAGTATAAATGAATGACATAATAAAATAACTCCCAACCCAGGCTACAAGGAAGCAAGATAATGAAAATCTAGGGAAATTTCCTAGCATGGGTTCGATATTTCATTTGACAATGCAAATAATTTTAACTACACATCCTAATATAGGATCAAAGTGGTCAAGGACACTTGCCTTCTTCCTACTGCTCCGGGAATGGAAAGTCTTGGTCTTGGAAGGTGAGAACCGGCTCTAGGGCTGGTTTTAATCATGCCATCATACACATAGCAAAACAAAATGACATTCCATAAGCAATAGTCCACATTTTCATCCATGCAAACCACACATACATACACATAAAAGTCATACACCTATTTAAGTTTTGTGTTTACCCTAGATATGTTGCTTCTATGCATGCATGCACTTCTAAACATATATATTACTTCTAATCTTTGATATTCAGATTTCTAAGTGCACACTAAATATGAATTTCCAATTTTAGCTAATTTTCTGTATTAGATAATACACTTCTTAGCCACAACATTTGCATGAAATGTAATTTCCAACCCCCAATAGGTTTTCAGACCTCCTACAAAATTTTAAACTTGAAGTTTTGAATTCAAGAATCTCATATGACATTTCTCAAATATATACATATTTTTATCATATTTTCATATTTATTCTTATGTCTAAAAGTTAATTTAAGTTTTAGAACAGCAAAATAAATGCATACATAAAATTTATACTGCTCCAAATATCTAAACAGAACCTTTATAATTTTTTCCTAACTTTTTAGGTTATTTAGATTCATTTCTCCACATATTCAAAATTGTTTTATGTCTAAAGGGTATATTTCAGAAATACATAACAAAACAGCAACTTTATTGAGATTTCAGAGTTTATCTTCCATCTGAACTCAAACTTCAGATTTTTCTACAAGTTTTCAAAAGAACTAGAATGATTTGAACTGAATTTATACCTATGTTTGAATTTAAACCATACTTAATTTGCTTGAATTTCTAAATTAGATATTCCACAGGGTTGAAATTCAAATTCTGTACTGTTGCAGGGTCAAAATTATATTTTCCAAAAATCTCAGGGGTCAATGCATCAATTACAGAGGATATTTCCTAATTTCTATTAAGTCCAGGGGCTAAAACTGATTTTTAAACGCATTTGCATAAATTCCCGTGGGTCCAGGGGCTAGATCAGAAGTTTCCGGGGCTAGATCCTCTTTCCTCAGAACCCCATGGGGTAGCCCGCAAGATTCCCGGCGTTTATAATGCAGGGCTGATGTGAGCCATCCGATTTTAAATGGAGGGCCGGGATTAAATTGTGAAGGGGTACGCGGGAGATCTAACTGTGACCGCATGATTTAAAATGGACGGGCCGCAATGGACCACGTCGCCCTGGATGGAGTCAGCCCTCGCGCGCGGCGGCGGGAGCGGTTTCCTCGCCGGAGTGTTTCGGTTCTTCATCTACACACGCTAAAGCTCGGTCTTCTTGGCGTAAAACGGAAGAGGGGTGGTAGGGGAGCTCACTAGTGGGTTTTTCGTGATCCCGAAGTGACCGGAGATGGCTCAGCGACGGTGTCATAAGGTGGAGCTCGGCGGTGCTCGGCAGAGTGGTGGTTTGGGCGCGACACTCGGAGTGTTCTTCACCTGCAAGCCTCCCCGACGTCGGTGGAACAAGATACACCCGTTAGCACAACGAAATCGGAAGGAATTTGGGAGAAACAGCGGTGGGGACTTCGGTTCTCACCGGAGAAGGAAACTGAGCGGGCGGGGAAAGGTGGAGGGGGGGGGGGGTTCTTTGACGTTTAAATGGACGGGGAGGTGGCGGGGGTCAGTGGGGGTCGTGCTGGAACGGAGTGGGCTGGAGATCATGGTTGCTTGCGGGAAAATCAGAAGCGGGGGCGCGATCGGGCGCGGCCGGTTCGGCGCGGGAAAGAGGGGGCGGCGGTTGAAGATGCATCTGACAAGCAGGGCCGGCTCATCAGCAGGAGGAGAGGGGGGAATAAAGGCCGCGGGCTGCTGGGCTGGCTGAGGTCGCTGCGGTGGTTTCGGCCCAGTGCCCCTTTTTCTTTTTCTTTTCCCTTTTTTATTCTGTTTTTTGCTTCAAATTTGAATCCTGGTTTGGATTTGAATTCTTCTCCCACATGCATCACGTCCACTTAATTCAAATTCACATTTTTGGGGTGTTACATTATATGAGTTTGAGGTGAACATCAAAGTTAAAGGCAACTTAAACAACTTTTAAAAGATGTATGATACACACCAAGATCATTTAAGGGTCAGGAGTTATGAGATTCCAAGTTTTACAGCTATTCTTAAAAATTACAGCAGCAGGTTGCCCATTGAGGTACCTGACTTCGTGGTCATTTTCCTGACAGTTCTGGTTAGAACGTGCAAATATTCAAAACTACAAAGTTGTAGAGTATCTCACATGCTTTCGGACAATGTATGGCATAACCCCAATTGAGTTCTCTACGAGGAAATATGGCCAAAATACAGAAACATTGAGAGAGAGGCACTTTCCTGAGTGCTGATTCTAGAACAGTCTGTAGAAATGGGGCATTTTGACAAACTTGGGTTGGAATTCTGTTTTTTACATCAACAGAAGAGTTGTACAGGACTTCCATAACTTTCCAACTATGTACAACACACCCCTTTTGGTTAAAAGCATTTGAAGTTGTGCTCCGTTAAAGTCGTACTAAAATCTGTTGTGAAAACAGAGTTCGCCCTATTTTCATAAGCATAAAACAGCGGCAACCAAGGTAGTTCTCTTTTGAAAATAGTAGGAAATTGCAAGGTAAAGATTGTTTTATCTAGTATCAAGGACCATGAGAAGTTTAGAGGCTCGGACTAGTTGTTTAGGCCAAATTTGGTAAAAGACTCGATTTTTAATACCATTGATAATATATGCATATTATTGTTTTTTACATAATGATAATGATGCATGTCAGGGGGGGTTCATGATTTATAAATGAACATGTCGGTACTACGTGCCTCTCAAAGAAAAATTCCAGTATCGATTATACCCGGCATACGCATATCGGTGGCACTTAATCGGTCTCTCGCAAACGCATTCTATACGTACTACCGTAGTTAGCGTACCTGTAGAAGATGGATCACATCAACAGATTGTTCACCTCCACTCCTAAAAATCTACTAAATATATCATAAACATTACATAAAACCCATAGACGAATGAAGACCTAAAAACAATCCATAAAATGATATCCACAAACAACCAAATAAAGTCACACTCACAACCTAATTATACTAAAAGAGCACCAACAATAAAATAAGTAAACACCGATAAATCACTTCATCAACCTACCTAATTCATGTTCCTACTTCAATCATATCCGTAGTTGCAAGTATGAAAACAACATTAGCTTTGCCACCTTCCATATATTCTAATAACATCCTTATGCGGGCTTAATACTAATCCTCACTGTAACGTTATGTTTTCGAAAATAAGTCACTTTTAAATTATGCAATTGTTCCCGACCTGCTCTGATGCCACGCTGTGACGGCCGGTCGCCCGAAAGCAATCGACACAATCACGCCACAGGATCTTTGCACGGGATGGTGACACGCGATGCATCACCGCCAATTGCATATACAAGTGACATAATTTAAAAACAACACACATAAAGTTTTAAAGTGTCGTACATAGGTTAAACATTGCAAAATACATGAGAGTAGCAAAATACGAGTAGTAGCGGAGTATTCTCTCATAACAACATTTAGCAAAACAGTGTGACATAGCCCAATGGCACGCCGTACTAGCATCACACACTTCAAGCCGGTGGCGACTCGGGCTCCCATTATGCCACCCAGCCCTCGGGGGTGGTGCAATATTAGGGAAGCCCTCATATGCATCATTCTCATACAGGAGAGACTCACCTGAAAAATATGATCAGAAACCGGTAAGCTACTAAGCTTAGCAAGACTTACCCGATGAAAATAATTTCTAGACCTTACTAGTATGCAAGGCTCAAGTACTTGTTTCAAAAGGTAGTGCATAGCATAAAAGCATTAACATTAGGAGGATGGCCATATTTTATCCTCAAGTTAACGATTAATGGAAGTGTAAACTTAATTAGCAACTATAACTAAACATACAAGGGTGCAAGCAAATTTGGAATTTATAGTTACACAATCATCAAATTTCAATATTATTCCAGTTGTTACTACGCGACGATGACTTAAACAAGCAGACTCATTTTTACCGTGAGTAAATGGCGATTCGAACCAATGGTTTTATTCTGCAGAACATGACCCGGAAAAACAACACATCATACTTACACATGACGCGCTCATTCAAGTTGTATGTGGCAACCTTTCCCGCTTCGCCCAATGCCGAAAAAAGGTGACCGGCCTGGACAAAGGGTTTCCCACGTGATGTCTCAGACATACACCGTGTAGGATTACCTATTGTCCTCTCAACGCATGACCAAGGTTGGTCGCAGGATCGTTCGACACAAGGTTCCAGGAACGTCGGTTTACTAGTTCCATAATACTAGCATCCTTCCGGTACAAAATCAATACTTGTTCAAGGGGCCGACTATGACACGTTCCTCAATCGACACAAGCAAGCCTATGCATACGAAACCCATGTGCCCCTGCCCTACATGCTCGCTCAGTCTCAAATTTCATTAAAAGATGATTAATCAACATAAACCCTCATGTGGACGCGATACCCCCATGAGTAGTCCCCACTTACTCATTCCTAGTGGTAGAACATGGTGATTAGCATAGAATGGGTTGGTACTAAATCCCATTCATACACAAGGCTTTGTGTGTCATGCAATTGGGTTTCATCCAACACCTAAACGTATGGACATAAAACAAATGAAACACCCGAACATATGAGATTATATATAAAAGGACTCAAATCAAGGATTATGAGCAAAACCGGGGCTTGCCTTGCTCTATGTTAGTGCTTAAGTTAAGATTCAGCTGAGCTTCCTCGTCCTCTTGTACCTTCTCGAGCTCCTCGGTCCCTAATTTATGCCATGTATGTAAAAAGAAAATCAATCGCTAACTTAATCATATATGTGGATAAGGTGTAATTATGATTAAAATGAATCTAAGAATCAACTTAGTGTGACTCAAGATTTTTTTTTAAATATGATGATCAAATATAGCAGCTGGTAGTAAGTTTTAAGAAATAACCTATTAAATATGCATAAAGTTCTCACTTTATTTTTTATGTGCCATTATGCAAATTCTAGAACTAAAATAGTTTTACAAAGGAAATGGAGCTGAAATTTTTATGGCAAGCTTCTGGTATTATGAAAAGAGTTATTGCAAACATTGAGGTCAAACCACTTAAGTGTGGACTCACAGTAAAAATAATAAGCAAATATATCTTATTATGCCACTGTTGTAATTAATAAAGTTCTGGAAGAGCAATGAAGCTGAAATTTCTATGGTGGTCTAGCATATATAGGTGGAGCATGCTGGCAAAATATGAGCGCAATCAAAGAAATAGAGGGCCCACAATTGAGATAATGTTGTTTAGAGATATTAAATTACCTAGAAAATATTATAGGATTTTATGATATAAAAAGAACACAGCTTTGTAGAGGATGATTTTAATGACTAAAAAAATTGGTTTCATCATTTTTAGAGTTTCCTAAAATTTTCTATGAATTTTTGAAGTGGGACAATTTTCTGGAATTTTTTAAGTGGCTGAGCATGCCGCACGGAGCCACGGGGTCGCCTGTGCACACGGGATCTGGCGCTGGCCGCACCAGATCCCAGCTGGAGCTCGACCAACCATTGCTGACGGCTTCTCCTCGCCGGAAGTTTGCCGGAGCGGCGCCCGGCAGCGGGAAGGAGCCCAGAATATCTGCAGCACCCAGGGCACCTCGCCACTGGGTAGCAGCAGCACCGTGGAGGTCTGCAGCACGCCGGCGACGAGCCCGCCATGGATCCAAACTACAGCGGCGGTGTATGCTCGTTCCTTGGTGAGAGAGATGGGGAAATGGCAGGAGAGCTTCACCTCGAGGTAAGGAAGGCCGGCAATGGGTTGGTTCGTGAGAAAATCGGCCAAAAATGGTGGCGCACAGGTGAGGTCGAGGTGGTCCACGGCCGGCGGCGGGAAAAACTTCAAATCCGATGAAGTCAGTAGTTTTTCTGCCCAAAAGGAAGCTTGGTGGGGTGCAAATGAATGTGAGTAAGCCTTTGCTTGGAGGAATTGCACTCACCTGAAGGAATAGCGATGAATTTCTTTGAGGAATGGGTGATGGCCCGACGAACGTTGATGCCGAATAACCCTCGATTCCTAGCAAACAGGGGCGAATAATGGGGCTGGAGAGGTGGAGGGTGAGTGGGCGCAGCTTCTTGGTGGCTCGCCCAAGCTTGGCCTGCAGCGTGGGAGGAGCTTGGCGGAGCTTCGTGGGTGACGGCAGAGGAGAAAATTGCTGCTGCACGGTGGAGAAGAAAATGGCAGTAAAAGGGGCGAGGGGCTCGAGAGAGAGAGAGAGAGAGAGAGAGAGAGAGAGAGCGGCGGGGTCTTAACGCCGCTGCTACCCTGTTGCAGCTCGCACGCCATCGCCATGGTGGGCATGCGCTGGCGGCATCCCCGAGGAGGAAGAGAACAGAGGAAGAAGAAGCCACTGACAGGCGGGGTCCACTGCCCTTTTTATTTTTTGTGAATTTCAAATCTGCAGGCCTCTTGAAAATTCAAAAACAATTACTTAGTGGCCTCCAAAAATGGTAAAAATGTGCAGAGATGTTCTACCCAATGTATTTTAAATTTTGATGAACCCAGATTCGAATTTTGCTACAGGGAAATGAAAATTGTGATAATTTTAATTTTTAACAAGGGTTTAACTCGTAATTTATAGAAATTTTATTGTAGTCTCTGAAAAATATCTTTTGTGCATTCTTTTGAAACTGGGATTTTTACATGTATGTAAAACATGAACATGCTAAAACTTTATGAAAGCATAACAAAATTTCATGTTTACACATCTCCTTAAAGTAGGCATAATTAGTTAGCTTTTCTGGACAGAACAGACCATTATGCACTTAACTCAGATTTTGATCTGGTTAACGGCATTTTTATAACTCTAGTTAAATATAAAAATTACATTTAACTTTAATACCTTTCCAACGCGTATTTATATGCCTCCAGATCATTTTTGGATCAAAAGTTATGATCCCTCAAAGTTGACAGAATTTCTGGATTAAATTTGCCAGCATCTCCTCTAAATGTGGCTGTTTTATCACAGTTGTACATACAAATACAGTACGATTCTGAACAAACTTTGAATTACAAAATTGTTATGGATGATATACAGAAATGTCCAAAGAGGGTTAGAATCTGTCCTGGTTCTGAACAGTTTGCTTTCAACTGGACATTCTACCAGTTTGGCGTGTGATTTTGCTCTAGAGCTCTACAGAGAAGTTGTAGAGCACTTACAAACCTTTCCATAACTGTATCATATACCTCCATTGGATAAATCTATTCAGATTTGTGCTCTGTGAATGTCCAGCAAGATTTCCTGCCAGAAACAGAGTACTCTGCTTTTGGAATTTTTGAATCCTATCAAATCTCTCATTTGAATCTTAGTTCAAATGAAGAGCTCAGTAACTAATATTGGTCTCAAGACTTTTATTTTTAGTTGAAATTTAGTTCATGATTCATTTCTCATTGGAAAGAAGATTATCAAATGTAGTACGGTGTCGATGCACCGTAAGACATATGTCGGTACTACGTTACCTCACCAAAAGAAAATCCTTACCAGATTATACCGGCATATACGTCTCCATAGGTGGCACTAAGATTGGTCACTCACAAACGTGTTCTACTCATGATACGGTTATCACGATTAGTGTACCTGCAGAAGACACACAATCATCGGATCCAGTCACACATCTGAACCCGGTTCCATAAACAGTTTTAATACGCCCGTATGTCGTTAGTCACACGAACATTCTCAAGCCAAACACGCCTTGGGCTACGTGGTCACGTTACCAACCACGTAACAGGGTCCCTGCCTACTTGCCCGCAGCACACGGGGGACTGGCGTTGCTCACATACTCCAAATGACATGAAGAGTCGTAGAGAATACATAAACTGGTCGGATTACCTGCCACATGTGAGGCTCCACCCTTAAGCTTGTGCGCACTGGTGGATAGCACATCCATGCACCCCAAGACATAGAACGTCTCGAGATGCATGTTTTTTGACATAGAAAAATAGATTAGGTTTGCCACCTTCCATATTTACGCTATTAGTAGTCCTTATGTGGGCCTAGCACCGTTTTCTTACCGTATCCTAAGTTTTTCTCGTAATACAATCCTTTTTTGGTGCACTATTCCCAATGCGGCTCTGATACCACGCTCTGTGGTGACCCCTTCGATGTTCTGACATCCTGGGAATCGCATTGGGTGGTGTCGTGTAATGCGGCACCCAACAGCACACATAGTAAAAAATATCATATTACATAAATCATTGCGAAAGCTTACAAAGTGTTAAGTTTACAAATACTTTACCTCAAAGTACGCTACAGCAGAAGACTAATACAATTCACGTCTCAAATCTAAACTAAGCAACAGAGAAGCCGTCCAACCCGTGGACGCTCCCCACTAGCAACACGAAGACATAATGCAGCGACAGGGTTGCTCATGAGTATATCACTCAGAGGGTTCCGAGTCTCATCATACAACCATTCTCATAAGCCTAGTGGTCAATACCTGCAAAACAACTATTGTAGCAACTGTGAGCACAAGGCTCAGCAAGACTTAACCGTTTTACCTAAACATGGAACTCTACATGAGGGTAAAGGCATAATCATAGGCAGCAAGTTGCATAACAGACTCGCCTAAATGTGGATCCTTATTTTCAGATCTTATTAGCAGCAGATTAAGAATAACCTTGGGCGGATCCACATCGGAAGTCCACAATCAAACAAGAAACACTTTCCCCCGATGTCAATTGCTCAAGATGGAAACTGAATTTAGTTTGCACTTATCTATCCGTACAAGCTAACAATACAATGCTAGTATCAACTTCAAACCAGTAGTGATTAGTTCCTATTTCAATGCAATTCTTTACTGCGTCACGACTGTGAGAACAAGTATGTTCAAATATCTGCGAGCGACGGTGGTTCGAATCAAAAGACGCCCGGACTGCACGACACGTACACCCACACTGGAAGTCACCTTTGTGCACTCCACGGATGTCGTACGTGGCAACCTTTCCCAGGTTCCACCTACGCTGAATCGATTTGATCATCCCGGACAATAGCCCCACCTCATGATGCACCTTCCGATGTGAAGATGTCATGAGCGAGTTATCCACTATTGCACAACGGCTGAATGCCTGAGGCGACCGAAAAAGACTCAACGCAGACTTCCTGGGGTACATCGGTTTACTGGGTTCCATATAGTCAGCATGCGTCTGGTACACAACTCAAAATTGTCCAACAGGGTCGCACACGGATCGGTCCTTGACTGACACGGGCAGTGCTAACGCACAGAGGTCCTGACGGTACCCTGCAGACCGGGTACCCACGCGTAGTGGGTAAAAGACAGCCTGGGCCCCACCTCCTGTTGAGGCGGGCCCCAGCATAGCCACATGTCCTTGGCCCCAAGGTCATCCTTGGACTGCCACGTGCGTTTGAGTTTCGGAGCTGACACGTGCCCCGGGCTCCCGTCTGAGCCTCCCTGCTAGGGTGAGGTCCGGAGCTGCCACGAGTCACCTGGATCAGAGCCACCTCCCTGCTGAAGACAACTCAAGAACTGACACGTGCCCTGGGCTCCGGTCTGAGCCTTCCCGCTGGGGTGAGGTCTGGAGCTGCCACGTGTCCCTGGCTCAGAGCTACCTACCTGCTGAGGATCGCTCTGGGGCTGACACATGTTCTGGGCTCCGGTCCGAGCCTCCCCGCTGGGGTGAGGTCCGGAGCTGCCACGTGTCCCCTAGCTCAGAGCCACCTCCCTGCTGAGGACAACTCCGGAGCTGACACATGCCCTAGGCTCCCGTCTGAGCCTCCAGCTGAGGTGAGGTCCAGAGCTGCCACGTGTCTCCTGGCTCAGAGCCACCTCCCTGCTGAGGACAGATCCGGTGCTGACACGTGCCATGGGCTCCGGTTCGAGCCTCCCCGCTGAGGTGAGGTCCGGAGTTGCCACGTGTCCCCTGGCTTAGAGCCACCTCTCTACTGAGGACAGCTCCGGTGCTGACACGTGCCCTGGGCTCCGGTCTGAGCCTCCCCGCTGAGGTGAGGTCCGGAGCTGCCACGTGTCCCCTGGCTCCGAACCCGTCGATAAGAGCTCTAGAGCCACCACATGCCCCACAATCCGTCGTAGGCCGTGGGTCGACAAAGTCAAGAAGGAAATGCGTTGTTAGGCTTCGCATTCAAGGCTCGCGCCTTCCCCAGAAGCATGGCATACTACACATGCCTTCGTACTCTGCCCTTTCGCCATTACAGTGACAAGACAGGACGACAAGGCATGACAGCAGCACAGTGCCGCCCGAGCAGAGCAGGAAGATGTGGCGACAAGACGGCGTCCTCATCATCACCTGACACACGGACAAGGGCGCTCAGCGCACCAGGCGGCGGGACATAACCCCCCCCCCCCCCCATCAACCACTCTACTCAGAGGACGAAGCCATAGATCATGTATAGGGTTAACATAGCTTTGTAACCATCCCGTCCTTGGACTATAAAAGGACCGGCGGGTGACCACTCGACCAAGGGCTGGTTAGTCCCCAATTCCACCCTCACAAGCACGCGCAAGCAAGCAATACAACAAGCACTACTGTGGACATAGGATATTATGCTCCGGTGGTCCGAACCACGTAAATCTCGGTGTTGATCTGCTCCCTCGAGCCTAGGTCGCGTAGGGCGCCAAGCCCCCTCCGATCAAAGAACCTCGCAGGCTGCTTTCGAGCAGGCCGGGAGGAGTGTCGCAGCTCATGCACTCAGACATCTGGCTCGCTAGGTAGGGGGGCTTTCCTTGCTCTCCACGTGACCATGGTGAACATCACCTCCCATGGCGAGCCTTCTCGCCCAACTCGCTGTCGTCTCCAGATGGGAGACGACGAGGCTACCTCCCACTCCAGAGCGGGCAGATCTGGCCAGGCCGGTGATCAGACGACCGGCGTACCAGCGGCGCCCCCAGCACCCAAATCCAGCCGAACCGGCGACCAGATCGCTGGTGTCCCTGTGGCGCCCGTGGCTCCCAGGTCGGGACGGGCCGGCAACCATACGAACGGTGTGCCTTCGGCGCTCACACTGCTAGCGGCCGCTTCCTCTCGATGGCCCTCTACTCCAGCAGTGGCGACAGCACCCCCGCGACCGAGCCTGGAGAGCATGCTGGCTGCAGCACGCGATCTGCTCCACAACCCTCCGGGTGAGGGTGCCACTCCCGAGGTGGTGGAGCAGTGGTGGCATCACGACGACCATCTCATCGCTACTGCCATGAACTCTCCTGCCTACAGGAGACAGCAGGCTGAACCCTCGCTAGCCCAGTCGCGTATGCCGACGGTGGCCTGTTGGACGGCAGCCCCACGCGCGACGGCAACGGCCAACCTCAGAGTCGAGCAGAACCATCGTCTCGCAAGCGAAGATGGTTGCACCACCATCGAGCGGTGCCAGGAGAGGTGTCGCAACCTCGACGGAGAGTATCGCTCACCGAGCGGTGTACCAGCAGGCCGCGCTCCGCCTAGCCCTACCTCTCCGGGGGCAGTAGGAGACTGCATGGTGGTCGCCCCGCACCTTCGTATGGTGGTCTGGCCACCCAAGTTTTGGCCCCACTTGCTGCAAAAATACGATGGGACAGTCAACCCTGCCGAGTCCCTGCAGATCTACTCCACCTCCATCCTAGCTGCAGGAGGGGATGAGGTCGCCATGGCCAACTACTTCCCCGTGGATCTGACCGGCACAGCCCGGTCATGGCTCATGGACCTTCCCGCAGGCTCCATCACGTCCTGGAAAGAGTTGTGCTGGAGATTCATAGCCAACTTTGGGAGTTCCTACACGCGCCCCGGCACCGAGCTCGACCTCCACGCCATGCGTCAGCATAATGGGGAGTCACTGCGATCCTTCATCCAGCAGTTCCCCCAGGTCAGGAACACCATCCCCTGCATCTCCAACGCCTCCCTCGTCGTCGCCTTCCGGTAAGGCATCTGCTACAAGAAGATGCTCGAGAAGTTAGCCACGCACAACGTGCAAGACGTCACCGAGCTCTTTAGCCTGGCCGACAAATGTGCCAGGGAGGCGGAAGGCCGAGACTGGCACTCGTGACCTGCCTCCACAGCAGGGAGTGCCGAAGAGGCTGCTGCTCCATGCAGCAGCAAGAAGAATAAGGCCGGGGGCAGGAACAAACCTCTGGCCGGGGCACCCACTGCCGCCCTAGCAGCGGCCAGTGGGGGCGAAGCCCCACGCACTGACAATCACCCAAGACCATCGTCTGCCAGCGACGACGGCCAATGGTGCCTGGTGCACAACTCTGGCCGCCACGGCGCTAGCGACTGCCGTGAGATCAAGAAGATTGTGAAATGCTTCGGTGAGCTGCAATAGCAGCGGCCACGCCAAGACGGTGCACCCTCCCACAAGCGGGAGGGTAAACTAAAGGATAAACCCGAGGCCAGTGCTGAGCAAGAGATGGAGTATCAAGACACTGAGAGAGCGTTGAAAGCCGTCTATGGCTGCTCCGACTTCGACTCCAGCACCGACAGCGAGCGACGCAAGATGCTCCACGTCTAACCAGACGTTCCCCCCCATCGTGCGACAAGGGAAACACCCTCTTACACTGGTGTAGGGGTCGAGGACGCCCTCCCCCCAAAACACACCAAGGGCTCATCCCACGTCCAGACATACGAGGAAGCAACGCAGGACCAGCTTCCGCGTGAAGAACTCGACCTCATCGACGAGGCAACGTGGCTAGAGGCTGCTCGAAATACGCTACATCGCAAAATGCTCCGGTGATATCAGCAACGGTACAAGCAGAGTAGACAGACAAAGGTAGGGCCACCTGGTGCCTCGGCTAATACTATCTCGAGAAGGGGTGACAAACCCTCCCCCAGCTGGGAGGGTCCCTTCCGAGCAGCACAAGTATGCTGCCCTAGGTGTACCCGCCTAGCCACAGAGGATGGGTACCTCTACCCAAACCACAGGACATAGAACACCTCTATAAGTTCTATCCTTTGTGTAGTGGTAGGGTATTTTTTCTTTTTCTCGTTCTTCATAAAGGTATCATAGTGTCTAGGAACAGCGCTTAGAATAGCTAAGCCCAGGAGGGGTCCTGCTACTCTTGTCATCCGGGGCGGGTCGCTGCCTTCTTGCACGGCCTGTTTCCTCCTATCACCCGAAGGAAGACAAAAATAAGAAAAATTTATCCTACCCTCACAACAGGAAAAAACAACATTAACGATGGCTAAACTAATTTACGACGGCCTTATGAATAGCCGTCGTAAACAACGTTAATTACGACGGCCAAATGTGGCCGTCGTAAATAAACACTAACTTACGACGGCCTGGTGATGGCCGTCATAAGTTAGTCTCTATTTACGACGGCCAACCCTAAGGTTGTCGTAATTAATATGGATGTTGTAAATACAATATTATTTATGACAGACCGGTCCCTGGCCATCGTAAATAATGGGTTTATACTTGCCTGGGCCGGGGTCTGCGCGGGCATTCACGTCCGCGCCGACCCCGACCCACCGTCACCGTCGCACCCGCCGCCGCCGGCCGCACGCAGCGTCCCCGCACCCCGGTCAGCCTCCCTCCCCAACCTCCCCCCCCCCCCCCCCCCGTGCCGCCGCCTCCTGCTCTCAGCCACCGGGAGCCACCTCTCGGGCTCCACTGCCGGCCGCACGCCACCCCGGGCACCGCCTCTCGGCCTCCCCCGCACCGGCTCCAAACGTCCTCCCCCGCTTGGCGCCGCCCCGGCTTGCCCCGAGCCACCCCGGCGCGCGTCTGGCCCCCCGCGCCACCACCGCCGCTCGGCCCCGAGCATGCCCCGTGCTTTGCGCCACTTCGAGGTAAGTACGTGTAATCTAATTTTTACTTAATTTAGTTACTTAGTTATAGTTTAGGTTACAATTAAGTTAGTTTAGTATTTATTTAGTTTATTATTAAGTTAGTTTATTATGTATTTAGTTAGTTTATTATTTAATTTAGTTGAATAATCTTGGTGATTGTTTATTTGTTTAATTAGTTAGTTGTACAGTTAATTTGTTAGTTAAATTATTTAGCTCATTAATTAGTTTAGTTATTTGATTATTTAGTTGTAAATTGTCTCTTTTTTTATTATTTAGTGTGATTAATTATTTGTTTAATTTTTTATTTAGTTGAAAATTGTTATAAAATTGAGTGTAATTATTTGGATTCATGACGGTTAATTAGCTATATACAACGTTATGAGAGCACGTATAATATGTTATTTATAACGGTAGTAGGACAGTAACTAGTATGACAACCGCCGAGGCCAGCACTCATTGGCGCCGCCGCTATGCATGCCCCCCATTCGGATGCTAAGCCGCTCTCCTCGCGTCCTACGCTGGGACGCTAAGTCGCGGTTAGTCGTCCGTATCGGTTGTTGACGGTCGATCAGGGACAACGACGCGATCAGGGCGACTATAAAACTAGTCGTCTGACTAGTCGGCCGATCAGGGCTAAAAAACCCTAGACAACTAGGGGCTCGACGGCTGTATTTATTTACGTGGGTCAGCCATCGTAAATTAACGTACTTATGACGGCCCGTGGTAGCCGTCGTAAGTTTGCTAACTTACGACGGTCGTTGGCTCTCAGCCATCGTAAATAATAAGACCGATGGAATTTAATGTATAACTTACGACGGTCCGAACCTTGGCCATCGTAAGTAAGTAAACCATCAGAATCTAATCACTATTTATGACAGCTAAAACCTAAACCGTTGTAAGTTAAGAAGCCGTCGTAAATAAAGAACATAACCCTACATCTCGCGGGCCGCGCGCATAGCCCACTCACGCGCATGACCCGCCGACTGCCGCCACCACCGCTCCGCCTCGCCACCAGGCCCCGCCCTGCCGCCGTGCCGCCGCCCCGACGCACACCGCCATCCCGCGCCCAGCCCCACCGCAGCGCTGCCCCGCGCCCTGCTGTAGCCGCTGCAGCGCCGCCAAGCGCCCCCGCAGCAGCGCCGCCCCGTGCCCCGCCACAGCGCCGCCCCTGCCGCCCCTGCGGCAGAGCCGCCCCGCGCCCCACCCTGCTGCGCCGCCTTCGGCGCCCCGCCCCGCAGCGCCGCCCCACGCGCTGCCTAGCCCCACCGCGCTCCCACGTCGCCGCACCGCCCGGCCCTGCCGCCTGTCGCTCTGCGCGCCACCGTGTCGTGCCGGTCCGCCTCCATGCCGTGCGCCGCCCACCTCACCGTATGCCGCTCACTGCGCCGCCTCCACCGTGAGGTAAGCCGCCCGCCTCCCTCCCCCCCTCACTTGGCGACCCCCATAGCCGGCCGCCGGCGCACCCCACGCCGGTCTCCATTACCGGCCATAGGCAACCGAGGAAGCTCGGTTTTTTTAATTACCAATTGTTTAGTGGCTAATTATTTAGATTATGCTTATTTGGGTTTGATTGTTTAGTGGCTAATTGTTTAGATTTAGATGAATTGATATGCTTAGGTTTAATTATTGCCTAGTTTTATTTGAATTTCTAGCTAGGTGTAATTTTTTTAGTTGCTTAGAATTTATAAGCTTGTTAACTATGGTAATTATGCTTGTTTATATGAATTGTTAATTGCTTAGATGATTAATGCATATGAGTTAATAGTTTAATTGATTATTGTTTAATTATTATTTTGATTGTTTCAGTGTTTAAGTACTATATGTACATAAATGGGCTTCGGACCGGTTTGGCCCGACATAGCCCATTTAGGGCCCGACACGACCCATTTAGTGGTAACTTATGCGTCTACACAAGCACTAGGTGAACAACCTAGGCCACCTCGCCCTGCCGCCGCGCCTCCCCGCCGTCGCGCCAATCGACCCTCAAGCCGTGTATGCAAGCGGCGGCGGGAAGGCCCATGGCCGGTGAGTTGGTTTTTTTATTTATGTTTTTCACTCTTTCTTCTTTTACTTATTATTTTTATTTCTTTTGTAGGTTTGCCATTTTTGATGGAGTTGTCGACTCGAGGTTGGCACGGCCTACGAGAGGCACTTCATCGACGCAGGCTTCTCGGTTGGGCCGTCGAGTGGCTGTCTCTCGCAGAGGGACATGGAGTTCCGTGCCATGCAGGAGAGGCTGACGCAGAGCCAGCAGGAGCTTGACAAGATGAGGGCCATCCAGGAGTACCAAGCCAACTACATGGCCCAGATGCAGGCAGCGATGGAGGTAAGTAATTTAAATTACTGTAGTTTACTTTCATAGCATCTAAGTAATATGTATGTTCTAATATTTTGCAATTATAGGCCTTAGATTGATAGAACGGCTAGAAGATCGCGATTCCTGCATGGCAGCCACCATAGGCGACCCCGTCACAGGAGCCTACGGCACAGGTGCCTCCGGTACAGGTAATAAACTCTTTAATATTGTATTATTCGTTTAACTAGGGAGAGAGGGAGATATAGAGGGAGATGGAGTGGTACAGAAGGGAGAGAGAGAGGGAGTGCGAGAGAGGGTGAGAGTGAGACTGAGAGACGGAGTGTTACAATAGAGGGGGAGAGAGAGGATGAGAGTGATAGAAAAAGGGGATGGATGGTACAGAGGAATGGTACAAAGTGAGAGAGAGGACGAAAAGTAGAGATAGACGAAGAGAGTGAGAAAAAATAGAAAGACATGGATATCTGAATCCAAAATATGTCTAACTACTCATGTGCTTTGCAGGGTTCGGCGATGGAGGCTTTGACTCCATTGCCACAGCTACCGGTTCCGGGAGGGACGCACGGAGACGGTTTCTTCGGCTCCGGAGGAAGTTGAGGGGATAGTGTGTAGCCCTTTTGTGTTTTCTGTTGTGTTTGATGCGTATGCCTCTGTTTAAGACTGTTTACTGCTGCTATGAGTATATGTTGTCTCTATTTTCTGTTGTGTGAGTTGGCCATCGAGCCAGGTTAGTCAGTTTTTGTTTTTTTTTAAAAAAAATTACAAACATAACTTACGACGACCACTGTCTAGAAGCCGTCGTAAGTTAGCCTCTGCTACTTACGACGGTCACCAGAACCGTCATAAGTTAGCCTCAGTCACTTATGACGACACTGAGCAAGCCTTCGTAAGTTAGCTTATTTATGACAAAATAATTACCTCGGCTCGTCACCATCATAAGTAACAAAATACCATCGTAAGTTAGCTACTTACGACGGTTTATGACTTAATTACGATGGCTCCGGCCGTCTTAAGTCAGTCGTATCCCTGTAGTGCCTGCGTACCTTCTTTATAGTTTGTGCTTGCTCATGCATATCAACTGTAAATGGCATGTCCGGAGCCTGTCCTACATACTTGTCCTAGGTCCCGTGGCGCTGGAAGGTCCCCTTGCTGAAAGGTTAACGCCCGAGGGAGGTCCAGGGTTTGTAGCCTGCTATGCCTGGTTTTGTACCCCTAGCGTGCACATCCTGCATCTCCTGCGCTACAACTGAGTACTTGGGGGCCAGAAAGAACACGCCTACAAACAAGAAAAGTAACCGGACCCCAGGCACTGCCCCCATACTCTTCGTGTCTTTTTTCCATACCGCTCCGGCCGTGTGGCCAGTCACTTTTTCTTGTTTTTGACCGTAGTAAGGGATGTGCTATCCTTCTGCAGGCTCGTCTGCTTGAGGTACCTGTGGCGTACCCGGGGTCTTGCGGTTGTCTCATTACTCGGGGGCCCTATGGCACTGAATGGTCCCTCCCCCGAAAGGCTTACGCCAGCGGGATGACGCGGCCCCACGGCCTTGTCGAGCCAGGATCACGCTGAGGGGTGCTGCGTTGCACAGCACCGGATAACGCACATAAAAGATACAAAGAAGAAGCAAAGTTTTATTACATAAACCAGTTTATGAACATTTTTACAACAAAATAGTTCAGTCTACACTCACGGGTGTAGACTACGCATCGAGTTCACGTTCAGCCCGTGAACGTGTCCCCGCTAGCACGCACACACACTAACACGGTGGCGTGCACGACTCCCACTCGACGGGGTTCCCCTCCTGGGGTTCCGTCTCCTCCTCGGGAGTCCCTTCCTCATAAACCCCTGCAAAAGCTTCAAACAAAAGCAGTGAGCACGATGGCTCAGCAAGACTGACCCGTCTCTCCTATACATGAAACTTCTACATGAATGGTTTTAGGGTACGTGAGGTAAAATAAGTTGTAAAGGACTCGCCTAATTAATGGAACCTTAATTTCAAGTTTTAGCAGCAGGTTGTTGAGAACCTTACGCTAAGGCACATGAGAGAGCCGCAATCAAACAAGAAATGCACTGCTCTCATGTACTTCGCCCAAAGTTGAAAAGAACTTTAATTAGCTCTAAACTACAACAATACATTAACAAGCAAAGTATAACTTTCAAATCAGCAAACTTTTGACATGTATCTAGCCCGTTCTTTCTACGTCATGGTACAGTGAGCAAGTGGTACTCACTGACCACGAGGGACGGTGATTATAATCGATTTACTCCTGCAGGGTTACCCGAATAACCCGTCACGTATGCCCGTATTCCATGTTGCCTACAGCAACCATCACGGATGTCGTATGCAACCACCTTTCACCCGTCATAATACTCAAGTAAGTGCTCAAAACAATAAAATTTGTAAAACGGTTAATGCAAACCGGAGCTTGCCTTGCTGCTCTTGGTTGTAAGCTAGCAGTTCCTCTGGAGTGACGAAGTCTAAGACTTCGGTCTCCTCCTCAACCTTAGCGACTACATGAGATGAACATGTATATGTATCAATTTAAATGCATTTGAATTGAAGTTAAACTTGTGAAGACTATAAGTCTTGCTAGACAGACCCAATGACTCTGAAATTTTTACTGTGGTTTGGATACAACCTAAACAGAGACTTGGCCAAGTTTCATTTGCAGCAAATCTCATTTGAGCTTTCCACAAATAATTATGTACTTGGCCTTCATTGGAGCTCCTAGGGTGTTCTAAGGATTTTCATGGAGCAAGCCATGACTTTCTGAAAATAGATTTTTAGAGAGTTCTAATTGAGTTGGTCTCACTTAATTTGAAAGTTCCTAACTAAAGACATGAGCTAAATAATTTCAGAGAAATTCTAAAAATGTTTCTGGACATTTTATATTTTCTCTGGAACAGTTTTATTAATCACACCATTAGGTGGATCAAATGGGCTCAAATGGATCCGAAATTTTTCTGGTAGCTCAGGGATATTTTTTTAAACATCCCAGCAAAATTTCAGAATTTTCCTCCAAGGGGTTCTCCAGTTAAAATTCAACACAGTTTAAATTTTGAAGAATTAATTCTGGAGAAATAAGGATTTTCATGGAGTGAAACTTGATTTGTTGGAAAGTAATCAGAGAGCTGAATCCAACAAAATTTGGTTCACTCGATTTGGAGTTTCCTAGCCAAAGTTATGTGGGTTTGATGTTTGAACTAAAACTGAAAATCGAAGAAAAGTTTAAACTTCTGCCGGTGGGTCCCACACACAATGCTTCAATTTCCTCCTCGCGCCAAACACCCGGCGGCGGCGGTCTCCGGCGAGACTCGCGGGAACCGAGTTCCCGGCCACCTCTCAGCCTGAAACTCGCCGCCTCCCCCTTTTCCGACCTCCTGAACTCAGCTGTGGGCTCGCCGGCCACCGGCGATGGCCGGTAACCTGCGCGCACCGGCGACAGCACCCGCTATGGTTTCGGCGAGGTCAGTTTCGCACCACAGTGCACCAAATCTATCGGAAATTGCTCGGAGAGCATCAGTGCAGCACGAGGAACATGAACCAAGGTCTTGTGGAAGCTAGAAACGCCGGCAACCATACCCTCGACGGTGAGCCGAGATACTTTGCAACGGCGGCGAGGAAAATGTCCATATCACGGCCGATCCTCAACGGTTTTGCTTTCTTCTTTCTCGAGCGTGTGTGGTAGCATGTATAGAACCTACTGGACAACCGGCTTGACCAACAAGAGTGTGTGGAGTCTGAATTTCAATCGGAGGTGAGCTCGGCTCATATGAACTGGCTTTCGGTAAACATGGAAATTCTCAACCGATGGTTGATCATATGCCAAACGGCTTTCGGCTACACCTTCTACATGCAGTGACACACCTTTCTTGTGTAGAGAAGTGGATGCGACGACGGCTGTGCCGAGCTGTCCACGAGAGCCCCGAATGGAGGCAACGTTCAGTTCACCGAGAAAACGCTCGGCTGAGCTCGAGGGTGCCTGATCACTGGAAAAAACGACGTCGAGGATGTTGCTCACAAGCTCACGCTGCCATTTCGCTATTGGTAAGGTTGTGTTCACGAGCGATCGGCCTGCTCACGAGCGGAACCGAGAGAGCGGCTGGCTTTCGGTGGAGCTCGGTGTGAGGAAGAGTGAACTCGCCGTGGACTCGGGTGGTAAGCAAAAAGGAGCACATCGGGAAGGGATAAGAAGCCAGGCAGATGGTCTACCGCGCGGGGAAACACAGCAGGAGCTGGCGCCGGTCAGCCTCTCGGTGGCGCGCTCGGCTGCTACCCAAGAACCGAGCACTCTGTAATTCAGTCGGATGATTTTGCTGGTTAGGCTGACATGTGGGTCCGACTCCGGTTTTAACCTCTGAAATTGAATTTTCCCCACTGCTCTAAACAGTAGAGACTCAAATAACCTTGGTCATTTGAATTATCTACCCTCTGGCAATTTGAATTGGATAGAATTCAAATTGGGGAGTGTTTGAATATATTTTCAGCACATTTGCAGTTTGAAATTCAAATGGAGTTTGAATTTGCTAAACTTAGATCATGTCAAGATCAATTCCAATTGGTGTGTGAGCTCACAAAAATGTGCTGAGTAAGAATATGCCTCCCACTCTTGAACTTATGGGATGGAAGTGGTTTGAATTTAAATTTGGGTTCAAACTAACCCTTTCCTAGTTATACCCAAAAATACCTCAAAAAGGTTTTGGATATGGGTGAATTTTGGCATGAGCATTCCTAGCAAGGTGTTGGAGTTTTTCATATGCTCATCCCCTAGATGATGCATGTGGGAAATGCCACTTTTGCATTTTGTGAGTTTATTCTCTAATGAGCATGTTGATGGTGTTTACTTGCTCTTCAAATGTTTTCACAAAGTTTCCTCAAATGAGGGTTGTGTGTGGTGCGAGGAACAGTTTGGAGGTGTGCAAAAACTTAGGCCCTTACATTCCTCCCCCCTTAAAAGAATCTCGTCCCGAGATTATAAGGTGAAAATGAGAGAGAGGACAGTGGAAAATTACCGTATACGCGACGTGAAAAAGTCGGGGTAGTTAGCGCGAAGAAATCCTTCGCTCTCCCATGTCGCTTCATCTACAGAGTGATTACCCCATAGAGCTTTATAGAACCACAACGTACGGTTGCATGTGGTTCGGGCCTTTTCATCAAGGATCTGAACCGGTTCCTCCTGATACGTGAGATCCGGTTTCAGCTCTTCTATATCCTCCAGTTGAATGGTAGTTGATAGCTTAAGACACTTTCTCAGCTGGGAGTTGTGAAAGACGTCGTGCACACCGGAGACGGCTTCTGGTAATTTCAGCCGGTATGCTACCAATCCACATCTTTGTGTAATCTGAAATGGACCGATGAATTGGGGTGCCAACTTTCCTCTCACCCCGAATCTGTTCACGCCCTTCATTGGAGACACACGTAGATATACGTGATCCCCGACTTCGAATTGTAATGGGCGTCTTCTCCGGTCCGCATACTGTTTTTGTCGGGATTGGGCGGCTTTTAAGTTCGCTTGAATCAGCTGAACTTTTTCCTCCGCGTTGTTGACAAGATCAATCCCGAAGGTTACCCTTTCGCCAGACTCACACCAGTTTAGTGGTGTGTGGCATTTTCTCCCGTATAGCGCCTCGTAAGGCGCCATCTTGATACTGCCTTGATGCCCATTGTTGTACGAGAACTCGGCCAACGGTAAGTGATCATCCCAATTCTTACCGTTGTTGATAGCGCAAGCTCGTAGCATATCTTCCAAAATCTGATTTACCCGCTCGGTTTGTCCATCCATCTGCGGGTGGTACGCTGAAGTACGGATCAGCTTCATCACCAATGCAGCATGTAGCTGCTCCCAAAAACGGGACACAAATAAAGTGCCCCTATCCGATATGATGGTATGGGGTACGCCGTACAAGCATAGGATTCATGAGATGTACAATTCAGCATACTTCTTGGCATTGTAGTTGGTGTTGACCGGGATAAAATGGGCAACTTTGGTGAGCCGGTCGACGATCACCCACACAGAATCATGCTTCTGAAAAGTGGTGGGTAAACCGACGATGAAGTCCATGCTCACATCTTCCCACTTCCTGGCAGGAACGCCCAGTGGTTGTAGCAGTCCCGGTTTCCTCATGTGGTTTGCCTTCACCCTTCGACATGTATCACGCTCGGACACGTACTTTGCGATCTCCCGCTTCATCCATGTCCACCAAAACTTGCTTCTGAGTTCTTGATACATTTTGTTGCTGCCGGGGTGAATAGAAAACTTTGACAAGTGAGCATAATCAAAGATTTTCTTCTGTAACTCTGGATTATGGGGTACGACGATCCGGTCCTTGAACCATAGGATGCCGTCTCCGTCTTTCCAGAAACACATCAGCTCCCCACTGTCTACACGTCTCCACAAATGCGACATGCCCTTGTCATGTTTCTGAGCTGCCGCTATCTCTTCACGGATGGTGGGGATCAAAGCTAAGTTGTAGAGAGCTCCATGTGGAATCACATGCAATGGTGGCTTGCTCTCTTCCAACGGTGTGATGGTTAGATTGTTGACGTGTGACTTGCGACTCAGCGCATCCGCCACTACTTTTGCCTTGCTGGGGTGATAATGGATCTCTATTTCATAATCCTTTATCAACTCTAACCATCTTCGCTGCCTCATGTTCATCTCTTTCTAAGTGAATATGTAATTGAGGCTTTTGTGGTCGGTATATAAATGCACGAGGTTACCGAGTAGGTAGTGCCTCCACATTTTAAGTGCAAGTACCATGGCAGTGAGCTCCAAATCATGAGTTGGATAATTCTGCTCATGGTTCAAAAGCTTCCATGATCCATCCGCGACCACCCTTGGTCTTGCATCAACACACATCTGAGCCCAATGCCGGATGCATCACAGTACACATCGAACGGTTTTGTTGTGTCTGGCTGCACCAAAACCGGTGCTGATGTTAGGTGCTTCACTAATGCCTTGAACGATGCTTCACATGCTGGACTCCAAACATATTTGGTAGCCTTCTTCAGCAGCTCCGTCATAGGCTTGGCAATCTTTGAGAAGTTCGGGATGAACCTCCGATAATATCCCGCGAGTACGAGGAAACTCCGTACCTCGTGAACAGTTCTCGGGGACTTCCAATTCAGCACTTGTGTTATCTTACTCGGGTCTAGAGCGATGCCCTCCTCTGAGATAATATGCCCGAGAAAAGGGACTTGCGATATCCAGAATTCGCATTTGCTGAATTTCGCATATAGCTTGTGACCCCGCAGCCGTTGCAAGACTATACGCAGATGCTTCTTGTGTTCTTCCTCCGACTTGGAATATACCAATATGTCGTCGATGAAGACCACGATAAACTTGTCCAGCTCCGGCATGAATACTAAGTTCATCAAATACATGAAATGAGCTGGAGTATTGGTGAGGCCGAAGGACATGACCAGGTACTCATAAAACTCGTACCTTGTCGAGAAAGCCGTCTTCGGAATATCCTCAGCCCGTATCTTAATCTGATGGTACCCGGATCTTAAGTCCATCTTGGAAAAGATCTTTGCTTCGACCAACTGATCAAACAACATGTCGATCCATGGCAACGGGTACTTGTTCTTGATGGTTACGGCGTTTAGTGGACGATAGTCCATGCAAAGCCGCAACGTCTCGTCTTTCTTCTTCATGAATAATGCCGAACAGCCCCATGGCGAGGAGCTCGTCCTAATAAAACCCTTCTCCAGCAGGTCCGTTAGCTGAGTCTTCAGCTCAGCCAATTCCATGGGCGCCATCTTGTACGGCCTTCAGGATATTGGCATGATTCCCGGTGCAAGTTCAATCTTGAACTCCACCTCTCTGTCGGGCGGCATCCCCGGCAAATCATCCGAAAACACGTCAGGGAACTCACGGACTACTGGAATGTCTTCCAATCTGATGGTCATGGATTGATACACACTTGGAAGTTTTATTTCTGGACTGTCCAGAAATAAGGAATGAGATTTGTGCACTCCTGACTTCAAGTGCACGACTCGGAGGACGGTGTCTAAAACAGCGCCGTGGTGGGTTAACCACGACATCCCTAAGATGACATCGACCTTCTGTCCCTCTAAGACTATGAGAGACGAAGGGTATACTCTACCCTCTAAGCATAATGGCACTTTTGGAACCACCATGCTTGCTGAACTTTTCCCACCCGGTGAACAAATCAAGTATGGACTATCGGTGGGTAGTATTTGCAAGCTGTATTTAGCAATAAAAGCTTGGCTAATGAAGCTATGTGTGGCACCTGAATCAGATAGCACTATGGCGGGATGTTGGTGGAGTTGGAACATACCCGCAAGGATTGGCTCTCCCTCCGGCACGTCCTCTATGGCAAGTTGGTGGACGGTGCCTGGCCTAGGATTTGCCTGCCACGCATTAGTGGGGTTCCGGGGCTGATTTCTCCCCGGAAGTTGTGGTGCAACTCCGCCGCCTTGCCTCTCAGGACAATTGTTAGCGAAGTGTCCTGGACGGCCACATTTGTAGCATGTGGCTGCTGCCTGACCGGTGCTTGGGGGACGAAAGCCCGGCATGCGTTGCTGAGGGGAATATGCACACGGCATCGCCCGCTGCTGCTGTTGTTGCCGTGGAGGTGGTACTGGAAGTGCCGGCCTGAATGCCGGTGGAGAATAGGGCCAACTGCGGAATGGCATCGGTCTCTGTGGTGACTGCCAGCGTGGACCCGATGGTGGGTGATTCACCATCCGATATTTTTTAGAAGGACCACCTCCTTCTCCGCTGCTTTGTGGCGCGCTTCACTTCCTCTCCGCCGCCGCTAACTCCTTGCCGGAGTCTTCCTGAACAATCGCAGCATCAATAATATCATTGACGCTGCCGCGATTGAACATCGCCAGCTTGTCCTTCAGGAGCGGGTTAAGCCCCTGGTAGAAATGATCCCGCCGCTTCTCGTTGGTATCGGTGTGATACGAAGCATATAGTGCAAGATCATTGAACGCCCTGGAGTATTCCAGCATGTTCCGGCTTCCTTGCTGCAGGCGTAAGAACTCCTGCGTCTTCCTCTTCATGAGACCCAGCGGTATGTGATAGGCCCTGAAGGACGCCCGGAATTCCGCCCAGGTCATAACTCGCTCGGTGGGTTGCGAAGCACAGTAGTTCGCCCACCAAGCACTCGCGGATCCTTGAAGCTGTTGGACCTTGAACTGAGTTTTGTGCTGCTCACTCACTTGGAGCAGCCCGAACTTCATCTCCATCGTGCGGAGAAAGTTGTCCGCATCGAGGGGTTCATCCGCCCTTGAAAATACCGGGGATGAGTAGCCAGGAAATCGGAGTAGGAGCTTTGTTGGCGTTCCTCGTGATCTTGACGCCTCTCTGGTCGAGATGTATTTGCAATGAGGGTTTTCAGCAACTCCGTGTGCTGCTGATGAGAACCCGCCATCGCCGCAACGATGTCAGCCAATGTAACCGTTGGCGGTGGCGGTTGTTGCTGTTGCTGTTGCTGCTGTTGCTGTCCCGAGGAATCCTCGGGGGGCTGTTGGGAGGTCTCTCCTCCCTGACTGGAACCCCCAACGTCCGTGTTGGCACGAGTGCGAGTCATTCTGAAATTCAAAACAGCAGCGATCAGCACATGTCATACTTAAAATTCCATACAAAACAGCAGGTATTGAAGTGACACACGAATAATTTGCACAACATTCACATATATTGATAAAGCATAAATTTTATACAAGATACATTATTCTCAGGTCTCTGATAAGTCGTGCTCATGTTGTCACTACCTATACATACCCTACTGTCTACACGACATGTCACCGATTACAAAAGTTTTGGTTACATCACCCTTGCTGCCCTACTCGGCAACGGTAACCTCCTACTCGGAGTAGAACTCGACCTCCTGTGGGTCGTCCTCCTCCGCTACCTCTGCTGGTGGCTCCGGGTCCATGACCTCCTCTTCCGGTTCGGGTTCCCTCATTGCCGGAAGACCCAAAACCACGGGTACGGCACCTACCACCGGTATGCCCATTACCGGAGGTACGAGGTCCTGCAATGCGTGCACCTCGTCCATGGTCTGGTTGTAGTCCTCTTCCCAGCCTTGCCACTCCTCAATAGTGTCATCCCGCTCTTGATTGAGGACCTCATTCTGCTGGGTCAGGGCCTGCACCTGTTATTGCAAGGCTGTGATGTCAACACGGCTTTTCCGCTTCGCCTTCTTCAGATGATGCAACTGATTATGTTGTTCGTTCAGTCGCTTGATCGTCAGAAGGAGAACATTACGGAGTGCGTTGTGAGCACTCTCAAAATGGTCGCCACGGCTGGTGCTTTCCTTGAGCTTTGCAGCAAGACAATCCGTATGAACAGCTTGGCTGTCCATCACGGCTTTCCCTGCCCTCAACTGGAGGCTGAGGTTTGCCTCCGCGGGGTTATACCTTGGGCAACCCGGATCTGTTACCTCCATGTACCTTCCCTCCCACACATGGTTAGCCCGTCCCTCCACCGGAACGAGCGCGTATGGAGTGCCCTCCATAGCTCTCACGTGTATGTGGCAGAAACGTGACATGGTGTCGCGGGCTGCCACTTGCCACATTTCCCCCGGCTGTCTACCTCTCACCGTGACGGTGAACGGCGCCCAACCGGGTGGCGTAGATCCTGCAGAAACTTCGACATGGATCGTCCACGTTTGTTCCCCTCCTTGTCTTCTTCCTTGGCAAGGTACTGCGGCATCTCGACGTACCCGAAATATTGAAGCATTTGCTTCAACACTTCCGGATAACCACTGCGGTGAGAACAGTGGGACACTACCCACCCGTTCTCCAACTGTCTATCCGCTGCCATCTATATTTGAGAAATGTCAAATATTTATTTGAACAGTAAACCATTGAGTTATAACATAAAACATGTCATTGAACTCATAAAACTTGGAAACATAGTTCAAACTTAAACAAATTTGACTGCTGATCTGCTGTCCAATATGACAGCCCTGACCAGTTTCCATTTCAACCTGATTTAGACCATTATAAAAGCAAAACCAATTCTGGAGCTCAACATCAAAGTTAAATTTAACTTCAAAAGATTTCCAGAAAGTATTTGCTTGGCCTAAAATCTGTCCTGGTTCGAAAGTTATGAGATGTCAAAGTTGACAGAATTTCTGGAGAAAATTGGAGAGCACCTCCCTGCTTGAGGTACTGATTTGATCCAAGAATTCCAGTTAATTCTACACCAAATTTAACAAAACTTTCTGTTACAAAGTTGTAACCCATCTCATTAAATTTTCAGAACTACTTCATATCCTATTTTTGGATATTTATGCAGGAAGTTATGATCAATTTACAGAGAGTTACAGAGAGTGTTTGCTCTGTCCTGTTTTCTGAACAGTTTCAACTCTACTGCATTTTTCGATTGGTTAAGAGATGAAACACCTCTGGACCTCAACAGAAAAGTTGTAAAGATCTTCCAAAGATTTCCAGAAATGTATCATATGACCCCATCCTCGAAAGAACTCAACCTCTAACCTCTGATCAACTTCAGCCTTATTTCAGCTCAAAACAGGGGACTCTGTCCTTAGTATGCTATAAGTTGAAAAGTTGTTAACTTTGAACATCCTGATTAAGGGAAGAGGTTACATCGAAGTTTTAGTGCTCTAGATTAAAACTTTCAAGTTTTACCATGAAGTTGATCATTTAGTGGGGTGTGACGTCGATGCGTCACCAGGATCAAGTCGGTACTACGTTCCTCACAAAGAAAAACCTATACCGGACTTAGCCGGCTTCGTTAGTTCAGTGGAACTAAGCGTTTCTCGCACACGGATGCTACACTAATACCGTTTCATGGTTAGAATACCTACAAATAACTCATATAATCATCAGACTCGGCTGCACACCGAGCCGGGTATCCATACAGTTCATACACTCGGCCGTCATCACTCGCCCGGATGTTCTCAAGCCAAACACGCCTTGAGCAACTGGAACATGAACCAAGGTCTTGTGGAAGCTAGAAACGCCGGCAACCATACCCTCGATGGTGAGCCGAGATACTTTGCAACGGCGGCAAGGAAAACGACCATATCACGGCCGATCCTCAACGATTTTCCTTGCTTCTTTCTCGAGCGTGTGCACTAGCATGTATAGAACCTACTGGGCAACCGGCTTGACCAACAAGAGTGTGTGGAGTCCGAATTTCAATCGGAGGTGAGCTCGGCTCATATGAACTGGCTTTCGGTAAACTTGGAAAATTCTCAACCGATGGTTGATCATATGCCAAATGGCTTTCGGCTACACCATCTACATGCAGTGATGCACCTTTCTTGTGTAGAGAAGTGGATGCGACGATGGCTGTGCCGAGCTGTCCCCGAAAGCCCCGAATGGCGGCAACATTCAGTTCACCGGGAAAACGCTCGGCTGAGCTTGAGGGCGCCTGATCACTGGACAACACGACGTCGAGGATGTTGCTCACAAGCTCACGCTGCCGTTTTGCTACTGGGAAGGTTGTGTTCGCGAGCGATTGGCCTGCTCACGAGCGGAACCGAGAGAGCGGTTGGCTTTTGGTGGAGCTCGGTGTGAGGAAGACTAAACTCACCATGGACCCGGGTGGTAAGCAAAAAGGAGCACGTCGGGGAGGGATAAGAAACCGGGCAGCTGGTCTACCGCGCGAGGAAACACAGCAGGAGCTGGCGCCGGTCAGCCTCTCGGTGGCGCACTCGGCTGCAACCCAAGAATCGAGCACTCTGTAAATCAGTCGGTTGATTTTGCTGGTTAGGCTGACATGTAGGTCCCACTCTGATTTTAACCTCTGAAATTGAATTTTCCCCACTGCTCTAAACAGTAGAGACCCAAATAACCTTGGTCATTTGAAATATCTACCCTCTGGCCATTTGAATTGGATAGAATTAGAATTGGGGAGTGTTTGAATATATTTTCAGCACATATGCAGTTTGAAATTCAAATGGAGTTTGAATTTGCTAAACTTAGCTCATGTCAAGATCAACTCCAATTGGTGTGTGAGCTCACAAAAATGTGCTGAGTAAGAATATGCCTCCCACTTTTGAACTTATGGGATGGAAGTGGTTTGAATTTAAATTTGGGTTCAAACTAACCCTTTTCTAGTTATACCGAAAAATACCTCAAAAAGGTTTTGGATTTGGGTGAATTTTGGCATGAGCATTCCTAGCAAGGTGTTGGAGTTTTTCATATGCTCAGCCCCTAGATGATGCACGTGGGAAATGCTACTTTTGCATTTTTGTGAGTTTATTCTCTAATGAGCATGTTGATGGTGTTTACTTGCTCTTCAAATGTATTCACAAAGTTTCCTCAAATACGGGTTGTGTGTGGTGTGATGAACACTTTGGAGGTGTGCAAAAACTTAGGCCCTTACACGGGAGGTCCAGAATGTGTAGCCTGCTATGCCTGGTTCCATACCCCTAGCGTGTGCACCCTGCCTCTCCAGCGCTATAGCTCGGTACCGGGGAGCCGGACGGCTCATACCCCCGAGCAAAATCCTAACCGTATCTTGGGGACCTTTGGTTGTATCATTGCCTAGGGGCCCTATGGCGCCGAATGGCCCTCCCCTGAAAGGCTTACGCCAGCGGGAGATCCAGAGTGTGTAGCCTTCTATGTCTGGTTCCGTACCCCTTGCATGCACACCCTGCCTTCTCAGCGCTACAGCCCGGTACTGCAGAACCGGACAGCTCATACCCTTGGGCAAAGCTTTAACCATAGCCCGGACGACCCACATCGAATTACCCAAGCCCCATAGCTCAACTGAGGACTGTAAGCCACAGTAAAGCTACCAAACAAGGAAGAGTGACCAGAGAGCACAACTACTCCCTCTTTCTTCCATGTCTGCAGGTCCGCACAGGTCCTTGGCATCTCAGACCTCCCATGGAGCCCGATGCTGACGTCCTGCCTCATATAGTGGTAGGTGCGCCCCAACACAAGGGCCACACCTACCAGGGGGCATCACGATGAACCACACGGGCAGGACGTCGGACCACTACAGCAGCGAGCAGAAGACTCGGAGCACCAGCTACGATGAGCTGAAGACAAGGGCCGTACTTCCCTCGGGTCCTTGCGCTGCCGAGGACGCGGAAGGAGTGGTAGCCACACTGCCGGAGCACCCTGGGTCCTTACGCTACTAAGACCCGAAGGAACAAGCTCGGGACATCGGCAAAGAGCTATCCACGTCGGCTAAGTCATTCCGGACCTTTGTGCAGCAAGAATCCGAAGTCTACATCAACAACTCAAGACAACATAAGACTTGGAACAAAAAGTCTTCAACAACAACAGAGCTCCGGCATACATATGAGGATACAATGCAAGCGGGAGACCTAGGGGCTATCCGCGCTGGAACCTAGCAGCTACAAGTCGGGCGACCTGCTCCACGGAAGACTTTGCCACCCCCGATGACTCTGCGCTGTGGCCTTGCACCACAGGTTCCAGGGAGATGCTGGGGTCGCAGCTCCGAAGGCAAGTGAGCACATGTCCTGCCACCATCTGGCCCAAAGCTTTGCCTTCGGCCTCCAGATGCTCCCCCATGACATTCTCCAACGTCAGAAGCTTCTACCTGACCGATTTCAGGGCAGGGAGCACCTGGCTCACCTCATGGACTGGCCCTCCGTGGCGCAAGGGGCCGAAGCCGAAGGGTTCCAGAGTTGCCTCCGCGCGGCCGAGGAAGTCCCAGACCTTCTCTGCCTCAGCGGCACAAGAAGCCCGGAGATCTTCGACCTCCTTGTCGGAAGAAGCTAGCTCCCCCACTGAACTCCTCCTTGCCGGCTCCTGTTTCCGAGTGGCCAGATCCTTCTCCCGAGCAACCAGGGCCTGCTCCTTGGTGGCCAGCCATGCAGCCCGCTCGCCCAGGTCAGACTCCCTGGATGCGGCGACGAGCTACCAGTCGTGGACGCTCTGAAGTTGCTCCTTCAGGCGCCCGTGCTCCTCCTCATGGGCAGCCAGACGGTTGGGGAACTCCTTCTCCCTCGCCTCCGCCTCCTTCTCTCAATGAGGGAGCGTCTCCTGGAGCTCCCTCAAGATCGCATGGCGTGCATTGGTGGAGGCATGAATGTCCTGGGCCTCAGCCAGGATGTTCTCACCTCAACGTGAGCTGCTATTCCCGAGAACGGGCCTTCGCCCTGGCATACTAGACCCATGCCTTCAGCAGGTTATCCCAGTCTTGGAGGTGCTCCTGCTCAGACCTCAGATCGGCCCACTCCTGCTCGAGCATGTCCTGCATCTGGTCCATGCTAGAGCGTACGGCCCTTGCGGCCCTGGGGACCAGGACAGCCTTCGGCATTGTCAGGCGAGGTACTGCCTCGACACCCTCCGGCTCTTCACCCACCGGTGGGGTTGCCACAATGGCAACCTACGAAGGGAGAAGACGAGGGCTAGCAGCCCGCCCAGCAGCAGCCGCACTGCTACCAGTGGCGTCTGCGCCCACCGGTTGGCTGGCCTCAGGGGCCCGTGTGCTGACATCCGGAGCTGCCCCAGGCACAGGCTCAGACACTGCTGCCAGTGTTGGAGCTTCGGCAGAAAAGGGGCTTTAGCGGGAGGAATAGAGCTGCTCTGCTGAAGGGCCCTACAAAAGGAAGCACCAAGCATCAACTACGCCATCCAGCAGCTCAGTACATATCCCTATGAGGTTGAGCCGTACCTGGGGGTATGGAAGCTCCACTCTGCGTGTAGCTTCTTATGTGAAGGGCTCGAGCCACTCGCAACTGCCGACGTTGAGGTCGCCTCCGCTAGCTTCGGAGCCGGCAGAACCTCAGGGGTCTTCGTCGCTGAAGATGGCGCAGCAGAAGCCTTCCCTGCTGAGGACCTTGACGCCAAAGATGCACTCTGACCTGGGGCTTCCCTTGACGGCTGAGAAGCTGACGACGTTGCTGGAACCTTCGCCGCCACAGAGGTCGCCTCAGGAGTCTTCCCCGACAATGGCTTCCGAGCCGGGGACGCACCTGAAGAGTTCTTTGGCATCGTAGGTGCATCGAGGGCCCGTCTTAAGGATCCAGCAACACCAGACGCCCTTCCCGTGGCCGTTGGGACTGCTCCGGCAGCGGCAGCTCCAGATCTGCCCCTGGCACCAGTCACCAAGCCCGGTGCGGGACCACGGGAAACCTTGGAACCCCTCGCCTCGGGGACAAAGACGAAGCTTCCGTCAGGAATGACCAGCTTCCTATTCAGCGCCCTGTTCGACTCTGGGGCATCCTTGGGTGGCGAACGAGGGCGTACCGCAGGCTCAGGCCTCCCTGCTGACTCCTTCCCTTTGTTTGGGAGTGAGTTCGGCGCAGGCCCTGCCTGACCACCGGTGCCATCTGCTCCGGGGATCTCAATGCCCCACGAGGGATCACCGATCTGCCGCACTACGCCATCGATATCGTCCAGCGTTGTCAGTTCCCTCAGCAGCCTGAACCGCTTTTGCGGATTGAGGTAGACAGGCTGGCAGTTTGTCGACAGGGTGATGGCGTCGTCGGAGATCGGGTCACAGGAGAGCTTCTACAGCATCGTCTCTAGCATCTCCCGATCTGGTGACGACCGCGCTCCATGCTCCAACAGGGTCATGTCGCCCTCCCCGGTGTACTGCCAAGCAGCCTGGATGCGCTGCTGGAGAGGGGCGATCCGGCGGGACAGGAAGTCAGCCAGAACCATCAGCGAGGTCAGTCCTTCCTCCGCCAAGTACCTGATCCTCTCCAGCACTGGTGTGTAGGCGTCCTGCAGGTCAGGGATCTCATCCCCAACGTCCACCTCGGCCATCGGTGGGCCACTCGACAGCTCTAGGCGGTCGTGGACGTCGGTCTGGGCAATCACCTAGTCCTCCCTCTAGTGTTCCCACTTCCCGAGAGTAAAGGGTGTGATGTAAGGCGCAGAGTCCCTCCCTCGGTGCTGGAAGTAGTAAGCCCCTAGCTGGATTATGCTTCTCCCCGAGGCCCTTAAGGAGAAGAACATCCTGAAGAGTCGTACCGAAGGACATACACACACGTACATCTTGCAGAAGTGGACGAAGATGGCCACTAGTGCGAGGGCGTGTGGCGTGAGGTGCTGCAGCTGGAGCCCATACACCTCCAGCAGGGTGAGGAGGAAGGACGACATCGGGAGTGCGAACCGAGACAGCACGTACGAGGTGAAGAGAACTACCTCGCCGGGTTGCATGTCAGTCAGCGGAACCCTCCCGCGACGGATCTTTCCATCGATTGTGGCCGACTGCCAGCCGAGGCGCCTCACAAGAGCGATGTTGACATGGTTGCAAAACCTGGATGGACGGAGGCTGGAAGACATGGTGGCGAGAAAAGGGTTGTGAGCGCCAAGGAGCGGAGGCTTCGAGCGCACAGGGGAAGATGAAGATTGCAAAAGGCAGAAGGGAATTGTCCTTCTCCAGAAGGCTTCCCTTTATGCGTCTGCAACCTCTGGCAGGGCAACAGGCGTGATGTTCGGGTTTCCACCGTACCATGCCGCAGACTACCTGCCTCCCCCAACGATGGATAGGACCCAGGTCCACCCATAAAACACTAGGGGCCAGGCGGGCAACTCCTCGGAGACGTTTGACGTTTCCCGAGAAAACTGGCGTGGTGGAACTGCAGCGGTCAACCCGAGGGCTGCTGCAGTAAATTCCCCGGGGCAACCCCTCGAGCACGCCGCCACAACCCACCAGTCAGGAGCAAGTGCGTGCCCACTAAGCCAAGGACGTGCAGCCTTTTTGTCTCCTAGGTACAACCACTCATCCACTACACAAAAATCTTGCCACCACTTCGGCTTCCAAGGTACAGGTTCAAAACAACCACAAGGGAGAGATGGGGGATCCACCTGCGGACTTGTTGCCTTCCCCAAGATGGGCCCGGGGGCCACTGTCTGTACTCTGCAGACCGGGTACCCCCGCGTCGTGGGTAAAACACAGCTTGGGCTCCGCCTCCCTTTTGAGGCAGGCCCCATTGTAGCCAGGTGTCCTTGACCCCAAGGTCAGCCCTGGGGCTGCCACGTGCGTTTGAGTTCCAGAGCTGACACGTGCCCCGGGCTCCGGTCCGAGCCTCCTCGCTGGGGTGAGGTCCGGAGCTGCCACGAGTCCCCTGGCTCAGAGCCACCTCCTTGCTGAGGACAGCTCCAGAGCTGACACATGCCCCGGGTTCCGGTCCGAGCCTCCCCGCTGGGGTGAGGTCCCAATCTGCTACGAGTCCCCTAGCTCAGAGCCACCTCCCTGCTAAGGACAACTCCAGAGCTGACACGTGCCCTGGGCTCTGGTCCGAGCCTCCCCGCTGGGGTGAGGTCTGGAGCTGCCACGTGCCCCCTAGATTAGCGCTACCTCCCTGCTGAGGATAGCTCCGGGGCTGACACGTGCTCTGGACTCCGGTCCGAGCCTCCCCGCTGGGGTGAGGTCCGGAGCTGCCACATGTCCCCTGGCTTAGAGCCACCTCCCTGCTGAGGATAGCTCCAGTTCTCACACGTGCCCCGGGCTCTGGTCTGAGCCTCCCAACTAAGGTGAGGTCCGGAGCTGCCACGTGTCCCCTGGTTCCAAACCTGTTGATAAGAGCTCCAGAGCCGCCAGGTGCCCCCCGATCCGTCGTGGGCCGTGGGTCGACAAAGTCAAGAAGGAAGTGCGTTGTCAGGCTTTTCATTCAAGGCTCACACCTTCCCCAGAAGCATGGTGCACTACACACGCCTTTGTCCTCTGCCCATTCTCCATTACGGAGACAAGACAGGACCGCAAGGCATGACAGCAGTACAGTGCCGCCCAATGGCATGAAGCCGCCTGAGCAGGGCGAGAAGACACGGCAACAAGACGATGTCTTCATCATCACCTGACACACGGACAAGGGCGCTCAGCGTGTCAGGCGGCGGGACTTAACTCCCACGTCAACCACTCTACTCAGAGGATGAAGCCCTAGATCATGTATAGGGTTCACATAGCTTTGGGGCCACCTGTCGGGCCCGAAGCCTCATTGTAATCACCCCGGCCTTGGACTATAAAAGGACTGGGGTGACCATCCGACAAAGGGTTGGTCAGTCCCCAATTTCACCCTCACAAGCACGCACAAGCAAGCAATACAACAAGCACTCCCGTGGACATAGGGTATTACGCAACGGCGGCCCAAACCATGTAAATCTCGGTGTTCATCCACTCCCTCGAGCCCAGGTAGCGTAGGGCGCCAAGCCCCCTCCGATCAAAGAACCTCGCGGGCTGCTTCCGAGCAGGCCGGGAGGAGTGTCGCAGCTCATGCACTCCGACAGGCCCCTATGTCCTGATGCCCTTGCGACCTGCCCGACCTCAACTTCAGCTTGCTAAACATATTCTCAAACCAATCCCATGTGCCCCAATGTGACACCCGGTTCCGAAAATAGAACCAAGTGAATGCATATGTGTGCCCAGGATGTTTATCACACATACACATGTAATCCACAAACTGAATTCATAATATAACCACGAATAAATAGGGTTTAAGTACTTTATTACAATGACTCAATGTCTCACTCATGGATGTCTATCTTATTCTTCAGTGGAAGACTCTAAACGACAGCGGAAAGTGGCTAAAGACAGCAGGCTCCATCTTCGACTCCACAGGCATGTTGACGGTACTCCGTACACCTAGTACTCCACATGGTCTGCGAAGTACTCATCTCCTGTAGCTGATGTATATGTGGTAATGCAAGGGTGAGTACATGTCGTACTGAGCAAGTGCGGGGAAAGTATGACATGTAGCTTACAACAAGGTATGGAGTAAAAAGGCTCATTGTAGCAAGCAAATTTTATTTCACGAACATGGTAAAATCAGCAACTATCTCTAGATGAATTTAATCCCAATATAACCAAGTAAAACAGCAGCATTCTTTCATCATAATTCACCATTTATCAAGTCTCATCCAGCCATTAATCTTTCTCAAGTTCATCTCATGCTCATAAATATTCATAACCATCTCATATTCATATAGCCAAAGCCAAACTCATTGTTATGACTCAAAATAGTCCCAAAACCAATCCCAATGACCATACAATAACCATATCGAATAACCATCCCAAGTTTTCCCTCTAATCATGGAAGTTGGCCAGGTGCTTGTGACCGGAAGCACGGCTATAATGATAGTTTTACACTCTGCAGAGGTGGCACCACTTTACCCACAAGTTCGTGATTTCATCACCCGTCGGCGACTGCAGAACCTCCATTATACCAGTACACAACCGTCGGTGTATGGCCAAGAGTCACAAAATAGCCTTTACAAAGGGGCTACTAGATGTATGGACTCACTGAGGTTTCACCGGCAGGCTCGAATCACCATTCTCCCACCCACGGGCACCCTCTTGTGCCATGCAGTTCCCAGGGCAGTCCTCCTCGACTCCCATTCCCCGCGCCATCCACGGTCCATAACAAGCTAGCAACACACCTAATTAATCAGCTAAGCTGCACCCATACTTAGCCTTGTGGTGGCACTGTTTTCCTGGCATATTCTCGCATGAACCGGTCCTTAGATCTATGACAAGTTTCACCATCTCATTCAGCAATATTCACAAACCAAGCTTGCCTAGATCTCCCCGATTCCATGCCCGTTAACATCATTAAGATTTCATCATCATTATTCATATGAGTGCAGTAGCTATACATGTTTTATTTCAGCTTCCCGTATCCCGTGAATTAAGCAAAGCAAAAAGGAAAAACAACCATTCCCGACTCATCAACTTTCCCAGCGACAAGGATGGTTAACAAAACTAGTAAACTCCTATAAAAGGGTGTCCCATCAAGTTGACTCAAGCATGCGAGTTTTCACAAACAAAACAGTTTCAAAACATGGGATCAATATGGTCAAGGGGCACTTGCCTTGCTCCCGTGGCTCTTGTTGTTCGAGCGTCTCGAAGTCTTGGTGCTGTAGATCCTCGTCGATGGCCTCTTGAGCTTGTCCTTCTACTCACGACCACGCACATACAAAATTTACAGCAATCAATCATCATGCACAAACTTTACTCAAGATGCAATGGGCTAGATGAATGCAAATCCTATGGTGCTGTTTTATTAATCCAGTTTGTATGTGTTCTTGCATGTTTTAATGGGCTTTCATGGGGTTTTATGATGAACAAGAGTGTAGAGATCAAATGTGGACGTGGTGATGATATTGACTCAAGATCTAGATCAATTCCACTGTTAATAATTGATCAAAACGTGATCTGTCCACACATAAAAGTTTCTGCTCGAAGGGGGCGAAGAAAACGGATGCGTAGAAACAGCGGTGATGTCGTAAGATGGGTAATGGTGACCTACCTCACTTCCTTTTGGTGGCAGGGCCTTCCTCCTAGCAATGGCAGCAGTGGGCAATTTTTCTATGAAAGATTAGGGCAGGACAGATCGTCGGGCTTCTTTTCCGGCGACAGCGGGGCTTGACGGAGCTCGACGGCGTCCAAATTCCGGCAAGGGGGGAAACTTGGCGACTTGGCAGCAAGGAAGGGGGCTTGGCAGCAGTGGCGTACGTCCAAAATAGAGAGGATTTTGGCCAGGGGTGGGGGTTATATTTATAAGGGGGAAAAGGGAGGGTCCTACTCCAATTGGAGCTCAAATAAGAGTCCTATTCAATTTTTTGGATCTTAACAAACTTATATCTTGTGGTGCGGCAGCCTTGGGGATTTTATCCCCAAAATGTGGGGAAAATTCCCCTTTTTGGGAATTGGGGAATTTAGAAATTTTGGGGGAAATTTGGGAATGTCTCATTTCAGCTATCTTTTTCCCATTCCTCACCATTTCTATGTCACTTGCTCCATTTCTACATTCCCCTCTCCATTTATATGTCACATTCTCCATTTCTACAATCAACTCTCCATTTCTATGTCCCATTCTCCATTTCTTCATTCCCCTCTCCTTTTCTATGTCCCATTCTGCATTTCTACATTGCCCTTCTCCATTTCTATGCCCCATTCTCCATTTCTATATTCCCTTCTCCATTTCTGTGGTTTTTCCTCCATTTCTATGGTTCCTTCCTCCATTCCTATTGTTCTTTCTCCATTTCTATGGTTCCTTCCTCCATTTCTGTGGTTCTTTCTCCATTTCTATGGTTCTTTTCTCCATTTCTATGGTTCTTTCTCCATTTCTATAGTTCTTTCTCCATTTCTACTTCTTTTATAATGTTTCTCTACATGAAAAATGTATGCAACGCATGGAAATGAATTTGAGGGTGTTACAAACCTACCCCCTTAAACTGAATCTCGCCCTTGAGATTCGATAGAGTGGAGAATATATGAGGGAATTCTGCCTTGAGATCTTCCTCACGCTCCCATGTAGTTTCGGCTTCCATGTGATGGCTCCACTATACCTTGCACCAACGGATCACTTTGTTCCTCATGACCCTTTCCTTCACGTCCAAAATTTTGACGGGGTGCTCCGCTTAGGTCAGATCCTCTTGAAGCTCGAGCTCATCCATGGGTACTTGTTCTTCCGGTACTCTTAAGCACTTCTTGAGTTGGGATACGTGAAACACGTCATGCACGTCGGAGAGGTGCGTTGGCAGCTCTAGTTGATAGGCTACTTCTCCTCGCTTGCCCAAAATCTTGAATGGCCTGATGTAGCGAGGTCCTAATTTGCCCTTGACGTTGAACCGTCGTTGGCCTCGGATAGGGATACCTTAAGATACACGAAGTCTCCTACTTCAAAGGTCAATTTTCTTCGCCTATTGTCCGCATTACCTTTTTGTCATGGCTGAGCAGCCTTCAAATTTTCTTATATCGTTTGGACTTGCTTCTCGGTGTCTTGCAGCACTTTGGGTCCAAACACTTGGCTCTCTCCGGTCTCATTCCAGAACAGCGGCATTCTACACCTTCTACCATACAATGCTTCGAAAGGTGACATCTTCAAGCTGGCTTGGTGCTTGGTAGCTGTTGTTGTATGAGAATTCAGCGTACGGCAAGCTCCTATCCCAACTACGCCCATGTTTCAAGGCGCAAGCTCTCAACATGAAATCCGAAATTTGATTTGTCCTCTCCGTTTGCCTGTCGGTTTGCGGGTGATAAGCGGAGCTGAAATTCAGTCGTGTACCCATAGCTTCATGCAGCTTCTTCCAGAACCTAGAGGTAAATTGAGAACCCCGATCTGAAACTATCCTCTTCCGAACTCTATGGTGACACATGATTTACTCCATATACAGCTCGGCTAGTTGTGCGACGCGGTATGTGGTTCTAGCAGGAAGGAAATGGGCTGTTTTCGTCAACCGGTCCACAATAATCCAAATAGAGTCGTATCCCGACTGAGTACGTGGCAGTCCGACTATGAAATCCATGCTGATGTCTTCTCACTTCCACTCAGGTACTTTCAATTGCTGCAACAGTCCAGCGGGTCTTTGATGTTCGGCCTTCATCCGTTGGCACGCATCGCATAAGGAAACATATTCAGCTATGTCCCTTTTCATACCATCCCACCAATAGCAAGTTTTCAGATGCTTGTACATCTTTGTACAGCTGGGGTGTATGGAATAAGGTGGGTCATGTGCCTCCTTTAATATCGTGTCACGGATGTGCTTCATGTTAGGCACACAAATCCTTTTCCCTAACCAAAGGGTGCCTTTCTCGTCTTCCTCGAAATCCTTTTCTATGCCTTGTCGGATTCCTTCCTTGATTTCCTTGATTTCCTCATCGGTTGTTTGACCATCTCGTATCTCTTGTTCCAGCAAGGAGTTCAGTTCTATCACTTCCATCTCGTTCAAGAACCCGAGATGTAACCATTCGAACTCCTTGCGCAACTCGGGTGGCAGCTCCCGAACCGTGAGTTGGTGACATGCCCCTTTTGGCTCAACGCATCAGCTACTACATTGGCCTTTCCGAGGTGATAGCTGATTCCAAAATCATAATCCTTGATGAGTTCCAACCATCGATGTTTCCTCAAATTCAGATCCGTTTGCGTGAATATATACTTGAGGCTTTTGTGATCCGTGTAGATCTCACATCAGTGGCCAAGGATATAATGCCTCCAAATCTTCAAGGCATGTACCACGGCTGCAAGTTCCAAGTCATGTGTGGGTTAATTCAGCTCATGTTTCTTTAGTTGTCTCGACGCATAGGCTACCACTTGTCCTTCTTGCATGAGCACACATCCAAGCCCTTGTCTTGATGCGTCACAATATATGTCGAAGCTTTTGCTCACGTCCGGCAATACCAAAACCGGCGTTGTGGTTAGTCTCTTCTTGAGCTCCTCAAAGCTTTCTTCACACGTTGGTGTCCACTGAAATGCTTTTCCCTTCATTAGCAATTCTATCATAGGCTTTGCTATTTTGGAGAAATCCTTGATGAACCGGTGGTAGTATCCAGCCATTCCAAGGAAACTCCGAATATCTCTCACATTCTGTGGTTGGTTCCACTTTAAAACGTCTCCCAATTTTCCTGGATCAACTGATACTCCTCCCTCGGAGATGATGTGGCCTAGGAATGATATCTTCTTTAGCCAAAATTGACACTTGCTGAACTTGGCATACAATTGATGCTCTCGCAGTTTCTGCAATGTCAATCTCAAGTGTTCTTCATGTTCTTCCTCGCTTTTTGAATACAGCATGATATCGTCGATGAAAACCACGATGAACTTGTCCAAGTACTCCATGAAGACCTTATTCATGAGGTACATAAAGTATGCGGGTGCATTCGTTAACCCGAAAGACATAGTATATTTATATGAGCCATACCGTGTTTGAAATGCACTCTTGGGTATGTCGGAGGGCTTAATCTTCAGCTGGAAGTGTCCTAACCGAAGATCAATCTTGGAGAAAATTCGGGCACCTTTCATTTGGTCGAACAGGTCCTCTATACAGGGCAGCGGGTATTTATTCTTGATCGTCACCTCATTGAGAGACCTATAATCCACACACATCCTTTGAGTCCCATCCTTCTTGTCTACGAAGAGCACGGGGGCTCCCCATGGTGACGAAATCGGGCGTATAAAACCCTTTTCTAGCTGCTCCTGAATTTGCTTCTTGAGCTCCACTAGTGTATTAGCGGGCATCCTATATGGCATCTTCGCTATAGGTGCAGTTCCGGGTACTAAATCAATAGAAAATTCAACGTCCCGGTCAGGTGGCATACCTGGAAGTTCTTCCGGGAACACATCTGAATATTCTTAAACCACTGGAATGCTTTCCAATGTCGCTTCTTTGACGTGGTTCAGAGCTGCCTTCTCGGTTGCCGGCTGGGCTACCTCGAACTCAATACGAGTACCGTGCTCACTTGTCAACTGCACGATCCTCTGAGCACATTGAATCACTCCGTTATGCTTGTTTAACCAGTCCATTTTAAGTATTATGTCGATCCCTTGAGAATCCAAGACAATAAGGTTGGCAATAAAGTCTACCCCCCTTATTTTAAGGCTTACTCTCGGAATAGAATTCAGAATTGAAAGAAGTGATTTCCCAACTATATGCATCAAGTTGTATGAACTAAGCAACTTCTTTCATTAATATCAGCCTATATGAGGATGTGAACAAGTGCCAAAGCATCTCACATCTCTCTACTATGTGTGGATGTGGACATTCGCCGAAGCGTCCCACAACTCACAACAGCACACAAACTAAGCAATCATCACAAAAATTTCAGCACACCACTCTTATTCCAGCTACTACGGTCTAAATGTTCCTATTACAGCTTTATTCAATGGAAACCTAAACTTAATCATGAGAACTGGTGCTGTTCTCGCTGTGTGACGGGGGTGGTCCATACATGGGCGCACGCCATGGTGAGTCGGCTGTCCATGTGGGGATGGATGACACTGGTGCTCCGTTTGTTCCCGCGTTGGCATGAGTCTCCTCTTGTTTCTCCAGCAAATACATCTCCTTGCGGAGGTAACAGATCTCTTTTTGTGCGCTTGCATAGCGGTTTCCGAACTCCAGGAGCAACCTCTGAGACTTGTAAGCAGCGTGTGGGTTGTAAAGATCTGTTACATGGGGTCCAATGATCTCCCTTGTACCACTCTTCCGATACGGGTGCAGCTCAAAAGTTATGTCCTAAAGCTGCTCATGGAAGGCATAGCACAGTCCGGTGAGTGCTTCCCATGCAGCGTCATCGATAGCTTCTGCCCTTGTAGCCCTCCATGTGGGTGTGAAGTGCTGGGTGACAACCCTACTGTTAGATAGGATGGTTATGTTAGCCTTCCACTCTTCATGTCCGAGATGAGGGACTTTCTTGAGAATATATTCTGGATATAAGCTGCAGGAATCCAGAAATTCTTTGAGCTCCCTAGATATGTGTCCTCCTTCAATCCTGTCGGACCGGAATTCTTGAACTGAACGGTTGGACCGTTCATCACCTTTACTATTGGTCTCAGCAAGGGGTGGCTCCTCCTCGGGTTCATCTCCTCCCGTCATACCTTCATGAGGCTCCACGGGGCGTAAGCCCGCTTGAAACTCCTCCTGAGGTGCGTACCAATGCTGTTCTTGTGGATCATCCTCCATATCGTCTTCAAATGGTTCCACCTCTTCCGGGTCCTCTTTCTCATGCATGGAGCTATTGACTTCCTCTTCATCATGAGGTCCCGTCTTCACCTCCTACCACTATGGTCAATCGGACACCTCAATTGGGTTAAGTGCACTCCCACGTGGTGGTGGACGAGTACTTATGCATGTCGTGCTCCTGATCACTGGCATCTATAAATAGGACATGAGAAACTTTAGAGAAGGAAGAAATAACTCCAAAACTTTAGAAGTTATGAAGCAAGAAAGCAAAAGTGTTGCTTTCCAAAAGAAGAGAAAAGAGGGGCTGAAAATAGCACTTTGCGGTGGCTGGATTGACAAGTAAAGTGCAGCAGCAAGCAATTTTTGAAAATAGCAGTTTAGAGGGGTGTTCCTATGTGTTTTAGAGTGTCCATTCTACCTAGGCTTGCATCCTATGGTCAACGTGGCTCTGATACCAATCTGTGACACCCGGTTCCGAAAATAGAACCAAGTGAATGCATATGTCTGCCCAAGATGTTCATCACACATACACATGTAATCCACAAACTGAATTCAGAATATAACCACGAATAAATAGGGTTTAAGTACTTTATTACAATGACTCAATGTCTCACTCATGAATGTCTATCTTATTCTTGCAGCGGAAGACTAAACGACAGCGAAAAGTGGCTAAAGACAGCAGGCTCCATCTTCGACTCCACAGGCATGTTGACGGTGGTCCGCACACCTAGTACTCCACATGGTCCTCGAAGTACTAATCTCATGTAGCTGATGTATATGTGGTAATGCAAGGGTGAGTACATGTCGTACTTAGCAAGTGCGAGAAAAGTATGACATGTAGCTTACAACAAGGTATGGAGTAAAAAGGCTCATTGAAGCAAACAAATTTTATTTCACGAACATGGTAAAAACAGCAACTATCTCTAGATGAATTTAATCCCAATATAACCAAGTAAAACAGCAACATTCTTTCATCATAATTCACCATTTATCAAGTCTCATCTAGCCATTAATCTTTCTCAAGTTCATTTCATGCTCATAAATATTCATAACCATCTCATATTCATATAGCCAAAGCCAAACTCATTGTTATGACTCAAAACAGTCCCAAAACCAATCCCAATGACCATACCATAACCATACCAAATAACCATCCCAAATTTTCTCTCTAATCATGGAAGTTGGCCAGCTGCTTGTGACCGGAAGCACGGCTATCATGATAGTTTTACACTCTGCAGAGGTGGCACCACTTTACCCACAAGTTCCTGATTTCGTCACCCGTCGGCAACTGCAAAACCTCCATTATACCAGTACACAACCGTCGGTGTATGGCCAAGAGATCACAAAATAGCCTTTACAAAGGGGCTACTAGACGTATGGACTCACTGAGGTTTCACCAGCAGGCTTGAATCACCATTCTCCCATCCACGGGCCCCCTCTTGTGCAATGCAGTTCCCAGGGCAGTCCTCCTCGACTCCCATTCCCCGCGCCATCCACGGTCCATAACAAGCTAGCAACACACCTAATTAATCTGCTAAGCCGCACCCATACTTGGCCTTGTGGTGGCACTGTTTTCCTGGCATATTCTCGCATGAATCGGTCCTTAGATCTACGGCAAGTTCCACCATCTCATCCAGCAACATTCACGAACCAAGCTTGCCTAGATCTCCCCGATTCCATGCCCGTTAACATCATTAAGATTTCATCATCAATATTCATATGAGTGCAGTAGCTAGACATATTTTATTTCAGCTTCCCGTATCCCATGAATTAAGCGAAGCAAAAAGGAAAAACGACCATACCCGACTCATCAACTTCCCCGGCGACAAGGATGGTTAAAAAACTAGTAAACTCCTATAAAAGGGTGTCCCATCAAGTTGACTCAAGCATACGAGTTTTCGCAAACAAAACGGTTTCAAAACATGGGATCAATGTGGTCAAGGGGCACTTGCCTTGCTCCCGTGGCTCTTGTTGTTCGAGCGTCTCGAAGTCTTGGTGCTGTAGATCCTCTTAGATGGCCTCTTGAGCTTGTCCTTCTACTCACAACCACGCACATACAAAATTTACAGCAATCAATCATCATGCACAAACTTTACTCAAGATAAAATGGGGTAGATGAATGCAAATCCTATGGTGCTGTTTTATTCATCCAGTTTGTACGTGTTCTTGCATGTTTTAATGGGCTTTCATGGGGTTTTATGATGAACAAGAGTGTAGAGTTCAAGTGTGGACATGGTGATGATCTTGACTCAAGATCTAGATCAATCCCACCGTCAAAAATCGATCAAAACATGATCTGTCCACACATAAAAGTTTCTGCTCGAAGGGGGCGAAGAAAACGGATGCGTAGAAACAGCGGCGACGTCATAAGATGAGTAATGGTGATCTACCTCACTTCCTTTTTGTGGCAGGGCCTTCCTCCTTGCAATGGCAGCAGTGGGAAATTTTTCTATGAAAGATTAGGGCAGGACAGATCGTCGGGCTTCTTTTCTGGCGATGGTGGGGCTCGACGGAGCTCGACGGCGGCCAAATTCGGGCAAGGGGGGGACTTGGCGACTTGGCAGCAAGGAAGGGGGCTTGACAGCAGGGGGGACGTCCAAAATAGAGAGAATTTCGGCCCGGGGGTGGGGGTTATATTTATAAGGGGAAAAAAGGAGAGTCCTACTCCAATTGGAGCTCAAACAAGAGTCCTATTCAATTTTTTTGGATCGTAACAAACTTATCTCTTGTGGTGCGTCAGCCTTGGAGATTTTATCTCCAAAATGTGGGGAAAATTCCCCTTTTTGGGAATTGCAGAATTTAGAAATTTTGGGGGAAATTTGGGAATGGCTCATTTCAGCTATCTTTTTCCCATTCCTCACCATTTCTATATCACTTGCTCCATTTCTGCATTCCCCTCTCCATTTATATGTCCCATTCTCCATTTCTACATTCCCCTCTCCATTTCTATGTCCCATTCTCCATTTCTTCATTCCCCTCTCCATTTCTATGTCCCATTCTCCATTTCTACATTGCCCTTCTCCATTTCTATGCCCCATTCTCCATTTCTATATTCCCTTCACCATTTCTGTGGTTTTTCCTCAATTTCTATGGTTCCTTCCTCCATTCCTATGGTTCTTTCTCCATTTCTATGGTTCCTTCCTCCATTTCTATGGTTCTTTCTCCATTTCCATGGTTCTTTTCTCCATTTCTATGGTTCTTTCTCCATTTCTATAGTTCTTTCTCCATTTCTATAGTTCTTTCTCCATTTCTACTTCTTTTATAATGTTTCTCTACATGAAAAATGTATGCAATGCATGGAAATGAATTTGAGGGTGTTACACCCACTTTCCTATTCATGCGAGTAGAGTCCAATCACTCGACTTCTACCGAATCCTAATTAAGCATGGAAGTTTCTACACTATGAAATGACAACTATCCAAATACTCCATAGGGTTCTCTGGTCATGCAAGACGAGTATCAAATCATCTAGACCTAATGCACAATTAAATCCTAACTAACATAGTGTATACAATGTAAAAATTTAATAGAGGTTAAATGCAAACCGGGGCTTGCCTTTGTTTTGCAGGTAACTAATATTAGATATATATCTCAGTTATCTTTCTTGTCACTTGATGATAAATCTCTTGATCCTCCTGAGTTTGATCCAAACTTCAATGGAATCACTCTGTCGAACTCCTTCATTGATCGCCTTCATCGCTGAGCACTGTCGACATGCACATGAACAAATTTTACAATGCAAATTAGGTACTTGAATACTTGACCTTGTTAAGAATAGAGGAATTTGTTGGGGTACTAAGAATGAATTGGTTGTATCCGTTGTGCAAAGAGATTAAAGGTACAGATCAATCTGCACAAAATGTTCTATGTTTCCTAATGGAGATATGAGATGGGCTGAAATTAATTGAAGGAAACTGAAGAACCTGAACTCCAATGACTTCGAAATTTTTACCTAAATTCCTATATTACACAGGGACTCATCTTGCCAAATTTCAGATAAAGTGGATGGAAATTGTGTCTCAATTAATTCCCAACAATATTCCTATGATTTCTCATATACATAAGAATGGAGAACAAGTATAAGAAGATGTAAGGCATAACATGCGCTGAAACTTTCCATGTGAGTTCCTGATCAAAAGAAAGTATTTTGGACCAAAATTATGGACTTTTCATTGAGTAGTTCATCCAGAATAATTCATTAAGCAGTTAAGCTAAAAGGAATTAATTCTGTAATAATTTGCATTTTCATGCAAAATAGATTAAACTACAGTTTAAAGTAGAGCTCATAGAGTATGACTGAATTTTCCTAGGATTTTTGGAGCTATGTATTGCCTAGAAATTATTTTACAAAAACTACACTTTTTATGAAATTGTTTCTGAACTAAATTGGGTAACAGTAGTTTGTACTCTAAGATTTCCTACAAATCAACTCCGAATGATATGAAACTTTGCTGGAAGTTCAATAATTTTCTAAACAGTATCCTGGTAAATTTTGGGGAGTTTTTGGATGCACCAAATTCCCTCAATAATTCTTTTACTGAAAGTCTTCAAAGAATTATACAGAACATTATATTGACTTTCATACCAATTGGATTGCGTATTTAGATAGATCTTTCGAAACTGAATCTAACACAATTTAGATCACCAAATTTAGATTTTCCTAACCAAAGTTATGAATTTTTGAAGTTTGGCTAGAATCTGGATTTTCTTTTGAACTGTGAATTCAACTAGTGGCTGACAGTTGGGCCCACGGGGATTTGAATAGACCAACGACAGACAAGCCACACCGAGGCCACAACCCTTTCCCGCGTGGACACACTAAATTCGGGCTTCACAGAGGATCCTGGTTTAATTTCCACTGCCGCTGACGGGTGGGCCCAACCCATCTTTTTCTTCCTCTCGCCTTCTCCCTGCGCGCGCGCCCCCCTCGCCGGCAGCGGCGCCCCCCCCCCCCCCGGTCCCTTGCCTCTCGGTCATCTCCCGGATGGAATCTCACCGCCTAGGGGTTTTTGGGGATGAGGAACTTGTTTGTGGGGTCGCCTTAGGCTACCATTGGCCGGAATGGTCGCGCGACGTGCGGCGGCTACGGGAGATCTTCGGCGACGTTGGCTGCCTCCTCTCAACCTCCAAACGCTTGGGTTTTTGGAACTACATCACCGGTGTACCATGGTTAAGGCCGACATGAACGCCAACAAGCTCGGGGAGGTCATTAAACCACTTGTCACTATGCGCTCGAGGTGGTACCGCCATGTGATTGTTGGAAAAGCTCGAAAATTGGACTCCTACACCCGGTTTTAAGTTAGGGTTTCGAAATAAGATTGATCACTAGCTAGTCTAGCTGTCATGTGCGCAATTTGTTGAACTAAGAACAATAATTGCGAATGAATTTCTTGATTTCATACCGCAAGGTCGGTTTGCACACTCCTGAAGAAAAACTCCGAATTGGAGCTCGATGATCCACGACTCGGGCTGCGGTTTGGGGAGGAGCAGCTTGAGTGTCCGGCACTCCTCTAGGTGTACTTGCTCGAGCGTGAAACCCTCCGGTGTGGGCTGTCCATGGGAGCTCCGAGCTGCGGTGAAGCTCGGTCGCCGCGAGGAAGAGCCACTCTAGGGTTGGGGAGGCCGAGACTTGATCACTTTCATCCCAAGGAGGTAGAGGATGAGCCTATGGTGCAGTTTTGCTGCCCGGTGAGGCTCTGCACACAAGAAGTTGCCGGCTCACGATCAGACAAAGCGGTGGCGGCGATGAACTCCTGAGAGGAAACGCTGTGGCAGGGAGGAAGGAAGTAATGTCGGTTTTGTGCCTTTGAGGCAACGTGAGTGCGGTGTTTACCCCTGTGGGCGTCCCAATCACCATAGCAGTAGGTGGAGTCGGTCGGGCTGAATTCCAGGAGGTGGCGCACGTGAGGAGCTCCGGATGTTCGAGATCAACCGAGGAAACCGACTGAAATGTTGATCTTTAGGGTGCAGCTGAGCAGTGGGTCCCACACTCCCCCTTATCTCTCCCAAAATTCTCTCAAACTTAGCAGGGGATCCAAATTACATTTGTAGATTTCAAATTTGGAACCCATTTCGACATTCAACAACGTTTCATCCAAACTCAAAGTTGAATTTGAATTCAAATGCAATTTGATGCTCTCTTTGAAATACTTAGTCAAACACCTCCGGATATTGTCAAACTTTGCATGCCCACTAATTTAACCTGAGGAATTCAAATATGGAATCAAAATTTTAAATTGGATGCTGCAAATGGGAAAATTGAAACCACAGTTTTCATCCTCTTTTTGTGATGACCACATTTGAGTCCGAGTGAACAAATTGATTTGATTATAAAACATGCTTGATCACTCATGGTCATGATCTGAACCTCACAAGTTCAGTTTACACAGCAAGAACAAATGTGAGATTTTACATGTTGTATCTTCTATGGCGTGTGTGTTTCCTCATCCAATGTATTACAATTGATAGGCAGATGTTTCCTCACCAAGATATGTCATTTTATAGAAAGGATTTGACTGTCCGCAGCAACGAGTAGGGATGGCAAGGGGTCAGGTTTGGGTCGGTTGGAGCAAAAACCCACCCGAAACAAAAGAGGTTGGTGAAATTTGAGACCCGCACCCACACCCGTGGGTGAGAATTCGCACCCGCACCTGCATCCGTCGGGTTTCGGGTGCCCGTCGGGTTTGGCATTTTTATAAACATACTACAATGTTTAATAAATAAGTATAGAAAATAATCCATTTTGAATGGCAATGCAACAAAAATATTAAGTTGCTTATACAACAACACACAACAACAACCAAGCCTTTATCCCAAGCCTGTTGGGGTCGGCTAGACATGAAACCCAATATCAATGAACTAAAAGAGAGGAAGAGATATGAGAACAAGGAAAAAAGAAAAAAGAGAAAAAAAAAGAGGGAGAAAAAAGAAAAAAAAAGAAAAAAAAAGAAAAAAAAGGAAAAAAGAAAAAGGAAAAAGAGAAAATAAGTAAGAAATAAGAAATAAGGAAAAGAAAAAGAGAAAAGAAAAAAAGAAAAAATGAAACAATTAAAATTATAGAAAACAATCAATTTTTTGTTGGTCAGCAGTATCCTCCTGCTCGCTGTAGTAACCCAGGATGGGTACGTTCTTTTGATCGTGCGGAGTGGCGTTGGGAGACCGAACTCCGTTGGCTTGAATGCGTCCACGGAAAGAGCACTGCCACGGCGAGCGGATGGCCGCAGCGCGATGCCGGCACCGCCACCATCCGGCGAGTGTCCGCTCCTCCCTCCGACGTATGGTAGTTAGCTTGACCAATGTTAGAATCAAACGACAAGAAAGTGTAGATCAAAACATAGGAGACGCAGATTTTAACGTGGAAAACCCCTCCAAATCGGAAGGGAAAAAACCACGGGCACTGGCCGACAAATTTCACTATATCAGGAGGTTTACAATCGTGGGAGATTACAATCTCTTTTTCATGCCTCTCCCGGCGGCTCACAAGGGATATTTATAGGTGGCGACTTAGAGTCCTAACCCTAGACGATCCATATCGCTATGGCCCAAGCCTCCCGGCGACGGGCCTCCGCTTTGCTACGGAAATCCTGCCTCTTTTATCTTCATTAGAATTTGGATCATCAATCAACAAGCTCCACCTTGAGACAAATTCCTTCTTGTAGTTTTAAAATAGTAATCCTCCATCTCAATGAACAATTCAACTGCCGGTGCCAAAAGCCACTGGGGGCTAGTTAGTAATACCAACCAAGTTTGAGCAAAGCTCAAACTTAGCAAAAGAACAGATTTTGTCATCATGTCTGCAGGATTATCATGAGTGCTGATTTTGCAAATTTTGATAGTGCCTTGATCAATGGTATCTCGCGCAAAGTGATACCTGATATCAATATGTTTGGTCCTCTCATGAAACATAGCATGTTTGGTAAGATATATGGCACTTTGACTATCACAATGTAAGGTGATGCAAGACTGAGATCCACAAAGTTCAGAATGCAGACCTTTCAACCAAATTGCCTCCTTACATGCCTCTGAGATAGCCATATATTTTGCCTTTGTAGTAGACAAGGCAACTGTAGCTTGTAAACAAGCTTTCCAACTCACAGCACAACCCCCAACAGTGAAAACATATCCTGTGAGAGACCTTCTCTTGTCTAAATCAGCAGCATAATCAGCATCAACATAGCCAATGAGACCATCTCTAGTCCTTCCAAAACACAAACAAGCACTAGAAGAACCACGCAAGTACCTGAAAATCCACTGCACTGCCTTCCAGTGTTCTTTGCCAGGGTTAGACATGTATCTGCTAACAACGCTCATAGCATGTGATAAGTCAGGACGTGAGCATACCATAGCATACATGAGAGACCCAACAGCACTAGAGTATGGAACTTTTGACATGTACTCAATTTCATCATCAGTTTCTGCACACTGAGAAATAGACAACTTAAAATGAGGGGCCAACGGTGTACTCACAGGTTTAGCATTATCCATGTTGAAGCGGTGAAGGACCTTTTCAATATAATTTTTCTGACTCAAATAGAGAAGCCCGGATTTCCTAACCCTGATTATCTCCATGCCAAGGATTTTCTTAGCAGCACCAAGATCCTTCATATCAAATGTATTACTCAAGCGTGCCTTTAAAGTAGTCATTTCTTTCTTGCTCTTGGCAGCAATCAACATGTCATCAACATATAGCAATAGGTATATAGGTGATCCATCGACAACTTTAATGTATACACAACTGTCAAACTGAGATCTAGCAAAGCCATTTGAAATCATAAAAGAATCAACCTCTTATACCACTGCCTTGGAGATTGCTTCAAGCCATATAATGACTTCTTCAACTTGCAGACATAGTCTTCTTTTCCAGGGACTCAACTAGGCTCAAGTTTTCCATTATCAACATGTGCATAAGCAATGCAGCTAAAAACTCTCAATTTAGAGTAGTCACAAGGTGAGCCAGACCATACCTCGATTGGAGTTTTCTTATCAATACTTGTGGAAGGAGAACGGTTTATTAAGTAGCACGCCGTGGAAGCAGCTTCTGCCTAGAATTTTCTGCTTAAACCCGAATTGGAAAGCATACAACGGGCCTTCAAAATTATTGTCCTGTTCATGCGTTCCACAACACCATTTTGTTGAGGAGTGTATGGAATTGTATGGTGCCTCACAATTCCTTCCTTCCTGCAATAATATTTAAATGCACTAGAGCAGAACTCCATGCCATTATCAGTTCTTAGAATTTTTACCTTCCTTTCTGTTTGCTTTTCGACCATAACCTTCCACTCTTTGAATGACTGAAATGCATCTGATTTATGCTTCAGAAAATATGGCCAAACTCGACGTGAGTAATCATCAATAATAGTTAACATGTAACTAGCACCACCATGAGATGTTTTTCGAGAAGGACTCCATAAATCAGCATGCACATAATCAAGAATACCTTTAGTATTATGGATAGCAGTACTGAACTTGACTCTTTTATGCTTACCAAACACACAATGCTCACAAAAGTCAAGTGATTTTGCCTTGCAACCTTCAAGTAGGCCTCTTTTGCTTAATTCTGCCAAACCAAGTGCACTCATGCCCAAGACGCATATGCCAAATTTTAGTGGTATTAGACTGATCAGGAGCAACCACGGCATTAGCAGTAAATGTACTGCCTCGAAGCACATATAAGTTGGCAGCTTTTAAATCACCTTTCATGACAATGAGAGAACCTTTGGTTACCTTCAAAACTCCACATTCAGCGGAATATTTGTACCCTTTCACGTCGAGGGTACTAAGGGAGATGAGATTCCTAGACATGGTTGGGACATGCCGTACTTCTGTTAACATTCGTACAATCTCATCGAACATTCTGATTTGAACAGTGCCAATGCCTGTGACCTCACATGCCGTGTTGTCACCCATCCTCACGATGCCACCTTTCTGTATAGGCTCATAAACACTAAAAAGATCTCTGTTAGTGCAGACATGATATGAGCAAGTAGAATCAAGTATCCATTGAGCATCTTCAGTGACACATCCGGCAAATGCAATGAGTACAGTATCATTATCAGAATTCTCATCAGAGACAACAGAGGCACTACCTTCAGGCTTACCCTTTTTTTTCCGTTTCTCTTTTCCTTGTTCTGCAGCTTCCAACAATCATCGATGACATGATTGTCCTTCTTGCAGTACCGGCAGAATTTATCATCTCGTCATCCCCAAGATTTGGAACGACTTCTTTGATTTTTCTTGCCGTTACCTTTATTTCCTGAATTTGATTTCTTTTGTTCACTTCGGCCACGAACATTCAATGCCTCTTCGTTAGAATGACCATCATCTTTCGAGTTTACCATCTATTTCATCTTTTCTTTTGCTGTCAAACCCTCATAGACCTCGGCCACTGCTAGAGTATCACGACTATATAGAATAGTATCTCGAAAGTTTGCATATGAAGGCGGAAGTGAACAGAGGAGAAGAAGAGCCAGGTCTTCATCTTCAAATTTTACCTCCATTGATAACAGATCAGCAACGATCTCCTTGAACACAGATATGTGTGTGAGCACAGATCCACCTTCCTGCAACTTGTGCGTGAACAACTTCATCTTGATGTGCATGTTGCTAGTTAGATCTTTCGACATGCAGATCGATTCTAGCTTCAACCAAATCGCGGCAGCGGTTTGCTCCTCCAAGCACTCCTGCAAAACATTGTTTGAAAGTTGCAGATGGATCTGAGATAAGGCCTTACGATCTTTTCTTTTCTCTTCGGCCGTCCACTCATTCTGGTTCTTCCCGAAACCCTCAAGGGCTTCGTCTAGATCATGATGCGCCAGCACTGCCCGCATCTTTACTTGCCACAATGAAAATCTTGTGTCGAAATCCAATAGCGGAAGATCATACTTCATCGTCGTTGATGCCATGTGCCTGGCGGCACGAACCCTGGAACAGGGGATCAAAACTCTGGCTCTGATACCACTTGTTAGAATCAAACGACAAGAAAGTGTAGATCAAAACAGAGGAGACGCAGATTTTAACGTGGAAAACCCCTCCAAATCGGAAGGGAAAAACCACGGGCACTGGCCGGCAAATTTCACTATATCAGGAGGTTTACAATCGTGGGAGATTACAATCTCTTTTTCATGCCTCTCCCAGCGGCTCACAAGGGATATTTATAGGTGGCGACATAGAGTCCTAACCCTAGACGATCCATATCGCTACGGCCCAAGCCTCCCGGCGACGGGCCTCCGCTTCGCTACGGAAATCCTGCCTCTTTTATCTTCATTAGAATTTGGATCATCAATCAACAACCAATGGATTACGTTTTCTAAAATCATGCAATGTCTTGGTCTTGCTAGCTTGACATTTTGTTGACTGTTACAGTTATCAGATTGTTCTTTCAATGTTTCCTGTAGGCTAATGAGCTGCAGGGTAGAATATAACATGATGACATTGGGTGAGTATATTTCATTACCATTTTAGAAGGAAAAAATCTTGACTTCCTCTCTATTACGCCTGGTGTTGCCAAAATTGACTGTAGGAGAACCATTAGGGCTTGTTTGTGTTGAAAGAATATGTTTTGGGACTTGTTGACACCCTTAGGTGTCGATGATGTTTATTTATATCCGAGTACCGTACACAATCGGGTATGATTACATTGAGTCTGTATCCCATTCTATCTCCAAGGATCCGAAGCTGATTCTATGGTTACAACCAAACTCTAGATATAGAAGGATATAATCTACTCCTAATAGCCCCCCTCAATCATAACTTCTCAAGTTAAGATTGGCTTGAAACTTCTCTTGCAAATGCGATGTCAAAGACTTCATGAAGCCGTTTGCTAATTGACCTTTCGAGAATATATGTTGAACCTCTATTTGTTTATTGACTACTTTTTCTCTTACAAAATGATAATCAATTTCTACATGTTTCACTCTCCCGGCCCATGAAACACTGGGTTTGCTGTTAAATAAGTGGCTCCCAAGTTGTCACACCAAATACATGGTATATTACTTTATTTAACTCCAAGTTCCTTGAGAATAATTTGAAGCCAACTTACTTCTGCGGCAGCGTTTGCCATAGCTTTGTACTCAGCCTCGGTGGATGAACGCAATACTGTAGGTTGTTTCTTAGTACTCCAGAAGATTAAATTTGAACCAAAGAAAATAGCGAAACCACCAGTAGAGCATCGATCATAAGAGCATCCTGCCCAGTCAGCATCTGAGAAGACATTGAATCTAGTGGACAAGGATTTCTTGAATAGAAGCCCAATCTTGAGTGTTCCACAAATAAATCAGAATATCCTTTTTACTGCAGTCCAATGTTCTTACGTTGGAGCATGAAGGTACTGCGAGACCTTGTTCACTGAATATGCAAGACCAGGCCTAGTGATCGTTAAGTATTGCAAGGCTCCAACTACACTTCGGTAGTTTGTACCATCTTCGGGGCTGAGCATTTTTCCAGTATGTGCCGATAGCTTCTCAGTTACTGACAAGGGGGTAGAAACAGTCTTGCATTTAAGCATGTTCACTCGTCTGAGTATATCATGTGCATATTTTTCTTGTGACAACAGCAACCCTTCTCGAGTTCTTCTCACCTCAATGCCCAATAAAATAATGAAGGTCTCCTAGATCCTTTAAATAAAAGCTATTGCTTAGTTCATAGAGTAGATTTGTGACTACCTTTTCACAAGAGCTTTCTACTATAATATAATCCACATAGATCAACATGAAGACTGTCACTTCTGCCTTTTTGAGAATAAACAGAGAATGATCTGATTTTGAGGCAACAAAACCGAGCTCCTGCAATTTAGTACTCAATCTAGAATACCATGCCCTTGGTGTCTGTTTTAATCCGTATAGTGCCTTATTTAATTTGCATATATGTACAGGTACCTTTTATCTTCATACCCAGGAGGTTATTTCATATACACCTCTTCCTCTAGAATGTCATGAAGAAACGCATTCTGAATACCCAGTTGTTTGAGGCATCAATTCTTTGACACTGCAATGGATAAAACCAGATGAACAATAGCTACCTTTACCACAGAATTAAATGTGTCCTCATAATCTATCTCATATCTTTGTTTGAATCCTTTGGCAACAAGTCTTGCTTTGTACCGATCTACTGAGCCATCAGCTTTTCTTTTCACCTTATAAACCCATTTGCAATCAATTGCATTGCTGCCATGACTTGCTGGTACTAAATGGCAAGTTTGATTTCTTTCAAGGGCTTGTATTTCTATATCCATTGCATGCTTCCATTCTTTATTCTCCATTTCCTCCTATAAATGCTGAGGCTCACCAGTAGATAAGAAATATGATTATCTAATTGTTCAATCAGTATGGACTTTAGGTTTGAAAATATCTGATTGTTGTCTTGTCTGAATTCTTTCTGCTGGCTGTTCTACAAAATCATTTGCCGCAGCCGACCCACTCCCCTGATCATTGTGCACCGAATCCACCTCTGGTCTCGCGCTCACCCCAACATTGCCTCACGCCTGTCCTTCGGCCCTATCAGCAGGCGGCGCAGAATTTTGTGTCTGGCTGTCAGTCTGGCCATCATCATGCTGTCGCGCGGGAGACATTGGACTCCGTTCCAGCCTGGGATCAAGTGCAGAATCGTCATTGATACTACCGCACGTACCCAGCTGTCTCATTGGAACATTTTCTGGCAGCCCCCTGTATTCTCCAGAATTTAATACTAGTTCATCTGATATAGATGTTGGCACTTCTCCTCTTTCTCCTGGATCCTGAAAACTTTCCACCTCATGAACAGGATTAGTATTATCGGTCACATTAGTACTACCAGATATATTCCCCAAGTTATTTGTATCGAAGAAGACCAAATGGTAGAAGCAAATTTTCTTTACGGAGTTGAGCCCCCACATTTTCATGCAACCCGGTAAATGGAAAGATTTTCTCATCAAAGATAACATCTCTCGAAATGTATACGCTCCCTATTTTTGGCTCAAGACACTTATAGCCTTTGTGTAAAGGACTATATCCAAGAAAAACACACCTTGTAGACCTATATGCAAGCTTTCTTGTGTTATAGGGCCTAAGATTTGGCTAAACGGGACATCCGAAGATTCTTAGGTTGGAATAGGTAGGTTTGTGATTGAGTAGCTTTTCAGTGGGGCTTTTCATCTTGATCACTCGAGATGGGAGAAGGTTGAGTAAAATCCCCAAAAGTGCTAGTAAGGAATCCAGCACATTCACACTTAAGAAAAATGAGGGGAATTAAAAATTTGAAATATAACGGTGTGAGTTCAAAGTGATGATTCAAACATCGCAAAAAAACTTCCAAACATGGAGATCTAAATTCATAACTTGGGTCTCCATAATCCAAATATTAGGCCCCTCAAATTTCAGCTCGTTTGGAGGGGTTCTACTAGTTGTTTGGGATTAAGAGAGGAAGCCCTCAAACTTGAATTTGAATTTCAGTTTCAAATTCAAAATTCTCCAAAGTGGCAAATTGGTTTCACAAATGTGTTCCCCACATTTGAATTAGTATCCATGCCGAAATTCATATTATTTGAGTTTGGTTTGCTATGCTTTTGGAACAATGCAAGAGGGAAGATTCAAATTCCAATTCAAATTCAAAGAGCCAAATACATTTCAAATTCCACACCAGAATACAGTCCATTTGAATTTCAAAAATTCAAACCATGACTTGGTATGGAAGTATAGCTTTTAATTGTGAGTAGGTTGGGAAAATACCAGTGGAAAAGAATTGAATAAGAAATGAGAGGGTGGGACCCAGCAGTCAGCCACACAAATTTCCTTAGCCGACTCTGTTTTCACCTCAGCGCGCCACCGAGCGGCTGCACGATCTGCCGGCCGACGACGTGCCCTCCACCTCGACTGTTTTCTCCATGTACTCAGCCTCCACTGAGCGACCTTGACACTCCACCTCGTCTCTTCATCGTGTTCCCTAGCTTCTCCCCTCTCCCTTCCGAAATCCCGCTGAAACGTTCACCCGGCGGAAGAACTCTTTGGCTCATCGACGACGCCTGACAAACTCGGCTTGCTTCTCGCGTGACTGAGCCATGGGAAAGATGCGCCAAGTCTCTGTTCTGCTTCCTGAAGCCATAAGGAGTCGCTAGCACCTTCGGTTGGCTCCCGCGAGCTAGGTTTTCTTTCGGATATCCGATGTTGATCACCTCTGCGCCGCACCGTCGCCTGGTAGATTGACAGCCTCTCCAGCTCGAACAAAAGGTTCCTAAGGTGTGTTAGGAACCCTTCTTCCTTCCCTCCAACGAGCTCCTGCTTCCCTAGCTCCGGCGCCGAGTAATTTAAAGTTTGGCGCCTGCGGTTCTTTAGAAAATTGAGAACTCTTTGGGGAAATTCTTTATGCTCCGAATAGCTCCACGGTAGATGAGCTTAGGGTAGCTTCTTCACACCCTTTTGAAGACCTAGCAGTTCAAATGATCAAGTAGAGGTACCGGACACTGAGTTTTTGTCGCCGCCGTCGTTTTGCGGGCTCGGGTCACCGGTGAGGTCTCATCTCCGGTGTTTTTCATGGAGAACGGGCTATAGGTCAAGGTTGTCCACGTCTCACTGGTTCTTTTGGAGCATACCCTAGCCCGAATGCCCCATTTTCGAGTGAGAACGAGATCGCCGAAGTGGAGCTCGACATGGCCGCCGGTGCGAGTACTGTTCCGGTCATTGTCACGCTTCCCCGACCCCACCATCGTGTTCATCATGGCGTAGAACTCACAGGCGACAAGTTTGGTGAAGCTTGGACCACGGGAACCTGCTCTGGCGAGCTCTCCGGCGAGGGTTGCCGCGGGGGAAGCGCGGGCAGCGCGAGGTAGACAAAGGAGGCCGGGGTCCCACCTGTCAGCCTCTAGAATTGGCACAGGGATCAGTTTGCGTCTGTGATCTGGTGCAGCAGTGCGGGTGAAACCTCGTGGGCTGCTGTGTGGCCACGAGCTCAGTTGGCCGATTTAAATAGTAGGGCCTACAACCAGAGTTTAAACTTTTCCTGAATTTCAGATTTAGGTCAAATTTGAAATCCCATAACTTTTAGTAGGAATGCAGAGAATTTGATCTGAAGATCTCTGGAATTTTCTCCAAAATTCATCAAAGTTAAATATTTGGGAATTAATTCCATAAGATCCCTGTTATGTAATTTCCTCGAATTTGGCTAGAAGATTCTTCATAAGATTGGTGATCTCCTGTAAAAATTTGAGCTTCATTGGAGTAAATTTTCTAGGCTAAACTCTGATCCAAAGTTCAGCCTTCATTTGGAATTTTTCAATTCTAAACAGAAACTTTTCATCATTTCATATCAACTTAAAAAATTCATATCTCCCTGTAGGTAGCTCAAAAAATTATGAAACAAATTTTGCTAGAAACATAGAGACCTGCTCTAATTAGATCGTCAACTGTTAGCCATGTCAAAACTTCATATCTGGGATCAAAATTCAGAGAAACATTGTACTTGTGGGAGTTTTGGGGACCACAAGGTTCAATGAAATTTTTCCAAATTTTGCTCAGATCATCCTTATAGAGTCTAGTGCCCACTGGAAAAATCGCAAAGCCAATTAAGGAACCTAAATAGCAGTAGCTATCAATAGAAGTTTACTTCTTATACTTCATTAGCACTTATACACTTATTTTGTTGCATCTCATATAGTGACCGAAGTTGAGGACACGCCAGAGCCGCTTGAAGTCCTCCCACCAGACGCTAACTTTCCTTTTGACTCACAACCAGGCAAGCCCTGTTTTGTATTTAATTACCTTTTGCAAAATTTTCATTTGTATCACTTATGTCTAGGTTGAAATGGTTGCATTAGAGTTAGGGTGATTGAAAACCCACTTGCATGACCTTTAAATCCTATGGAGGGTTGGTAGTTTACAACTCGATGAGTATAGAATGCCATGCTAATGTTCTTAGGATCTCGGTAGAAGTTGAGTAGTTGGAATCTACTCGCGAGATAATATTTTATCACACGGGATGGAAAAGAGTAGACAATGGCTTAAGAAGGTGAAACTGTGACCCAGCAGGGGGGATAGGATGCAGTGAACGGAGGTCTCAAGTGCGTAGCCCTGTTAGTGTCAATTGAGAACCGAGCCGTGTGCGGACCTGCTAGACAAGTTTGAACAGTATGGGATGGCATACTGACATATGCCAGGAAACCGATGTAATTGGTTAACCTGGGTGCCAAGGCTTACCCAACCGTATTATAGGAGCAGGTTCAGGGTAGCAAGGTGTAAATCTGCCGGTGGCACAGACACGCTCCACGCGGGGACCTCCTGCCCGTTACGGATGGACCGGTTCAACATTTGGGTTTCCTTTGAAAGGTCGCTGCATACAACAGAGTAGGAAGGTGTGAAGCACCACACATCTGAAAGTGAGTGTATGTGACGTGTTATCCGGGTGTCTATTGATTGCAATCACTGTCCCTCGCGGTTATTTAAGTACCGCTTGTTCACTGTGCTGTGACATAGTAAGAATTGAAAGAAGCGAGATGAATATGATGCATTGAACTACTAATGTCTTGAAACCATGTATGTTATAGATGTAGAGCTCATTAAGTTTATCTTCCACTTTGGGCATAACCACATCGTAGGAAAGCGTTTCTTGTTTGATTGTGGACTTCCGATGTGAGGGCTGCCTAAGGCACATTAAACTGCTGCTATAAAACTGAAAGTAAGGATTAACATGTAGGTGTGTCTTTATTGCAATGTCCTTTTTCCTATATTACCAACCCCTGCATGTAGAGTTTCATGATTAGAAGTGTCGGTTAAGTCTTGCTGAGTCATCGTGCTCACGGTTGTAATATTTAAGCTGTTGTAGGTGAGAGTTATGAGGAAGGGTCTGAGGACGAGGCGATGCCCCCGTCGGGGTACACGGCCGAGCTGGAGCCCTGCACGCCGCCGTGATCATCGTGTGAGTGTTGCTAGTGTGTAGCGTCCCCGGGCTGGACGGCTACACTTTTGCTTAGTTAGGATGAAAGAATAGTTATGAATAATACTTCCGCTGTACATTAAGTTTATAAAAGAGTTCCGCTGTTTTTATGTAAAATAAAAGTTTGTATGTTGTTCATGTTATTTTCTTGTGTGCTGTTGGGTGCCGCATTACACGGCACCACCCTCTGCGATCTTAGAGTGGGAGAACCACGATGTGGTCCCCACAGGCGTGGTATCAGAGCCGCATTGGGAATAGCACGCTCGAAAAGAGCCTATTTTGAAAACTTAGAAGTATTTGAGTGAGGATTAGTCATTATTCCCACATAAGATCTATTATAGTAGTAGCTACTTAAGATGGAAAAGCTAACTTATGTGTTATACCTTCTGTAACGACGTTCCGACCTCAGGTAAGAGGTAAGGTACGCCACAGCAGGCGGATCAATTGCGGTAAGCTCGCCATACGAGAAATGGTATGGAATATTACCGTGGCTTGGCACGGTAGTGAATATGAGTCTCTGAACCTTCTCATGGTTCTGAGAACATATGAAAACGCTGATATGGCGTGCTTTAGGCAAAAGTGAGAATACCCCATCATGTGGTAAGCAACACGATCGTATGCAACTCTTGAACGTTCAATATTCAAAGGGCCGTACGCAGCGCTCACCATCGGTGTGCCTCAACGGTCATGAGGCAGTAGGTGGTATCCGTTGGTTGATAAAATTCCCAACCGTGATGACCCGTTCACGCTCTACTCGGGTTCCCCATCGTGTGGTGTGAAAACACGACCATGTACCTTGAGACGTGGCTTGACTCAAGGACGATCTGTATGGCAATGATACGGACCGTATGTTTTACTATATATGGACCTGCATGAAATGTTAAACCCTTGTGTGCACCACTATTGTGTGGTCTTCTGCAGGTACATTAACCACGTTAGAGCATGACGTTTAGAAATCGTTTGTGAGTGATGTTCTTAGTTCTACTATTTGACACATACATGCCGGAATACCGGCTTAGGATTTTTCTTTGGTGAGGAAACGTAGTACCGAGATGAGTTATTAGTTGCATAAAAAGGATAATTTTAAAGAAAAGAGTCAAATTGGAGTTTAGGATTCCATTTAGGGGTTAGTAAAGTCTCATATTGAACTAAGAGTCAATTGGGAGTGTAGATTCATTTCCAAAGAAATAGGAGCAACCTCCCCTGTTCAGGCAGAATTTTTTGCTGAACTTAAACAGGGTATAAATTATGATTGGTTGAACCAATGGATGTGTGCGATACTCTTCTGAAAAAAGTTTTGAAGTCTTCTACAACTTTTCTGTGGAACTCCAGAACAAAATCTCTCTCCAAATGGATGAAAATCTCAGATGAGTATGCACTGTCCAGAAACAGGGCAGACCAAAAATACTCTCTGGAATTTTCTGTATTTTCGACCATAAGTTCTTGTAGAAAAATTTCTAAGGGTTAAGTAAGACAACGTTGAAAAGTGTAGGAAATGTGCTACAACTTTGTAGTTCAGTGTTTTCGTAGATTGGGGGCAGAAATAGTTGGAATTTTGTGGGCAAAACAGCCACTTGTAAAGGAGGTGCTGTCAAAATTCCTGAGAAAAAATCTGTCAGATTGTAAGAATCATAACTCATAAACTAGAAAATCTATGGGGGCAAATAAATACAATCTGGATTCCTTTTTGAGTCCTACAACTTTGTTGTTGAACTCCAGTCCAGAGGTTTTGCCTCCAAAGTGGTCAAAACAGTTGAATTATCCAGACTGGTCAGTTGGACCAGAAGCTGGATAGAGAAAACTATGTTGAAGTTTTCAATTCAAAACGCTTGGTTTCACATTTCTATATCCAGCGGCTGTCGTACAACAGTGAGTTGGAGTCAAAAATGTTATGCATTCAACATATCACTTCGAGCGAGGACATGTTTGGGTTCAGTACAATAGCAAGGATTTACGCATGCTAACGCACTTAACATCCCGTGGCGACCCACAATGGTCGAAATGAACTGTTAATCCAAAAAGTTCATTACTTTGGAACCTGATTATGGTGACTTGGTCCAGGGATGTATATGTTGTATAGTGTATACTTTATCCATATGTGTGAATGTTATGCATATCATTTGATCCATTCTCACACTATTATTGTATAGACTGGATCAAGTAAACAAACATGTGCTGATCGTTTGAATGGTATGAATGCAGAATGGTGCGTACACGGTCTACGCAAGAGGAGGAAGGTCCAAGTCAGATTCATGGTGATGAGTATCCAGCCCCGGAGCAAACCATGACGCAGCAACAACCACCTCCTCCACCACTAGAACTTCCAAGAAATCTCGTGGAGGTTCTCGCCGCAGTACTCAGCTCGCGCGGCGAGCAAACCGATTTGCTGCGGATGTTGGTGCAGCAGAATGTGTCCCGTTGGGGAGGATGCCAAGACAATGGGCAACGCCAGCCCCAACAGAGTTCATATTCAGACTTCCTGATGACCCATCCACCGGTCTTTACGGAAGCCGAAGAGCCTTTGGAAGCGGAAAGATTCATCCACACTCTCGAGGCGATGTTCGGTTTACTTTGATGTACCGAACACCAGAAGGCGCTGTATGCGCGCAACAGCTTCAAGGGGAAGCCGGTACATGGTGGGCGAACTACATCGCCTCATTACCGACTGGTCGTGCTGTCACTTGGATGGAGTTCCGGGAGGCGTTCCGCGACTATCATATACCTCCCGGAGTTATGCAGAGGAAGCTCCAGGAGTTTCTAGAGCTGAAACAAGGTGAGAGGAGTGCTCATGAGTACTCTAGAGCATTCAAGCGGCTGGCGCAATATGCACCAGAATTTGTGGGGACAGAAGAACAGAAGAGAAACACATTCTTCCGGGGCCTGAATTCAAAAATGAAGGTCCATCTCGCTCAAAGCAACCGCGGCACATTCAACGATCTTGTCAATGCCGCGATTGTACAAGAAAATGCTCAGCGCGAGCGCGGTTCTGATAAGAGGAAACGCAGTGCGCTGGCAAGCAGCAGTGGTGGGGCGCCACAAAAGTACCGTGTGGTGTATCGCTCACCATCCAGTCAGAGATGGCAGCCACCGGCACGACAGCCTCAGTTTCGCGGTCGTCAATTTAACGCACCAAGCTTTCGACTGTTGTATCCACCACAGCAACAGAAGCAGCAAAGGGTGGTCCCGCATGCGCCTCCATTTCAACTGTGTGCACCGGGATTCCGTCCTCAATTCGTAGGGACCCCGACACCATACACGTGCTTCATGTGTGGCTGTGTCGGGCATATTGCCAAGGACTGCCCCGAGCAGGGACAGGGCAGGGCTGCAGTACCGTATCAGGGTGCAAGTCATCCCCGCAACCAGCCCAAGAAACCAGCACCAAAACCCAGCAATGTCCACCACTTAGCCATTGAAGACGTGCCGGAACGCGAACCCGTCCTCACGGGTACGTTTTCTTATTTAGATCATCCCGTAGTCATACTTTTTGACTCCGGTGCCACCCATAGTTTCATAAGTCAATCTTATGTTATTAAATATCAATTGCCTATCATTCCAAATAGTTCATACTTGATTTGCTCTCTGGGTATGAAAATAACAGCTGATAAGATAGTCTATAGAGCACCATTGCAATTGGGTGGCAATCTATACCCGACTTCTCTAATTATGTTAGAGAGTCAAAAACTCTATGTCATTTTAGGAATGTCATGGCTACATCGCCATAGTGTTGTTCTTGACATTGTTACACGTGTGGTTCGGCTAAACTCTCCACTTCTTGAACCACATATTCTCATTCTTGACCGTTCGGTTCAAGAAGTCCCAGCCACATATAACACGGAAGCCACAAAACTTGAGGATATTCGTGTGGTCCGTGAATACCCGGACGTATTTCCGGATAATCTCCCGGGCATGCCACCCGAAAGGGATGTCGATTTCAAGATCGAACTTGTACCTGGGACGACACCGATATCAGGGAGACCGTACAAGATGGCTCCGAATGAGCTAGCTGAACTGAAGGGCAGCTCAATGATCTGATGAATAAGGGTTTCATTTGACCGAGTTCCTCACCATGGGGATGCTCGGAGCTGTTTGTGAAAAAGAAGGATGAAACCTTGAGGTTGTGTGTGGATTACCGACGTCTCAACGCCATCACCATCAAAAATAAATATCCACTGCCCCGCATCGATATCTTATTCGATCAACTAGTGGGTGCGAGTGTATTTTCGAAGATGGATCTTCGCTCCAGATATCACCAAATCAAGATCCGAGCGGAGGATATTCCGAAGATGGCCTTCTCGACGAGATATGGGCTGTATGAATATCTCGTCATGTCTTTTGGTCTCACCAACGCTCCGGCACATTTCATATACCTCATGAACTCAGTGTTCATGCCGGAGTTGGACAAGTTCGTGGTGGTGTTTATCGACAACATCTTGGTTTATTCCAAGTCTGAAGAAGAACACGCCGAACACTTCCATATCATGCTTCAACGATTGCAAGACCATAAGCTTTATGCCAAGTTCAGTAAGTGCGAGTTTTGGATCAGCCAAGTGCCATTTCTTGGTCATATTATTTCTGCGGAAGGCATTGCAGTTGATCCAAGGAAAATCAAACAAGTGCTGAAATGGAAGTCCCCCACATTTGTCCATGAAGTCAGAAGTTTCCTCGGTTTAGCGGGATATTATCGGAGATTTGTCCCGAGTTTCTCCAAGCTTGCTAAACCGATGACTGAATTGTCGAAGAAGGGGATCAAATATGTTTGGAGCTCAGCATGTGAAGGAGCTTTCCAAGCATTAGTGAAGCATATTACAACAGCCCCAGTGTTAGATCAACCAGATACGACCAAGCCCTTCGACGTATATTGTGATGCGTCCGGTATCGGGCTTGGCTGTGTATTGATGCAAGGAGGAAGAGTGGTCGCCTATGGCTCACATCAACTTCGTAACCACGAGAAGCACTATCCGACTCATGATCTTGAGCTCGCTGCTGTGGTGTTGGCATTGAAAATGTGGAGGCGCTATTTACTTGGGAACTTGGTGCACCTCTACACCGACCATAAGAGTCTAAAATATATATTCGCTCAAAAGGAGTTGAATATGTGGCAACAGATATGACTAGAGCTGATTAAAGATTATGAGATCGAGATTCACTACCATCATGGCAAAGCAAACGTGGTTGCTGACACCTTAAGCCGCAAATATCACGTCAACAATCTGTCCATCACTCCGCTTGAAGAGGAGGAGCCGAGTTTATACTTGGTTCCATATGGGGCATTATGTAATCTTTCTCTCGTCCCTACCATACGAGAGGAGATTATGAAAGCTCAGAAGAAAGACATGGGAATGTCGCATATTCGGAGAATAATGAAGAATGGTGAAATGAAATGCTTCCGAAGGGATGAACGGTACTCTATGGTTTAAAGACCGTATAGTGATACCCCGTGACATGAAGCTTCAGAAGAAAATATTGGACGAAGCTCATTTGTCCAAGTATTCTACTCATCTGGGCAGAAACAAGATGTACCAAGATCTAAAAACCAGGTTTTGGTGGACACGGATGAAAAGAGAAATCGCAAAGTACGTATCCGAATGTGATAGGCATGTGAAAGCCGATCATATGCGTAAAGCTGGACAGCTACAACCATTGAACATTCCGGCGTGGAAGTGGGAGGATATCGGCATGGACTTCATAGTCGGGTTACCCCTCACCTCCCACAAACATGATTCGATTTGGTTGATAGTCAATCGACTAACCAAGTCGGCTCATTCTATCCCCATACATACAAATTACGTGGACAAACAATATGCAGAGCTGCATATTGCAAGGATCTTGTGCTTGCAAGGTGTTCCTGGCTCCATTAATTCAGATCACGGTGCGCTGTTCGTCGCTCGGTTTTGGGAATAGCTGCACGTGTCATTGGGGACCAAACTGATCCGAAGCTCCGCGTATCACCCGCAGACGAATGGTCAAACCAAACGGGTGAATCTAGTGCTTGAAGACATGCTACGTGCTTGTGCCATCCACCATGGTAAAAACTGGGACAATCATTTACCATTGGCAGAGTTTTTATATAACAATGGATATCAAGCTAGCATCAAGATGGCGCCGTATGAAGCTCTCTACGGCCGGAAATGTCGCACACCACTCAACTGGTGTGAGTCTGGCGAGCGAGTTATCTACGACATTGAACTTGTGAATGAGGCTGAAGAATGAGTGCGAGTAATACAAGCCAACCTCAAGGCTTCTCAATCCCGTCTGAAAAGTTACGCGGATAAAAGACGCCGTCCTCTGCACTTTATCGGGGACCATGTTTATGTCCGTGTGTCTCCGATGAAGGGAGTTCACCATTTCGGAGTGAAGGGCAAACTTGCGCCGCGATTCATTGGTCCGTTCACCATCATTGAAAACAGCGGACCCATGGCGTATCGCTTGGAGTTACCGGCGTCACACGCGGGAATTCACAACGCATTCCACATTTCTCAGCTGAGGAAATGCCTCAAGCCCTCAGCTGAAATCCGCACCGAAGACATAGAAGTTCTCCAACCGGACCTCACATACTCGGAGTATCTGATCCGGATTATCGATGAAAAGACTCGCGTCACAAGAAACCGAACCTTATGGTTTTACAAGGTCTTGTGGAGTAACCATACCGCTGATGAGGTGACATGGGAAAGCGAGGACTATCTACAAGCAAATTATCTGGACTTGCTATCATCGTATACCTGGTAAAGTCTTCCCCACTTTGCTTTTCTTTTGGAATCTCGGTACGAGATTCTTTTTAAGGGGGGAGGGATGTAAAATCCCCAAAAGTGCTAGCAAGGAATTCAGCACATTCACACTTAAGAAAAATGAGGGGAATTAAAACTTTGAAATATAACGGTGTTAGTTCAAATCGATGATTCAAACTTCCCAAAAAACTTCCAAACATGGAGATCTAAATTCATAATTTGGGTCTCCATAATCCAAATATTAGGCCCCTCGAATTTCAGCTCATTTGGAGGGGTTCTACTAGTTGTTTGGGATTAAGAGAGGAAGCCCTCAAACTTCAATTCGAATTTCAGTTTCAAATTCAAAATCCTCCAAAGTGGCAAATTGGTTTCAAAATGTGTTACCCATATTTGAATTAGTATCCTTGCCAAAATTCAGATCATTTGAGTTTGGTTTGTTATGCTTTTGTAACAATGCAAGAGGAAAGATTCAAATTCCAATTCAAATTCAAAGAGCCAAATACATTTCAAATTCCACTCCAGAATTCAGTCCATTTGAATTTCAAAAATTCAAACCATGACTTGGTATGGAAGTATAGCTTTTAATTGTGAGTAGCTGGGGAAAATATCAGTGGAAAAAATTGAATAAAAAATGAGAGGGTGGGACCCAGTAGTCAGCCACACAAATTTCCTTAGCCGACTCTGTTTTCACCTCGGTGGGCCACCGAGCGGCTGCATGATCTGCCGGCCGACGCCGTGCCCTCCACCTTGGCTGTTTTTTCCACGTACTCAGCCTCTACTGAGCACCCTCGACACTCCACCTCGTCTCTTCATTGTGTTCCCTAGCCTCTCCCCTCTCCCGTCCGAAATCCGGCTCAAACGTTCACCCGACGGAAGAACTCTTCGGCTCATCGACGCCCGGCGAGCTCGGCGTGCTTCTCGCGCGACTGAGCCACGGGAAAGCTGCGCCAAGTCTGCCTTCTGCTTCCCGAAGCCATAAGGAGTCGCTAGCAGCGTCGGTTGGCTCCCGCGAGCTAGGTTTTCTTTCCGATATCTGGTGTTGATCACCTCTGCGCCGCACCGTCGCCCGATGGACTGACAGCATCCCCAGCTCGAACAAAAGGTTCCTGAGGTGTGTTAGGAACCCTTCTTCCTTCCCTCCAACGAGCTCCTGCTTCCCTAGCTCCGGCGCCGAGTAATTTGAAGTTTGGCGCCGGCGGTTCTTTAGAAAATTGAGAACTCTTCGGGGAAATTCTTTGTGCTCCGAGTATCTCCACGGTAGATGAGCTTAGGGTAGCTCCTTCACACGCTTGCACACCCTTCTGAAGACCTAGCAGTTCAAATGATCAAGTAGAGGTACCAGACACCGAGTTTTTGTCGCCGCCGTAGTTTTGCGGGTTCGGGTCGCCGGTGAGGTCCCAATTCCGGTGGTTTTCATGGAGAACGGGCTATAGGTCGAGGTTGTCCATGCCTCACTGGTGCTTTTGGAGCAAACCCTAGCCCGAATGCCCCCATTTCCGAGTGAGAACGAGGTCACCGAAGTGGAGCTCGACATGGCCGCCAGTGCGAGCACTGTTCCGGTCATTGTCACCCTTCCCTAACCCCACCATCATATTCAGCATGGTGTAAAACTCACAGGCGGCAAGTTTGGTGAAGCTTGGACCATGGGAACCTACTCCAGCGAGCTCTCCGGCTAGGGTTGCCGCGGGGAAAGGGCGGGCGCGAGGTAGACGAAGGAGGCTGGGGTCCCACCTGTCAGCCTATGGAATCAGCGCGGGGACCAGTTTGTGGCTGTGATCCGGTGCGGCAGCGCGGGTGAAACCCCGTGGGCTGCTGTGTGGCCGCGAGCTCAGTGGTCCGATTTAAATAGTGGGGCCCAGAACCAGAGTTTAAACTTTTCCCGAATTTCAGATTTCGGTCAAACTTTGGAACCCCATAACTTTTAGTAGGAATGTCCAAAATTTGTGAAACAAATTTTGTTGTATTCCTCTCAGTTAGTGCTTTGCACAAAAGCAGAGAATTTGATCTGAAGATCTCTGGAATTTTCTCCAAAATTCATCAGATTAAATATTTGGGAATTAATTCCAGAAGATCCCTGTTATGGAATTTCCTCAAATTAGGCTAGAAGATTGTTCATAACATTAGTGATCTCCTGTAAAAATTTGACCTTCATTGGAGTATATTCGCTAGGATAAACTCTGATCCAAAATTCAGCCTTCATTTGGAATTTTCCAATTCTAAACCGAAACTTTTCAGCATTTCATATCAACTTCAAAAATTCATATCTCCCTGTAGGTAGCTCAAAAAATTGTGAAACAAATTTTGTTAGAACCATAGAGACCTTCTATAATTATATATTCCACTTTTAGCCATGCCAAAACTTCAGATTTGGGATCAAATTCAGAGAAGCCTTGTACTTGTGGGAATTTTGGGGACCACAAGGTTCAATGAAATTTCTCCAAATTTTTCTCAGATAATCCTTATAGAGCCTAGTGTCCACTAGGAAATTCCCAAAGCCAATTAAGGAACCTAAATAGCAGTAGCTATGAATAGAAGTTTACTTCTTATACTTCATTAGCACTTATACACATATTTTGTTGCATCTCATATAGTGACCGAAGTTGAGGACACGCCGGAGCCGCTGGAAGTCCTCCCACCAGACGCTAACTTTCCTTTTGACTCACAACCAGGCAAGCCCAGGTTTACATTTAATTACCTTTTGCAAAGTTTTCATTTGTATCACTTATGTCTAGGTTGAAATGGTTGCATTAGAGTTAAGGTGATTCAAACCCCACTTGCATGACCTTTAAATCCTATGGAGGGTTGGTAGTTTACAACTCGACGAGTAGAGAATGCCATGCTAATGTTCTTAGGATCTCGGTAGAAGTCGAGTAGTTGGAATCTACTCGCGAGATAAGATTTTATCACACGGGATGGAAAAGAGTAGAGAATAGCTTAAGAAGGTGAAACTGATACCCAGCGGGGGGGGGGGGGGATAGGATGCAGTGAGCGGAGGTCTCATGTGCGTAGCCCTATTGGTGTCCATTGAGGACCGAGCCGTGTGCGGAACTGCTGGACAAGTTTGAATAGTTCCGGATGGCATACTGACATATGCCAGGAAACCGATGTAATAGGTTAACCTGGGTGCCGAGGCTTACCCAACCATTTTATAGAAGTGGGTTGAGGGTAGCAAGGTGTAAATCTGTCGGTAGGCACAGACACGCTCCACACGAGGACCTCCTGCCCATTACGGATGGACCGGTTCGGAATTTGGGTTTCCTTTGAATGGTTGCTGCATACAACAGAGTAGGAAGGTTTGAAGCACCACAGTTCTGAAAGTGGGTGTATGTGACGTGTTATCCAGGTGTCTATTGATTGCAATCACCGTCCCTCACGGTTATTTGAGTACCGCTTGTTCACTGTGCTGTGACGTAGTAAGAATTGAAAGAAGGCAGATGAATATGATGCATTGAACTACTAATGTATTGAAACCATGTATGTTGTAGATGTAGAGCTCATTAAGTTTATCTTCCACTTTGGGCATAACCACATTGTAGGAAACCGTTTCTTGTTTGATTGTAGACTTCCGATGTGAGGGCTGCCTAAGGCACATTAAACTACTGCTATAAAACTGAAAGTAAGGATTAACATTATCGTGTGTCTTTATTGCAATGTCCTTTTTCCTATATTACCAATTACTGCATGTAGAGTTTCATGATTAGGAGTATCGGTTAAGCCTTGTTGAGCCATCATGCTCACGGTTGCAATATTTGAGCTGTTGCAGGTGAGTGTTATGAGGAAGGGTCCGAGGATGAGGCGATACTCCTGTCGAGGTACACGGCCGAGCTGGAGCCCTGCACGCCGCCGTGATCGTCGTGTGAGTGTTGCTAGTGTGTAGCGTCCCCGAGCTGGATGGCTGCACTTTTGCTTAGTTGGGATGAGAGAATAGTTATGAATAATACTTCCGCTGTACATTAAGTTTGTAAAAGACTTTCACTGTTTTTATGTAAAATAAAAGTTTGTATGTTGTTCGTATTCTTTTCTTTTGTGCTGTTGGGTGTCACATCGCACGGCACCACCCTCTGCGATCCTGGAGTGGGAGGACCACGAGGTGGTCGCCACAGGTTGATAAGATAGACTGCAGTTATAAATGCCTCATCCTAAAATTTTAAAGGTATAGAGGCATTGGCAAGTAATACAGGTCCTACCTCTACAATGTGCTGGTGTTTCCTTTCAGCACCACCATTTTGTTGATGTGCATAAGGACATGAGACATGATGAATAATTCCTATCTTCGTAAAGAAGGAATTCAATCTCTCATACTCACCACCCCGATCAGCTTGAACGGTGAGTATCTTTCGGTTTAAATGTCTTTCCACTAGTTGTTGGAAGTTGTGAAAGATTTGGAAGACTTCGGATTTATATTTTAGTAAATATATCCAAGTATATCTACTAAAATCATCAATGAGACTAACATAATATTTATTACCATTGACAGATTTGGGTGCTGGTCCCCAAACATCCGAGTCAATGAGCTCAAGAGGTTGGCTTGATGTGCTGTTTGATTTTTGATAGGGGAGTTGATGACTTTTTACTCTTTGGCAGGCATCACATACAAGAGTATTGCTAGGATTATCAGAAAACAGTAATTCATTGTTTTTAAGAACATGATCAACTATGATAAAAGATGGGTGACCTAGACGACTATGCCATGACTCTGTGGATGGCTTGACTGTAGCTAAGATTCTATTATAATTTGGCTTCGCCGTGGGCTTGATGGAGCAGAGTCCTCCTTCACACTTGCCCTTAAGAATTGTATTCTCCATTGCTCAGTCCTTGATAAAAAACACCAAGGATGGTATTCAGAGGACACGTTGTTATCTCTAGCGAGCTTGTGAACCGAACAAAGATTTATTTTCGCACTAGGAATGTGAAGTACATTATCAAGATGCAAGGATTTACTTGGGGAATAAATTGAGGTATTGCCAACATGACTCATATACATACCTTTTCCATTGGCGGTACGAACTTGATCCTGGCCTTGGTATTTTACATGTGTCGTGAGCTTGTCCAACTCCCCAGTGATATGGACAGTGGCACCAGTATCTGTATACCAAATGCTATCAACTCCATATGATGGTACTGCTGCTCCAGCAAACCTCTCTTCCTTCTTGAAACCTTGATCAAACCTATGCCAACATTAAATTGCCTGTTGATTTTCTTGCCACAAATCTGACGGAATACCTTCTGACTTTGATTTGTATTGTCCGTGTTTGATTTATTTTGACCCTGTCCAGGGTTTCTATTCTGACCACAGCCAGGAAATCCCCTCTGCCTCCTCTTCCATTATTTCGCCCTCGGCCTCTGGTGGCGACATTTCCTGATGGAGAGCCGTATTGTTCTTCTCCTTGGAGCATATCCTGCCTATGATCATATCCCAATGCTTCTGAGTATAGTTCATCTACTGGGATTTGATCTATTCTTGCCATTACGGAAGAGATAAAGGGAGTGTAATCAGAATCTAAGCCATTCAAAATATATGGGACTATCTCTTCATCATCAAGCAACTTTCCAGTGTATTCTAACTCGTCTGCTAATCCCTTCATCTTAGAGAAATATTGAGACATAGTCATTGTTCCTTTCTTAGTGTTTGTCAATGCAAACCTCAGGTTGGTGATCTTTGCTCGGGATTGAGAAGCATAAGATTGTTGAAGAGGCTTCCATGCTTCGGCCGAGGTCTCCTTGGTTGCCACATGTGCTAAGACTTCCCTTGACTGGGAGTTCAACAAATATGCTAGCACTTGTTGATCCTATGCTATCCAGGTTCCATACTCTCTGGCGGTGGCTTTGCATCTTCATCAAGGTAGTGCATTGATTGTGCACCCCTTAATACCGGGGGAAACTGAGTTTTCCATAGTAGGAAATTTTCTCTCGTAAGCTTCTCCGCAACCGGCGGTCCCAGCGCCGAAAGAATTGTCGCTGACATCGAGCTCACCGATGTTGAACTCGTCGACGTCTTTGCTGGATGTTTAGAGGTTGTCTCTGATTACCATGAAAGAATATGTTTTGGGAATTGTTGACACCCTTAGGTGTCGATGATGTTTATTTATATCCGAGTACCGTAGACAATTGAGTATGATTACATTGAGTTTGAATTCTATTCTATCTCCAAGGATCTGAAGCTGATTCTATGGTTATAACCGCACTCTATATATAAAAGGATATAATATACTTCTAATATGGGTAATAATAAATAGAGTGGATTGAGTGGAAAATAAACTAATTTTTACTTCAATCACCCTTAACCCACTCCGAATGGAGAGTATTCAGCTGTATCCAAACAAAGCCTAAGGGATAAAATCATCCCTCAAATGCTGTTCCCCGTTTTACCAGCAAGCCGAGGATATTGAAGACATGGATGATGAAGGCAAGGATGAGGATGAAAGATGAGGATGAAGCTGTACTCTGTTGTGCACTGAATATAAATTGTTTAAACAACAGTAGCACTAGGTAACAATCTGGAGCTGCTGATCCTTGCTGAAAAGTATGCCTTCTTGGTCATATTGTTGATCCTTGCTGAAGCTGAAGCTGCTGCATTTATTTTCTTTGACCTTAGCAGAAAACGCCCAGACCCCACATGTGTGGGAGCCTTCGGTACTGGGTACACACTTTTACCATAGCAGAAGAGTGAGTACTCAGGTTGCTGGTAGTTTGAGAACTGCTGATACTACTATGTAAGTATCTTTTTATTCCCTCGATTTACTATAGCTGTCCATTGCAGGAAATTCCTACGGACAAGACACATAACTTTGATGTTATGTATGACTTTCTGAAGGAAAACTAGGAGATCGCAATATGGGTTTCCCTAGTTGTTGTTCTGAAAGTAGGGGATGAACACTCAAATCTGGCATATTCTGATCATAAGTTCTCTTTTCTAATTTCTGATGACGCACTATGCATTTTGTTCACCCATGGTATTAAAGCATGGGTGCTCGATGTATTGAATTGAAATGTATGGATACTTGCCTGATGCATATTTTGTTCTCCCATTATGTTTATGGTACCCTGCTCACTTTGTACAATTATAGCTAATGCACATTCTTGCGTCAAACTATTTTTTATGCCTTCCGTTGAAATTATGCAATTCCATTTTACAATTTTCCATGTTGCGGGATATTTTTTGAAACTGATAAACAGTACTGTTGCAATTTAGAAGTCTAAAGAAAAAGTTTATAACACCAACCAAGTCATTGTCCCGAGCACCTTGGGTAGTCTCTAAATGAAAGATTGAAATGAAATAATATAAATATGTGATAGTTTATATAAAGGACGGATTTAGAGTACGATTGACGGCGGAAACTGTAAAATATAGGAAGAGATCTTTTAGAGGATAATTTAAATGGATGTGAATATTCTGTTAGTATATGAATTAATGTAGAGTACCAATGGTGCGGATAGTCTTAGATGCTCATGATAAGCCATGTTCGAGCATGGGTCAGGTGAGGAAAGCCAACTAGTTGACCAACATCCCTAAGCAACCTGCTGTTGAATCAAATAAGCATTTCACCATGATGAGAATGTATCAGAAGTCAGACATTCATAGCTCAAAAAAAAAGAAACTGGACATTCATGTAAGTAATTTAGACACATTGAGAAACTATCATAAAATTGTACACTGTTCATTAGTAATTTAGAAGTAGCAAGGAGAATATCAAAATACAGAGAGTTAACTAGATGCTGCACATGAGAAATGAAATCAAATTGGGCACCATGCATGTCCTAATACCTTCATGTAAGCTACAAACGGAAAATCAGTAAGGTGGACACATGTGCTGGAGTTATCGATTTAATAAAGCTTTCTTGCTTGATAGTAGTGAAGAACTGAACTTTTACCACAGATATCCTTCTTCCGACATGTTTGTTATTGGAAACTTCCATTATTAGACTTTGATTTTTTGAACTTTTCTATCCATCATTTATTTTAGCATTAAGCGTTTGAGTAACAATTTTTTCCTCTATTTTCAAAGGCAGCTTAATGTTTTTGTGTAAATGATTAAATGTTTTGCTTAGTGGTGTACAAAATGGTGACCTGACATTCTTCGGAATGTTGAATGTTAGCGCAATATTTTACACAAATTGTTGATCGGCACTTTTTATAATTGTTGACCTAGCATGTTTTTCTAAGCTAATTTGTATAAATTTCATATATTGGAATTTATGTAAAACTTTAATAAACGTTTTCTAAATATGGAATGAAAATTTTAACGAATGTGGATCAACCATTTGGCATCTCGCTCACGTGTTGGGAGGCAAGGTGGGTGACAATGAGAGGTAGAGGTGGATAGGGGTGTCTAGTGTGGAGGAAGAGAAGAGAGTAAGTAGCTTGCAAAAGAGGAAGGAAGAAACGAGCTATGAGGAAAAAAAGGGATAAGAGCTTTGGTCTTAGGAGGTATGTTGTTGACTAAAGCCTGTTTTGGTGAACTTTGATTTTGCCCAAGTGCCTAACCAATCAGATCGTATCACCAAACATAGAGATCTTTCGTCTTACTTTTTTGGACTGAATCTGATGCATATCTCGACAAGTTAACAATAATTAACGAAAATATATCTGTGAAACGCTGAAAGCTGAAGGTAGTGGCATAATATATATATATATATATATATATATATATATATATATATATATATATATATATATATATATATATATATAGACTAGATGATTGGTTTTCACAGACACAAGAGTTGGATCCAGTGCAAGTTGAATGTTTTAATTTAAGATGGTTCGTCATGCATGATCCATCACACAATTAGAATCCCCTCAAAGTAGCAAACAAAATAAAAGGACTACTGATCAACCAAGTTCACTTTAAGTGTTCAGATCGAATCTTAAGGCCCCCTTTGGCACAGCTCCCAGCTCCAGATTCTTTTGATTCACTTCTGATTCTCTGGGGAAGCTGATTCTCTTGATTCTCCATGTGAATCAGAATCTGTTATACAAAATCGTTTGGTAGAAAAACAGATTCTTGATTATTGCAAAAGAAGTGTTTGTATGAAATGACTATATTACCCTGAACCCTGCTTTTTGTGTTCAAAGACATGTACAGATATTTTATATAGTATGTATTCGTATCGAGATAAATATGCACCATGTTCCACTACTATAATAAAAAACATAACGAATGTTCAAACTACTTTATCTTGAAATCGCACTTGCTAACTCATCACGAAACCTATCCATATTCCTACTACTAGATGTTGTCGTGGTTGTGTCTGATGCACTATGAGGGGCATGTCGCCTATATCTTGTCGGAATAATAGGCACAAAATCAGGGTCTCGATCACATTTATGAAAATCCTCATCAAGCGCATTATTCTCACGAATGAAATTGTGTAGGCATAATCATCATCAGCATGACACTCCTCATCATGTGCAATTTCAGCATCCGAAGACTGAGGTGCAACACCAGTTGTAGGTGCCCAGTGGTCATCTCCTGTATTCCGAATGTCCTCAAACATGATAATCAATTGGTCTTCATGTGCAAGAGGTCTGTCTTTAAACTTTGCAATGCCTTTGTATTGTTGTATTACAGAAGAAATTATAATATGGCATATAACATAAGATCATATGGCATATTGAACATGAAAATGAGCCATATATATTTTGTACCTTGTTTGCTTTCTTCCACCAATCATCCGGTGCTTGGTATGTCTTCTTTATAGGGTCCAAACCAATACCAGCCTCCATCTCCAATCTTTTCCAATGGCTATAATATTTTCTCAACTTATCCCATTTATTCTTGAATTGCATTTTAGTGTACGACAGCCCCGTCTTCTCTTTGAACTTATCCAAGACATTTTGATACCCAACTCTATTCAAATGGGTACCAGAACGATTGTGTGCTGTCACTTGTTCGCCAAACAATTCACAAAATATCCTAGTATTTTCCTCATTCCAATCTGCACTATCAACTTTATCTGCCATCTCGCTGTCCACAATCATTTTATTCACTCATATCAACATACAAGATGGTAAAAAACCAATCACAATTCAATCTAACAGTTTATTTTTTCACTCAGGCACTGAAATCTAACAGTTAAATTTATATTGCAACTCTGTAGTTGAAAACTATACAAGCAGACACAAATTGCAAGCGAAGGTGTGATGCCGGAGACGGTTTTACCTCTAAGATGGGCCAAATGGTGCAATGCCGCACGGGATTCACAGGGATCAACGACCTACGGCAACAAAAATCAACTTCAACTCATCATACATCAGTGGCCGAGAAGAAAATGACATCAAATCGCCGAGTTCAGAATAGGGATCCAACACAAACCTTCACGGGAGGACAAACTCAATCCTTTTTTTGGATGAGAAGAATTCGCTGCGCCCAAACGAAGGAGAAGATTTATAGGAGGAGAAGTCTCACCGAAGACGCAGCTCGGCTTCGGAATTGGGGCCGGCACAGACCTATTCGGTGATTGAGATCCAACCCTAGCCGCCGCCTCGAAGTCGACCGAACCGGAGTCGGCGACGAGTCAGGCGCCCAAAGGAAGGAGAAGAGGAACACAGGAGACGCGGCTCCACGACGGAATCAGGGCCGGCGGTGACCGATTCGGTGGAGGAGATCCAACCCTAGCCGCCGCCTCGAAGTCGACCGAACGGAGTCAGGGACAAGTTGGACGCCCAAAGGAAGGAGAAGAGGAACGCCGGAGACGCAGCTCCATGACGGAATCGGGGCCGGCGGTGACCGATTCGGTGGAGGAGATCGAACCCTAGCCGCCGCCTCGAAGTCGCCCAAAGCTGCGTCGGGGAGGAGTCGGGGAGGAGCCGGGCGCTTTCGGTGCCAAAGTGGTGGGGGTGCGGGTAACACCCGGTTTTTCCCAGTGACAATGCGGGTAATTTTTTTGAAACATAAGGCGAGGTTCATATTTTGCTGGTTGAGAAGCTGTTTTCAGGTGCGGGGAAGCTGGTTTTTTTGGCTTCATGGTCCCTTCACAAAAACTAGAATTGATTCCCCCTGATTCATTCTAGAATCTGTTGCCCAAAGCACCGGTTTGGGACAGCTCCTCGGATTCTCACCAAGAATCAGAAGATGGGAGCTGTCCCAAAGGGGGCCTAAGTAACTAACTTATTTGGACGATATCCAGTGAGAACTCAACTTGTGAAGTTATGTATACATGCAGCAGTTTGGAACACATTTGGAAATTATCCACTTCAGATAGTGTCTTTTTCCATTAAAATGCTATCTACTGTTTGTAGTGATCGGAGTGACCACATCTTCATCTCAAATCCGCTATGTTTCTTCTTCTGAATTTGGTTTGTTGCATATTTGATCAGATCAGAGACGTTCATGAGAGTATATAGTATAAAGCTGAAGTTGTGACATGGAGCTTTTTGGAAACATAAGTTGGTGCATGCCGGTATGGGTAGATGCCAAAGCAATAAAACAAGCAGCACCAAAGAGAGATGTGGATGCCTGCAACTCTTTGTTTCCTTTTGAAGGGTGTGAACCTGAAGTTCTGCGATCCAGTTCAGCCAGGACATGCTTTTGCTGCTGCTCGTACACATTGACCTAACGACACATCGCATTCAGATAAATGTCAAAGCCCGCTCTTGTTGGTGCCCCCAGTTCACGCACGCACAATATATGCATGCTGTGCACGCCACTGGAGGACAAGAAGACCCACTTCACACCTACCTATTTAGCAATGTAACAAGCAATGCAAGTGTTTTTGTTTGTTCTATACGTGCCAATCTCTCGCAGACAGAAAAAAATCTAGTGCCTAATACACTGAAAATAATCTTGTCAAAATTTTACTAGGGATTTAAAAACGCCATCATTTTCGCAAGCATTTCGGTTTTATGGTAGGATAGATATCTGCATCGTTCCACATGAAAGCCGATTAACTCAAGGCAATGACTTTACTAGAGACGGATATGGCAAGTCCAAGGTACAAAAGACGGCCGATATGGCCTGTACTTGTTCCTATCATACTCATATTGTCTAACACTTATGCCAGGCTGAACGTCAGAGCTAACCATTTGGATGAACATTCAGGTTGAAACAAAACATTGTGAAGACGGAAGTTGGTAAACCCTGATTGAAAACATGAGCATACTGCAAAGTGGTTGGAACGTTGAGTACCCCAATGATGTAAATCAATCTTGATGTGTCTGATACATTGTTGGTATACTAGATTCGTCGAGAGATAAAAACACACCAATGTTATTGCTGCAACATTTATAAAAACCTTGTATTTAGCTTTAGCAAAGATAAAGTGGATTGATGTTTAGAAGAACATGAAACCAGATTAAAACCCAAAAATATAGCATAACCAAAAGTAAACAAACGAGTACCAGGACACGCTGCCCAGTCAACATTAGAGTAAGCAACTAGAATTGTAGACGAAGAACGGTGAAGCTAAAGGCCAAGTGTCATTAAAATAGTGATACACACATATTACAAGCTTAAATAAGCCTCACGAGAATCATGCATACAAAGACAGATCTATTGCACATTATAAGCAATTTCTAGACAAGTGAACGTGAGATACTGGAGAGCATCGTAATACCTCGGTACTAAGTAACATCAGAACTAGGGGTCCATCAGCTGATAACTTGGCACACGTGTAAATAGATGTGGTGTATGGCTTGCAGAGGAACATAATCAAGAATCTCTGGGATGTAATGGCACTGAGGGAGAAACATCCCATGGATGTTCCAAGTGACTGTCATGCCAGAAAATGATAAAGACTGTCAAGCTCATTCATAGTAAATTCTACTGTGAGTGTATCAATAATATGAAAGAGAAAAGATACAAAAGATGTTGTGAGGATGATGCCATCAACATTAAGTAACAAATAAGCCATATCCTAGCTAGAACAGAACATGAAAAGAGACGTGTCGGGTTTGGCACCACTGAAAGCAAGAGACTCCATAGAAGAAGCCAATCTGCTATACCACACTCGAGACGGCACGGGCAGGAGTAGAGGTGGGACTTGGGCCGGGGCCAAATCCGGTCGGGCCGAAGCACGACGGGCCGGGACGGCCCAGGCACGAAAAAGGCACGAAATCATTTCGGGCCTGGCCAGGCCGGGCCGGGCTGGAAAGAAATTTGGGGCCGTGCCGTGCCCAGATTTGGCGAGGTCGGGTGGCTCGGCACGAAATAGAATTTTGGGCCATGCTCGGGCCGGCACAACCTGAAATGAGCCCGTCGGCACGAAATGGCCCATTGGCCCGTATTAGCCCAAAAATATGATGATTCAAAATAGCCCACATGCCTGTCCCATTAGGTTAGGTTTAGACCCCGCTCCGCCCGCCAGCGTCGCGCTGCCCGCCCGCCCACACCTGCCAGCGCCATTAGGGTTAGGATTTTTTTGGATCTTTTGGATTTTACTGAACTTTTAACACAATAAACGGGCTTTGCAGGGCCTCAAAAGAACAGAAAGTCGAAAAGCAGCGGATTATGTGGCTCCTAGCCCCTAAGACAACCTTGGACGCAGGACTAGACCTACTTGTCGTTGTATCGCGCTTCATTTTATTCCTCCCTTTCCTCTTCTACTTATGACGGTCGTGAAGAAAGCAAAAGTGAGTACGGAAGGTCACTACAGGGATTCGAGAAAGCAAGAGTGAGTACGGAAGGTACTCAGCAAGCCCTAACACTACTCAAGGGGACGTGTTTCATGCAAGGGGGTCGTAGCAAGGCAAGGCTATACAGCTTAAAGTTGCCGAACAGCATTCACGCAGAGTCTCTTTTGAAAGAAGCTTTTGCAAAGCAAAAGGGAGTAACACTACAGGGATTCGAGAAACTTACGACGGCTAAGGCCGTCGTAATTAAGTCATAAACCGTCGTAAGTTAGCTACTTACGACGGTATTTCTTTAATTACAATGGTATACAGCCGAGGTAATTACCCGATCGTAAATAATGTAACTTACGACGGCCCAAGGCACGTTACTTATGACGGTTCTGGTGACCGTCATAAGTAACAGAGGCTAACTTACGACGGTTCTGGTGACCGTCGTAAGTAACAGAGGCTAACTTACGACGGTTCTGGTGGTCGTCGTAAGTAACAGAGGCTAACTTACAATGTCTTCTGGGCAGTGGCCGGTACTCAGCAAGCCCTAACACTACTCAAGGGGCTGTGTTTCATGCAAGGGGGTCGTAGCAAGGCAAGGTTATACAGCTTAAAGTTGCAGAAAAGCATTCATGCAAAGTCTCTTTTGAAAGAAGGTTTTGCAAAGCAAAAGGGAGTAACACTATCCTGATTTTAGTTGGTGGGACCTCAGGGAGTTGAGCTCCGCCAGTTCCCTAGTTTTAATCGAACGTTCAAGCCCACGGCTTTACTAGTCCCGGCACACAGCCGTATTATCCAAAACACGGCAAACACTGCCACCCATCCACTTCAAGGAATCATACTAAGGCTAATCAACAAGACCTCAGAACATAGTGTGTCAAGACCGTGACAACGGTTATCCTGATTTTAACACTCTACGGAGGTTGTACACTTTACCCATAGATCATGCACTCCTAGCAAGGGAGTAGCGTAACGTTCACATGATCTTCCCCGAGTAACCCCAAAATCACACCTCCGGACGCACCCAGGGACTATTTGAGCAATTACTTTCCCAGCCGGATCCTGGGTAATGACTCCCCCTGTGTCTTTTTCTGGTCTCCCGTGCCCTACTGACCGTTAGATGGCTTTTGTGGAAGTCAATAAGAAGGTAGAGGGAGTCCTGCCCATACAGGTTATGTGGTTGTACGGAATCACTATGACGAGATCATGTGAACCGGTCCTTATGTTGGTGAGGCGGCTCCATCAAGTCCACGGCAGGTGGACTATACCAAAGCACACTACTCAGTCACCATATCCCGCCTCAACCGTCCCTTTTTCCGACTTCACCCTACACCAGTTGTATGAGACAATTCCCTCAACCCACCTCCTAACTCACACCACCAAGACACCTTTCGACACTTTTTGCAAATCCGATGAGTAGTTGCAGTGAGTTGCGATGGGAACATCGCATGGGTCCCTAAGCATTCTATTTTTAAGGAAACTCACACATCATCACATTATAGTGTGATGATGGGACCATAGGGCATCAAGGAGGTAAGTTATCAAGGCCAAGGAGGAGTTTGTGGTACTTCACATGTCAAGCACTTGACTGTCACTATGTAGATATTCTGGCCTTGGGTGATGAGAGATAGTGTGCTACTTGCTAGAGTAACGGCTAGCTGATGTCATCGATCTACGTTATTGAAGAGCAAGTAGCCACCATCATATCATCTTCACAAAGTTATGAGACTATCACGTCGGCCGGACTGCTTACATAGTGATGCTACCACTAGTCAAGTGGGTCTTAGCTACCACAACATTTAGAATAATCACGGAAAAGCATGCATGGTGAAACAGGTTATCAGGGCAATTTTGCAAATTCATAGGAGCAATCATGATCAAGGATGTTAGAGCTTGCCTTCAAAAGCCTCTAGGAATTTCTCATAATCTGGGTCTTCGAGTTCCTCGTTTGCTATTAGTACGTAAATTGCTCATATTAGTGTCGAACCCAAGAGAGTCCAAGAAACTCGAGTAAAATCACAGTAATGCGGCTGCAGGGGTTCTTAACAACAAGCATGTATAATTTGGGCTTGGATGGGGTGGTGTCATCGGCCGGAGGGCCTCACCCTCTTTCCTTTCATCGTTACTTAATTAATTGGGTTAGCACGATCACTGTCAGTTATAATGCCCTAAAATTGTTTTTAGTCATTACCCACTTGTTACTATCCTCTAGTGACTAATTCCTATTTTAGAAAAAATTTCTGGAATTTTTTTGTACCCGGAAATGCCTTTTTTCAAGTTTCCGTGTACACTATCGGGTGTCCCTAGCATTTTTCCTGCGTAGAGGTCCACGTGAACCAGGTCCACAGGGGTGTTCTGAACAACACCGTATGGACCAGGCTGATGTGGCTATGAGGTGGACGTTGACTAGGCTGCCATTTTGGCAAAAGTGCCGAGTTGGCCGCCAACTCACCTGCCACGTAAGCGATGGTCCCAAGGGGCTCAGGAGGTTTGTGACTGTGCCGCCACATGTGCAAGTTTGATGATGTGGCGTGCCATGCATACACCACAGGTAGGCCACAGGGGCGCTGTTGGTACTCTACAGAACGGGTACCCCGCCTCCCTGCTGAGTCGGGCCCCAACATAAGCCACGTGCCCTAGGCCCCATGGCCATCCCTGGGGCTACCGCGTGCGCTTGAGCTCCGGAGCTCACACTTGCCCTGGGCTCCGGCTTGAGCCTCCCCGTTGAGGTGAGGTCCGGAGCTGCCACGTGTCCCCGGCTCCGTGCCACCTCCTTGAAGAGGACAGCACCGGGGCTGGCACGTGTCCTGGGCTCCGACCTAAGCCTCCCCGCTGAGGAGTGGTCTAGAGCTGACATGTTTCCTCCTGCTCCGAGCCACCTCCCCTTTGAGGACAGCTCCGGTGCTGACACCTGTCTCGGGCTCCGGTCCGAGCCTCCCCGCTGAGGATAGCTCCGGTGCTGACACGTGCTCTGGGCTCCGGTCCGAGTTCCACGCTAAGGATAAGGTCCAGAGCCGCCATGGGTCCCCAGACACTAAGGCCCATGGATAAGGGCTCCAGAGCCGCCACGTACCCCACAGTCCTTCGTGAGCCGTGGGTCGATGAAGTCAAGAAGGAAGTGCCCTGTCAGGCTTCGCATTCAAGGCTCGCGGCTTCCTGAGAAGCTTGGCGCACTACGCACGCCTCCGCCCCTTGCCCGTTCGCCATTACAGTGACAAGACGGGATGGCGTGGTGTGACAGCAGTACAATGCCGCCCAAAGGCACTAGGCCGACCAAACAGGGCGAGGAGACACAGCGACAAGATGGCGTATTCATCATCACCTGACATGCGGTCAGGGGCGCTCGGTGCGCCAGACGGAGGGACTTAACTCCCCCGGCGGCCACTCTACTCAGAGGATGAAGCGCTAGATCGTGTATAGGATACTCAAAGCTTTGGGGCCGCCTGTCGGGCCATAGGACTCATTGTAACCACTCCGGCCTTGAACTATAAAACGACAGGGGTGACCACCCGACAAACTGTTCCGACTCCACGCCCTCAAGATCACACGACACACAAGAGCTCATGCTCAAGCAATAGAACAAGCACACCCGTGGACGTAGGGTATTAAGCTCCGGCGGCCCGATCCTAGTGTTTATCCCTCCCTTGAGCCCGGGTCGTGAAGGGCGCCAAGCCCCCTCTGGAAAAAAAAGAACCTCGTGGGCTGCTTCCGAGCAGGCCGGGAGGAGTGTCGCAGCTCACACTTCGACATTTGGCGTGCCAGGAAGGGGGGTTTTATGTGCTCTCCTCGCGACCATGGTGAACATCACTTCACATGGCGAGCCATCTCGCCCAGCTCGCCGTCATCTCCATGAGGGAGATGATGGGGCTACCCCCCGCTCTAGAGCGGGCAGGTCTGGCCATGCTGGCGGCCAAGCGGCCAGCACACTCTGTGTGATGTACGTGGGTTCTTCCGATGTCTCGGCCAGGCGAGCCATCAAGACCCTCCTTTGAGCAGTGGCAGCGGACACCCCCGTCCCGGGACTGGCGCCATATTGCAAATGGTTGGAGACGCCGATCAGCTTTGACGCCTCTGACTGCCCCAAGAACATGGTAGGCACCGGGCAGCAGCCTCTCCTCGTTGCCCCAACCATTTCCAATGTGAAGCTCTACCACGTGTTGATCGATGGCGGGGCGGCCATCAGCATCGTCAGTCTTGCAACTTTCAAGAAGCTGCAGATCCCTATGTTCCAACTTACCCCCTCGAGACCATTCTCGGGGGTAGGTCAGGACCCCATCTTCCTGTGCGGTAGTATCTCCCTCCCAGTGATATTTGGAACGCCTGAGAACTATCGTACGGAGAGCGTCGTCTTTGACGTTGTGAAGGTCAGCCTCCCCTTCAATGCCATAATCGGCAGACCAGCTCTGCTCCGGTTCATCACGGTAGCCCACTACCGCTACCTAGTCTTGAAGATGCCAACCTTGAGTGGCGTCCTCAAGATTCGTGTGGGGACCACCCCGTGGTTCACCCACTCCAAGATCGCATAGGGTGGTGCCGTGCGATGCGGCACCCAACAGCACATACGAACAGATTAGAGAACAACATACAAACTTTTATTTGATATAAAGCAGCGGAAGTCTTTTACAACATATAACTATACAGCGGAAGTAATGTACATTAGTAGCCTCTCATCCTAACTATGCAAAGTGCAGCCGTACAGCCCGGGGATGCTACACGCTAGCAGCATGGAACCGGAGAAATCACGGTGGCGTGCAGGGCTCCATCTCGGCCGTGTACCCTGACGGGGGCATCGCCTCATACTCGGAACCCTCCTCATAGCTCTCACATGCATACAGCTCAAATATTGCAACCGTGAGCACGATGGCACAGCAAGGCTTAACCGTCTAGCCTAGGAATGGAACTCTACATGCGGGGATGTGTATGATAGGAAAAAGGCATTTGCGACAAAGACACGCCTATAAGTTGATCCTTACTTTCAGTTTCTATAGCAGCAGATTCATGTGCCTTAGGCAGCCCTCACATCGGAAGTCCACAATCAAACAAGAAACACTTTCCTCTGATGTGGTGATGCCCAAAGCGGAAAGAAAACTTAATTAGCTCTACATCTACAGCAGACATGGTTTCCAAAACATTGATCTATCATCACAGCATATTATCATTCAACTGGCTTACTTCACTTCTTACTGTGTCACGAAACAGTGAACAAGAGGTACTTAAATAACCGCGAGGGACGGTGATTGCAATCAGGAGACACCCGGACAACACGTTGCATACACCCACTTTCAGAAGCGTGATTCCACACCGCTTCCTACTCTGTTGTATGCAACCACCTTTCAAAGGCAACCCAAACACCGAACCGGTCCATCCGTAACGGGCAGGAGGTCCCTGCGTGGAGGGTGACTGTGCCCACCGGCAGATTTACACCTTGCTACCATCAACCCACTCCTATTTACGGTTGGGTAAGTCTCGGCACCCAGGTTAACCATTTACATCGGTTTCTGCTTATGTCAGTATGTCATCCGGTACTATTCGATTCTTGTTCAGCAGGCCCGCACACGACTCGGTCCTCAATCGACACCAACAGGGCTACGCACGTGAGACCTCCGCTCACTGCTTCCTATCCCCCCTGCTGGGTCTCATTTTCACCACTCTTAAGCCATTTTCTATTCTGACCAAACCGTGTGATAAACCTTCCCTCGCGAGTAGATTCCAACTACTCGACTTCTACCGAGGTCCTAAGCATATTAGCGGAGCCTTGTCTACTCGTCGGCTTTGTAAGCTACCCAACCCTTCATAGGATTTAAAAGGTTATGCAAGTGGGGTTTCAATCACCTTAACTCTAATGCAAACATTCACCCTAGACATAAGTGATACAAATAAAGAATTTTATAAAAGGTACTTAAGTGCAAAAAACCGGGGCTTGCCTGGTTGCGAGTTAAACGGAAATTTAGCTTCAGGTGGAAGGACGTCCAAAGGCTCCGGTGCGTCTTCAACTTCGGTCACTATTATGAAATGTAATAAAATACATGTGTAAGTATTAAGGATTTATGAGAATTGGACTTCTATTCATAGCTATTGCTATTTAGAATCCTTAATTAGCTTTGGTATTTTTACAGGGGATACTAGACCCTCTAAGGATGATCTGAGAAAAATTTGGAGAAATGTCATTGCACAATGTAGTCTTTAAAATTCCTACAAGTACAATGCTTCTCTGAATTTTGAGCCCAATTCAGGAGCTTTGACATAGCTAACAGTGGAATATATGATTAGGGTAAGTCTCCCTGGTTCTAACAAAATTTGTTTCACCATTTTTGGAGCTACCAACAGAGAGATATGAATTTTTGAAGTTGGGCAGGAGTTCTGAAAAGTTTCTGTTTAAATTTGAATTTCCAAATAAAGGCTGAACTTTGGAGGGCAATTTATCCTACCAAATGAACTCCAATGAAGCTCAAATTTATACTGGAGATCAGTTACTATAAAAAGCATTTGCTGCCCAAATTTTGGAATATTTCATAAATAATTGCTCCGGTAATAAATCCATAAAGGATTTATTAAAACAATTCTACAGAAATTCCTGTGCATTTTCATAGCCTAGAGTTGGTTTCTCTGTGATGTACTCCTCATGGAGACTCCAACAAAATTGGTATCACCCGTTTTGGAGTTTTCTACACAAAGTTATGGATTTTTCAAACTTGAATAGCTCTCTGTTTGAAACCTACACAAAGACTTAACAGGGGGGCCAGTCATCAGGTCCTTCTTCAACCTCCCGCCAGAGACGCGCGTGCACACCAGCACAGATCGTGGCGTGTCTAGTTCTCCCTCATTTCTCCACCAAATTAGATCCAGTTTTGCCCTACATGCTCCTTGGAACATGGTGCAGCTGCCGGGCAAGGTTTCCACGCATGAAAACGGCCGAAAACAGGTTGGCACCGGTGGGGCGGCTCGGGAGCTCGGCATCAACGCGTTCTGGTGCGTCAGAAGCTTCTCCCGGCAAGATACCTTGTCCTAAAGCATCACCAACGATCGGGGAACATGGAACGCATGCTAAACCTTGCAGCAAACGGCCGTAAAATAGGGTTCACCGGAGGACCGACCCGTTTTTGCCGCCACCGGCAATTTCTCATCGCCCGGGGCATGGGATGGCTGGTTTAACCCATGCTTTGGCGTGAGAGGGTGCTAGGATCACTAGTTTCTGTGGCTTGAATTGTAGAACCGATGATCAACCACGTTGGATGAATTTGCAGTTTTGGTTTGGGGCGGTTCTTCACGTGTACCGGCGCCAAAACTCAAATTCCGGCGAGACAGCGACGGGGAAGGGTAAGGGGACTGCGATAGCATGACCTACACACCTTGGTGCACCTTAGGGAGGTGTTGGACATGCGGGGGAGGCGTTGGAGTGGCTGGAACGCGAGGAGCAGTGAGGGTCGGCGTGCTCTGTCTTCTCCCGGTGAAGAAAAGCTCGGGCACAGCGAGGGGAGCTCGGGGATGAGCTGAGGAGCGGTGGAGCACGTTGAGGAGGCGCCGGTGCAGCTCCTGGGTGGCTCAACCAGTGCTAGGGGTGGTGGAAGGCTGCTGAACAGCGAGCACCGAGGGTTGCTGGTTTCTCCCATGAGCGCTCGAGCGAGGAGCTGAGGAACGCTTCGGTTGGAACGTGGAGAAGAGAAGAAATGCACTTGTGCTGATGCCTTGATCACCCACGAGCTGACTTTGGGAGCAAGCGAGGCAAGCAGCTCGGTGGCAAGCAGTGCAGCTCCGTGGCGTACCGTGATCACCCGAGAGAAGCAAAAACAGTCGGTTGTGTTGCATGTGTGGCTGACAAAGGGGTCCCACCACCTCTAATTTCTCAATTACTTTCCACAGATATTTTTACCCCAGCAACTCAACATTTAAGGCTAAACTTTCACACCAAGTCATGGTTTAAACTTTCTGAATTCAAATGATTTGAATTCTGGTGTGAAAGTTTGAATTGTATTTGACCATTTGAATTTGAAATGGAGTTTGAATTCTCCATTTTGTATTGCCCCAAAAACATAGCAAACCAGCTCCAAAGTTTCCAATTTTTGGCATGGATGCCCATTCAAATGTGGAGAACACATTTGTGGAACCAAATTTGCAAATTGAGGGAGTTGGAATTTGAAACTGAATTTGAAATTCAGATTAGAGGGCTTCTCCTTTTAATCCCAAACAAATATTGAAACTCCTCCAAACGAGCTGAAATTTGGAAGGGTGAATATTTGGACTATGAAGATCCAAGCTGTGCATTTAGATCTCCAAGTTTGGAAGTTTTTGGGAAGTTTGATTCACAACTTTGAACTCACACCGTTATAATTCAAAGTTTTAATTCCCCTCATTTTTCCTAAGTGTACATGAGCTGAATTTTTTTGCTACCACTTTTTGGGGATTTTACATCCCTCCCCCCTTAAAAAGAATCTCGTCCCGAGATTCCAAAAGAAATGCAAAGTGGGGAAAACTTTACCGGGTATACGATGATAGCAAGTCCGGATAATATGTTCGAAGATAGTCCTCGCTTTCCCATGTTGCCTCATCCGCGGTATGGTGGCTCCACAAGACCTTGTAGAACCATAAGGTCCGGTTTCTTGTGGCGCGAGTCTTTTCATTGATAATCCGGATCGGATACTCCGTGTACGTGAGGTCCAGTTGGAGAACTTCTATGTCTTCTGTGCGGATTTCAGCGGAGGGTTTGAGACACTTCCTCAGCTGAGAGATGTGGAAAACGTTGTGAACGCCTGCGAGTGACGCCGGTAAATCCACACGATAGGCCACGGGTCCGCATTTTTCAATGACGGCGAACGGACCAATGAACCGTGGCGCAAGTTTATCCTTCACTCCGAAACGGTGAACTCCCTTCATCGGAGACACACGGACATAAACATGGTACCCGATGTCGAAATGGAGAGGGTGGCGTCTTTTATCCGCATAGCTCTTCTGACGAGATTGAGCAGCCTTGAGATTGGCTTGTATTACTCGCACTCGTTCTTCAGCCTCATTCACAAGTTCGATGCCGTAGATAACTCGCTCGCCGGACTCGCACCAGTTGAGAGGTGTGCGACATTTCCGGCCATAGAGAGCTTCATACGGCGCCATCTTGATGCTAGCTTGATAGCCATTGTTGTAAGAAAACTCCGCCAACGGCAAATGATCATCCCAATTCTTGCCGTGGTGGATGGCACAAGCGCGTAGCATGTCTTCCAGCACTTGGTTTACCCGTTCAGTTTGACCATCCGTCTGCGGGTGATACGCGGAGCTTCGGATCAGTTTGGTCCCCAATGATGCGTGCAGCTGTTCCCAAAACCGAGCGACGAACAGCGCACCGCGATCTGAAATAATGGAGCGGGGAACACCGTGCAAGCATAAAATTCTTGCAATATAAAGTTCCGCATATTGCTTGGCCATGTAACTTGTATGTACGGGAATGAAATGAGCGGACTTGGTTAGGCGATCGACTATTACCCAAATCGAGTCATGCTTGTGAGATGTGAGAGGTAATCCGACTATGAAGTCCATGCTGATATCCTCCCACTTCCACACCGGAATGTTTAAGGGTTGCAGCTGTCCGGCTTTTCGCATATGGTCGACCTTCACACGCCAACACGTATCGGATACGTATTTTGTGATTTCTCTTTTCATCCGTGTCCACCAAAATCTGGTTTTAAGATCCTGGTACATCTTGTTGCTGCCCGGATGAATAGAATACTTGGACAAATGAACTTCGTCCAAGATTTTCATCCGAAGCTTCATGTCATGGGGTACCACTATACGGTCTTTAAACCATAGTGTACCGTTATCATCTCTTCGGAAGCATTTCATTTCGCCATTCTTCATCCTTCTCTGAATGTGCGACATTCCCACGTCTTTCTTCTGCGCTTCCATAATCTCCTCTCGTATTGTAGGGACGAGAGCAAGATTATACAATGCCCCATATGGAACCAAGTACAGACTCGGCTCCTCCTCTTCAAGTGGGGTGATGGACAGATTGTTGACATGGGATTTGCGGCTTAAGGCATCGGCAACCACGTTTGCTTTTCCGGGATGGTAGTGAATCTCGATCTCATAGTCTTTGATCAGTTCTAGCCACCTCCGTTGCCGCATATTCAACTCCTTTTGAGTGAATCTATATTTCAGACAATTGTGGTCGGTGTGGAGGTGCACTAAGTTCCCAAGCAGATAGTGCCTCCACATTTTCAATGCCAACACCACAGCAGCGAGCTCAAGATCATGAGTCGGATAGTGCTGCTCGTGGTTACAGAGTTGACGTGAGCCATAGGCGACCACTCTGCCTCCTTGCATCAATACACAGCCAAGCCCGATGCCAGACGCATTACAATATACGTCAAAGGGCTTAGTTGTATCTGGTTGAGCTAACACCGGGGCTGTTGTAAGATGCTTCACTAATCCCTTGAAAGCTTCTTCACAAGCTGAGCTCCAAACATATTTGATCCCCTTCTTCAACAGTTCAGTCATCGGCTTAGCAAGCTTGGAGAAGTCCGGTATGAATCTCCGGTAATATCCTGCTAACCCGAGGAAACTTCTGACTTCATGGACTGATGTGGGGGATTTCCATTTCAGCACTTGTTCGATTTTGCTTGGATCAACTGCAATACCTTCTGCAGAAATAATGTGACCAAGGAATGGCACTTGGCTGATACAAAACTCGCACTTGCTGAACTTGGCATAAAGTTTATGGTATCTTAATCGTTGAAGTACGATATGCAAGTGTTTGGTGTGTTCTTCTTCAGACTTGGAGTAAACCAAGATGTCATCTATGAACACCACCACAAACTTGTCCAACTCCGGCATGAACACTGAGTTCATGAGATACATGAAGTGTGCCGGGGCGTTGGTGAGACCAAAGGAGATGACTAGGTACTCATATAACCCATATCTCGTCGAGAAGGCCGTCTTTGGAATATCTTCCGCCTGGATCTTGATTTGATGATATCCGGAGCGAAGATCCATCTTTGAAAATACACTTGCACCCACAAGTTGATCGAATAATATATCGATGCGGGGTAGTGGATATTTATTCTTAATGGTGAGGGCGTTGAGTGGTCGGTAGTCCACACACAACCTCAAGGTTTCATCCTTCTTCTTCACAAACAGCGCCGAGCATCCCCATGGCGAGGAACTCGGTCGAATGAAACCCTTCTTCATTAAGTCATTGAGCTGCTCCTTCAGTTCAGCTAGCTCATTCGGAGCCATCTTGTATGTTCTCCGTGATATCGGCGTCGTTCCCGGTACAAGTTCGATCTTGAACTCGACATCCCTTTCGGGTGGCATGCCCGGGAGATCATCCGGAAAAACATCCGGGTATTCACGGACCACACGAATATCCTCAAGTTGTGGCTTCCGTGTTATATGTGGCTGGAGCTTCTTGAACCGAACGGTCAAGAGTAAGAACATGTGGTCCATGAAGCGGAGAGTTTAAGTGAACCACACGTGGAATGATGTCAAGAACAGCACCATGGCAATGTAGCCATGACATTCCTAAAATGACATCAAGTTTTTGACTCTCTAACATGATCAGAGAAGTCGGATATAGATTCCCACCCAACTGTAATAGTGCTCTATAGACCATTCTATCAGCTGTTATTTTCCCACCCCGAGAACATATCAAATATGAATTATTTGTGGGAATGATAGGCAGTTGATATTTAATAATATAAGACTGACTTATGAAATTATGGGTGGCACTGGAGTCAAAAAGTATGACTACGGGATGATCTAAGTAAGAAAACGTACCCTCGAGGACGGGTTCGCCTTCCGGCACGTCTTCAATAGCTAAGTGGTGGACTTTGCCGGGTTTTGGTGCTGGTTTCTTGGGCTGGTTGGGGGGCTGATTAGCACCCTGATATGGTGCTGCACCCCTGCCCTGTCACGGCTCGGGGCAGTCCCTCGAAATGTGCCCGACACGGCCACACGTGTAGCATGTGTAAGGTGTCGGGGTCCCGCCGACTTGAGGACGGAATCCCGGTGCACACTGTTGAAACTGAGGCGCACGCGGGACCATCCTTTGCTGTTGCTATTGCTGTGGTGGATATGTCGGTCGAAAGCCCGGCGCATTATATTGCCGACCGCGAAACTGAGGCGTTCACGCCGGTGGCTGCCATCTCTGACCGGATGGTGAGCGATACACCACGCGGTATTTTTGTGGCGTTCCACCACTGCTGCTCGTCAGCACGCTGCGTTTCCTCTTGTCAGAACCGCGCTCGTGCTGAGCATTCTCCTGTAGAATCGCGGCATTAACAAGGTCATTGAATGTGCCGCGATTGCTTTGGGCGAGATGGACCTTCATCTTAGAATTCAGGCCCCGGAAGAAAGCATTGCGCTTGTTGTCTTCCGTCCCCACAAATCCTGGCGCATACTGCGCCAGCCGGTTGAATAACCTGGAGTACTCATGAGCACTCCTCTCGCCTTGCCGTAACGCCAGGAACTCCTAGAGCTTCATTTCCATCACACCGGGAGGTATGTGATAGGCGCGGAACGCTTCCCGGAACTCCGTCCATGTGACGGCATGGCCAGCCGGTAAGGAGGCGGTGTAGTTCGCCCACCAGGTACCGGCTTCTCCATGAAGCTGTTGCGCTGCATACAGCGCCTTCTGATGTTCGGTGCACCGTAGCAGCCTGAACTTCGCCTCCAGAGTGTGAATAAAGCTGTCCGCCTCCAAAGGTTCCTCGGCCTCCGTGAAGACCGGTGGATGGGTCGCCATGAATTCCGAATTCGAACTGTGTTGGGGCTGGCGTTGCCCATTGTCTTGGCGTCCTCCCTGATGGAACGCATTTTGCTGGACGAGCATCTGCAGCAGCTCGGTTTGCTCGTCGCGCGAGCCGAGCACCGCGGCGAGAACCTCCGCCAGGTTTCTTGGAAGTTCTGGCGGTGGAGGAGGTGGTTGCTGCTGCGTCGTAGTTTGCTCTAGAGGTGGAGACTCATCACCACGAACCTGACTCGGACCTCCCTCCTCTTGCGTTGAACGTGTCCGCACCATTCTGCATTCATACCATTCAAACGATCAGCACATATGGGTTTAGCTCATCCAGTCTATACAATAGTAATGCGAGAATGGGATAAACAATGCGCATAACAATCACACATATGGATAAAGTATAAACTTTATGCAACATATGCATCCCTGGACCATGTCACACGATCGGGTTCCAGAGTATTGAACTTTATGGGTTAAAAGTTCATTTCGACCATCGGGGTCACCACGGGATGTTAAGTGTGTTAGCATGCGTAATTCCTCGCTATTGTACGGGACCCAAAGATGTACTGTAAGGGCCTCAGTTTTTTACACATATTTGAAGTGTTCATCACCACACCACACACCTCATTTGAAGCAAATTGATGAACACAAATGAAGAGCAAGTAACCACCATCAACATGCTCATTAGAAAACAAACTCACATATTGCAAAAGTGGTATTTCCCACATGTGATATAGAGGGGCTGGGCATATGAAAACTCCTACACATTGTTAAGGATGTCCATGCCAAGTTTCACCCAAATTCAAAACCTTTTTGAGGTCATTTTGGGTATAGCTAGAAAGAGGGCAGTTTGAAACCATATTCAAATTCAAACTGTTTTTATCCCATGAATTCAAAAGTGGGAGGCATATTCTTATTCAGCACAATTTTGTGAGCTCACACTCCAATTTTCACTCCATTTGGAGTTGATCTTGCCATGAGCTAAGTGGGACAAATTCAAACTTTATTTGAATTTCAAACTGAACTTGTGCTGAAATTCATTCAAACCAAACCCAATTTGAATTCTAATCAATTCAAATGGCTCATGGGTGAATAATTTGAATCACCATGGGTATTTTGGGGCTCACTGTTTACAACAGTGATTAGGAGTAAATTTCAGAGGTTAAAACCCCGGGTGGGACCCACATGTCATCGAGAGAAGGGGGGAGACTTGCACCCAAAGTCACAGTCTCGGTGGGAACTTCCACCGAGCAGCTGCCGACTCAACGCTCGGGAGCAGCTGCGCTCGCCACCGATGAGGAGCAGCGCCACCAGCTGCTTCCCGCGCCCACACACGAGCCAAGGGCGGTTCCAGGGCCCTCTTAAGGCGCTCCACCAAGGCAGGCACCGATCATTTTCCCCTCTCCCATGAACACCGAGCCCCCGACCTGCTGCCCCTCTGCTCGATCGGAGAACCGTGAAACCAGCTCGCCTTCTCCATCCCCGAGCTGCTAGACGGCAACCTGAGATCGCACTCCACCTCCCCAATGCCAAAAACCCCGAGCTCCAACCTCCTTTGCCCGAGAGCGATCGCCACAGCAGCGACCCAACCTCAGCCGAAGGTCAGACGCCCGTGGACAGCGTTCCACAGGTGTTTTCATGGTCCAGCAAGAGAGGCAACAGGAGCACGCGACCACCGTGCTGCTCTCCTCCAAGTTTGGAAGCAAACCGTGAAGAATCCACGGAGAATTCCAGTTTTTGCTCCGGTGACCGTAAACCGAGCTCCGGTACGGATTCTTCAAATTCTCGCTCTATGATCTTTCTTTGGTTATCAAATCTTGCACGTAGACGCTGGACTAGCCGGCGATCAAGTTCCTTTCGGCATCCGTGGTGTGAAACTGTCTAGGAGTGACGAATTCTGAGCTCGATCAAGAGCGGTCATGGCGGGCACGCTCGGTCACACGGTGCCGACCAGCTTGCCGCCATCTGAGAACCCATTTGACACCTTGTCGAGCTTCCTAGAAGTACACTGATGCTGTAGGACCGATTGTTCAAGGTTTTGGCGGGTTAGAACCCACAGTCGACAGCGCCGAACCTCAACCGAGGCCGCGGCACGTCGCCGGGCTATTTCCGGTCACCGCCAGCTCGAACTGACCCCACAGACGTGTTCCTCGACGTTGAAAACCCCCTGGCGGCGAGTTTCAGACCATGGGATGGCCGGCAGCGGCGAGCCGGCGAGCTCCGGGTCTGCTCCGGCGAGGGAAGGCGGCGCGGACGCGCGGGCGCGTCGAGAGGAAGACGAAGCCGGCTGGCCCACGCGTCAGCGGCTGAAAAATTTAAATCGGGATTGGGTGTGGCCGGGATCAAACTGTGCTGGCGTGCAGGAACCCCGCAGACCACGGTGTGCCGTCGCCTCGGCGTGCGACGTGTGTCCCCGGGGCCCACCCGCAAGTTTAAACTTTTCCCCCGATTTTCAGATTTCCTTCAAACTTCATATCCTCATAACTTGAGCTAGAAAACTCCAAATCGAGTGAACCAAATTTTGTTGGATTCAGCTCTCTGAGTACTTTCCAGCAAATCAAGTTTCACTTCATGAAAATCCATATTTCTCCAGAATTAATTCCTCAAAATTTAAATTGTTTGGAATTTTAACTGGAGAATCCTTTGTAGGAAAATCCTTAAATTTTTCTGGGATGTTAACCAAAATATACCTGAACTACCACAAAAATTTCATATCCATTTGAGCTCATTTGATCCACCTAATGGTGTGATTAGTGAAACTGTTCCAGAGAAAATAGAAAATGTTCAGAAACATTTTCAGAATTTTCTCTGAAATTGTTTAGCTCATATCCTTAGCTAGGAACCTTCAAATTAAGTGAGACCAACTCCATTAGAACCCTCTGAAAATCTAGTTTTCAGAAAGTCATAGTTTGTTTCATGAAAATCCTTAGAACACCCTAAAAGCCTTAAATTAAGGTCAAGTACATAATTAATTGTGGAGGGCTCAAATGAGCTTTGCTGCAACTAAAACTTGACCAAGTCTGTGTTTAGGTTGTGACCAAGCCACCGAAAAAGTTTCACAGTCATTAAGTCTGTCTAGAGGGACTTATAAACTTCATAAGTTCAACTTAATACAAATGCATTTAAATTGATACATGTACTTCTTCTATCATGTAGTCGCTAAGGTCGAGGAGGAACCCGAAGTCCTAGACTTCGTTACTCCGGAGGAACAGCTAGCCTATGACCAAGAGCAGCAAGGCAAGCTCCGGTTTACATTAACCGTTTTACAAATTTTTATTGTTTTGAGCACTTACTTGAATATTATGATTCCTTGCATTAGAGTCTTGTTTGGAAACCCAATTGCATAGCCAAGAAAACCCTGGGTTGGGTTTAGGATTGCAAACCCCGTTAGCTATTGCAAAGCTAAGATAGAGTAGGATTCAGTACAAGTCGAGTAGTTTGAACTACTCACGAGCATAGGCTAGAGGCACTCGACTCGGGTAGTGATAGCACATGAAACACATGGCAAGAAAATGAGACCAAGCAGAGGGTAAGGGCAGCAGGACTTTGGGGCCTGTGTGCTGTAGCTCCGCTTGTGTTGATTGAGGACTGAGCCATGTGCGGGCCCGTTGAACAAGCTAGAACAGTACCGAAGACCTACCGGCTATATGGGAACCGGGAAACCGATGTAACTCGGGTAGCTGGGTGTTGAGGCATAGCTGGTCGTTCAGAGGGTAGGTTGAGAGCTCGAGGTGTAAATCGGCTGGCGGCACTGAGATGCGCGTGTAGAGACCTCTTGCTCGGGATGATTGGACCGGTTCAACATTTGGCTAACGGGTGAAAGGTAGTTGTGTACGGCGTCCGTGATGGTTGTTGTAGGCAACATCGAGTACGGGCGTACGTGACGGGTTATTCGGGTAACCCTGCAGGTGTAAATCGATTATAATCGCCGTCCCTCACGGTCAGTGAGTACCACTTGTTCACTGTACCGTGACGTAGAAAGAACATGCTAGTTGCATGTTAAAATGTTGCTGATTGAAAGATGGACTTGATTGCTAATGATTTTCTGTAGTTTAGAGCTAACTAAAGTTCTTTTCAACTTTGGGCAAAGTACATGAGAGAAATGCGTTTCTTGTTTGGTTGCGGCTCTCTCATGTGCCTTAGCGTAAGGTTCTCCACAACCTGCTGCTAAAACTTGAAAGTAAGGTTCTACTAATTAGGCGAGTCCTTGCAAATGATTTTTACCTCATGTAACCCATCACCCCTCATGTAGAAGTTCCATGTTTAGGAGAGACGGGTCAGTCTTGCTGAGCCTTCGTGCTCACTGCTTGTGTTTGAAGCTTTTGCAGGGTTCTATGAGAAAGGGACTCCCGAAGAGGAGACGGAACCCCAGGAGGGGAACCCCGTTGAGTGGGAGTCGTGCACGTCGCAGAGTTAGTGTGCCTGTGTGCTAGCAAGGTCACGTTCAAGGGCTAAACGTGGACTTGATGCGTAGTCTACGCCCGTGAGTGTAGACTGGGCCTATTTTGATGTAAACATGTTCATAAACCACTGTATGTAATAAAAGTTTTGCTTCCGCTTTGTACCTTTTATGTGTGTTATCCGGTGTTGTGCAACGCAGCACCCCTCAGCGTGATCCTGGCTCGACAAGACCGTGGGGTCGTGTCAGCGTTGGTATCAAAGCTCGCTTGAGGATTAACGCACTAAAAAGGTCGTCTTTTTCAAAAAAATCCAGTGAGGAACGAGTTAGTAGCCCGTATAAGGATGTTATTAGCATGTAGAAAGTGGCATACTAACCTATTTGATTATGTCGGAAAATCGTGCATCTCGGGACGTGTATGTCTTGGGGGGTGCACGTAAGCGCTGTCCACCAGTGCGCACAAGCTGAAGGGTGGAGCCCCACGGGTGGCAGGTAACCCGACCCGCTTTGATATCCTCTACGACTCTTCATGTCGTTTGGGGTATACGAGCAACGTCTGTCCCTGGCGTGCGTGGTGCAATCTGGGAGACCCTGTCACGTGGTCTGAAACATGAACACGTAACTCAAGGCGTGTTTGGCTTGAGAACATCCGGGCGAGTGATGACGGACGGGTGTACGAACTGTATGGATTCCGGGCTCGGGGTGCAGCCGAGTCTAACGATTGTTTGAGTTTCTGCAGGTAGTCTGACCATGAAATGGTAGACGTGTAGTATCCGTGTGCGAGTGACGTTTAGTGCCACTGAATTAACGAAGCCGGCTAAGTCCGGTATAGGTTTTTCTTTGTGAGGACGTAGTACCGACATGATCTGGTGACGCATCGACGTCACACCCCACTAAATGGACAACTTCATTTAAAAACTTGAAGGTTTTGATCCAAAGTAGTAAAACTTGATGTAACTCCTTCCCTTGAACAGGATATTCTAAGTTAACAAGTTTTCAACTTATAGGTTGTTAAGGACAGAGCACTCTGTTTTCAGCTGAATCAAGGCTGAAGTTAATCAGAGGTTAGAGGTTGAGTTATTTCGAGGTTGGGGTCATATGATACATTTCTGGAAATCTTTGGAAGAGCTTTACAACTTTTCTGTTGAGGTCCAGAGGTGTTTCATCCCTTAACCAATCGAAAAATGCAGTAGAGTTGAAACTGTCCAGAAAACAGGGCAGAGAAAAGACTCTCTGTAAACTCTCTGTAAATTGAGCATAACTTCCTGCTTAAAATCCAAAAATATAAAATTAGGTAGTTCTGGAAATTTTATGAGATGGGTTACAACTTTGTAACAGAAAGTTTTGTCAGAGTAGGAACAGAATTAACTGGAATTCTTGGATCAAATCAGTACCTAAAGCAGGGAGGTGCTGTCCAATTTTCTCCAGAAATTCTGTTAACTTTAACCTCTCATAACTTTTGAACCAGGACAGATCATAGGCCAAGCAAATACTTTATGGAAATCTATTGAAGTTAGCTTTAACTTTGATGTTGAGCTCCATAATTGGTTTTGCCTCTAACATGTCCTAAATCAGGTTGATATGGGAACTGATCAGGGCTGTCAGGTTGAACAGCAGATCAGCAGTCAAATTTGCTTAAAAATTTGGACTATGTTCTCAAGTTTTATGAGTTCAATTACATGTTTTATGTTATAACTCAAGGGTTACTGTTTAAATAAATATTTGACATTTCTCAAATATAATTTTTACAGATGACAGCAGATAAGCAGTTGGAGAATGGGTGGGTGGTGTCCCACTGTTCTCACCGCAGCGGCTACCCGGAAGCATTGTGGCAAATGCTCCAATATTTCGGGTACAACCAGATGCTGCAGTACTTCGCCAAGGAAGAAGGCAAAGAGGGGAACAAGACGTGGACAATCCATGTCGAGGTCGCCGCAGGACCTACGCCACCCGGTTGGGTGCTGTTCACCGTCACGGTGAGAGGAAGACGCAGGAGTTCTTACACCTGCAACAAGGGAGCCGGAACGCGCTGGAATACTCCAGGGCGTTCAACGATCTCGCGCTCTACGCGTCGTATCACGCAGATACTGACGAGAAGCGGCGGGACCACTTTTACCAGGGGCTTAACCCGCTCCTGAAGGACAAATTGGCGATGTTCAATCGCGGCAGCCTCAACGACATCATTGATGCTGTGATTGTCCAGGAAGACTCCGGCAAGGAGTTGGCGGCGGCGGAGCGAAAGCGAAGCGCGCCGCAGAGCAGCGGAGAAGGAGGCGGTCCTTCTCAGAAGTTTCGGATGGTGAATCGCCCACCATCAGGTTCACGCTGGCAACCACCCCAGAGGTCGATGCCTTTCTGCAGTCGGCCGTACTCTTCACCGGCGTTCAGGCCGGCACTGCCAGTATCACCTCCGCAATGACAGCAGCAACGAACGATGCTGCGTGCATATGCACCTCAGCAGCGCATGCCGAGCTTTCGTCCCCCGAGCACCGCACAAGCAGCGGCCACATGCTACAAGTGTGGTCGTCCAGGACACTTCACGAGCAGTTGCCCGGAGAGGCAAGGCGGTGGAGTGGCACCACAGTTTCCGGGGAGGAATCAACCCCGGAACCCTACTAATGCACGGCGGGCAAACCCTAGGCCCGGCACCGTCCACCAGCTTGCCATAGAGGACGTGCCGGAGGGCGAGCCAATCCTTGTGGGTATGTTCCAACTCCACCAGCATCCCTCCATAGTACTATTTGATTCAGGCGCCACGCATAGCTTCATTAGCCAAGCTTTCATTGATAAATATAGCTTGCAAATACTACCCACCGATAGTCCTTATGTGATCTGCTCACCGGGTGGGAAAATTTCAGCAAGCATGATGGTCCCAAAAGCGCCATTGTGCTTAGAGGGTAGAGTCTACCCTACGTCTCTCATAATCTTAGAGGGACAAAAGGTCGATGTCATCTTATGGATGTCGTGGTTAACCCACCACGGCGCTGTTTCAGACACCGTCCTCCGAGTTGTGCACTTAAATTCAGAAGTGCACGAATCTCATTCTTTATTTCTGGACAGTCCAGAAATAAAACTTCCAAGTGTTCATCAAGCCACAACCATCAGATTGAAAGATATTTCAGTGGTCTGAGAGTTCCCTGATGTATTCCCGGACGATTTGCCGGGAATGCCGCCCGATAGAGAGGTGGAGTTCAAGATTGAACTTGCACCGGGAACCATGCCGATATCCCGAAGGCCGTACAAGATGGCGCCCAAGGAGTTGGCTGAACTGAAGACTCAGCTCACGGACCTTCTGGAGAAGGGTTTTATTAGGCCGAGCTCCTCGCCATGGGGCTGTTCGGCATTATTTGTGAAGAAGAAGGATGAGACGTTACGGCTGTGCGTGGACTATCGTCCATTAAATGCCGTAACCATCAAGAACAAGTACCCGTTGCCACGGATCGACATGTTGTTTGATCAGTTGGTCGAAGCAAAGATCTTTTCCAAGATGGACTTAAGATCCGGGTACCATCAGATTAAGATAAGGGCTGAGGACATTCCGAAGACGGGTTTCTCGACGAGGTATGGACTCTATGAGTACCTGGTCATGTCCTTCGGCCTCACCAATGCTCCAGCTCACTTCATGTACTTGATGAACTCGGTATTCATGCCAGAGCTGGACAAGTTTGTCGTGGTCTTCATCGACGACATTCTGGTATATTCCAAGTCGGAGGAAGATCACAAGAAGCATCTGTGTATAGTCTTGCAACGGCTGCGAGATCACAAGCTATACGCGAAATTCAGCAAATGCGAATTTTGGATATCGCAAGTACCGTTTCTCGGGCATATTATCTCAGCGGAGGGTATCGCTGTAGACCCGAGCAAGATCACTCAAGTGCTGAATTGGAAATCCCCGAGAACTGTTCACGAGGTACGGAGTTTCCTCGGACTCGCGGGATATTATCGGAGGTTCATTCCGAACTTCTCGAAGATTGCCAAGCCTATGACGGAGCTTCTGAAGAAGGCTACCAAATATGTTTGGAGTCCAGCATGTGAAGCAGCATTCGAGGCTTTAGTCAAGCACCTGACATCAGCACCGGTTTTGGCGCAGCCAGACACAACAAAACCGTTCGATGTGTACTGCGATGCATCCGGCATTGGGCTCGGATGTGTGCTGATGCAAGACCAAAGAGTGGTCGAGTATGGATCACGGCAGCTTAGAAACCATGAGCAGAATTATCCAACCCAACGACTTGGAGCTCGCTGCCGTGGTACTCGCACTCAGGATGTGGAGGCACTACCTACTCGGTAACCTCGTACATTTATATACCGACCACAAAAGCCTCAAGTACATATTCACTCAGAAGGAGCTGAACATGAGGCAGCGAAGATGGTTAGAACTGATAAAGGATTACGAAATAGAGATCCATTATCATCTGGGCAAGGCAAACGTAGTGGCAGATGCGCTGAGTCGCAAGTCACACGTCAAAAATCTAACCATCACACCGTTGGAAGAGAGCGAACCACCGCTACATGTAATTCCACATGGAGCTCTCTACAACCTAGCTTTGATCCCCACCATCCGTGAAGAGATAGCGGCAGCTCAGAAACATGACAAGGGCATGTCGCATTTACGGAGACGTGTGGACAGTGGGGAGTTGAAATGTTTCCGGAAGGACGGAGACGGCGTCCTATGGTTCAAGGACCGGATCGTCGTACCCCGTAACCCGGAATTACGGAAGAAAATCTTTGATGAGGCTCACTTGTCAAAGTTTTCTATTCACCCTGGCAGCAACAAAATGTATCAAGAACTCAGAAGCAAGTTTTGGTGGACACAGATGAAGCGGGAGATCGCGAAGTACGTGTCCGAGTGTGATACATGTCGAAGGATGAAGGCAGACCACATGCGGAAACCGGGACTGCTACAACCACTGGGCATTCCTGCCTGGAAATGGGAGGATGTGAGCATGGACTTCATCGTCGGTTTACCCACCACTTTTCAGAAGCATGATTCTGTGTGGGTGATCGTCGACCGGCTCACCAAAGTTGCCCATTTCATTCCGGTCAACACCAACTACAACGCCAAGAAGTACGCTGAACTGTACATCTCACGGATCCTATGCTTGTACAGCGTACCCCGTACCATCATATCGGATCGGGGCATTTTATTTGTGTCCCGTTTTTGGCAGCAGCTGCACGCTGCCTTGGGGACGAAGCTGATCCGTAGTTCAGCATACCACCCGCAGACGGATGGGCAAACCGAGCGGGTAAATCAGATCCTAGAAGACATGTTACGAGCTTGCGCTATCAACCACGGCAAGAATTGGGATGATCACTTGCCGTTAGCCGAGTTCTCGTACAACAATGGGTACCAAGCCAGCATAAAGATGGCGCCCTACGAGGCGCTATACGAAAGGAAATGCCACACACCATTGAACTGGTGTGAGTCTGGCGAAAGGGTTACCTTCGGGATTGACCTTGTCAACAACGCGGAAGAAAAGGTTCGACTGATTCAAGCGAACCTCAAAGCCGCCCAATCCCGGCAGAAACAGTATGCGGACCGGAGAAGACGCCCACTACAGTTCAAAGTCAGGGATCACGTATACCTACGTGTGTCTCCAATGAGGGGCATAAACAGATTTGGGGTGAGAGGAAAGCTGGCACCCCGATTCATCGGTCCATTCCAGATTACCGAAAGATGTGGATCAGTAGCATACCGGCTGAAATTACCAGAAGCACTTTCCGGTGTGCACGACGTCTTTCAAATTTCCCAGCTGAGGAAGTGTCTCAAGCTATCAACTACCGTTCAGCTGGAAGACATTGAAGAACTGCAACCGGATCTCACCTATCGGGAGGAACCGGTTCAGATTATTGACGAAAAGGCCGGAACCACATGCAACCGTACGTTGTGGTTCTATAAGGTTCTATGGAGTAATCACTCCATGGACGAAGCGACATGGGAGAGCGAAGGATTTCTTCGCGCTAACTACCCCGACTTTTTCACGTCGCATATCCGGTAATTTTCCACCGTCCTCTCTCTCATTTTTACCTTATAATCTCGGGACGAGATTCTTTTAAGGGGGGAGGAATGTAAGGGCCTCAGTTTTTGACACATATTTGAAGTGTTCATCACCACACCACACACCTCATTTGAAGCAAATTGATGAACACAAATGAAGAGCAAGTAACCACCATCAACATGCTCATTAGAAAACAAACTCACATATTGCAAAAGTGGTATTTCCCACATGTGATATAGAGGGGCTGGGCATATGAAAACTCCTACACATTGTTAAGGATGTCCATGCCAAGTTTCACCCAAATTCAAAACATTTTTTAGGTCATTTTGGGTATAGCTAGAAAGAGGGCAGTTTGAAACCATATTCAAATTCAAACTATTTTTATCCCATGAATTCAAAAGTGGGAGGCATATTCTTATTCAACACAATTTTGTGAGCTCACAATCCAATTTTCACTCCATTTGGAGTTGATCTTGACATGAGCTAAGTGGGACAAATTCAAACTTTATTTGAATTTTGAACTGAACTTGTGCTGAAATTCATTCAAACCAAACCCAATTTGAATTCTAATCAATTCAAATGGCTCATGGGTGAATAATTTGAATCACCATGGGTATTTTGGGGCTCACTGTTTACAACAATGATTAGGAGTAAATTTCAGAGGTTAAAACCCCGGGTGGGACCCACATGTCATAGAGAGAAGGGGGAGACTTGCACCCAAAGTCACAGTCTCGGTGGGAACTTCCACCGAGCAGCTGCCGACTCAACGCTCGGGAGCAGCTGCGCTCGCCACCGATGAGGAGCAGCGCCACCAGCTGCTTCCCGCGCCCACACACGAGCCAAGGGCGGTTCCAGGGCCCTCTTAAGGCGCTCCACCGAGGCAGGCACCGATAATTTTCCCCTCTCCCGTGAACACCGAGCCCCCGAACCTGCCGCCCCTATGCTCCATCGGAGAACCGTGAAACCAGCTCGCCTTCTCCCTCCATGAGCTGCTAGACAGCAACCTGAGATCGCACTCCACCTCCCCAACGCCAAAAACCCCGAGCTCCGACCTCCTTTGCCCGAGAGCGATTGCCACAGCGGCGACCCAACCTCAGCTGAAGGTCAGGCGCCCGTGGACAGCGTTCCACAGGCGTTTTCACGGTCCAGCAAGGGAGGCAACAGGAGTGCGCGACCACCGTGCTGCTCTCCTCCAAGTTTGGAAGCAAACCGTGAAGAATCCACGGAGAATTTCCAGTTTTTGCTCCGGCGACGGTAAACCGAGCTCCGGTACAGATTCTTCAAATTCTCGCTCTATGATCTTTCTTTGGTTATCAAATCTTGCACGTAGATGCTGGACTAGCCGGCGATCAAGTTCTTTTTGGCATCCGTGGTGTGAAACTGTCTAGGAGTGACGAATTCTGAGCTCGATCAAGAGCGGTCATGGCGGGCACGCTCGGTCACACGGTGCCGACCAGCTTGCCGCCATCTGAGAACCCATTTGACACCTTGTCGAGCTTCCTAGAAGTACACTGATTCTGTAGGACCGATTTTTCGAGGTTTTGGCGGGTTAGAACCCACGGTCGACGGCGCCGAACCTCAACCGAGGCCGCGGCACGTCGCCGGGCTATTTCCGGTCACCCGCCAGCTCGAACTGACCCCACAGACGTGTTCCTCGACGTCGACAACCCCCTGGCGGCGAGTTTCAGACCATGGAATAGCCGGCAGCGGCGAGCCGGCAAGCTCCGGGTCTGCTCCGGCGAGGGAAGGCGGCGCGGACGCGCGGGCGCGTCGGGAGGAAGACGAAGCCAGCTGGCCCACGTGTCAGCAGCTGAAAAATTTAAATCGGGATCAGGTGTGGCCGGGATCGGCTGTGCTGGCGCGCAGGAACCCCGCAGACCACGGTGTACCGTCGCCTCGGCGTGCGACCCATGTCCCCGGGGCCCACCCGCAAGTTTAAACTTTTCCCCGGTTTTCAGATTTCCTTCAAACTTCAAATCCTCATAACTTGAGCTAGAAAACTCCAAATCGAGTGAACCAAATTTTGTTGGATTCAGCTCTCTGAGTACTTTCCAGCAAATAAGGTTTCACTTCATGAAAATCCTTATTTCTCAATAATTAATTCCTCAAAATTTAAACTCTTTGGAATTTTAACTGGAGAATCCTTTGGAGGAAAATCCTGAAATTTTGCTGGGATGTTCACCAAAATATCCCTGAACTACCATAAAAATTTCAGGTCCATTTTAGCTCATTTGATCCACCTAATGGTGTGATTAGTGAAACTGTTCCAGAGAAAATAGAAAATGTTCAGAAACATTTTCAGAATTTTCTCTGAAATTGTTTAGCTCATATCCTTAGCTAGGACCTTCAAATTAAGTGAGACCAACTCCACTAGAACCCTCTGAAAATCTAGTTTTCAGAAAGTCATAGTTTGTTTCATGAAAATCCTTAGAACACCCTAAAATCCTTCAATTAAGGTCAAGTACATAATTAATTGTGGAGGGCTCAAATGAGCTTTGCTGCAACTAAAACTTGACCAAGTCTGTGTTTAGGTTGTGACCAAGCCACCGAAAAAGTTTCACAGTCATTAAGTCTGTCTAGAGGGACTTATAAGCTTCACAAGTTCAACTTAATACAAATGCATTTAAATTGATACATGTACTTCTTCTATCATGTAGTCGCTAAGGTCGAGGAGGAACCCGAAGTCCTAGACTTCGTTACTCCGGAGGAACAGCTAGCCTACGACCAAGAGCAGCAAGGCAAGCTCCGGTTTACATTAACTGTTTTACAAATTTTTATTGTTTTGAGCACTTACTTGAATATTATGATTCCTTGCATTAGAGTCTTGTTTGGAAACCCAATTGCATAGCCAAGAAAACCCTGGGTTGGGTTTAGGATTGCAAACCCTGTTAGCTACTGCAAAGCTAAGATAGAGTAGGATTCGGTACAAGTCGAGTAGTTGGAACTACTCGCGAGCATAGGCTAGAGGCACTCGACTCGGGTAGTGATAGCACATGAAACACATGGCAAGAAATGAGACCAAGCGGAGGGTAAGGGCAGCAGGACTTTGGGGCCTGTGTGTTGTAGCTCCGCTTGTTTCGATTGAGGACCGAGCCGTGTGCGGGCCTGTTGAACAAGCTAGAACAGTACCAAAGACCTACCGGCTATATGGGAACCGGGAAACCGATGTAACTCGGGTAGCTGGGTGTTGAGGCATAGCTGGTCGTTCAGAGGGTAGGTTGAGAGCTCGAGGTGTAAATCGGCTGCCGGCACTGAGATGCGCGTGCAGAGACCTCTTGCTCGGGAGTTGGACCGGTTCAACATTTGGCTAACGGGTGAAAGGTAGTTGCGTACGGCGTCCGTGATGGTTGTTGTAGGCAACATCGAGTACGGGCGTACGTGACGGGTTTTTTGGGTAACCCTGCAGGTGTAAATCGATTATAATCGCCGTCCCTCGCGGTCAGTGAGTACCACTTGTTCACTGTACCGTGACGTAGAAAGAACAAGCTAGTTGCATGTTAAAATGTTGCTGATTGAAAGATGGACTTGATTGCTAATGATTTGCTGTAGTTTAGAGCTAACTAAAGTTCTTTTCAACTTTGGGCAAAGTACATGAGAGAAATGCGTTTCTTTTTTGATTGTGGCTCTCTCATGTGCCTTAGCGTAAGGTTCTCCACAACCTGCTGCTAAAACTTGAAAGTAAGGTTCTACTAATTAGGCGAGTCCTTGCAAATGATTTTTACCTCATGTAACCCATCACCCCTCATGTAGAAGTTCCATGTTTAGGAGAGATGGGTCAGTCTTGCTGAACCTTCGTGCTCACTGTTTGTGTTTGAAGCTTTTGCAGGGTTCTATGAGGAAGGGACTCCCGAAGTGGAGACGGAACCCCAGGAGGGGAGCCCAGTCGAGTGGGAGTCGTGCACGCCGCAGAGTTAGTGTGCGTGCGTGCTAGCAAGGACACGTTCAAGTGCTGAACGTGGACTTGATGCGTAGTCTACGCCCGTGAGTGTAGACTGGACCTATTTTGATGTAAACATGTTCGTAAACCACTGTATGTAATAAAAGTTTTGCTTCCGCTTTGTACCTTTGATGTGTGTTATCCGGTGCTGTGCAACGCAGCACCCCTCAGCGTGATCCTGGCTCGACAAGACCATGGGGTCGTGTCATGTACTCGCTCGAAATGATACGTTGAATGCAAAAACTTTTCGACTCCAACTCGCTGTTTTACAACAGCCACTGGACGTCGAACGGTGAACTAAGTGTTTTGGTGGAAACACTTCAACATGGCGCTCACTGTCCAGCTTCTGGTCCAGCTGACCAGTCTAGATAATTCAACAGTTTTGACCTCTATAGAGGCAAAATCTGGACTATTATTCAACAACAAAGTTGTAGCACATTTCCTGCACTTTCCAACGGTGTCTTACTTGACCCTTAGAAATTTTTCTACAGGAAGTTGTGGTTGAAATACAGAAAACTTTCAGACAGCATTTTTGGTCTTCCCTGTTTCTTGGCAGTACCTACTCATCTGAGATTTCCACCCATTGGGAGGGAGATTTTGTTCTGGAGCTCCACAGAAAAGTTGTATAGGACTTCTAAAACTTTCCAGAATGGTATCCCACACCTCTATTGGTTCAACCAATATTAAGTTATGCCCTGTTAAAAATTCAGCAACATTTCTGCCGAAACCAGGGGAGATTATTCCTAAGCTTTTGAGTTTGAACCTATACTCCCAATTGACTCTTAGTTCAATATAGGAGTTTACTAACCCCTAAATGAATTCCTAAACTTCATTGTGATTCTTTTCTTTGAAAATAAACTTTTATGCAGTCGGTACTACGTTTCCTCACCAAAGAAAAATCCTAAACCGGTATTCCGGCTTATACGTGTCAAACGGTGGAACTAAAGACATCACTCACAAACGGTTTCTATAAGTCATGCACTAACGTGGTTAGTGTACCTGCAGAAAAACACACAATAATGGTGCACACAAAGGTTTTAGCATTTTAGGCAGTTCCATATCATAGTTAAAAACATACGGTCCGTATCATTGCCATACAGGATCGTCCTTGAGTCAAGCCATGTCTCAAGGTACATGGTCATGTTTTCACACCACACGACGGGGAACCCGAGTAGAGTGCGAACGGGTCGTCACGGTTGGGAATTTTATCAACCCAACCGATATCACCTACTGCCTCATGACCGCTGAGGCACGCTGATGGCAAGCGCTGCGTATGGCCCTTTGAACATTGAACGTTCAAGAGTTGCATACTATCATGTTGCTTACCACACGATGGGGTATTCTCACTTTTGCTTAAAGCACGCTGGAGAACAGCGTTTTCATATGCTCCCAGAACCATAGAGAGGTCCAGAGACTCATATTCACTACCGTGCCAAGCCACGGTATATCATTTCACACTACTACTCGTATGGCGAGTTACCGCAATTGATCTGCCTGCGGTGGCGTACCTTACCTCTTACCTGACGTTGGAGCGTCGTTACAGAATGTATAACAAATATGTTAGCTTTTCCACCATAATATCTACTACTATCATAGACCTTATGTGGGCTTAATTACTAATCCTCACTCGACTACTTCTAAGTTTTCAAAATAGGCTCTTTTCGAGCGTGCTATTCCCAATGCGGCTCTGATACCACGTCTATGGGGACCACCCAGTGGTTCACCCACTCCAAGATTGCACAGGGTGGTGCCGTGCGATGCGGCACCCAACAGCACACATGAAAAGATTAGAGAACAACATACAAACTTTTGTTTGATATAAAGCAGCGGAAGTCTTTACAAAATATAACTATGCAGCGGAAGTAATGTACATTAGTAGCCTCTCATCCTAACTATGCAAAAGTGCAGCCGTCCAGCCCGGGGATGCTACACGCTAGCAGCATGGAACCGGAGAAATCACGGCGGCGTGCAGGGCTCCATCTCGGCCGTGTACCCTGACGGGGGCATCGCCTCATCCTCGGAACCCTCCTCATAGCTCTCACCTGCATACAACTCAAATATTGCAACCGTGAGCACGATGGCTCAGCAAGGCTTAACTGTCTAGCCTAGGCATGGAACTCTACATGCAGGGATGTGTATGATAGGAAAAATGAATTTGCGACAACGACACGCCTATAAGTTGATCCTTACTTTCAGTTTTTATAGCAGCAGATTCATGTGCCTTAGGCAGCCCTCACATCGGAAGTCCACAATCAAACAAGAAACGCTTTCCTCCGATGTGGTGATGCCCAAAGCAGAAAGAAAACTTAATTAGCTCTACATCTACAGCATACATGGTTTCCAAAACATTAATCTATCATCACAGCATATTATCATTCAACTGGCTTACTTCACTTCTTACTACGTCACGAAACAGTGAAAAAGTGGTACTCAAATAACCGCGAGGGACGGTGATTGCAATCAGGAGACACCCAGACAACACGTTGCATACACCCACTTTCAGAAGCGTGATTCCACACCCCTTCCTACTATGTTGTATGCAACCACCTTTCATAGGCAACCAAACACCGAACCGGTCCATCCGTAACGGGAAGGAGGTCCCCGCGTGGAGCGTGACTGTGCCCACCGGCAGATTTACACCTTGCTACCCTCAAACCACTCCTATTTACGGTTGGGTAAGCCTCGGCACCCAGGTTAACCATTTACATCGGTTTCCTGCTTATGTCAGTATGCCATCCGGTACTGTTCGATACTTGTTCAGCAGGCCCCACACACGACTCGGTCCTCAATTGACACCAACAGGGCTACGCACGTGAGACCTCCGCTAACCGCTTCCTATCCCCCTGCTGGGTCTCATTTTCACCACTCTTAAGCTATTTTCTGTTCTGACCAAACCATGTGATAAACCTTACCTCGCGAGTAGATTCCAACTACTCGACTTCTACCGAGGTCCTAAGCATATTAGCCGGGCCTTGTCTACTCGTCGGCTCTGTAAGCTACCCAACCCTTATTAGGATTTAAAAGGTTATGCAAGTGGGGTTTCAATCACCTGAACTCTAATGCAAACATTCACCCTCGACATAAGTGATACAAATAAAGAATTTTATAAAAGGTACTTAAGTGCAAACCGAGGCTTGCCTGGTTGCGAGTCAAACGGAAAGTTAGCTTCAGGTGGAAGGACGTCCAAAGGCTCCGGTGCATCTTCAACTTCGGTCACTATTATGAAATGTAATAAAATACATGTGTAAGTATTAAGGATTTATGAGAATTGGACTTCTATTCATAGCTATTGCTATTTAGAATCCTTAATTGGCTTTGGGATTTTTACAGGGGATACTAGACCCTCTAAGGATGATCTGAGCAAAATTTGGAGAAATGTCATTGCACAATGTAGTCTTTAAAATTCCTACAAGTACAATGCTTCTCTGAATTTTGAGCCCAATTCAGGAGCTTTGACATAGCTAACAGTGGAATATATGATTAGGGTAAGTCTCCCTGGTTCTAACAAATTTTGTTTCACCATTTTTTGAGCTACCAACAGAGAGATGAATTTTTGAAGTTGGGCAGGAGTTCTGAAAAGTTTCTGTTTAAATTTGAATTTCCAAATAAAGGCTGAACTTTGGAAGGCAATTTAGCCTACCAAATGAACTCCAATAAAGCTCAAATATTTACTGGAGATCAGTTACTATGAAAAGGATTTTCTTCCCAAATTTGGGAATATTTCATAAAGAATTGCTCCTGTAAAAAATCCCTAAAGGTTTTACTAAAAACAATTCTACAGAAATTCCTGGGCATTTTCATAGCCTAAAGTTGGTTTCTCTGTGAAGTACTCCTCATGGGGACTCCAACAAAATTGGTCTCACCCTTTTTGGAGTTTTCTACACAAAATTATGGGTTTTTCAAACTTGAATAGCTCTCTGTTTGAAACCTACACAGAGACTTAACAGAGGGGCCCACTCGTCAGGTCCTTCTTCAACCTCCCGCCAGAGACGCGCGTGCACACCAGCACAGATCGTGGCGTGGCTCGTTCTCCCTCATTTCTCCACCAAATTAGCTCCGGTTTCGCCCTACATGCTCCTTGGAACATGGCGCAGCTGCCGGGCAAGGTTTCCACGCATGAAAACGGCCGAAAACAGGTCGGCACCGGTGGGGCGGCTCGGGAGCTCGGCATCAACGCATTCTGGTGCGTCCGAAGCTTATCCCGGCGAGCTACCATGCCCTAAAGCATCACCAACGATCGGGGAACTTGGAACGTATGCTAAACCTTGCAGAAAATGGCCGTAAAATAGGGTTCACCGGAGGACCGACCCATTTTTGCCGCCGCCAGCGATTTCTCGTCGCCCGGGGCGTGGGATGGCTGGTTTAACCCGTGCTTTGGCGTGAGAGGGCGCTAGGATCACTAGTTTCTGTGGCTTGAATTGTAGAACCGATGATCAACCACGTTGGATGAATTTACAGTTTTGGTTTGGGGCGGTTCTTCACGTGTACCGGCGCCAAAACTCAAATTCCGACGAGACAGCGATGGGGAAGGGCAAGGGGACTGCGGTAGCATGACCTACACACCTTGGCGCACCTTAGGGAGGTGTTGGACGTGCGGGAGAGGCGTTGGAGCGGCTGGAACGCGAGGAGCAGTGAGGGTCGGCGTGCTCTTTCTTCTCCAGGTGAAGAATAGCTCGGGCACAGCGAGGGGAGCTCGGGGATGAGCTGAGGAGCGGTGGAGCACGTTGAGGAGGCGCCGGTGCAGCTCCTGGGTGGCTCAACCGGTGCTAGGGGTGGTGGAAGGCTGCTGAACAGCGAGCACCGAGGGTTGCTGGTTTCTCCCGTGAGCGCTCGAGCGAGGAGCTGAGGAACGCTTCGGTTGGAACGTGGAGAAGAGAAGAAATGCACTTGTGCTGCTGCCTTGATCACCCACGAGCTTACTTCGGGAGCAAGCGAGGAAAGCAGCTCGGTGGCAAACAGTGCAGCTCGGTGGCGCGCCGTGATCACCCGAGAGAAACAAAAACAGTCGGTTGTGTTGCATGTGTGGCTGACAAAGGGGTCCCACCACCTCTAATTTCTCAATTACTTTCCACAGATATTTTTACCCCAGCAACTCAACATTTAAGGCTAAACTTTCACACCAAGTCATGGTTTAAACTTTCTGAATTCAAATGATTTGAATTCTGGTGTGAAAGTTTGAATTGTATTTGACCATTTGAATTTGAAATGGAGTTTGAATTCTCCATTTTGTATTGCCCCAAAAACATAGCAAACCAGCTCCAAAGTTTCCAATTTTTGGCATGGCTGCCTATTCAAATGTGGAGAACACATTTGTGGAACCAAATTTGCAAATTGAGGGAGTTGGAATTTGAAACTAAATTTGAAATTCAGATTAGAGGGCTTCTCCTTTTAATCCCAAACAAATATTGAAACTCCTCCAAATGAGCTGAAATTTGGAAGGGTGAATATTTGGACTACGAAGATCCAAGCTGTGTATTTAGATCTCCATGTTTGGAAGTTTTTGGGAAGTTTGATTCACAACTTTGAACTCACACCGTTATAATTCAAAGTTTTAATTCCCCTCATTTTTCCTAAGTGTACATGAGCTGAATTTTTTTGCTACCACTTTTTGGGGATTTTACATCCGTCCCCCCTTAAAAAGAATCTCATCGCGAGATTCCAAAGGAAATGCAAAGTGGGGAAAACTTTACCGGGTATACGATGATAGCAAGTCCGGATAATATGTTCGAAGATAGTCCTCGCTTTCCCATGTTGCCTCATCCGCGGTATAGTGGCTCCACAAGACCTTGTAGAACCATAAGGTCCGGTTTCTTGTGGCGCAAGTCTTTTCATTGATAATCCGGATCGGATACTTCGTGTACGTGAGGTCCGGTTGGAGAACTTCTATGTCTTCTGTGCGGATTTCAGCGGAGGGTTTGAGGCACTTCCTCAGCTGAGAGATGTGGAAAATGTTGTGAACGCCTGCGAGTGACGCCAGTAAATCCACACGATAGGCCACGGGTCCGCATTTTTCAATGACGGCGAACAGACCAATGAACCGTGGCGCAAGTTTACCCTTCACTCCGAAACGGTGAACTCCCTTCATCGGAGACACATGGACATAAACATGGTCCCCGATGTCGAAATGGATAGGGCAGCGTCTTTTATCCGCATAGCTCTTCTGACGAGATTGATCAGCTTTGAGATTGGCTTGTATTACTCGCACTCGTTCTTCAGCCTCATTCACAAGTTCGATGCCGTAGATAACTCGCTCGCCGGACTCGCACCAGTTGAGAGGTGTGCGACATTTCCGGACGTAGAGAGCTTCATACGGCGCCATCTTGATGCTAGCTTGATAGCCATTGTTGTAAGAAAACTCCGCCAACGGCAAATGATCATCCCAATTCTTGCCAAGGTGGATGGCACAAGCGCGTAGCATGTCTTCCAGCACTTGGTTCACCCGTTCAGTTTGACCATCCGTCTGCGGGTGATACGCGGAGCTTCGGATCAGTTTGGTCCCCAATGATGCGTGCAGCTGTTCCCAAAACCGAGCGACGAACAGCACACCGCGATCTGAAATAATGGAGCGGGGAACACCGTGCAAGCAAAAAATTCTTGCAATATAAATTTCCGCATATTGCTTGACCACGTAACTTGTATGTACGGGAATGAAATGAGCCGACTTGGTTAGTCGATCGACTATTACCCAAATTGAGTCATGCTTGTGAGATGTGAGAGGTAATCTGACTATGAATTCCATGCTGATATCCTCCCACTTCCACGCCGGAATGTTTAAGGGTTGCAGCTGTCCGGCTTTTTGCATATGGTCGACCTTCACACGCCGACACGTATCGGATACGTATTTCGCGATTTCTCTTTTCATCCGTGTCCACCAAAATCTGGGTTTCAGATCCTGGTACATCTTGTTGCTGCCCGGATGAATAGAATACTTGGACAAATGAACTTCGTCCAAGATTTTCCTCTGAAGCTTCATGTCACGGGATACCACTATACGGTCCTTAAACCATAGTGTACTGTTATCATCTCTTCGGAAGCATTTCATTTCACCATTCTTCATCCTTCTCCGAATGTCCGACATTCCCACGTCTTTCTTCTGTGCTTCCATAATCTCCTCTCGTATTGTAGGGACGAGAGCAAGATTATACAATGCCCCATATGGAACCAAGTACAGACTCGGCTCCTCCCCTTCAAGTGGGGTGATGGACAGATTGTTGACATGGGATTTGCGGCTTAAGGCATCGGCAACCACGTTTGCTTTTCCGGGATGGTAGTGAATCTCGATCTCATAGTCATTGATCAGTTCTAGCCATCTCCGTTGCCGCATATTCAACTCCTTTTGAGTGAATATATATTTCAGACATTTGTGGTCGGTGTAGAGGTGCACTAAGTTCCCAAGCAGATAGTGCCTCCACATTTTCAATGCCAACACCACAGCAGCGAGCTCAAGATCATGAGTCGGATAGTGCTGCTCGTGGTTACATAGTTGACGTGAGCCATATGCGACCACTCTGCCTCCTTGCATCAATACACAGCCAAGCCCGATGCCAGACGCATCACAATATACGTCAAAGGGCTTGGTTGTATCTGGTTGAGCTAACACCGGGGCTATTGTAAGATGCTTCCCTAATGCCTGGAAAGCTTCTTCACAAGCTGAGCTCCAAACATATTTGATCCCCTTCTTCAACAGTTCAGTCATCGGCTTAGCAAGCTTGGAGAAGTTCGCTATGAATCTCCGGTAATATCCTGCTAACCCGAGGAAACTTCTGACTTCATGGACTGATGTGGGAGATTTCCATTTCAGCACTTGTTCGATTTTGCTTGGATCAACTGCAATACCTTCTGCAGAAATAATGTGACCAAGGAATGGCACTTGGCTGATCTAAAACTCACACTTGCTGAACTTGGCATAAACCTTATGGTCTCTTAATCGTTGAAGTACGATATGCAAGTGTTTGGCGTGTTCTTCTTCAGGCGTGGAGTAAACCAAGATGTCGTCTATGAACACCACCACAAACTTGTCCAACTCTGGCATGAACACTGAGTTCATGAGATACATGAAGTGTGCTGGGGCGTTGGTGAGACCAAAGGACATGACTAGGTACTCATATAACCCATATCTCGTCGAGAAGGCCGTCTTTGGAATATCTTCCGCCCGGATCTTGATTTGATGATATCCAGAGCGAAGATCCATCTTTGAAAATACACTTGCACCCACAAGTTGATCGAATAATATATCAATGCGGGACAGTGGATATTTATTCTTGATGGTGACGGCGTTGAGAGGTTGGTAGTCTACACACAACCTCAAGGTTTCATCCTTCTTCTTCACAAACAGCGCCGAGCATTCCCATGGCGAGGAACTCGGTCGAATGAAACCCTTCTTCATTAAGCCATTGAGCTGCTCCTTCAGTTCAGCTAGCTCGTTCGGAGCCATCTTGTATGGTCTCCGTGATATCGGCGTCGTTCCCGGTACAAGTTCGATCTTGATCTCGACATCCCTTTCGGGTGGCATGCCCGGGAGATCATCTGGAAAAACATCCGGGTATTCACGGACCACATGAATATCCTCAAGTTTTGTGGCTTCCATGTTATATGTGGCTGGATCTTCTTGAACCGAACGGTCAAGAGTAAGAACATGTGGTCCATGAAGTGGGGAGTTTAAATGAACCACACGTGGAATGATGTCAAGAACAGCACCATGGCGATGTAGCCATGACATTCCTAAAATGGCATCAAGTTTTTGACTCTCTAACATGATCAGAGAAGTCGGATATAGATTCCCACCCAACTGTAATGGTGCTCTATAGACCATTCTATCAGCTGTTATTTTCCCACCCAGAGAACATATCAAATATGAATTATTTGTGGGAATGATAGGCAGTTGATATTTAATAACATAAGACTGACTTATGAAATTATGGGTGGCACCGGAGTCAAAAAGTATGACTACGGGATGATCTAAGTAAGAAAACATACCCGCGAGGACGGGTTCACCTTCCGGCACGTCTTCGATAGCTAAGTGGTGGACGTTGCCGGGTTTTGGTGCTGGTTTCTTGGGCTGGTTGCGGGGCTGATTAGCACCCTGATATGGTGCTGCACCCCTGCCCTGTCACGGCTCGGGGCAGTCCCTCGAAATGTGCCCGACACGGCCACACGTGTAGCATGTGTAAGGTGTCAGGGTCCCGCCGACTTGAGGATGGAATCCCGGTGCACGCTGTTGAAACTGAGGCGCACGCGGGACCACCCTTTGCTGTTGCTGTTGCTGTTGCTGTGGTGGATATGTCGGTCGAAAGCCCGGCGCATTATATTGCCGACCGCGAAACTGAGGCGGTCGCGCTGGTGGCTGCCATCTCTGACCGGATGGTGAGTGATACCCCATGCGGTATTTTTGTGGCGTTCCACCGCTGCTGCTCGTCAGCGCGCTGCGTTTCCTCTTGTCAGAACCGCGCTCGCGCTGAGCATTCTCCTGTAGAATCGCGGCATTAACTAGGTCGTTGAATGTGCCACGATTGCTCTGGGTGAGATGGACCTTCATCTTGGAATTCAGGCCCCGGAAGAATGCATTCCGCTTGTTGTCTTCCGTCCCCACAAATCCTGGCGCGTACTGCGCCAGCCGGTTGAATAACCTGGAGTACTCATGAGCACTCCTCTCTCCTTGCCGTAACGCCAAGAACTCCTGGAGCTTCATTTCCATCACACCGGGAGGTATGTGATAGGCGTGGAACGCTTCCCGGAACTCCGTCCATGTGACGGCATGGCCAGCCGGTATGGAGGCGGTGTAGTTCGCCCACCAGGTACCGGCTTATCCTTGAATCTGTTGCGCTGAATACAGCGCCTTCTGATGTTCGGTGCACCGTAGCAGACTGAACTTCGCCTCCAGAGTGCGGATAAAGCTGTCCGCCTTGAAAGGTTCCTCGGCCTCCATGAAGACCAGTGGATGGGTCGCCATGAACTCGGAATACGAACTGTGTTGGGGCTGGCGTTGCCCATTGTCTTGGCGTCCTCCCTGATGGGACGCATTTTGCTGGACTAGCATCCGCAGCAGCTCGGTTTGCTTGTCGCGCGAGCCGAGCACCGCGGCGAGAACCTCTGCCAGGTTTCTTGGAAGTTCTGACGGTGGAGGAGGTGGTTGCTGCTGCGTCGTGGTTTGCTCCAGAGGTGGAGACTCATCACCACGAACCTGACTTGGACCTCCCTCCTCTTGCGTTGAACGTGTCCGCACCATTCTGCATTCATACCATTCAAACGATCAGCACATGTGGGTTTAGCTCATCCAGTCTATACAATAGTAATGCGAGAATGGGATAAACAGTGCGCATAACAATCACACATATGGATAAAGTATAAACTTTATGCAACATATACATCCCTGGACCGTGTCACACGATCGAGTTCCAGAGTATTGAACTTTATGGGTTAAAAGTTCATTTCGACCATCGGGGTCACCACGGGATGTTAAGTGTGTTAGCATGCGTAATTCCTCGCTATTGTACGGGACCCAAATATGTACTCGCTCGAAATGATACGTTGAATGCAAAAACTTTTTGACTCCAACTCGCTGTTTTACAACAGCCACTGGACGTCGAACGGTGAACTATGTGTTTTGGTGGAAACACTTCAACATGGCGCTCACTGTCCAGCTTCTGGTCCAGCTGACCAGTCTAGATAATTCAACAGTTTTACCTCTATAGAGGCAAAATATGGACTAGTGTTCAACAACAAAGTTGTAGCACATTTCCTGCACTTTCCAACGGTGTCTTACTTGACCCTTAGATATTTTTCTACAGAAAGTTGTGGTAGAAATACAGAAATTTTTCAGAGAGCATTTTTGGTCTGCCCTGTTTCTTGGCAGTACCTACTCATCTGAGATTTCCACCCATTGGGAAGGAGATTTTGTTCTGGAGCTCCACAGAAAAGTTGTAGAGGACTTCTAAACCTTTCCAGAATGGTATCCCACACCTCCATTGGTTCAACCAATATTAAGTTATGCCCTGTTAAAAAATCAGCAACATTTCTGCCGAAACCAGGGGAGATTATTCCTAAGCTTTTGAGATTGAACCTATACTCCCAATTGACACTTAGTTCAATATAGGAGTTTACTAACCCCTAAATGAATTCCTAAACTTCATTGTGATTCTTTTCTTTGAAAATAAACTTTTATGCAGTCGGTACTACAGTTTCTCACCAAAGAAAAATACTAAACCGGTATTCCGGCTTATACGTGTCAAATGGTGGAACTAAAGACGTCACTCACAAACGGTTTCTATACGTCATGCACTAACGTGGTTAGTGTACCTGCAGAAAAACACACAATAATGGTGCACACAAAGGTTTTAGCATTTCAGGCAGTTCCATATCATAGTTAAAAACATACGGTCCGTATCATTGCCATACGGATCGTCCTTGAGTCAAGCCACATCTCAAGGTACATGGTCGTGTTTTCACACCACACGACGGGGAACCCGAGTAGAGCGCGAACGGGTCGTCACGGTTGGAAATTTTATCAACCCAACGGATACCACATAATGCCTCATGACCATTGAGGCACGCTGATGGCGAGCGCTGCGTATGGCCCTTTGAACATTGAACGTTCAAGAGTTGCATACTATCGTGTTGCTTACCACATGATGGGGTATTCTTACTTTTGCTTAAAGCACGCTGGAGAACAGCATTTTCATATGCTCCCAGAACCATAGAGAGGTCCAGAGACTCATATTCACTACCGTGCCAAGCCACGGTATATCATTTCATACTATTATTCGTATGGCGAGTTACCGCAATTGATCCGCCTGCGGTGGCGTACCTTACCTCTTACCTGACGTCGGAGCGTCGTTACAGAATGTATAACAAATATGTTAGATTTTCCACCATAATATCTACTACTATCATAGACATTATCTGGGCTTAATGACTAATCCTCACTCGACTGCTTCTAAGTTTTCAAAATAGGCTCTTTTCAAGCGTTCTATTCCCAATGCGGCTCTGATACCACGTCTGTGGGGACCACCCCGTGGTTCACCCACTCCAAGATCGCATAGGGTGGTGCCGTGCGATGCGGCACCCAACAGCACACACGAAAAGATTAGAGAACAACATGCAAACTTTTATTTGATATAAAGCAGCGGAAGTCATTTACAAAATATAACTATACAGCGGAAGTAATGTACATTAGTAGCCTCTCATCCTAACTATGCAAAAGTGCAGCCGTCCATCCCGGGGATGCTACACGCTAGCAGCATGGAACCGGAGAAATCACGGCGGCGTGCAGGGCTCCATCTCGGCCGTGTACCCTGACGGGGGCATCGCCTCATCCTCGGAACCCTCCTCATAGCTCTCACCTCCATACAGCTCAAATATTGCAACCGTGAGCACGATGGCTCAGCAAGGCTTAACCGTCTAGCCTAGGCATGAAACTCTACATGCAGGGATGTGTATGATAGGAAAAAGGAATTTGCGACAACGACACGCCTATAAGTTGATCCTTACTTTCAGTTTTTATAGCAGCAGATTCATGTGCCTTAGGCAGCCCTCACATCAGAAGTCCACAATCAAACAAGAAACGCTTTCCTTCGATGTGGTGATACCCAAAGCGGAAAGAAAACTTAATTAGCTCTACATCTACAGCAGACATGGTTTCCAAAACATTAATCTATCATCACAGCATATTATCATTCAACTGGCTTACTTCACTTCTTACTACGTCACAAAACAGTGAACAAGCGATACTCAAATAACCGCGAGGGACGGTGATTGCAATCAGGAGACACCCGGACAACACGTTGCATACACCCACTTTCAGAAGCGTGATTCCACACCCCTTCGTACTCTGTTCTATGCAACCACCTTTCAAAGGCAACCCAAACACCGAACCGGTCCATCCATAACGGGCAGGAGGTCCCCGCGTGTAGCGTGACTGTGCCCACCGGCAGATTTACACCTTGCTACCCTCAACCCAGTCCTATTTACGGTTGGGTAAGCCTCGGCACCCAGGTTAACCATTTACATCGGTTTCCTGCTTATGTCAGTATGCCATCCGGTATTGTTCGATACTTGTTCAGCAGGCCCACACACGACTCGGTCCTCAATTGACACCAACAGGGCTACGCACTTGAGACTTCCGCTCACTGCTTCCTATCCCACCTTGAAAGTGCATCTAGGTTATCCCTTGTGGGTTTTGGAGAATTGATGACAAGCATATGAGATCCTAATGAAATTATTGAGATGATTGCAGGACAAACAAAGTGAACTAGCTCGGTGCACACAAAAAGGTGAAAAATAGAGTGGTGTCCGAAAAGGAAGACTTTAATGGAATTTAGAAGAGCAAAGTAGATTTAAATGTATAGGGTGTGTGTGAGAGACACATCCCAAGAGCTCATGACTTTGCGTAAGGGTAAGGGGTTTAAAAATCAACTAAAATCCACTGGACACCGGACTAGTCCGTTCATGGACCGGACTAGTCCGGTCAGCTTACTGGAATGCACCGGACAAGTCCGGTTTTAGACCGGACTAGTCCGCTCATGTTTCTGTTGTCCTCTTTAGAGGACTGCGGACTAGTCCGTCCATGGGACAGGACTAGTCCGCTAAACTTTCTGGAACCCCACTTCACATAGCACCGGACAAGTCCGAACATACATCGGACTAGTCCGGTATTAGGTTTTACAACGGTAACTTTTTTGGAAACCATATAAATTGGTGATCCATGGCCTTCCAACTAAAGACACGACTCACACTGCTAGAAACAAAAACCCTAGCGCCGCCACCTGTCCCAAGAGCCCAAAAACACACCCCCCACACATCTAAGGTGCGAAAAAGGTGAAAATCGATTAAACACTTGGATTTGGGATTGGGAGATCATCATTCCTTCGTTGTGAGCTCTTGGGGTTTGATCTCTCTACACTCATATTCTGCATTGTAATTGTTTTGAGTGTACTTGAACTCTTTTTCATTGTAATTCTCATGGGAGCCCTCAACGTGTGAGGTTGCCCCACAAACTCGGTGATTACCCGTGCTAGTGGAGTCAAGTCGGCCTTGTGTGGTGACTTGAAGAGGGAAAGGGTTAGAGACCCGGCTCTGTGTGAGCTTCCTCAACAAGGACGTAGATCTCTTGGTGAGATCGAACCTCGGTAAAATTTGTGTCTCGCGTGCCTCTTTATTTTTGTTGATTAGAACATCTAGTTGCTAAACTTCATAATTTGAATTGCTAAGTTTCATTCATGGGCATAATCACACCTCACATTGTAAACTCAAAATAAAATAACTGTTGTTCTTATTTCCGCTGCTAAACAAGTTAATTTTCCTGAACAACACTTAATACAATCTACACACTTCAGGCACACCGGACTAGTCCGCTCACACAACCGGACTAGTCCGGTCAAGCAAGTTTTTGACAACTACATTATGTGTGCAGGAAACTCTGTAAGGCCTATTCACCCCCCCCTCTAGGCCACATTCAATTGGTATCAGAGCAAGGTTCTCCACCAATGAGACTCACATCTCGGAGAGATCAATGGCCTCTGAGAAGAACAACGATATCCCGAAGACGAACATCAACGATGAGGAGCAAGAAGCCAAAGTCTTCGATGTGCTGAAAGAAAGTCCACATGACGATGAAGAAGTGAGACAGCTAAAGGCACTACTGAGAAAGAAATTAATGGCACAAAAGGGAAAAGAGGAAGAAAAGACGATGGGGAGTGGTCATCACGACTATTCCCGATATCCTTACAACTACAACCGTCTCAATTCAAATAATCACTATCTCTCCATTCCTATTGGAAGGCCCCCGCAGTTTGACGGAAGTGACTATACCATGTGGAAGTACAACATGAAAATCCATCTCATATCCTTGAATCCTAGCCTTTGGCATATTGTCTGCACAGGTATAGATATCCCAGACACGGATGAAGAACTCACTCCGGAACAAGAACAAGAGATTCACAGAAATGCACAAGCCGTTGCAGTAATCACATCGTCACTGAGCAGGGAAGAATTCACCAAGATCAATGGACTAGAGAGTGCAAAAGAAATCTGGGATACACTCAAAACAGCTCATGAAGGAAATAGGTCTGTACGTGAAGCCAAAATTGAGATGCTTGAAGGAGAGTTGGGGAGATTTGCTATTGAAGAAGGCGAATCACCTCAAGACATGTACAACCGGATGAAGGCACTCATCAACAAAATCTGTGCCTATGGAAGTAAGAAATGGACTGATCACGAGGTGGTCAAAAGGATGATTAGAGCCTTCATGCCAAGAAACGTCACACTTTGCTCAATGATTAGTGAAAGCCCTGGGTTTCACAAAATGACTCCCGATGAGTTATTGGGGAAGATCATAAATCATGAAATGATGGAGAAGGAGGCTCAATACGTCAAAGACTTAGCCGAGCTTACCTCTTCCAAAAAGAAAGAAGTTGCTCTCAAAGCAACGTGCAGACCCAAACTCAAAGAAACCCGTGAAGACCAAGATGACAGAGATACAAGCGACGTGAGTACCGATCTAGATGATGAGGAAATGGTACTCTTTATCAAAAAGTTCAAGCACATGATGAGGAGAAGACATGGCAACAACTCAAATGAAGGGAAAAGCAAGGATAAAGGGAAATCCAAGGCTCGACGTACTTGCTATAATTGTGGAGAGTACGGTCACTTCATGGTGGACTATACTTATGAAGAAAACAAGAAGAAGAAGGAAACAAAAGCACATGAGAAGAAAAATTTCAGAAAAAGGAGACAAGCTCATCAAGCTCACATTGGCAAGGAGTGGGACTCAAACGATGAGTCCTCCTCCGATGAAGAAGAGGAGATGGCCACCATTGCCGTTAAGAAACCTACCATGAGAGCTACACTCTCCCCAAACATGGGAGGACGGGATATAAACAACCATACTTGCCTTATGGCTAAAGAAGGTAAGAAAAAGGTTCGACTTACTCCTCCTGCGTTAAACACCTCTATTGATGACTTCGATAGCTCTAGTGATAATGAAGAAATGTTTAGAGGATTAAGTAAAATTGCTTTAAAGAAAATGGAAATGTTGTCGAACGAAATCTTTGAAAAGGAGGAACTTGTCAACTGACAAGAAGATATGCTCATCCGTGAAAGGAAGAGATATCAAGAAGTTGAAAAACTTCTTGAGCTTGAAAGATAGAAGAACAAGTCACTTGAGTTTGAGCTAGCCTTGAGTAAGGAGACTTACTCAAAGCTAGAGGACTCACATATTGCAATCAAGGATGAGCTTGCTAACTTGTCAAGAGTTAACAAGATCCTTGAGGTGCAAGTTGAGTTGCTCAAGCAAAGTGACTCATCTTCCTCCAAGAGCTCTTCCTCCAAAGATATGAGTTCAACAACAATTGGAACCTGCACATGCTCTAGTAAGAAAAATATCATTTCTAATACTTCAACTTCTCATGATATGCATCCTTCCCAAAACGGCATCTTTGATAAGGAGAAGATCAAATATGCATGTAGTGCATATATGGTCACTAGACCTCCCAACGTCAAAGATGGTCTTGGGTTTAATAGGAACCAACACATGTCCACTCTTAATCATGCAAAGAAAAGAATCACCTTTGTTAAGGAAAAATCACATGAATCTGATTTACAAATATTGTTTCGTACATTTGATGCTTCCTATGTTCTTATGAAAAACAAATATGGAAAAGTTATTGCTAAATACACAGGGCCACGCCACAGGAACTCGAAAACTTGTGTGTGGGTGCCCAAGACTCTTGTGACTAACCTGAGAGAACCCAAGCAAGCTTGGGTACCTAAAACCAAGGAATAATTCTATTTTGCAGGCTTACTCCTCCGGTGGATCTAAGTGAGTGCTAGATAGCGGATGCACAAATCACATGACCGGAGAGAGAGATATGTTTGTGGAGTACGAGTACAACGAGGATCCAAGTGAAGGCATATACTTTGGAGACAACAGCCAAGAAAAGGTCCTTGGTAGCGGTAACATTGAAATATCTCCTCAACACAATTTATCTAATGTTTTACATGTAGACTCCCTAGATTATGACCTTTTGTCAATATCTCAACTATGCGACAAAGGTTATAACTGTTTATTTACTAATGAGGGTGTGACCGTTTTTAGAAGAAGCGATGGCTCGATTGCATTCAAGGGAATGTTGAAGGGAAAGCTTTATCTTGTTGATTTCAACAAAGATAAAGCCGAACTCAACACTTGCTTGGTTGCTAAGACCAACATGGGATGGCTGTGGCATAGACGGCTAGCCCATGTTGGGATGATAAATCTGCAGAAACTTCTAAAAGGTGGTCACATCCGAGGTCTAAAGGATGTGGTTTTTGAGAAAGACAGGTCGTGCAGCGCTTGCCAGGCAGGAAAACAAGTCGGAGCACCACACCCCACCAAGAACAAACTCAGGGAATCCTCAAGAAGTTCCTGAAAAGAGCCCAGAACGAATTCTCATAAACCGTGAAGAATATCAGAAGTGACAACGGGACAGAATTCAAGAATACACAAGTTGAAGAGTATCTCGATGAAGAAGGGATAAAGCATGAGTTCTCGGCACCCTACTCTCCTCAACAAAACGGGGTGGCCGAAAGGAAGAATAGAACATTGATTGAAATGTCAAGAACAATGTTGGACGAATACAAGACATCAGATCGATTTTGGGCAGAAGCGGTGAACACCGCTTGTCATGCCACAAATCGGTTGTACCTTCACCGACAACTGAAGAAAACTCCATATGAGCTCCTTACCGCAAAATTATGACAGATAGGTTCGAGATGTCGATGATGGGCGAATTGAAGTTCTTCTTGGGATTCCAAGTGAAGCAACTGAGAGAAGGCACATTTATAAGCCAAACCAAATACACACAGGACATCCTCAAGAAATTCAATATGGACAAAGCCAAGCCCATCAAGACACCCATGGCAATCAACGGACATCTCAACCTCAATGAAGAAGGTCCAAATGTGGACCAAAAGGTATATAGGTCAATGATCGGCTCCTTACTTTACTTATGTGCATCTAGGCCAGATATTATGCTTAGCGTATGCATGTGTGCAAGGTTTCAAGCCGCACCTAAAGAGTGTCACTTAATAGCTGTAAAAAGAATCCTAAGGTATCTTGTGCACACACCTAACTTGGGCCTTTGGTATCCCAAAGGATCCAAGTTTAACTTGATAGGTTATTCTGATGCTAACTATGCAGGATGCAAAGTCGATAGAAAGAGCACTTCAAGGACTTGTCAATTTCTTGGCAGATCCCTAGTTTCTTGGTCATCTAAAAAGCAAAACTCTGTTGCGCTTTCAACAGCGGAAGCAGAGTATGTTCCAGCTGGTAGTTGTTGTGCACAACTACTTTGGATGCGACAGACTCTTAGAGACTACGGCTACAATCTAAATCATATTCCACTTCTGTGTGATAATGAAAGCGCTATAAAAATTGCACACAACCCAGTAGAGCACTCAAGAACTAAGCACATAGATATTCGTCATCACTTTCTTAGAGATCATTCATTAAAAGGTGACATTGAAATTTCACATGTTAGAACTGGAAAACAACCAGATATCTTTACCAAACCATTAGATGAGAAAAGGTTTTGTGAGCTAAGAAATGAACTTAGTATTCTTGACTCTCGAAACGTGGCTTGAAACATTGCATACCTGGTTGCAACCTCAAATGTTACATTTTATTGTAAAAACTGCTCCTCATCTCTTTTTCTTCTAAGAAAACTATTTTAATGAAGAAATCTTGCGAAATATGACCATTGTTTGATTGTTGCTTGCCTACTGGTCGTAATTACCAAGATTATTTGCAGAAATTAGTGTCCCTGGATCACTTTTAAACTTTACTATCTGCATCAAGTCTGTTGGAACCGGACTTGTCCGGTTGTTAACCGGACTAGTCCGGACAGACGATATAGTTAGGTTAACTCAGGGGCACCGGACTAGTCCGCTACCATGACCGGACTAGTCCGGTCAGTCGCATATATAAGCGTTTGGCCGGCCCAGACCCCTCCTTCTCCACTCAAAAGCATTTGGTCTCCCCCCCCTCACCTAAACCCTAGCTCCCAAAGTGATTTTCGGGTTGAGCCCTTAAACTCGAAGTTTTCTCCATGGAAAATCCTCTCCTCGACGAGTGGATTCTCCTCTCCGGACTCATCCGGATAGATTCTTGCTCCTTCAATGCGAATCTTCAATTCTTGATAAATTCCCCCCTAAAACCTAACTCTCAAACTTTTCTAGCTCTAGCTCGTTTCCTTTGATTTCAAAAGGATGTACATTGCCTCCATAGATGTATTTCTACCACTTTCCTGCCTTTGTGTCTTTAGATAGGAGATTTGATTCAAATGGAAACGTTAGGGTTCTTATGCCAGGCCGGACTAGTCCGGCGCGCAGATGCGGACAAGTCCGGTACACCGGACAAGTCTGCACTCTGAAACCGGACAAGTTCGGTCTCTAACAGTTGAACCCCTACATTCCTATTTTAAGTCGATAATGAGACCATTCGTATCTAATCCTTGAACTCCTTATCAGGCACCATGTCTTCAGGCTCAGATGACAGCTCTTTCCACCTTGATGAAGAGGTTCAACGTGAAAGAGTGAGGAGAGCCAAGGAGGGAGTGATGAAGAAAAGACATGATGTCAATGTCCACTCTCCACCTTCCGATGAAAATTTGCCTAAGAAGAGGAAGGTGATTGTGAAGAAGCCTCGAGGAAAGGCTATTGCCGAGAGCTCCTCGGGACCTAAGAGGGCTCCCAATAAAGGGAAGGGGCTTGATAGTGGCCCCATTGGGCCTCTGAAAATGAAAATTCCCATTCATCGCAACAGGCAACCTTCGAATAATGATTACACTGGAAAAGGGGGTGAACTAGCTGACAAGTTCAGAAAAGTAGAAGTGTATAATCAGCCCAGAGAGTCAGCTGACCCCAGATTTTGGAGTAATTTTCATGCTGACTACTATGAACATGTGTATCGGAAGATGAAGCATCCAGTTGTTGAAAGTCAGTGGGTTGATATTGCTTATCTTCAGTCCAAGAGATGTCAAGCTTATCAGGAGGTTGTGACAGCCCTCGAGCTTCATGGGCTGAAAGAATTATTCTCCTTCCAGTGTGACTGGAATGATGAAGTCATCACGCAATTCTACTCTACTCTCTACTTCGCTCGTGATGACAACGACAGGATGATTTGAATGACACATGGGTCTCAGTACAGTGTCACCTATGAAGAATTCGCAAGAATCCTTCATCTTGAGCATACCTTGGACAATGAACTTATAATTCACAACCTGAAACCACTGGAGAAATATCAGCTGGACTTTCTCTATGATACACGAATGCCATTCAAGCCTCCAACCACTAAATACATGAAGCCTTTCTTTGTAATTCTCAATCGGATATTGAGGAAGACTATAGCTCCCAAAGAGGGAGATGCAGGGACTGTTCAGGGCACCCTCAGAACCTTGATGAAGGTCATAAGCAAGAAGAGGACATTCAATGTGTTTGAGAACATTTACAATGACATTGTCAATATCTCTATCAATCCCATCTGGTCTTGCGGCTATGCACCCTACATAATGTTCATGATTGAAAAACTGACAGGACTGGAATTCGTAAAGGATGTGCCTCACACTAGACTTAGGCCCCAGAAGCCCACTATATATTCTGCTCCTTCTGCTCCTGTCTCACCCAGAGAAGAAAGAAAGTCCAAGAGAGCTCAAGAGGAGACAAGATCTGAGGCTGCAGCTACCACTCATGCAACCTCATCTACTCGGGAATCCTCAAGTGGCATCTTCAAGATGCTATCTTCTATCTTTGCCTCTTGCCGCAAAGTTGAAGTTAAGCAACATGAAGAGAGATTGGCTAGGAAGAAGCATCAAAGGTATGTAAAAGCCAATATCCAGGCCATCTGTGCCAAACTGGAAATTGAGCCACAAGGGTCACTTGAGGTTTCTGAGGACTTAGCTGAAGACTTCACTGAAATGCCAACTTTCACTGACCAAGAGTTTAGCTCCTTTGGGTTTGGTGGTGGTTCACAAGATGATGAAGATCAAGGTGAAGAGGAAGATAAAGATAGGACTGAGAGTGAAAGTGGGAACAGCGATGAGTGATTCCACTCGATTTTTCCCTTTTTGGTGCCTTGATGCCAAAGGGGGAGAGATTGAGACTAGAATAGCTATCTAGGATAAGTTATTAAGGACTTGTGATTGAGGACTTGTACTTATTTTTAAAACTATTGTAATTTGACTATACACCTTATGTGTGATGCTTCATAGTATTGTGATGCTTACATCTATGGTTGTTATCTTTTATGTGTGATGCTTCATAGTATTGTGATGCTTACATCTATGGTTGTTATCTTTTATCCTCGTTCATCACATTTTTGTTGATCACACACTTGTTAGGCACCCCACCATAAGGTGTGTGTATATGAGAGAAGTTTTTCTTGTTAGTTATTCATTATTCTCATATATGCACACTTTATGAAAAATCAATTTTTTCTCTTAATTGTGATATCTCAAATGGTTGTCATCAATCACCAAAAAGGGGGAGATTGAAAGTGCATCTAGGGTATTTCTTGTGGGTTTTGGAGAATTGATGACAAGCATATGAGATCCTAATGAAATTATTGAGATGATTGCAGGACAAACAAAGTGAACTAGCTCGGTGCACACAAAAAGGTGAAAAATAGAGTGGTGTCCGAAAAGGAAGACTTTAATGGTATTTAGAAGAGCAAAGTAGATTTAAATGTATAGGGTGTGTGTGAGAGACACATCCCAAGAGCTCATGACTTTGCGTAATGGTAAGGGGTTAAAAAATCAACTAAAATCCACTGGACACTGGACTAGTCCGGTCAGCTTACTGGAATGCACCGGACAAGTCTGGTTTTAGACCGGACTAGTCCGCTCATGTTTCTGTTGTCCTATTTAGAGGACTGCGAACTAGTGTGTCCATGGGACAGGACTAGTCCGCTAAACTTTCTAGAACCCCACTTCACATAGCACCGGACAAGTCCGAACATACACCGGACTAGTCCGGTGTTAGGTTTTACAACGGTAACTTTTTTGGAAACCATATAAATTGGTGATCCACGGCCTTCCAACTAAAGACACAACTCACACTGCTAGAAAAAAAAACCCTAGTGCCGCCACCTGTCCCAAGAGCCCAAAAACACATCCCCCCACACATCTAAGGTGCGAAAAAGGTGAAAATCAATTAAACACTTGGATTTGGGATTGGGAGATCGTCGTTCCTTCGTTGTGAGCTCTTGGGGTTTGATCTCTCTACACTCATATTCTGCATTGTAATCGCTTTGAGTGTATTTGATCGCTTTTTCATTGTAATTCTCGTGGGAGCCCTCAACGTGTGAGGTTGCCCCACAAACTCGGTGATTACCCGTGCTAGTGGAGTCAAGTCGGCCTTGTGTGGTGACTTGAAGAGGGAAAGGGTTAGAGACCCGGCTCTGTGTCAGCTTCCTCAACGAGGACGTAGATCTCTTGGTGAGATCGAACCTCGGTAAAATTTGTGTCTCGCGTGCCTCTTTATTTTTGTTGATTAGAACATCTAGTTGCTAAACTTCATAATTTGAATTGCTAAGTTTAATTCATGGGCATAATCACACCTCACATTGTAAACTCAAAATAAAATAACTATTGGTCTTATTTCCGCTGCTAAACAAGTTAATTTTCCTGAACAACACTTAATACAATCTACACACTTCAGGCACACCGGACTAGTCCGCTCACACAACCGGACTAGTCCGGTCAAGCAAGTTTTTGACAACTACATTAAGTGTGCAGGAAACTCTATAAGGCCTATTCACCCCCCTCTAGGCCACATTCACCCCTGCTGGGTCTCATTTTCACCACTCTTAAGCCATTTTCTATTCTGACCAAACCGTGTGATAAACCTTACCTCGCTAGTAGATTCCAACTACCCGACTTCTACCGAGGTCCTAAGCATATTAGCGGGGCCTTGTCTACTCGTCGGCTCTGTAAGCTACCCAACCCTTCATAGGATTTAAAAGGTTCTGCAAGTGGGGTTTCAATCACCTTAACTCTAATGCAACATTCACCCTAGACATAAGTGATAAAAATAAAGAATTTTATAAAAGGTACTTAAGTGCAAACCGGGGTTTGCCTGGTTGCGAGTCAAACGGAAAGTTAGCTTCAGGTGGAAGGACGTCCAAAGGCTCCAGTGCGTCTTCAACTTCGGTCACTATTATGAAATGTAATAAAATACATGTGTAAGTATTAAGGATTTATGAGAATTGGACTTCTATTCATAGCTATTGCTATTTAGAATCCTTAATTGGCTTTGGTATTTTTACAGGGGATACTAGACCTTCTAAGGATGATCTGAGAAAAATTTGGAGAAATGTCATTGCACAATGTAGTCTTTAAAATTCCTACAAGTACAATGCTTCTCTGAATTTTGAGCCCAATTCAGGAACTTTGACCTAGCTAACAGTGGAATATATGATTAGGGTAAGTCTCCCCCTGATTCTAACAAAAATTTTTCACCATTTTTGGAGCTATCAACAGAGAGATATGAATTTTTGAAGTTGGGCAGGAGTTCTGAAAAGTTTCTGTTTAAATTTGAATTTGGAGCTATCAACAGAGACATATCCTAGACTCACACCGTTATAATTCAAAGTTTTAATTCCCCTCGTTTTTCCTAAGTGTACATGAGCTGAATTTTTTTACTACCACTTTTTGGGGATTTTACAATTCGCTGTGACCGCACCACGGCTGTCTCAGTGCTGGAAAAGCTCTAAGCGCTGGCGGCAGCACAGGAGGCCGCCTTAGGTCATGCTGAAGCTAGCCGGCCGCCTCCATGTATGCGTCAGCGAGGGGTGACATCTGCTCCCTGTGTGCAACCCTCAAGCGGCAAAGACATACCAGTGAAGGTCGTCCAAGTCGGTCCTGATGCCGCCCAGACCACCCGAATCACCGGGGACCTGGGAGACAAATAGGAAGATACGCTTTTCACCTTCCTCCAGGCCAATGTCGACGTGTTTGCCTGGCAACCATCTGAAATGCCCGGGATTCCCACGCAGGTGATTGAGCACCAACTGTAGATCCACCTCGACGCCATACCGGTCCAACAGAAGCCTTGAAAGCAATCCATCGAGCGGCAAGACTTCATCCATGAAGAAATCAAGAAGCTGCTCAATGTCGGCTTCATTCGAGAGGTCCACCATCCACGATGGTTGGACAACCCTGTTGTCGTTCCCAAGGCTGGCAGGAAGCTACGTATGTGCATCGACTACACCACCCTCAATAAGGCATGTCAAAAGGACCAGTCCCCTCTCCCCTGTATAGACCAAATAGTCGACTCTACGTTGGGTTGTAATATACAATGTTTCCTAGACGCATATTCAGGTTTCCACCAGATACCTATGTCTAGGGAAGATGAAAAGCATACTACCTTCATCAAAGTGGATGGTCTATACTGCTATGTGTCCATGCCTTACGGTCTTAAGAATGCCCTTACAACTTTTATGCGTGCAATGCACAAGACGTTCGGGAACCTCATTCGGGACTTGGTCGACGTTTATGTCGATGACATCATAGTGAAAGTTAAGTCGCAAGTGTCACTGCTCGACAATCTATCCCTAGTCTTTGACAGACTGCGTCTCACACGCATGAAGTTGAACCCAGACAAATATGTCTTTGGGGTCTCTGCCGGGAAGCTGCTCGGTTTCTTGGTCTCACACCGAGGGATCAAAGCTAACCCAGAGAAGATTAAGGCAATAGAGCTGATGTGGCCCCCTTCTCGCATCAAGGACGTGCAAAAGCTTACCGGATGCTTGGCTGCGCTCAGTCGATTTATCTCTAGACGGCCGAGCGGCCTCTTCCGTTCTTCAAGCTTCTGTGCAAAACCTGTCCATTGCGGAACCATTGCGGATGAGGCGTTCCAGGAGCTGAAGAAGTTCCTCACAATGTCACCTATCATGGTGGCCCCTGAACAAGGCGAGCCACTACTCCTCTACATCGCTGCCACAACCGAGGTCGTGAGCATGGTTCTGGTCGCAGAGTGCCCAAAGCTCCATCGACCTCAAGTCCCAGCAGAGGCTCCTGCCGTCATCGGTCTAAAGCCCCAGGGCTCAGACCCCGCAGGAGACCCTTGGGAAGGGGAAGTAATTAGGTCCCAAGCAGACAGACCTGATGATCAATGCATATCCTGGTCCAAGCTCTAGGAATGCAGCTCCGGACCTGGGGGCCTGGGGGCCTTGGGTCCTGGACCACCCCAAGAAGAACTAGTCAGGTATCAGCCATCTAGACCCGGCACCCGGCGTGTACCTGGGCCGAGCTCCTAGAGTGCCGTTTCGGGCCCGGGGGCCGGGGGCCCCCGAGTCCCGAACCTCTACTAGACGACGCTTTGGACCCCACTGGGAGGGTCCGAACCATCCAGCATCCGGTCTACTTCATCAGCGAGGTCCTCCACGATGCCAAGACAAGATATCTGAAGGTACACAAACTGCTCTATGTAGTACTTGTTGCGTCAAGGAAGTTGCGCCATATCTTCCAAGCTCACAAGATCTCAGTGGTCACGTCGTACCCACTGAGAATTGTCCTCCACTGCCCCAACACCACAAGAAATGTGTCTAAATAGGCTGCGGAGTTGGTGGAGTTCGAGCTGGACTTCTTACCGCGCCATGCGGTGAAAAGTCAAGCGTTAGCTGACTTCGTGGCAGAGTGGACTCCACCACCATGCCTGCCAGGGGGCCAGGACATCGGTGAACCAGAGCCCAGAGCTTTGGTCTTCACCGGGCCCTACTGGAATATCTTCTTTGATGGATCCTTGTGGAAGCAAGGTGTCGGAGTGGGGCTTCTACTCATTACACCAATTGGAGAGCAGTTCAAATACATGGTGCGACTTGACTTCAAGGCGACCAACAACATGGCAGAGTATGAGGCTCTCATCTTCGGGTTGAAAACCGCGCTGCCCCTCGGCGTCCAGCAGTTGTTGGTCAAAGGTGATTCACAACTGATCATCAAGCAAGTCAAGGGAGAGTGTAGCTGCAACGACCCACAGCTTGCAGCTTATCTCCTCCAAGTACAGAAGATGGAGAAGGACTTCTTATCCTTGGACCTGTGCCATGTTCCTCGTGCCAATAACACAATAGCCGACGACCTGTCATTGAAGGCTTCCACTTGGGCTTCGGAGCCTGAGGGGGTCTTTGAAAGGAAGTTACTGCAACCAACCGACTGGCCGGCCGAACTGGGCGAAGGGGGCGGGACCAGCACCTCGAAGCTGGCGGTCCCGGCGGCCATGTTACAATGGCACCCACCAAGGATCATAAGCGCCACAGGGAGCCCCGTGCGACCCGACGCTCAAGATCCAAGTGCTCAAGTAGATCCCGATGCATGGATCACGGAGGTCTGGGACTACTTGAAAGACAATTTTGTTCTCGATGAACGTGTATCCGCTGAATAGATCACTCGGTTGGCTAAGAGATACACGCTGGTAGAAGGAGATCTCTACCGGCGTGGCGCTAATGGCGTCCTATTGTGGTGCATAACCTGGGACGAGGGCTGTGACCTGCTCGCAGAGATACATGGAGGCGAGTGTGGGAACCATGCATGTTCCCGCATGCTAATCGGTAACGCCTTCCGGCATGACTTTTACTGGCCGACAGCTTTCCAGGATGTCGTCAACCTGGTCAGGAGATGCAAAGCGTGCCAGTTCCACGCTAAGCAGATCCGCACACCAGCGCAAATGCTGCAAATGATCCCACCCTCATGGCCCTTCATTGTGTGGGGGCTGAACATCCTGGGACCATTCCCCAGATCCGTCGGAGGGTACCGGTACCTCTACATCACCGTAGACAAGTTCCAAGTGGCTGGAATCTACCCCTGTAGTAACCATCAACAAGCAGTCAGGAGTCAAGTTCATCAAGTCAGTTGTCTGCCGGCTCGGGGTCCCGAACAGAATCATCACCGACAACGGGACCCAGTTCACAATTGCAGTATTCCAAGACTACTGCGAAGACCTCGGCATCCATGTTTGCTATGCTTCCGTTGCTCACCCAGAGAGTAATGGTCAAGCCAAAAGAGCCAACGCCAAGATTCTGGGACTCAAAACACGCACCTACAACAGCTTGAAGAAGCACGGTGCCAATTGGGTTGAAGAGCTTCCGTGTACACTATGGGCTAGCCGCATATCCCTCAATCGCTCGACAGGGGAAATGCCCTTCTTCCTGGTGTATGGGGCTGAGGTCGTCCTCCCCAGGGAAATCACCATGGGCTCATCCTGTGTCCGAGCGTACGACGAAGCCACGCAAGACCAGCTCTGACATGAAGATATCGACCTTGTTGATGAGAGAAGGTGGCAAGCAGCTGTCCAAAACGCCCGATACCGTAAAGCGCTCCAGCGTTATCAGCAGCGGTTCGTGCGGAGTAGACAGCTCGAGTTGGGTGACCTGGTGCTGCGACGGATACTTTCTCAAGAAGGTCGGAACAAACTCTCCCCCAGCTGGGAAGGCCCCTTCCGAGTAACACAAGTATGCCATCCAGGGTGCATGCGTCTAGCCACAGAGGATGGGGTACCTCTACCCAATCCTTGGAACATAGAACGCCTCCATAAGTTCTATGTTTAGCACAGTGGTAGGGTCCTGTTTTCTGTAAAAAAGGGTGTCATAGTGTCCAGGAACAAAGCTTAGAACAGATAAGTCCCAGAGGAGTCCCGTCACTCTCAACATCTGGGATGGGTCGCTGCCTTCTAGCACGGCCTATTTCCTACTATGAAGAAGAGTCTAAAATGAGAAAATTTTGCCTTGTCCTGTGCATTCTCCCTTTACAATTTGTGCCTCCTCAAGCACATCAACTATAAGCGGGCAAAACCACGTACCCTTGGCCCTAAGATCAGCCCAGAGGCTATCACGTGTGCTTGAGCTGCGGAGCCAACACATGCCGCGGGCTCCTGTACGAGCCTCCCCACTGAGGAGAGGTCCAGAGCTGCCACACATCATCTGGCTCGGAGGCACCACCCGACTGAGGAGAGCTCCGGTGCTGACACGCGCTCCGGGCTCCGGTTGGAACCTCCCCGCTGAGGTGAAGACTGGAGCTGTCACGTGTCCCATGGCTCCGAGCCGCCTCCCCGTTGAGGACAGCTCCGGAGCAGGCACGTGCCCTTGGAACCGGTCCTAAGCCTCCCTATTGGGAAAAGTCCAGAACTATCACGTGTCCTCAAGCTCCGAGCTGCCTCCCCACTGAGAGCAGCTCCGGGGCTGACATGTGCCCTAAGCTCCAGTCTGGGTCTCCCCGTAGGGTGGGGTCCGGAACTACCATGAGTCCCTAAGCTTCGAGCCGCCCCTCCCTGGAGGACAGCTTCGGTGCAAACACATGCCACGGGCTCCGGATGGAGTCTCCCCTCCGAGGAAAAGTCTTGAGCTGCCATATGCCTCCCTCGAAAGGGCTGTTGACAAGGGTCGAACTTTCTTCAAATCCTTGCACTACCAAGGATCTGGAAGGAGTGGTAGCCGCACTACCGGAGCGCCCTAGGTCCATACGCATGCTAAGGACCCAGAGGAACAAGCTCGAGACAATGGAAAAAGAGCTAGTCACGTTGGCTAGGTCATCCCGGACCCTTGCGTTGCTAAGGGTCCAAAGTTAACATCAACAACATAAGACAATGAAAGACTTGAAACAAAGATGCTTTCATTAATAACAGAGTACTAGCATACAAAAGGGGATACAAGACAACTAAGGAACTCAGCAGCTACAAGTCGAGTAATCTCCTACTCCGTGGCCTGCTTGGTTGTCCCTCGAGCTAATCTGGACCGAGGACGGCAGCAACGCATGCTGGACCAAGGCAACAGTGACATCCAGTGTCGCATGGGCAAAAAATGCCATCTATGGCAGTTTTTGTTGTCCACAACAGTACCTGGAGGAAGGCTTGATCACTCTGGACTTAACCTCCCTCCGGTACTGGCAGGAATTCCTCCTTCGACGAGGCGCCTAGAGAACATGCCCCACTTGACACTGGCATAGGGACTCACTGCGAGTCGAGGACCCTGTCCCCGACGGTCTCCCCTACCATCGGCGCACTGTCAGGATGGCTTGTGCTTCTATACGAGGTCGTCAAGGGGAAGGATGCACCAGAGAGCCTCGCCGAAGGCGGCACACAGACGAACATCTCACAAAAGTGGACGAAGACGTCAGCCAGTGCGAGAGTATCTGGTGGGCAAATACGCCGAGAAGCAGGAACTTCCAGCGCGCAAGAGGGGAATAAAGGCCACATAGCGAGGCGGGGTGCCATCCTACATAGAAAGGCCTCCTTTTATACACAGCCACGACCTATGGCAGGGCAACAGGCACGGCGATTGGGTTTCCACCTCTGCACGCCACGGTTTATTCGCCTCCTCCAACGGTGGGTAGGGTCTAGGTCCATCCGTCAGACACTGGGGGGCCGGAAGGATAACCTCTCAGGAACGTCTGGCGATTCCTGAAGAGAGCAGAGCAACCAACTCATTGGTTGATGCAGTAAATGACCCAAGGCAACCCCTTGGGCATGGCGCCTAGATACTCACCTCCCCCGTAGATGGGTAGGACCCAGGTCCACCCGTCAGACACCGGGAGCCAGGTGAGTAACATCTTGGGGATGTCAGGCGGTCCACGAGAAAAGAGGCGTGGTGGAACTGCAGCAACCAACCCGTTGGCTGCCGCAGTAAGTACCCCGAGGCAACCCCTCGAGCGTGATGCCTTAGCACTCACCCCCACCAATGAGAGGTAGGATCCAGGTCCACCAGTCATACACTGGCGTGGCAGGCGAGTAGAAACTCGGGAACGTCTGGCGGTTCCCGAGAAAGGCAGCGTGGTATTCCTGTGGCCCATGGTCTGCCGCAGTAATTACCCTTGGGGCAACCCCTCAAGTGTGTCGTCGTGACCCATCAAGTCAGGAGTAAACACGATGACGCGCTGCTGTTCTGACTAAATACGCCCACTATGCCAAGGACGTGCAGCCTTTTCGTCTCCTCAACCACTCGTCCACTACGTGAAAGTCTCGCCACTGCTTCGGTTTCCAAAGCACAGGCTAAAAACCATCACGCGGGAGAGATGGGGGACCCACCTGCGGGCTCAATGCCTCCCCCGAGATGGGTCCGGGACAACTTTCGGTACTCTGCAGACCGGCTACCCCTGTGTAGTGGGTATAAAAGACAGCAAGGGCCAAGCCTCCCTGCTGAGTCAGATCCCAGCATAAGCCACATTCCCTGGGCCCCATGGTCAGCCCTGGGGCTACCGTGTGCGCTTGAGCTCTGGAGTTCACACGTGCCCTGGGCTCCGGCTTGAGCCTCCCCATTGAGGTGAGATTCGGAGCTGCCACGTGTCCCCGGCTTTGAGCCACCTCCCCGAAGAGGACAGCACCGGGGCTGGCACGTGTCCCGGGCTCCAACCTAAGCCTCCCCACTAAGGAGTGGTCCTGAGCTGAAACGTTTCCTCCGGCTCCGAGCCGCCTCCCCGCTGAGGACAGCTCCGGTGCTGACACGTGCCCCAGGCTCCGGTCTGAGCCTCCCCAATGAGGATATCTCTGGTGCTGACATGTGCCTTGGGCTCCGTCTGAGTCTCCCTGCTTAAGATAAGGTCCGGAGCCACCACATGTCCCTAGACACTAAGCCCGTCGATAAGGGATCCAGAACCGTCACGTACCCCACGATCCTTCGTGGGCTGTGGGTTGACGAAGTCAAGAAGAAAGTGCACTGTCAGGCTTCGCATTCAAGGCTCGCGCCTTCCCAGAAGCTTGGCGCACTACGCACGCCTCCGCCCTTTACCCGTTCGCCATTACGGTGATAAGGCAGGGCGGCAGGGCGTGACAACAGTACAGTGCCGCCCAACGACACTAAACCGCCCAAACAGGGCGAGGATACGCGGCGAAAAATGGCGTCTTCATCATCACCTGACATGCGGTCAGGGGTGCTCGGCGTGCCGGATTGAGGGACTTAACTCCCTTGCCGGCCACTCTACTCAGAGGACAAAGCCCTAGATGGTGTATAAGATACTCAAAGCTTTGGGACCACCAGTCAGGCCCCAGGCTTCATTGTAACCACCCCGACCTTGAACTATAAAAGGGACGGGGTCACCACCCGACAAACAGTTCCTACTCCACGCCCTCAAGATCACACGACGCACAAGAGCTCACCCTCAAGCAATAGAACAAGAACGCCCATGGACGTAGGGTATTAACCTCCGGTGAACCAAACCACGTAAATCTCAATGTTCATCCGCTCCATCGAGCCCAGGTCGCGAAGGGCCCCAAGCCCCCTCCAAAAAAAGAACTTCGCAAGCTGCTTCCGAGCAGGACGGGAGGAGTTTCGCAGCTCACACTCCGACAGGCGCCACCTAGGACAGAGCGGTGAGGTGACCGCCAGCCGGTGAAGCTCGCCGGTGGAGCTGCATTTTTTTTCTCCTTCCGAGACAACCAGCTAGTGGCCGGGCCTCTACACATTGTGGGGAGTCCACTGGTAGTGGTTGCCATCCGCGGAAGTCATCGGAGAGGCAGCTGCAGCTCGCCGAAGATGGCGGCGGAGGCGGAGCTCAGTGAACCATGGGTGCGCGTGTGTTTTTCTCCGATCTAAGTGTCCTACACATGAAGGCAAGTGTGGTGGTGCTTTTGGTGGGCTCGGACGGGTCGGTGGGGCCCTCATGGTGTCTGGCGGCGTGCCGAGAAGCCCATGGGCGGTGGTTGTCCGGCGCGGGCCTCCTTCAACGTTCTAGTGCAAGTCGTAGGGGGCGGAGATGCCCAATGGACCTCTAGGGACGTCGAGGGAGGGAGGAGGGGAGGGAACCGTGGCTTACCGACGGCGAATTCGGGAAGTTGGCTGGAGTTGGGGAAGGAACGGGAATCTCCGAATTACTTGTGGGAACCGGTCGCTCAGTGCTCAATTGGCTTTGTGAGAGCTCGAGGAAGGTGGTGCGAACCTCTGGGGTGGCGAGTGGGCTGTTTTATAGCTGGCCGAGGCAGTAGCGGGGTGCTGGGGATATTTTCTCGCGCGCCATCAATGGAGCGGCCGGGTTTCGTGGAGGAGGTGCAGGACCAGGGGGTTTATTGTGGTAGGCTGGGGCGGTATGCGGCGATGGGACGGGTGACCTCGCATCGTCGGGATTCCCGGCAGAACGGCTTTGTCTGATTTTGGGTGCATGGGAAGCGGGGAAGAGGGGAGGAAGAAGTACAGTGTTGGGCTGGGCCGGGCGAGAGGAAAATAAAAAGGGGAGAGGAGGTGGGCTGCCTGAAGGAGAGGGGAAAAGGGGGAGGAGCGGGCCGGGTTGTTGGGGTTAGTAGGATGTGCCCAGGAGGGGTCCATTTCCTTTTGTTTGTTTTTTAATTTTTCTCTTTCTTATTATTTTGATTTCAAATTTCATTTTGAATCAAGTTTTCCATCCATTTGAATTTGCAGCTACTAAAGATCTACCCCACTTAAATGGAATCTCATCCTCGAAATTCGGTAGCTTCCTCAAATAGGTGGGGAAACTCTCTCCTGAGGTCGTCCTCCCGTTCCCATGTAGCTTCTGCTTTGGTATGATTAGTCAACTAGACTCGGCAGAATCACACCACACTCCTGCGTGTCTGTCGGGTGACGACGTCTAGGATCCTTGAGGGCAGATCTTGGTATCTCAAGTCGGGCTGCAGGTCCATTGCTTCGCTTGATATTTGCTCCTCCGGTACTCTCAAGTATTTCTTAAGCTGCGACACGTGGAACACGTTGTGGACATTGGTCATAGTCTCTGGCAACTTCAAATGGTAGGCCACTGCTCCTCTTCTTCCGAGTATTTCAAATGGTCCGATGTAACGTGGGGCCAACTTCCCCGTATCTGGAATCTTCTCGTACCTCGGATAGGCGATACCATGAGGTATAAGAAGTCACCCTTGTCGAAAGTGAGCTCCCTTCGATGGGTGTCGGCGTAGCTCTTTTGCCTACTCTGAGCTACCTTGAGATTCTCCCTGATTGTGGCCACTCGTTCTTCTGTGTCCTTAATTATGGCGGGGCCAAAATACGAGCATTCTCCAACCTCTAACCACACCAGTGATTTCCGGCACTTTCTTCCGTATAATGCCCCGAATGGTGACATCTAGAGGCTGGCCCGGTAGCCGTTGTTATAGGTGAACCCTAAAAATGACAGACTCTTTTCCCAGTCCTTTCCGTATGTCAGTGCACATGCGCGTAGCATGTCTTCTAATATCTGGTTCACCCGTTTAGTCTGACCGTTCATCTGTGAATGGTAGGCGGAACTGTAATCCAGTTTGGTTCCTAGAAGTGCATGCAAACTTTTCCAGAAGTGTGCCATAAATTGGGAGCCACAATCCGGCTCGGTACTCCATGCAGTCGGAGTATGTGGTCGATGTATAGTGTTGCTAGTTGACCTCCACGGTGGGTTGTTTTAACTGGTATGAAATGGGCCACTTTTGTCAGACAGTCCACGATGACCCAAATAGAGTTGTTTCCCTTTTTCGTCCGGGGTAACCCTGTTATGAAGTCCATAGCGATTTCATCCCACTTACACACTGGTATGGTTAGTGGTTGTAGCAACCCTGCTAGCCTCTGATGTTACCCCTTTACTTGGCGGCATACATCGCAATGGGCGACGAACTCCGCTATTTCCCTTTTCATAGCCACCCACCAGTATTTTTGCTTTAGGTCTTGGTATGTCTTGGTGGTCCCCGGATGGATGGAATATGCTGAGTTGTGGGCATCGTCCATTATTAGTCGCCTTAGTCCGTCCGCTTTCGGCAGGCATATCCGGTTCTCATACCATAGGGATTTGTGTCCGTCCACTCAAAACCTAGGGGCTTTGCCTACCCCTGTCCGAGCCTTTATTGTACGGATTTCCGGATCCACCCGTTGGATCTGTCGAATTTGGTCCTCCAACATAGGCTGTTGGCACAGGGTACCTAGGTACCCGTTGGGTGCTAGGTGCAGGTTCAACTTCCGCATTTCCGCTTTCAGGCTTTGTTGGCGGGTAATATCTCTTATAGCGTTACAGTGAGCCTTTCGACATAACACGTCGAGTACCACGTTAGCTTTCCCAGGGTGGTACTGTACTTCTAGGTTGTAGTCCTTTATTAGCTCCAACCATCTTTGCTGCCTCAGATTCGATTCCAACTAGGTGAATATGTATGTCAGGCTCTTGTGGTCTGTAAAGATGTCACACTTATTTCCGATCAGGTAGTATCTCCAGATCTTTAGTGTGTGAACCACAGGTGCCAACTCCAGGTCATGAGTTGGGTAGTTCTTCTCATGGACCTTCAACTGCCTTGCATAGGCGATGACTCGGTTATCCTTGTAGGATCGAAGAGCAAGTGAAAAGCTACCAGAGGGGGTGAATGGTAGATTTAAACTTTTTAGCGGAAGCAACAAAAACCCCCTCGGCAGAAAGTTGATCTGTTACAGAAACCGTGTATGCGACTGAGCTAAATGTGTTCAACCGTGACAAAAGTGGTGTATATTATAGAGAATCAGGTCACGAATACACGACAACAAGAATCACCGAAATCCGTCAAGAAAAACTCAAGTTATGATCGAATGATCAAACGAGGGTCAATCTGTTCTACTCGAGTAAAAATCAGATCTACAACACTGCAAAGAAACTCATGTAGATCAGAAAATACAAATCCAATAAAAGTGAAATTTTCGCAGATGATACATAATCAATTGTAAAGACAACTCAAAAAATCACGTCAATTGGATCTGTAAAACTCGAGTTATGATCAAAACACCGAAGCACTGCCATGCTGTCCAGAAACTCGACGAGAAAGACTTGACAAAAACAAGTCGGGTGAACAAGGCACAAAAGCTCCTCAAAATTACGAATTTTATTGATCAAAACATAATAGGAACAGCCCAAGGTCATCTTGCCATGAGCTCTGGCCTCCCTTGCATATATAATCAGCCCGGAGGCCAACCCAATCAAACTAGGACTCTAATCCTACTCAGTTTCTGAATCGAAACTTTCCATAACTGCTCAAGACTCTTTTATACGCAGATAGAAGCAATCTTAAGACTTCCAAACACCTTAGGAACGTATCCCACATTCCTAAAATAACTCAACTTTGTGTCCCACATGAAATCCTATCATAACCAACTCAAATCTTTCTATATTTGAGCCATAACCGACTCAGCCGCAGCCTGAGTCCAAAATCCAGCCGGTTGGACCTTTCCTACCAATTCTTTACGCCCACATCTCTTCATCACGCCTTGGAACCATGTTGCCACGTCCATGAACTCCTTGCACACGTGAAAACACCTTCCAACGACGTCCACGATACCTTCATATGCATTGTTCTTGATCCAAACATGTTGCACGACCTCCCGATCCAACCACAATTCCTCCTGAACTTGGTTGTTGAACCTCATCTTCTCCCTAAGACTAGTTTAATGGATCCCATCACCAGCCATATCTTGAACTCAAGCAACACCTGCACATGAATAAATAACCAATACTTTCAAGCACAAGTCCGCGACTTGACTCATGTTAGTTCCGAAAACTACAACACCTTACGTGAACCCCTCACATAAGCATGTTGCAAACCATAGCAAAATGTTAACCATTGTAAAGAGCCATAACACTTAAAAAACTTAGTAAAAGAATACTAAGCAAACCTTCCATAGATGTAAAGCAAGTTCGAAACATTTGCATGGTAAAAACAGAACCATTGAGATTTAGCTCCGGACCCTGCCAAAGCTAACCGGACCATGAGCTGGAGCTTACCAAAGCTAGCAAAACCTAGCACCGGACCTTACCAAAGCTAGTCGTACCTACAGCCGGAGCTAACCAAACACATGTTGGACCTAGCCATAGCAATTCGGACCTTACGTTGGATCTTGTCGGACCTCGGACCTAGAGTCATACCTTGACAAAAAGAGTGTTTTGGCAGAATTCAAAACTTTTAGCGTCATAGCCAATGTATTTAGCACACGTAGGTCTCACAATCCTGCATCAGCACACACCCGAGTTGTTGTCGGGAGGCATCGCAGTATACTACAAAATCTTTGTGTATATCGGGCAAGAATAGTACTGGGGATGCGGTCAACCTCTTCTTTAATTCCCTGAAACTGTTCTCACAGGAGGGAGTCCACTCAAATTTCTTGTCCTTCTTTGTCAACTTGGTTATGGGTCTCGCAATTTTGGAGAACCCTTCTATAAACCTCCGGTAGTACCCGGCTAGTCCGAGGAAGCTGTATATTTCAGTCATGTTAGTGGGCTGCTTCCAGTAAGTGACTGCCTCAACTTTTGCTGGGTCCACCGCCACTCCCTCGGCCTTTATGATGTGCCCGAGGAATGCGACCTGCTGCAGCCAAAATTCACACTTGCTCAATTTGGCGTGTAGCTGGTGTGCTCTTAACCTTCCCAGCACTATCCTGAGGTGTTCGGCATGCTCCGCCTAACTTCTCGTGTAGATGAGTATGTCGTCTATGAAGACAACGACAAACTTGCCCAACTCTTCCATCAATATATTATTCATTAAGTTCATGAAGTAAGCCCGGTGCGTTGGTCAGTCCAAATGGCATTACTGTGAACTCGTATTGTCCGTAATGAGTCACAAAGGTCGTCTTCATGATGTTTGCATTTCTGATCTTCAATTGGTAGTAGCCTGACCGCAGGTCAATCTTGGAGAAGCGCTTTGCTCCCTTTAGTTGTTCGAACAAGTTGTCGATCTGTGGCAAGGGGTACTTGTTCTTAATCGTGACCTCATTCAAGGACCGGTAGTCAATACATATCCTCAAGCTACCGTCCTTCTTTTTGACAAAAAGCATGGGAGCTCCCCAGGGCAAAGAGCTAGGTCGGATAAATCCTTTTTCTTGTAATTCTCTGATCTACTCCTTTAGCTCAGCTAGCTCGTTCGCTGCCATACGATACGGTCTCTTGGTTATCGGTGTCGCCCCAGGTATTAGGTCGATCAGGAATTCGATATCCCTATCCGGGGGCATTCCGGGTAGCTCGCTTGGGAATACGTCTGGGTATTCACTTACTACAGGCAGTTGTTCCATGGGTGCCGTTTCCAGGCTGCATACTACGGGTTCCATTCCGAGTTTGCGGGGCTGGCATGTTACTGTAACCTCGTCACAGTTTGTTGCTGTGACTTTGCGATCAGCACAGATATGTTCCCTTTATGTTGTGCTAACCAGTCCATTCCAAGGATAACATCTATGCCATCCAACTTCAGGACGACTAGATCTGCTAGGAATTCTACCCCACGTATTTGGGCCTTAACCCCTAGGCATCCGAGGTGGCACTTTATAGTGGCTCCTAGGGATCTGGTCACTAGTGGGGTCTTTAGCCAAACCGTTGGCAATACACTTCTAGTCAAAAAGTTGGAGGAGACGAAGGTGTGCGAAGCCCCGGAATCAAATAATACTATGGCAAGAGTTGAGTTAACCAGGTACTCACCGAGTACGACGTCTAGAGCATCCTCAGCCTGGCTTGCATCAATATAGTTCACGTGGCCGCATCCGAACGACTGAGCTCGGTTCTGTGGACCTGACGCTTGCAGTGGGTTGCGCACGTTGTTGGACGCAACGGTCCTTACTCCTGAGTTTGTCGGGGCGTCATTTGGTTTCCTCATGAGTGGGCAATTTGCGATTGAGTGTCCCGGGTCATGGCAATGGAAGCAAGCCCTGCAGGCACTCGTCGTCTGGTTCGTGTTAGCATTGCCCTGCTGCGGTGCATTGGTTCTTGGCGCTGATATTGCTGCATGGGCTGCTGCAGGTTGGACCCCGAGGTGCGGAACTGCATTGTGGGTTGTTGTCGTGGCCTTGGCAGGATGTTAGGCCTTACCGTTGGAATCGCTCCTGCTGCTTGAAATTTTGCACCTGTAACTTCCTCTTTCATTCCCCATCCAGCTGGGAATGTACCTCTTCCAACAGTATAGCCCTACTCATGAGGGTGTTGAAGTATGGGTATATGTGAGTGACAAGCTGCACCTTCATGACGCCGTTCAACCCTTTGTGAAAACGGTCTTGTTTCTTCTTATCAGTGTTGATTTTGATAATGGCATAGCGCCCCAACTTCAAGAATTTCTAGATGTATTGATTGATGGTCATGGCTCCCTGTTGTAATGCACGGAACTCGTCCGCCTTATTTCTATAACCCCCTCGGGTATACGATAATCCCGAAAGGCTTGCTGGGACTCCTCCCAACTCATTGTACCAGGTTCAGCCACTGCTTCACGGTAGTTATCTCACCATTCCGCGGCGGCTTCCAATAGCTGATGGGAGGCTAGCATGACTCACTCCTGGTCTCCAGCTGTGGTTATGTCGAGTTTCTTGCTTATGTTGCGCAACCAGTCGTCGGCTGCCTACAGATCCTCGTCAGCGCCGTCAAAGACCGGGTGTCGGTGTCTCATGAACTCTGACATCCTAGAGGGAAGAGGCGCCCCAGGGCCTCGCTGCCCCTGCATTGCCTGGGATATTGTCTGTAGTAGCTGTCTCTATACTGTCATGACTTCGGCCAATGTAGCAAGTGGCAGTGGAGGCTCCCCTGCCTCTCTGGGCGGGTCTACCTCGGGGTGCATGCACTACAGGTGCCTGAGCCCCTTCAGTAGCGTGCTCCCGGCATGCCTGAAACCTGGCAGATCTCTTGGGAGTCATCTAGGGAATTACAATATTTTGAAAGTTTAGTTGCTGTTTGTTCTTTGGTTCGTGCTTTACTCGCTTATTTTCTAGTGTAGACATTGGCTAATTTGGTCAAACTGGTCTTACTTATTCCTTGTCCAAAAGAGGTGCTCCTATCTGGGCTCTTGCCCATATCACTCAACAAAGGTTTATCACACAATAAAAATCCATTAAATCCTGGCAAATCACATCACCATTACTAGAGTACAATCATCACATGGTACAACACATAGCGAGTCTATAACCTTGCAACACACTCACGCCACAACTAACGGCCGCGATGCTAATCATCCACTAACATGGGGTACACAACTCACACTATGCCGGGCTACTCAAGGTAATACAGGCTGCTGTCTCTGTGACTACTATGGGGGAAATGGAGGGGGCACTGCGTCCTCCATGTCGTGGTCCTAGCGCCACTTGCACCCCAAGTCGATCCCGTCGTCAACCAGCTCCTCAACAGTGAAGGGGAACTGTCTACCGTCGTGTCCTGTGGTCCCCTGGCTAGGTCCTCCACAGCTAGCAACCTCCTCTAGTATCTCGACGCTTGAGTCCTGACCGTCGCCTCCCTGCGGGTACTTCTCCTCCTCTGGCTCGTCTTCGGTGTCGTCGTTGGAGTCGATGTACGTCTCTGTGCTCCCAGTGCGTCCTCCATGCAGCCACTCCAACAGCCAAAGGTCCTTGCCTCGACTGAAGCGTCCAGCACCTCTGGCCATAGTGGCTCGGACAGTGGGAGTCAGGTGGGGTACAGCTGCTACACACAAAGTCTGCGGGCCACTCTCGTGCTGTACTGCCAAGGTGCTCTTACGAGCCGTGATCCGGACTCGCGCACCTCCTGAGCAGGCTCCGGCCTGGTAAAGGGAGTCCAACCCCCTGACGTGGGCTGCAGTCCTTTGGTTCAGCTCCACACGCAGGGCCTCGTTCCCCTCACGAGCTCGCGTGGTCTCGATGCAGGCCTCGTCCAGCTGGGCCTGCAGACTCCTCACTCTAGCCTCCGCGTCCTGAGTGCAAGCAACCTTTTCCCTCCACCCTGTGTGGGCGTCCTCGCAGCACTGGTCCAAGGCATGCAGGTATCTGGCGGTCTCTATCAGGGTAGTGTCCTCTACAGTCCTGGTGGGTCCCTCTAGTGTCACAACTCGGTGCCTCCAGACGTAGCTGTCCTCTCGCTGCATGGGGAAGTAGCGGATGGGCATTGGCCCGGTCCGCTCCATGCACGTGTCGCTGAGCTCCAACAGTGCCTCTCGTGCAACAGCCCTAATGGAGTCCGCGTAGCGGTCTCCAGTGAAGGTGAGTGCGTAAGGCTGCACTCCGTAAGGTCCCGGCACCTCAGAGATGTGGACCTATGCCTCGCAGCGAGGTGCACCGTCCTCCTCATGTTCCCTCCAGCGGTAGCACGGGAACCTCGTGTAGCCGAGTCCCTTCAAGGTGCGGATCAGTGCCTATGGGAACCCAGTCAGGTCCTGGCAGGTACCCTCAGACCAGCCGTCCATCTGTCGAGGAAAGCTATGGGGTTAGTGTTGTTTTTGACAAAGATAATTTAACATAAGAATGGGGTAAGTCTAGTAAAGGTAGGTTTTTCGCACATAATTTTGGAAAATACATGTTCCATTGGTGTTGCGTCTCTAAGGGTTCGTCCTACGGCCAAGTACGGCTCTGATACCACTCTGTCAGGATCCACCTTTCTCGAGGCCCACTTGTGCATTCCGTACCAATCCCTGGATCAGTAGTTGGTACACACAATAGAATGGATCGAATACCATACATTAACTTAGTCACAACATGACCTTTATGGTCTTACAAGCATGTCTTAAGTTACAATTCATAGGCCTCATTGGGCCTCAAAAGAACAGGAAGTCAAAAAGCAACGGATTATGTGGCTCTCAGCCCCTCAGGCAACCTTGGGCGCAGGACTAGACCTACTCGTCGTTGTATCACGCTTCACCTTCTTCCTCCCTTTCCTCTTTTGCTTCTGAGGGTCGAGAAGAAAGCAAGAGTGAGTACGGAAGGTACTCAGCAAGCCCTAACACTACTCAAGGGGATGTGTTTCATGCAAGGGGATCATAGCAAGGCAAGGCTATACAGCTTAAAGTTGCCGAAAAGCATTCATACAGGGTCTCTTTTGAAAGAAGGTTTTGCAAAGAAAAAAGGAGTAATTGTATCCTTATTTTAGTTGGTGGGACCTAGGGGAGTTGAGCTCCATCCCGCCAGTTCCCTAGTTTTAATCGAATGTTCAAGCCCACGGCTTTACTAGTCCCGGCACACAGCCGTATTATCCAAAACACGGCAAACACTGCCACCCATCCACATCAAGGAATCATACTAAGGCTAATCAGCTCGGAACATAGTGTGTCAAGACCATGACAATGGTTATTCAGATTTTCATACTCTGCAGAGGTTGTACACTGTACCCACAGGTCATGCACTCCTAGCAAGGAAGTAGCGTAACGTTCACCTCATCTTCCCCGAGTAACCCCACAATCACACCTCGGGATGCACCCAGGGGATATTTGGGCAATTACTCTCCCAACCGGATCATGGGTAATGACTCCCCTGTGTCTTTTCCTGGTGTCTCGTGCCCTACTGGCCGCCAGATGGTTCATGTGGAAGTCACCAAGAAGGTAGAGGGATTCCTGCCCATACAGGTTCTATGGTTGTACGGAATCACTATGACGAGGTCATATGAACCGGTCCTTATGTTGGTGAGGCGGCTCCATCAAGTCCACGGCAGGTGGACTACACCGAAGCACACTACTCGGTCACCATATCCCGCCTCAACCGTCCCTTTTTTCCACTTCAACCTACACCAGTTGTATAACACAATTCTCTCAACCCACCTCCTAACTCACACCACCAAAACACCTTTCAACACTTTTCGCAAATCCTATGAGTAGTTGCAGTGAGTTGCGATGCGAACATCGCAGGGGTCCCTAAGCATTCTATTTTCAAGGAAACTCACACGTCATCACATTATACTGTGATGACGGGACCTAGGGCATCAAGGAGGTAAGTTATAAAGGCCAAGGAGGGGTTCTTGGTACTTCACATGTCAAGCACGTGAGTGTCACTATGCAGATATTCTGGCCTTGGGTGACAAGAGGTAGTATGCTACTTGCTAGAGTAACGGCTAGCTGATGTCATTGAGTTACATTACTGAAGAGCAAGTAACCACCATCATATCATCTTCACAAAGTTATGAGACTATCGCGTCGGCCGGACTGCTTACATAGTGACGCTACCACTAGTCAAGTGGTTCTTAGATACCATAACATTTAGAATAATCACGAAAAAGCGTGCATAGTAAAACAGACTATCAGGGCAATTTTGCAAATTCATAGGAGCAATCATGATCAAGAAGGTTAGAGCTTGCCTTCAAAAGCCTCTAGGAATTCCTCGTAATCCGGGTCTTCAAGGTCCTCGTCACCTTCCTCGTTTGCTATTAGTACGTAAATTGCTCGTATTAGCGTTGAACCCAAGAGAATCCAAGAAACTCGGGTAAAATCACAGTAATGCGGATGCAGGGGTTCTTAACGACAAGCATGTTTTATTTGGTCTAGGATGGTGTGGTGTCATCGGCCAGAAGGCCTCACCCTCTTTCCTTTTTGTTACTTAATTAATTGAATTAGCGCGATCACTATTAGTTAGTAATGCCATAAAATTATTTTTAGTCATTACCCGCTTGTTACTATCTTTTGGCGACTAATTCCTATTTTTAGATTTTTTCTGGAATTTTTATGTATCCAGAAATGTCTTTTTCAAGTTTCCGTGTACACTATCGGGTGTCCTTAGCATTTTTCCTGCGTAGTGGGTGGCAGGTGGGCCATAGCCGGTAGGGGCCTTTGTGCCTGTGGTCCATGTGAACCAGGTCCACAGGGGTGTTCTGAACAACACCGTACGGACCAGGCTGATGTGGCTATGAGGTGGACGTTGACTAGGCTTCCATGTGGGCAAAACTGCCGAGTTGGCCGCCACCTCACCTGCCATGTAAGCGATTGTCTCAAGGGGCTGAGGAGGTTTGTGACTGTGCCGCCACATGTGCAAGTTTGATGATGTGGCATGCCATAGGGGCGCCACCTAGGACAGGGCGGTGGGTGACCGCCGGCCGGCGAAGCTCGCCGACGGCTAGCCGGAGTTGCATTTTTTATCTCCTTCCGGGACAACCAGCTAGTGGCCGGTCCTCTACACGTTGTGGGGAGTGCACTGGTAGTGGTTGCCGTCCGCGGAAGTCATCGGAGACGTAGATGCAGCTCGCCGGAGATGGCAGAGGAGGCGGAGCTCCGTGAACTATGTGTGTGTGTTTTTCTCCGATCTAAGTGTCCATACACATGAAGGCGAGTGTGGCGGTGCTTTTGGTGGGCTCGGATGCGTCGGTGTGGCTCTAACAGCGGCCAGCGGCGCGCCGAGGCGGCCATTGGCAGCGGTTGTCCAGCGCGGGCCTCCTTCAACGTTCTAGCACAAGTCTTAGGGGGCAGAGCTGCCCAGTGGACCTCTAGGGGAGCCGAGGGAGGAAGGAGGGGAGGGAACCGTGGCTTACCAGCGGCAAATTTGGGAAGTTGGCCGGAGTTGGGGAAGGAACAGGAATCTCTGAATTACTTGTGGGAACTGGTTGCTCAGTGCTCAATTGTCTTCGTGAGAGCTCGAGGAAGGTGGTGCGCACCTCTGTGGGTGGGTAGGGGCCGTTTTATAGCCGGCCGAGGTGGTGGCGGGGCGCCAGGGATATTTTCTTGCGCGCCATCAATGGAGCGTCCAGGTTTCATGGAGGAGGTGCGGCACCGGGGGGGGGGGGGGGGGGGGGTTATTGCGGCAGGCTGGGGCGGCGTGCGGCGATGGGACAGGCGACCTCCAATCGCCGGGATTCACCGCGGAGTGGCGCTGTCCAATTTTGGGCACATGTTAAGCGGGGAAGAGGGGAGGAATAAGTAAAGTGTTGGGCTGGGCCGGGCGAGAGGAAAAGAAAAGGGGAGAGGAGGCGGACTGCCTGAAGGAGAGGGGAAAAGGGGGAGGAGCAGGCCAGGCTGTTGGGGTTATTGGGCTGCGCCCAAGAGAGGTCCATTTCCTTTTGTTTATTTTTCTTTTCTTTTTCTCTTTCTTGTTATTTTGATTTCAAATTTCATTCTGAATCAAGTTTTGCATCCATTTAAATTTGCGGCTGTTACAGTGCGCCAGCGGATGTATAAGCAGGGACTCTGCAACAGTAAACACATCGTTGAAATGAATAGAAACTGAACTCCTCCCAATTTCTTTCTTGTTCCTCACGTTGTTCTTGCTTCTTGCCCAACCCAGTTACCACTGCCTATACTCCTCTCCAATTACACGTGGCTCACTTCTGCTAACCTTCTCTACCATCTAGCTGATACTAGGAATTTAGTATTTCTAAATGAAAAACATTACTCCCTCCATTTTCAAATTGATGTTGTTAGAAAAATAAATATAATTTAAAATTAAACTAAAAATATTGTCTTAACGATAAAAATTTAATAACAGATGGAGTAATAGTTAAGCGATGGTAGACCCATTTTATTGCAAGGGTAAAAAAATCAAATTTTATCTTTGATTTTGAAATGCAACAGTGGTGCATAAATTAATTTGAAATCGAAGCGGGGATTGAGATAGCGAAGAAACAAGGATGATGGTGACAAAGCTAAACATAACGACCAACAAAATGCGGGGGCCAGAATATCTGGATCTTGACGATTGGACATCTGAGAAGGACAGAAAAAGAAGCCGAGTGAAAGGATGTCCTCCGCTAGCAAGTGAAAACAAAAACTCCTAGAAACAATCCTATATGGGTCACAATCCGTAGATGGGGATTGAGCGTACGTGAGGGGTGCAAGACATTTGAAGAGAAGTTTATTTATTTATTTTTCTTCTAAAACGATCTCAACTATTTGTTTTGCTAATTAGGATCAGAATGAAACAGTCTTATATGAAACACAAACAAATTTTTTGTTCACTTTAGAGAATATATAAAATTATTTGTTAGTACAAAATCTTAATGTGCTTCATGCATGCATGCGAAAAGGTGACCCCATGATACATACCTTTTGGTGAATATCCATCCTGATGAGTGGGAAGTCATCCAGACAAAAAAAAATTGGGGAACCTGAACCCACAAGTTTATCAAAAGCTGTGTGTTTGCAACTTATTGTTTCTTGGATAAGCATGGGTCGATCCAAGTTAAAAAGGCCCTCATTCTCATTTTTTTCTTGCGTGTAATAGTGAGCCTACCACTCCTATTTCCTAGTGCACCTGCCACTTGGACAAAAAATATCTGCAAAGTGCTTCATTTGATCATCTCATTCATGCATCCACAAGCATTTACAACATAATAGGTTTACGTACTGCTTGGTGATTGTATTGAGTGTGATGTATTACAATGGTGTGTATGCCCTTCTCATTGCAGAGCCTCCAGTCCAGCCTAGAATCCCCCTTTTATAGTCTGAAGTGGACCGTTATAATGGTCGTCCAACTTAAAGGGTAATAATTATGATTGTTTTCTGTCTTGTCGGAGTAGTGCTGTCTTCAAGAGGCATGGTTGAAACGTCCCTTCCCTCATCCAGCAGGATGGCTTTCGACACTTGCCAGGTACTCTCATAGGAGATTGTTACCATTACATTTAAGACAGTCAGAGGGAAGCATAGGCCTGTAGTGGGCCCCATGCCTTGACCCTTCTTTACGCCTTATGTAGTGCCAGGTGTGGTTCGCTAGTTCCCCATACACGAGGCTAGTGGGAGAGTATGTCCCACCACCTGTCTTGTCTAGGCCAATCGTGTCGAGCCTCCGCCAGTCACACTTCCTACCCTGTCATGATTACTTCCCTCTGTGCTATTGTGCAGTGTATGCCACAAGCCATGACTGGATAGGCACTAACCTGAGCTGGTTGGACCGTGTCGGTGTGTTTTCAGTGATGATCACTGACAACTTGGGTGAAACACAAGGTTTCATAGATGAAACGAGATAGGTTCTCCTTTCGGGGAGAAGAGCCGGATACTTTTCTCGGCAAAGTATAAAAGAAGCTACACACTAATCTAATAACTAAAGAAAAGCAAGAGAATGAAAGTTTTGATTGGAATTCTTATGACTCTCTCTCGGCAAAGGGCTGCCTTTATATAGCCTTGTTATAAATCTTAAAGATCCCGAACTTGCTATGTTTAAACACTAGGTTTCTCTAACTCTACTTTATCACTAAGGCAAGTATATGTAAATGTATCGTGCTGACATCTTATAGAACCTCTTATGACAAAATATGAAAATATACATTACTTGAGTCATCCCAAGAATCACTAAGTCTTGCTCTGGCCTTTCCATCTTGCGGTTTAGCTCATTTATCTTATGGCCGCGTGGTAAATCTGGTTCCCTAGCTGACTCCCCACCCGAGCGCTCGTATCTTGGATTTTCGAGGTAAAACTGCCCCCCACAGGCTGAACTTCGCGTTCTAGTGGGCTCTCCTTCTAGGACGTCCGCACATCGATTCTCCAAGATAAAATGGCCTCCCGCAGCTCGTTTCTCGACGTCTCCCACTTGCAAAATACACAACCAATTTGCACATCCAACACATACCTCCTATTTTGGGGCAAACGGAGTATGCTGAAAAACACCCTTTTGGCCACGATTCATCAAGTAAATCAGTTGTTTTTACCTTGCAAGTTCTAGTTGTCTCAACTCTCTTGCCACACGCTCGGATAAAATTTCTTCAAGTATCTTTCGTTGATGGCTTTACCCTAGTTCTCTCCGTGCAAGGTTTCCACAAAGTATGCATTCCTGGGGACGATTCCTACTATCTTGAAAGGCCCCTCCAAGCTCGGTGACCTTTTACCAAACTTCTTGTTTCGAGTTCCCAAGGACAAAATCATTTTTCATACTAGATCCCCGACTTGAGACGATTTCTCTCGAACCCTTTTATTGTAAGTCTTGGCCACCCTGAGCTTTTCCTTCTCGATTTCTTTCAAGGCTTCCATTCAGCTCTCTGGTACTTCATCTATCTTGTCCATCATCAACTCTTGGTACTCCACAGCCGAAAGGTTCTCTTGTTGAGCTGCCCGACATGCTTGCAACTAGATTTCCACCGGTAACATGGCTTCATGCCCATAAACAAGCTCAAAAGTTGTTACCTTTGTGGCACTGTGCTTGGAGACACTGTGATCCCACAATGCTTCGCTTAATGTCTTGTGCCACCGTCTTGGGTTCTTCCTGATCTTCTTCTTGATGAGCTTGATCAATATTTTGTTGCTAGCCTCAGCTTGTCCATTGGTTTGAGCTTAGTATGGTGAGGAATTTAACAGTTTTATCTTTTCGGCAAACTCTCTAGACTGAGAAGATATGAACACTCCTCCTTGATTAGTTAGAGTCTGTGGCACATCAAATCTATGGATTATATGCTCAATAGGGGTGGGCGTTTGGTTAATCCTGTTAATTCGGTTCAGTTAAGTTGGTTAAGAGAAATTTCAGTTATAAAGAATTGATAACCGCATTTGGTCCAAAAAAGTCTTAACCGCACAATTCGGTTGCGGTTAATTCGGTTCAGTTTTGCGGTTAACCGCATTTTAATGTGTAACATAATTTATTGGGCAATAATAATAAACACATAAAAATTAGTAATAAATATACAAAAATGACATATATGTGTTGATGATGGGTGTAGATTATTTAGATTGAGTTTTTATATGAGAAATCTTTTTATAAGAATAAAAATTAGTACTATTGAGCTTTATTTCTATGGGTTATAGGATAATGCGGGTTATAATTTTGGTTAAATCAGTTATTCAGTTAATACGATGTGATAATCAAATTTTATTCTGTTAACCAAAATACGCAAAATTGATAACCGCATTCAACCAAAAAATTGGTTAATCATGTATTTCGGTTTGGTTCGGTGCGGTTCAGTTCGGTTTTGTGGTTATCGTTAAACATGCCCACCCCTAATGCTCAAGGACAAAGCTCGTTAGTTCTTTGTACGTGTTGCTCTTTAGTGGAATTGCCTCTATCCACTTGGTGAAGTAATCCGTAGCAACCAACACGAAGCAATGTTTTTTCAACGATGAAGGGTGTATTTCCTCGCCTCTAAATGGCCACGGCTTCACGATAGAATGCAATACGCTAGCCGAGGCTTCTTGAATGTCTCTGAACCTCTGGAAGGCTTCACACCCCTTGTAGTACCTGAAACGGTCTTCTTGCATGGTTGGCCAATAAAACCTACTCGTTTGAGCATCCACTTCATCTTGTAAGCAGATTGATGTTTGCCACAAAGCCCTTCGTGCGCCTAACAAGTGGCTTCCTTTGCTTGATCTTTATCTAAACATCTCAGCAGAAGTCCATCTGTAGGATCGAAGAGCATGTGAAAAAGCTACCAGACGGGGGTGAATGGTAGATTTGAACTTTTTAGTGGAAGCAACAAAAACCCCTTCGGCAGAAAATCAATCTATTAAAGAAACCGTGTATGCGACTGATCTAAATGTGTTCAACCATGACAAAAGTGGTATATATTATAGAGAATCAAGTCACGAATACACGACAACAAGAACCACGGAAATCCATCAAGAAAAACTCAAGTTATGATCGAAAGGTCAAACGAGGGTCAATCTGTTCTACTCGAGTAAAAACCAGATCTGCAACACTGCAAAGAAACTCGAGTATATAAGAAACTACAAATCCAATGACTGTGAAATTTTCACATATGATATATAATCAAGTTGTGAAGACAACCCAAAAAGAATCACGTCAATTGGATCTGTAAAACACGAGTTATGATCAAAACACCGAAGCACTGTTGTGCTGTCCAGAAACTCGACGAGAAAGACTTGATAAAAACAAGTCGGACGAACAAGGCACAAAAGCTCCTCTAAATTACGAATTTTATTTATCAAAACATAAGAGTAACAGCCCAAGGTCGTCTTCCACCATGAGCTCTGGCCTCCCTTGCTTATATAACCAGTCCCGGGGCCAACCCAATTCAAACTCTAATCCTACTCAGTTTCTGAATCAAAACTTTCTATAACTGCTCAAGACTCTTCTATACGCAGATAGAAGCAATTTTAAGACTTCCAAACACCTTAGGAATGTATCCCACATTACTAAAACAACTCAACTTTGTGTCCCACACGAAATCCTATCATAACCAACTCAAATCTTTCCATATTTGAGCCATAACCGACTCAGCCGCAGCCTGAGTCCATAATCCAGCCAGTTAGACCTTTCCTACCAATTCTTTACGTCCACATCTCTTCATCACGCCTTGGAACCATGTTGCCACGTCCATGCACACCTTGCACACGTGTAAACACCTTCCAATAATGTCCACGATACCTTCATATGCATTGTTCTTGATCCAAACATGCTGCGCGACCTCCCGATCAACTCAACCACAATTCCTCCCGAACTTGGTTGTTGAACCTCATCTTCTCCCTAAGACTAGTTTAATGGATCCCGTCACCAGCCATATCTTGAACTGAAGAAACACCTACACATGAATAAACAACCAATACTTTCGAGCACAAGTCTGCGACTTGACTCACGTTAGTTCCGAAAACTACAACACCTTACGTGAACACCTCACATAAGCATGTTACAAACAATACCAAAATGTTAACCACCGTAAACAGCCATAACACTTCAAAAACTTAGTAAAAGAATACTAAGATAAACACATGTCCGACCTAGCCATAGCAAGTCGGATCTTACGTCAGATCTTGTTGGAGCTCGGACCTAGAGTCGGACCTTGACAAAAAGAGTGTTTTGGCAGAATTCAAAACTTTTATCGTCATAGCCAATGTATTCAGCACACATAGGTCTTACAATCTCCCCCTTGATGAAAGCATTGGAAACACCACTTAAAATCCAAACATTGGCCTATTCATATGAAAAATTTTGAAAACAATCAAATGAGAAAGAAATTTCGAAACAAAAATTCCTCCCCCTATACATATTTCTCTCCCTTTGTAAATCAGAAATAAAATGAGAAGAAAAACTAAAATTCTCCCCCTGAGAAGAATTGATGTGGACATCACTCCTGCAGATATACACAACACTCACATGGTAGACATGCAAGGTCCAATTACTAGAGCTCGAGCATGAAAATTGAATTTAGAGGTGAGCTCGTTCCTGAACAATTCTTTATATATAAATTTTGAGAGTATGTTGCTACCTAATGGATTAATTATGATTAGTAACCATGTAGAGGACATGGAGATACATGGAGAGGGGTTTGGAGGTGTGGAGGACCAGAAAAAACGCAAACAAGAAGTTAGAGATCGAGCCCAACTCAAACTCGAGTCCAACTCGGGCCCAGGAGCAGTCCACCTTAAAATGGATGCACAGGAGGCATACGGACTCCGTTTTTGATGTTCTACATATGCACGGAAAGCTGAGAAGATAAACTTTCCAATGGAACTGGCCCCACGTCAAAATTCCTTCGGAGTCGACCGGAAACTTTAAAACAGTATAAAGTTTGGAGTCTGTCAGAGTGTTGCATCACCTAGTTGGGCCATTGGGCCTTGTATCGAGTCCAAGTCCATTATGTACGTGTATTAGGGTTAGGTCACGACCCCAGCACCCTCCTGGTCGTCCTCCACCTCCTTTATACCCCCTATCAGCCGTCACAAACAGCTGGGTTTTGCTTAGTTACAATCTGTCATTAAACAGTGTCACCGATCATCGGTTGTGAGACCCCAAATTCGTGATCAATTCAGTTTTGATTGCAACTTCTCTGTTCTTGCTTGTGTTCTTGATTGTGCTTGCAGGGACAAGCCTTCTTAGCGAGGTCATTCGTGTGATACGGGTGATAACCAACGGAGCAGTGGTGTAGTGATTGCGGTGTTTCGTTCGTTTGGAGGCTTGGATCATCAACGTCGAGATCTCCACCCAATCAAGTTTACCCTACCTCTCGGAAGATCGGGACTCATCCTCCTATCAATTGGTATCAGATTTCCAGGTTGACCATGAGGTATAATTGTGTGCCCTTTAGATTTATTTTGTTTCAGTCCTATCGTCCATAAAAAACAACAAAAAAAATTTAGTTTCCCTGACCTACAACCCCCGCTCAACCTTTTGCACAATTTAGTTTCGGAGTCCGTAGTTCTGAGTTCGTGTCCTAGGTTGAGTCTGGTTGCTGGTTTGGATTTGTTTTGGTTCAGTTTTGTTTCTTCCATCCGCTGCCATCTACAAAAAACCAATCTACAAAAGAATTCCATCCACCAATTCGTTTCTGTTGCAGTTTCCACCACCACCAAAACCTGATCCGGGGTATCCTCCTTAAAACGGGCATAACTTTTCGCTCGTAACTCCGATTGAGGCGCATTTTTTCCCCAGAAAGGTTTTGAAAAAGTCCACATACGGCGTTTTCGAAAAAAATTAAAAAAAATTAAGAAGGCCCTCGTTTCGAACTCCGAAGTTCTAGCACCAGTTTTTCCAATCGCTCCTGAATTTGTGCCGATCTCATCTTTCATCGGTTTGAGCTAATACTTGGTGTTGTTTCTATTCTTTGCCCCTGGTTGAGAAACAAAAATATAAAAAAAATAGAAAAAATATTTTGATTTCTACTAGTGCTTCAAGACAAAAACAGGAGGCTAAGGGGTGTGCTATTTCTGTGCGAGTGCTGGATACTTGCTGATATTATCCTTGTTGTTCATCATCATTCATCCTTGTCCTTGCTTGTTGCCACAACTGTTCTAATACATTCTTAGGCTAGCAACTAGGTGAAATTCTTTGGACACTTATTCAGCATTGCTATCTATTACTAGTGTGCCACATACATATACTGCATTTGAGCCTTCCATGCTCCACCTTCTCTCGAGCAGAACAGGTAACCTTTGCAATCACATCCACTCTCTGCTTCCTTCACACCGGTCACCGTTGGCCACCTGCAGTGCCGGAAAGAAGCCTATGGATAAGGCCTCTGGTTCTACACCTCTAGATGATGATGAGTGCGTGTCCCATATGGAACTAAAGGACATGATGCGGGCAATGACCGAAGCTTTCAACAATTACCAGACCACTACAACAGCCACCTTTCAGAGGCTCCATACAAATGTTGCTGGTCTGACCACACGGTTGGACGAGATGGAGACTCGTCTTCCCCAACAAGCTACACCCTCTATCATCCTTGATGGTGATGCACATGCTCACTATGACATAGAGGATGACTTCAATAACGATGAGGTTGATGCACAGCAGCGCCATCGTCCTCGATGAAATCGTCAAGAAAAAGAAGTGCAGGGTCACCAACAGCAGCGGCGGAACAACACCTTCACGCCACGACAATTTCCGGTGCCATCCAAAGCAGCGCCCTCCTCGAGCGTACGTGATTCTACACCACCCTCCACGGGTGTTGTACGCAGCAGCATCGCACCTTCTACATCACGGGGATAAGATAACAGCAAGTCCCAGATGCCTCCAGGTGTTGCAGCAAAGGCGGCTGCACCCAACACTTCGACAAGTCGCAGCTCCGACATCAAGTGCCACCGCTGCCAGGGACTTGGCCATATGCACCGAGATTGCCCCAGCAAACGGGCGATCATTGCCACTGCTGATGGTGGGTATGTTAGTGCTTCTGATATTGAAGATGAAAATATTATTGCAACTAACATTTCAGGTTCGGATGATGGTGCTGAGGAGGTTCTTGGTACATCTGCGACAAACAACTATAGGACTTTGATTGTGCAGCGAGCTTTGAGTGCCACGGTTCGAGAGGACGACAACCGCCAACATCACAACCTTTTCAACATGTTTCTCATCGTCAAGGACTGCCGTGTACATACCATCATTGATGGTGGTAGCTGCAACAATTTGGTGAATGTTGAGGTGGTCAAGAAGCTTGGCTTGACCACACGGGAGCATCCCCACTCTTATCACATTCAATGGTTTAACAACAATGGTAAGGTTAAGGTAACACAAACAGCAAGGATACATTTTTCCATTGGTTCTTATCATGATTTTGCTGATTTTGATGTGGTACCTATGGATGCTTGTTCTCTTTTGTTGGGGCGTCCTTGAGAGTTTGATACTGATGCTATTCACCATGGTCGATCTAATAAGTATACTCTCATGCATAAGGGCCAGAAAATTGTGTTGCTTCCTATGAGTCCCACTGAAATTGTACAATTTGAGCAGGAGAAAAAAAATAATGCTAAGAAAAAGGGTGTTTTCAATTCTATAATTCAGCAACCTATTAAGTTGAACAATCCTATTTTGCTTGCAACTAAATCTGATATTGATGATTTATATGCCTCTAATAGAACTTGCTATGCTTTAGTTTGCAAACATGCTTTATATTCCATTGAGGATACATCCATTGTCTTGCCACTTGCTGTTGCTAACCTTTTGCAGGAATATATGGATATTTTTCCATCAGAGATATCCCCTGGATTACCACCTGTGCGAGGCATTGAGCACAAGATTGATTTGGTTCCAGGGGCGAGCTTGCCAAACCGTGCTGCCTACAGGACCAACCCCGACGAGACTAAGGAAATTCAGCGACAAGTCCAAGATCTTCTAGACCGTGGGTACATTCGTGAGAGTCTTAGTCCTTGTTCTGTTCCTGTTCTTTTGGTTCCAAAAAAAGATGGCACTTGGCGCATGTGTGTTGATTGTAGAGCCATCAATAACATTACCATTCATTATCGCTATCCTATTCCTAGATTGGATGACATGCTTGATGAGTTGAGTGGTTCTGTTATTTTCTCCAAGATTGATTTGCGTAGTGGGTATCATCAGATTCGTATGGCTTTAGGTGATGAATGGAAAACTGCTTTTAAAACTAAATTCGGACTTTATGAATGGTTAGTCATGCCATTTGGTTTAACTAATGCGCCCAGCACTTTCATGAGGTTGATGAATGAGGTTTTACGTGCTTTCATTGGTAGATTTGTGGTGGTTTACTTTGATGATATCCTTATTTACAGCAAGTCATATGATGAGCATCTTAAACATTTGCGTGCTGTTTTTAATGTCTTGCGCTATGCATGTTTATATGGTAACCTTGAGAAGTGCACCTTTTGCACCGATCGTGTGTCTTTTCTTGGGTATGTTGTTACTTCGCAGGGTATTAAGGTGGACGAGGCAAAGATTGTTGCCATCACGAGCTGGCCACTTCCGACTACGGTCACACAGGTTCGGAGTTTTCTTGGTCTCGCAGGTTTCTACCGGCGTTTCGTGCGGGATTTCAGCACCATTGCGGCACCTCTCCACGAGTTGACAAAGCATGGAGTGCCGTTTCGATGGGGACCAGCACAACAACAAGCTTTTGATGTTCTCAAGTCGAAGCTCACACAAGCACCATTGCTGCAACTTCCTGATTTTGAGAAGACCTTCGAGCTTGAATGTGACGCGAGCGGCATTGGCATTGGAGGAGTGCTAATTCAAGGAGGTAAACCTGTTGCCTTCTTTAGTGAAAAATTGCATGGGCCTTCGCTGAATTATTCTACATATGACAAAGAACTTTATGCTTTATTGCGTGTCTTGCAAACTTGGCAACATTACCTATGGTCTAAAGAATTTGTCATACATTCAGATCATCAGTCTTTGAAGTATCTTAAAGGACAAGCTAATCTGAACAAACGTCATACTAAATGGATTGAGTTCATAGAATCATTTCCTTACATCATTAAACATAAGAAAGGGAAAGACAATGTGATTGCCGATGCTTTATCTAGACGTTATACCATATTATCCCAACTTTCTCATAAAATTTTTGGTTTGGAAACCATAAAGAGGTTATATGCTACTGATTTGGACTTCAAATATGTCTTTGAAAATTGTAGAGAGTGAAGAATGTGGCAAAAATTCCTGCTGCGTGAAGGCCTTCTCTACCGTGCTAACAAGCTGTGTGTTCCAGCTAGCTCCGTTCGTCTTTTGTTGTTGCAGGAAGCGCATGGAGGTCGTTTGATGGGACATTTTGGTGTTAAAAAGACAGAGGATGTGCTGGTCGCTCACTTCTTTTGGCCACAAATGAGGCGTGATGTGGAGCGCTACGTTTCACGTTGCACGACATGCAACAAAGCTAAGTCTCGACTTAACCCACATGGTCTTTATATGCCTCTTCCGGTTCCTAGTGCACCTTGGGAGGATATTTCTATTGACTTTATTTTAGGATTGCCTAGAACAAAGAGGTGGAGGGATAGTGTTTTCGTGGTTGTTGATCGTTTCTCTAAAATTGCTCATTTTATACCGTGCCACAAGACCGATAATGCTTCACATGTTGCTGATTTGTTCTTTAATGAGGTTGTGCGTTTGCATGGTGTTCCCAATACTATTGTTTCTGATAGGGATGCTAAGTTTTTGAGTCACTTTTGGAGAACTTTATGGTATGAATTGGGAACGAAGTTGCTGTTTTCTACTACTTGTCATCCACAAACTGATGGGCAAACGGAGGTAGTTAATCGTACCTTATCTACTATGTTGCGGGCTGTTTTGAAAGACAATTTGAGGTTGTGGGAGGAGTGTTTGCCACATATTGAGTTTGCTTATAACAGGTCTATTCACTCCACAACCAAGTTAAGTCCATTTATGGTAGTCTATGGTTTCAATCCTCGTGCTCCAATTGATTTGCTACCTTTACCACATACTGAAATTGTGAACTTAGATGCTACACAACGTTCTGAATTTATTCTTAAGTTGCATGAAACTACTAAGTTACAAATTGAAAAAATGAATGAAAAGTATCGCATTGCTGCTAGTAAAGGTAGGAAGGAGGTAAAATTGGAACCCGGTGATTTGGTGTGGGTTCATTTGAGAAAAGATAGGTTCCCGGATTTGAGAAAGTCCAAACTCATGCCACGTGCTGTTGGACCTTTTAAGGTTCTTGAGAAGATAAATGAAAATGCATATAAACTTGAGTTGCCTCCCGAGTTTGGGGTTAGTCCCACATTTAACATTTCAGATTTTAAGCCATACTTGGGAGAAGAAGATGAGCTTGAGTCGAGGACGACTCCAATGCAAGAGGGGGAGGATGATGTGGACATCACTCCTGCAGATATACACAACACTCACATGGTAGACATGCAAGGTCCAATTACTAGAGCTCGAGCACGAAAATTGAATTTAGAGGTGAGCTCGTTCCTGAACAATTCTTTATATGTGAATTTTGAGAGTATGTTGCTACCTAATGGATTAATTATGATTAGGAACTATGGAGAGGACATGGAGATACATGGAGAGGGGTTTGGAGGCGTGGAGGACCAGAAAATACGTCAACAAGAAGTTAGAGACCGAGCCCAACTCAAACTCGAGTCCAACTCGGGCCCAGGAGCAGTCCACCCTAAAATGGATGCACAAGAGGCATACGGACTCCGTTTTTGACATTCTACATATTCACGGAAAGCTGAGAGGATAAACTTTCCAATGGAACTGGCCCCACGTCAAAATTCCCTCGGAGTCGACCGGAAACTTCGAAACAGTATAAAGTTTAGAGTCTGTCAGGGTGTTGCATCACCTAGTTGGGCCATTGGGCCTTGTATCGAGTCCAAGTCCATTATGTACGTGTATTAGGGTTAGGTCACGACCCCAGCACCCCCCTGGTCGTCCTCCACCTCCTTTATACCCCCTAGCAGCCGTCACAAACAGTTGGGTTTTGCTTAGTTACAATCTGTCATTGAACAGTGTCGCCGATCATCGGTTGTGAGACCCCAAATTCGTGATCAACTCAGTTTTGATTGCAACTTCTCTGTTCTTGCTTGTGTTCTTGATTGTGCTTGCAGGGACAAGCCTTCATGGCGAGGTCATTCGTGTGATACGGGTGATAACCAACGGAGCAGTGGTGTAGTGATTGCGGGGTTTCGTTCATTCGGAGCCTTGGATCATCAACATCGAGATCTCCACCCAATCAAGTTTACCCTACCTCTCGGAAGATCGGGACTCATCCTCCTATCAAGAATCGTGCCAAAACACTTGTGAATCGTGCAATGTGTGATCAATTTCTCCCCCTTTGACAATGTATTCAGCAAGGTTCAAAAGAGAAATTTTAATTGTTATGAGCATATTTATAACATATACATATAAAACAAAGCTCATCCAAGCCATACTATCAAGTAACTTACACTATCACTCAATGAGATACATAAAGTAGCGTAAGCCATGCTAGAGATCAAGTGTAATTTTCAATTTAAACAAGTCATGATCTCACAAACTTAACTATGTCAAGACCTGAAAGCATGACACTTGTTGCTGCATTTTGATTATTTTTCAAAGCATAAATTCAGATCATATGACATTTGCAAGAGATTATATGACGTATCAGCCTTATTCTAACCAACCAAGACAAGCCTATGTTATTTGACAATCAGAAGCTTAAGGACATGGTTTTAGTCATACACAACTTCTTCCAAGTTCATATCTAAGTGCAATGATAAGCCATCTCAAAAGAAGAAGTGCAATGATATCTAAGCGCTTAAGAAGGTCTCTTGTATACTTTGTTTGATGTACAAAAGTACCCTCCTTGGTTTGCTTGATTTGCAGCCCCAAAAAGTATGTGAGTTCTGCCATCATACTCATCTCAAATTCTGAACTCATCATAGCTGAAAACTTGGACACAAGGTCATGAGAAGCACAAACCAAAGATAATATCATCCACATACACTTGAACAAATAATGAGTCATTGCCATGCTCTAGGAGCTTGTTTAAGACCATAAAAGGCATTGGACAGTTTGTAAACATGATTAGGAAAATTTGGATTTTCAAAACCCGGTGGTCGCTTGACATAAACCTCCTCATCTATGTAGCCATTAATAAAAGAACTTTTAACATCCATTTGATATAACTTGAAACTTTTATATGCAGCAAATGCTAACAAAATTCTTATGGCTAATAATCTAGCAAAAGCTTCATCAAAATCTAGTCCTTCAACTTGTGTGAAACCTTGAGCAACCAACCTAGCCTTATTCCTAACCACAATCCCATCCTCACTTTGTTTATTTTTAAACACCCATTTAGTTCCGATTAGAGTGTGACCTTGAGGTGGAGGTACGAGTTTCCAAACATTATTTCTTTCAAAATTCTCTAACTCTTCTTGCATGGCAATAATCCAAGATTCATTAGTGAGTGCGTGTGATATATCTTTGGGTTCAAAAGAAGCAACAAATGCAGAATGAGCATGAGAGTTTGGATCACAAAACCTGGACCGTGTGACTCGTTCGTGCAAGCTTCCAATCATTTGTTGTGGAGGATGACTTTTAAGGACCCGAAGGGGAGTAGACAATTCACAAGCTCCTTCTTCTTCATGTCATCACAAATTGAAGAGCTTGTGACTTGAGGATGATCTCGACCAGCAATGTTGGTCATCGGTGCTGCTTGTGAATCAAAATCAGGAGCTGGAACAATGTCATTATCTCCTGAATTTTCGGGCAGCAGCATCACTTCTTCATCTTCTTCGATGAAAATACTCTCCCCCTGCAGATATGGGTCTGGTCCTGCAATATTACAGCTAGTACCTGGACTAGCTTCATCAAAGGAAACCTCACAAGTCTCCACAATTTTGTTAGTGTCATGTAAAAGCACACGGTAGCCTCTAGTATGAGATGGGTAACCAAGAAACATGCCATCAACGGATCTAGGGTTCAAATTTATCAAAATTTCCATGTTTCTTAACAAAGCGTTTACAACCAAAGACCCAAAAGTGTGTGACACTAGGCCTATGTCCAAACCGAAGTTCATATGGTGTTTTACCTAGCTTAGCACGCAAGAAAACACGATTTGAGACATAACAAGCAGTTGCAATTGCATCAGCCCAAAATTTTCTAGGAGTTTGATATTCATCAAGCATAGTCCTAGCCATCTCAACTAAGGTTATGTACTTTCTCTCTACAACACCGTTTTGTTGAGTTACATATGGTGAAGAAAATTGATGATCTATTCCATTTTCAGCACAAAAGTGATCAAATGATTGATTTTTAAATTCGGTTCGGTTATCACTTCTAATTGCTTTTAAAGATCCTGGGTGATCAATTGATAATCTAAGAAATAAGGTTCTAAAGTGACTAAAAGTTTCATTCTTAGATGCCATAAAATAAACCCAAGAGTATCTAGAATAGTCATCAGCAATCACAAGAACATACCATTTAGCTCCGAAGGATTGAACACGTGAAGGTCCTACGGTGTCAAGGTGCAAAAGTTGACCCAGTTCAGTTGTCATGGTCATTGTGAGAGGAGCATGTGAACCTGCAACCATCTTATCATGTCTACAAGAAGAGCACACAATTTCTTTGTCCTCTTTAAGCTTAGGTAGCCCACGTATATGATCAAGAGCACTAGCACGTTTGAGATGATCAAAGCCGACGTGACCAAGTCTAGGATACCAAAAATATAAGTCTTTTGAATCATTAGCAACTAGACATCTATTCTTAGAGGATGACATATCAAAATCAGCTTTAAAAACTCTTCCAAACCGAGACATATTAAAAATGAGCTCACTATTTGAATCTACAATCTTGCAATAATTTTTAGTGAAAATAATTCCCAGATTTTCATCTAGCAATTGTGAAACAGAAAGCAAGTTGTATTTCCAATTTTTAACATGTGCCACATCTTTTAAAGTGTACTGATTATTTACTCTAACTAAACCCTTAGCAATTATAGGAGTTGAAGAATTACCAGCAAAAGTAACATTTTCTACATGTGACACAAAAGAGAGGGAGGAGAACCATCCTTTGTTACTGGTCATGTGACGTGAGCATCCTGAATCCACAATCCAAATGTTCTCCTTCCTCAAGCGTGTAACCTACATAGATGTACAATACATCGATGACTCAATACTGGGGTTAGTTAAAATGCATTTAGGAAGTCCAGCAGAAGTAACACGCAAAGGCTGAGATAAAACAGAAGGTTTATGAGCCAAAGTTTGAGGAATTTTGTACCCAACTACTGACCTACGAGGTGTTACATGAGTAGCACTAAAAACAGTAGGTCCGGAAGCAAACTTTGCATGTTTTTGACTCATTACAACAGGTTGCATATTCCTAACATTCGGTTCAGCACACACAACAGATTGTGCACAGTTGTTATGTGATCTAGCAATCATTCTTTCTTTTTTTTGTTGCTTAGCTAGTCTATAACAAAAATCTATGACATGACCATCTCTACCACAGTAGGTACAATGAAATTTAACTTTATGTTCATGTCTAGATGAGCAGACAACATGTTTATCTAAAACCGAATGAGACAACACTCCTGTAGATTTGAAAACCACTTCTTTTTGTTTAGGAACTATTTTATTCGAACCACTTTCTAATGACTTTACAATTTTAGGTGGATGTGCTTTAGCATGAGCAGGGGAATCAAAACCTAAACCAGTTTTATTATTGCAAGATTTAGAAGAATTCAACAGCAAGTTCAGATTCTTATTCCCATTATAAAACCGCTCTAGTGTCCTATTCATGTCATCAAGTTTCTTAGACAAGTCTAGACAGTTTTGACACGAAGTTTTTCCTTTTAGTTTGCAATTGGAACAATACTTAACTTCATGAGAACGTAAATCATTGTTCAATATAGAAATTTCATTCATAACATCTTGTAGTTTCTTATTAAGATCATCACAAGTAGAACAATGCAAATCAATTGTAGAACAACAAGCATCTTTCAAGTTTTTATCATTAAGTGCAGCAAGCTCTCTGTTCTTTTCAATCTCTTACTCAAGTTTATCAAGTGTGGATGTGCACTTCTTAGAGAGGACAATTGTTCATATATTAAATCACATGAGGAACAAGAATCATCACTAGGAATCAAAGATTTCATGCGATTAATTTCAGATTCTAGTGACTCAATTTTAACAGCATTGTCTCTAATCTTTTTATCCGTTTTCTTAACTATAACAGTGGCACGAGAAATAGCATCACACATTTCTTCGCAAGTAGGACATACCTCTTCATTGTCACTGTTGTGTTCTGCCTCCTCCATACTTGAACTTGACCTTCCCGCCATGAAGCATAAGTTTGCCAAATCATCTTCATCTCCATCACTTCCGATGTCCACATCACTCGAGCCAAGTTCTTGAAGTGTGGAGATAAAACAATTTATCAATTGGCGTCCTATAAAACCCTTCTTCTTTTTCTTATCGTTTGCAGAGGAGTGCTTTGTCCTAGTTTGCTTTTCATCACGGGAAGTAGGACCTGAACGGTTAGGGTAATCCGTACGAAAATGTCATGTCTTACCACATTCGAAGCATCGTTGAGGTCCGTCACTTCCTCTCCTTCTAGTTCTCACATTTTGCAATGCTTTTGAGAACCGAGTAGAGATGAGTGCAAGTTCTTCCTCTGGAAACTCTTCAATCTATTCAAGGGTTATAGAGGACAACAAAGAAAGTGTACCACAAGATGAAGATTGACTAGAGCTAGGCATGTCACGTTGTGAAACAAATGCAAGAGACTTGTTGGTGTTCTTACGTGATATTATGTCAATTTCATGAGTTTTTAACTTATAATATAGCATATCTAATGTAAGTATACTCATGACAGTAGATTCACGAATAGATGTAACTTTCATCTCCCAAATTGACATGTCTAATGTACTTAGTAATTGCCTAGCATTTTTAGCACCTGAAAAATTAATGTTGACACTACGCAAGTTGCTGAGAATTTTATTGAAGCGAGCAAAGAGGTCATTGATTGACTCATCAGGTTGCATCTCGAAACGCATGTATTTTTTTTGAACATATCTTTTCTTACCTCCTTGGTCGTCTTGGATCCTTCGTGGTAGTCACAAAGTGCTTTCCACACATCGTATGCAGATCGGCGGTGTGCAACACGGTTGAAGTCACTTTGAGTTAATCCTTGTATGATCAAGTTCTGTGCTTTGTTGTCGTTGTCGACATCTCTCATGTTCGTAGCCGTGACTTGATTGTTTGGCGGCACGTCATAAGGCTTGTACACCTTTTCCCATATTGCGAAGCCTTGCGTCTGGATGAAAGCCTCCATACGTGCCTTCCAAACCTGAAAATCAATGCCACTGAACACACAAGGTTTTGCGGAGTATTTCTCCATGATGATTAGTCAAAACACATGCAAATCACAAAGATTAGAGCACCGTGGCTCTAATACCAATTGTATGATTGAAGAGCACGTGAAAAAGCTACCAGAGGCGGGTGAATGATAGATTTAAACTTTTTTAGCGGAAGCAACAAAAACCCTCGATCTGTTAAAGAAACCGTGTATGCGACTAATCTAAATATGTTCAACCATGACAAAAGTGGTATATATTATAGAGAATCAAGTCACAAAGACACGACAACAAGAATCATAGAAATCTGTCAAGAAAAACTCAAGTTATGATCGAAAGATCAAACGAGGGTCAATCTGTTCTACAATGTATTCAAAACTTTTATCGTCATAGCCAATATATTCAGCACACATAGGTCTCACAACTGGATCTGTAAAACTCAAGTTATGATCAAAACACCGAAGCACTGTCATGCTGTCCAGAAACTCAACAAGAAAGACTTGACAAAAACAAGTCGGACAAACAAGGCACAAAAGCTCATCTAAATTATGAATTTTATTGATCAAAACATAAGAGTAACAGCCCAAGGTCGTCTTCTACCATGAGCTCTGCCTCCCTTGCTTATATGACCAGCCCGGAGGCCAACCCAATTCAATCTAGGACTCTAATCCTACTCAGTTTCTGAATCGAAACTTTCCATAACTGCTCAAGACTCTTCTATACGCAGATAGAATCAATCTTAAGACTTCTAAACACCTTAGGAACGTACCCCACATTCCTAAAACAACTCAACTTCGTGTCCTACATGAAATCCTATCCTAACCAACTCAAATCTTTCTATATATGAGCCATAACCGACTCAGCCGCAGCCTGAGTCCATAATCTAGCCGGTTAGACCTTTCCTACCAATTCTTTACGTCCACATCTCTTCATCACACCTTGGAACCATGTTGCCACGTCCATGCACTCCTTGCACACGTGCAAACACCTTCCAACGACGTCCACGATACCTTCATATGCATTGTTCTTGATCCAAACATGTTGCGCGACCTCCCGATCAAGTCAACCACAATTCCTCTCAAACTTGGTTGTTGAACCTCATCTTCTCCCTAAGGCTAGTTCAATGGATCCTATCACCAGCCATATCTTGAACACAAGCAACACCTGCACATGAATAAACAACCAATACTTTCGAGCACAAGTCCGCGACTTGACTCACGTTAGTTCTGAAAACCACGACACCTTACGTGAACACCTCACATAAGCATGTTGCAAACCATAGCAAAATGTTAACCACCGTAAACAGCCATAACACTTCAGAAACTTAGTAAAAGATTACTAAGCCAAACACATGTCAGACCTAGCCATAGCAAGTCGGACCTTACGTCGGATATTTTCGGAGCCCGAACCTAGAGTCGGACCTTGACAAAAAGGGTGTTTTGGCAGAATTCAAAACTTTTATCGTCATAGCCAATGTATTCAGCACACATAGGTCTCACACCATCGATGGTTCGACGATGTAACTCGTCCTTGATCAGCGTATACTTTAAAGCTTGGAGCCAAACTTTTCTATCCCTGCATGTACATGGGTCTTTAATGCACTCTATAACCACTGGCCTTCAATCTTCAATTGCCAACACGTCAAACTTGGCCGAATTGTTCTGTTTTTCCTTAGTTTCATCATCCTCAGACAATGCCGTCCTTGTCTTCACATAAAATTTCCCTCTTTTTACCTCATAGGCCGATACCTGCTGTGCCAAGTCATTTGCTCTCAAGTTGTCTCTTCTAGGAATGTGCTTGGCACAGAAAGTGTCTAAGGTTCTTATGATGTCTAGGCATCGTTCTCGGTAGAGATTCAAAGTTCCATCATAGCCTTGCTTTTTCACCACTGATTTGTTGAATGATGAGCTTGGAATCACCGAAGGCTTCAACATTCTTGACCCCCATATCGATCAGGTGCTCCAAACCATTCAACAATGCCTCGTATTCAGCTTGGTTGTTGGTACACGCAAAGATTAGCTGAACGGAGAACTCATATCCTGGTTTGCTCGGTGACGTGCACGCTGAGAAGATACCCGAAGAACAGAGCACCGTGTGAGTTGATTCACTCAGTGAGTTTGACTGACATGTGGGCCCACTCCTCCCCTCTAATTCTTTTCCATTTCTTTGCTGCAAATATCTCAGCTACTCAAAATTGAAGTGTAGACTTCATCACCAAGTCATTAGTTGAATTTGAAATCCTCAAATTTTAGCTGGGTTAGCTAAATTCAAATCACACTTGAATTTGAAATTCAAATTCAGTTTTGAATTAATCCAAATATAGCTCCCAACAAGATAAACTCCAATGAGGATGAAAATTGGTGGACTAACTCAGAAAAATGTGCTGAGTTTGAATATGAAGGCAACTTTTGAATCCAAGTGATGAAAGTAGCTGAAATTTGAATTTGCATTCAAATTAGCCCTTTTTACAAAAGTATCCAAAAGTGCCTCAAAAGGATTTGAACTCGCATGAAACTTGGCATGAGCACTCCTAATAATGTTTAGGGCCTAATGGTGAGCTCAGCCTCTCATGTTTAAATGTGTGAGATTCTACTTTTGGATTTGTGAGTTCTTCCTCTAATCAACCTCTTGATGGTGATTACTTGCTATTCACATGTGTTCATGAGCTATCCATAAAATGAGCTGGTTTGTGGTGATGTGATGAACACTCTAGCAAGTAAAATCTTGGGCTTATACATCCCTCCCCCCTTGAAAGAATCTCGTTCCGAGATTACAAAAGAAGAGACGAAGATGTAATAGGAGTTACCCGTGATGAGACACCATGAAATCCGGGTAGTTTGAGCGAAGGAACTCCTCGCTCTCCCATGTTGCTTCCTCAGGGGTATGGTTGCTCCACAATATCTTGTAGAACCACATCATTGTGTTACGCGTGGTCCGAGTCTTCTCATCAATATTCTCCACCGGATATTCCGCGTAGGTTAAATCCGGTTGCAACTCGCCAATGTCTTCGCTGGGAATAGCAGCCGTATACTTCAGACATTTCCGGAGTTGTGAGACATGGAAAATGTAGTGAACACCAGCGAGAGATGTCGGTTAGTTCCAGTCTATACGCCACTGGTCCGCACTTATCAGTGATGGCATAGGCTCCAATAAATCAGGGAGGGAATTTCCCCTTCACGCCAAATCGGTGCACGCCTTTCATCGGAGACATACGGAGGTACACGTGTTCCCCGACGTCGAAATGCAGCAGTCTACGCCTATTATCAGCGTAACTCTTCTGTCGGGATTGGGTGGCCTTAAACATTGCTTGAATTACCCGAAATCGCTCTTCGGCGTCGTTCACTAAATCAATCCCAAAAATGACCCTTTCACCGGATTCGCACCAATTCAACGGGGTGCGTCGTTTGCGACCGTAGAGAGCCTCATATGGTGCCATCTTGATACTCGCTTGATAGCCGTTGTTATACTAGAATTCCACCAATGGTAGATGATCATCCCAATTGCTACCGTGGTGGATGGCACACGCTCTCAGCATGTCTTCTAACACTTGATTCACCCTCTTAGTTTGCCCATCTGTCTGAGGGTGATAGGCGGAGCTTCTAATCAGTTTGGTACCCAAAGCAGTGTGCAACTGCTCCCAGAAATGAGCCACAAACAGTGCCCCTCGATCTGAGATTATGGTCTTGGGTACCCCATGCAAGCATAAGATTCTTGCAATGTACAACTCCGCATACCTGTTGGCATGGAAATGTGTGTGCACGGGAATGAAGTGAGCCGACTTGGTTAACTGGTCAACGATTACCCAAATGGAATCATGCTTGTTAAAAGTCATGGGTAATCCCACAATGAAATCCATGCTCACATCTTCCCACTTCCATGCTGGAAGTTTCAGGTGTTGAAGCAGCCCTGATTTCCTCATATAATCAGCCTTCACCCATATACATGTATCACACTCGGATACGTATTTTGCAATTTCCCGCTTCATCCGTGTCCACCAAAATTTACCCTTCAAATCTTGGTACATTTTGTTGCTGCCCAGATGAATGGAGAACTTAGACAAGTGAGCTTCATCAAGGATTTTCTTTCTCAGCTCCATATTCCGGGGTACGACTATGCGGTCGTTGAACCATAGCGTCCCCTCATCATCATTCTGGAAACATCTGATATCACCGCTGTCTATCCGTTTCTGGAGATGTGCCATGCCTTTGTCAATCTTCTGAGCTGCAATAATATCCTCCCTAATAGTAGGGATGAGAGAAAGGTTATAGAGTGATCCATATGGAACCAAGTATAAACTCGGTTCTTCCTCTTCCATCGGTGTAATGGTAAGGTTATGGACATATGATTTCCGACTCAGCGCATCGGCAACCACATTCGCCTTGCTGGGGTGGTAATGAATCTCAATCTCATAGTTTTTGATTAATTCTAACCACCTCCTTTGTCTCATATTCAGCTCCTTTTGTGTGAAGAGATACTTTAAGCTCTTGTGGTCGGTGTAGAGATGCACCAAGTTTCCAAGAAGATAGTGCCTCCACATTTTCAGTGCCAATACCACAGCAGCAAGCTCAAGATCATGAGTCGGATAGTGCTTCTTGTGGTTTCGAAGTTGGCATGAGCCATATGTGACAACACGTCCTTTTTGCATCAACACGCAGCCAAGCCCGATACCTGACGCATCACAATACACATCGAAAGGCTTGGTCGTATCCGGTTGAGCTAAGACCGGGGCTGTTGTGAGATGCTTCACCAATGCTTGGAACGCTCCTTCACATGCTGAGTTCCAAACATATTTTGTCCCCTTCTTCAATAATTCAATCATCGGCTTAGCAAGCTTGGAGAAGCTCGGGATGAACCTCTGGTAATATCCCCCTAAACCAAGGAAGCTTCTGACTTCATGAACAGAAGTGGGGGCTTTCAATTTCAGCACTTGTTCAATTTTGCTTGGTTAACCCGCAATGCCCTTCACTGAGATGATGTGTCCCAAAAATGGCACTTGGCTGATCCAAAACTCGCATTTGCTGAACTTGGCATAAAGCTTATGGTCCCGCAATCGTTGAAGGACGATACGTAAGTGTTCAACGTTTCTTCTTCCGTCTTGGAGTAAACCAAGATGTCATCAATGAACACCACCACGAACTTGTCCAACTCCGGCATGAATACCAAGTTCATGAGGTACATGAAATGTGCCGGGGCGTTGGTGAGACCAAAAGACATGATGAGATATTCATATAGCCCATATCTCGTAGAGAATGCCGTCTTCGGAATATCCTCCGCTCGGATTTTTATTTGATGATACCCGAAGCAAAGGTCCATCTTTGAAAACACACTTGCACCCACAAGTTGATCAAATAGGATATAAATGTGGGGCAGTGGATATTTGTTCTTGATGGTGATGGCGTTGAGCGGTCAGTAATCCACACACAACCTCAAGGTTTCATCTTTCTTCTTGATGAACAGCGCCGAGCATCCCCATGGCAAGAAACTCGGTCTAATAAAACTCTTGCTCAAAAAGTCATTGAGCTGTTCCTTCAACTCAGCCAGCTCATTTGGAGCTATCTTATATGGTCTCCGTGATATTGGTGTAGTCCTGGGCGCAAGTTCAATCTTGAACTCCACATCCCGTTTAGGTGGCATGCCCGGAATATCATCCGGGAACACGTCGGGGTATTCTCGGACTACGGGGATGTCCTCTAGCTTGGGAGCTTTAGTATGATAGGCGGCTGAAACTTCTGGGACCGGGTTGTCTAATATGAGGGAATGTGGACAGTGGAGTGGAGAGTTGAGGTGAACCGTCCGTGATAAAGTTTCCAGGACAGCGCCATGGTAACTTAGCCATGATATTCCTAAGATTGCATCAATCTTCTGCTCCTCAAGAATAATCATAGTAGTGGGATATATTCTCCCACCTAAGCACAGTGGTGCTTTTGGAATCATCACATTTGCTGAAATCTTCCCTCCGGTGAGCAGATCATATATGAGCACTCGGTTGGAAAGACATGCAGTTGATGCTTAACCACATATGATGCACTTATGAAGTTGTGGGTTGCACCCGAATCAAATAAAATGATGATTGCACGATCGTTGAGAGTGAACGTACCCGCCAGCACGTTCTCTCCTTCCGGGGCGTCCTCATTGATGAGGTAACGAACTCCCAGAGGTCGCTGACCTCCCTTCTTTGCCGGTGGTCGGCCACGAGCACCGCCATGATATTGGGCTTGCCCGCTACTTTGCTGCCCCTGTGGACAGTCCTTCGAGAAATGACCCGCTTGGCCACACGTATAGCATGTGTAGCGAGGCGGTCCTCCGCTGACCGGAGGACGGAATCCTGGGACGCGTGGTGGAGGTGGAAACGCCCGAGGTATCATCTGCTGCTGTTGCGGTCGCAGTGGTGGCATCGGCGGTCGAAACAAGGGTGGCTGATAAGGACGACCCCCAAACTGTTGAGGTCGTGCCGGTGGATGCCACTGCTGACTGGATGGTGTCCGATATACCATGCGGTATTTTTGAGGATCTCCACCCCCGCTGCTCGGTGGAGCACTGCGCTTCCTCTTCTCATCTGCAAATTCCCGGTGAGCATCCTCTTGAAGAATCGTGGCATTGATGAGGTCGTTGAAGGTGCCGCGATTACATTGCGTGACGTGAGTCTTCATCTCGGGGTTTAAACCCAGATAGAACTGCTCGCGCTTCCTCTCCTCGGTGGAGATGTAGTCCGATGCGTACTGCGCCAGATGGTTGAACACGCGGGAGTAGTCATGAGCACTCCTCCCACCTTGCTTCAGTTCCAATAATTCTTGGAACTCCTCTTCATCATACCGGGAGGTATGTGATAGGCGTGGAATGCCTCCCGGAATTCTTGCCATTCCACGGTGTGGACAGCAGGTAGTGAGGCGAGATAATTTGTCCACCATGCACCGGCGAGACCATCAAGCTGCTGCGCCGTGAAAAGAGTCTTCTGCTGCTCCTTGCATTGGAACAGCCCGAACTTGGACTCAATCGTCCGCAGCCAGTTGTCGGCCTCCAGTGGTTCCGTCGCTTCGGTGAACACCGGAGGATGCGTACTCATGAAATCTGAGTACGTAGTGATGTGGGGCTCATGAGGCCCCCTCTCTTGACTCGCCCCCGCCTGGGACGTATTCTGCACAATCATGTGGAGCAGGTCGGTCTGCTCCTCACGAGAGCCCACCAGCGCGGAAATCACATCCGCTAGTGTAAGCGGAGGCGGCAGTGGTGGTTGTTGCTGCGGGGTGTTGTCGTAGGCAGGTGGCTGGGAGTCATCACTCCCTTGCTGAATCGAGCCCCCAACCTCGTGCGTGGTCCGTGTACGAACTATCTGCAACCATAACGACAATAACATTAGCCCCATGGCATACTCCATGCAGTCTATAAAATAGTGGTAAACATAATGACAGTAAACATGCGAAACGTCTCGTACATAGATAATGTAATAACTTTGCACAAGCTACACCATTACCAGACCAAATACAAATTAGTGAAATCCAAATTGACGGACTTCCTCTTTGGAAGTTCATCTCAACTGGATTTGGTCTCTACGAGACGTTAATAACGCTTTGTCATCACGCATACTACCCTTTATCTTCAATAGGACACAAACATGATCTCTAGCAAAAGAACTCGAGTAGGTAATGTACTCAAATCTTTCATAGATGAAGATAACAACTCATGAGTACGTTCTATCCCATTGGAAGTAACCAAGCTCCCCTAGGTACAACAATCTCTCAAATGAGTTCAACTGTTCATTCCTCTGCCCAGAATAACCAGTCTCTACTTATCCCAGATTTGGATGTACATGCCATTTTCATAACTCAAATTGAATACCAAAGTTAAAGTTAACTTCAGTATATTTCCAACGAGTATTTATTTGCCTCCAGATAAGCTCTGGTTAAAAAGTTACAATAATTCAAAGTCACCAGAATTTCTGGAAGAATTTCAACAGCACCTCCTTTGGAAGTTTCTGTTTTCAACTCAAAATCCCACTGAATTACGTGCTGCAACTGCAAAAACTTTGAATTACAAAGATGTAACACATGTCCTAAACTTTCCAAAAATGTATTATATGATCATTTTAGATTTTTCTACAGTAAGTTATGCTTGAAAAACAGAACAGTCCAGAGAGTGTTTTAAATCTGTCCTGGTTCTGGACAGTTTGCAATCATCTGGAATTTCAACCAATTTGATATGTGATTCTGTTCTGGAAGTCTACAACAAAGTTGTAGAGCACTTAAACCCCTTTCCAGAACTATATCCCACACCCCCATTGGCTAAGTAACTTGTGAGTTAGGATCTGTTAAAGTTCAGCAAACTTGCTGCCCAGAAACAGAGTACTCTGTTTTTCAAGTCCTTTGAGCTGAACTAATCAAATGTTGAATTTTTCTTCAAAACCAGAGTCCTAAAGATTAAAACTGGGTTATCTTAGTTCCTTTTCAACAATTTTTTAATGCAATCATGATTATTACATGTAGATACTACGTTCCTCACAAAATGAAAAATCCTAACCGGGTTATACCGGCATATACGACTCAACCGTGGCACTAAAAATGGCCTCTCGCAAACATGTGCTACACGGGATACGTTCGTGGTTAGCACCTACAGAAGAACACTAAATAATGATGCACTCAAAGTTTGTTCTCATTACAGGCAGGTCCATATCATAGTAAAAACATACGCCCCGTATCATTTCCATACGGGCCGTCCTTGAGTCAAATCACGTCTCAAGGTACATGGTCGCGTTTCACACCACACGACGGGGAACCCGAGTAGAGCGCGAACTGGTCGTCACAGTTGGGAATTTTATCAACCCAACAGATACCACATACTGCCCTGCAGGGCACGCCGATGGCAAGTGCTGCATATGTCCTCCTAGGCTATTTCCAGAAGAACACACTATCGCGTTACCGACCACACAATGGGGTTTCCACTTTCTTGCCTAATGCACGCCAGGGACCATCGTTTCATATGAACTCAGAAACATAAAGAGTTCAAGAGTTTCATATTGACGTCTCACACCAAGCTGTTAGACCTATACCCTGAACCACTTTCCTCGTCAGTGGATTTAACCGAAATGGATCCGCTTTCGGTGGTGTTCCTTACCATGTTTACCTGAGCGTAGGTGCGTTGTTATATAATCAAAATTCAGAATTATAACAAGTAGGTTAGTCATGCTACTTTAAGTAACTATACTAATATAGTCCTTATTTGGTCATACTAGCGATTCCTCACCGTAATCCTAAGTTTTCCCGTAATACTGTTCTTATTTACTGTGCTATCCCCTAAGCAGCTCTGATGCCAGCCTGTGACGGACCGAAATCCGTACATTCCAGGATCACAGAGGGTGATGTCGCATGATGCGACACCCGACAGCACACACGATAAGGAAACATAGTATTATATTAAAACATGCTGAATTTGTACAAAAGTAGTACAATCTTCAGTTACAACTCCTGTACAGAGTCTACTACAGCGGAAGGTATTTATACAACTCACTTCAACACCTAACTAGCAAAAGTTGGTTGTCCGGCCCTACGGACAACCCACACTAGCTACACTCAGCCTCAGCGCAGCGTGTACGGCTCCCACACAGCTGTAGTCCCCGACGGAGGGTAGCCCTCACCGGTGGACTCATACTCCGAGTCCGTGGGGTAATCCTCACCTGCAAACACTCATAGCAGCAATCGTGAGCACGATGGCTCAGCAAGTCTTAACCGACTCTCCTACACATCAAATGCTACATGCAAGTCATACTCGAATATAGGATGAATATTTGCAGAAAAAGGACACGCCTCCAAGTTCATCCTTAATTCATCTTTTAGCCACAAGTTAACAGTTAATGAATCTGAAATTTAGTGAGCAATATTTGGTGGCACACATGTACCAATACAAGTTATTATATCAGCAGTATTGAATCACAACATTCCATATTTTAACCTACATCATGACTCAGTGACCAAGTGGTACTCATTACCGCGAGGGACGGCGAATCGACTCGATATACACCTGCGGGGATACCCGAATAGCATGTCACGTATGCCCATCTGTGGAGCTGCACAGCATGCTCACTCGATGTCGTACGGAACAACCTTTCACCAAACAGCCCAAACGTCAAACCGGTCGCACATAAATGGACAAAAGGTTCCCTACACGGAGCATCTCTCTATGCTCGTCAGCGGGTTTCCACCTTGCCGCCCTCAACCTACACCTATAAATCGGTGTGTTATGCCTCGACGCCCGGAGGTATAGGTTACATCAGTTTATCAGACCCCATATATCCAATATGCCTTTGGTACATTCAAACTTGATCAGCATGGACCGCACACCGATCGGTCCTCAATCGACAAGGACAGGGCTATGCACACAAGACTTCCTCTTGCTAAGTCCTAGCCCCTGCCTAGTCTCATTTTTCTTACTAAGGTTGTCTCACATCTCGAACCAATCCTGTACGTGGCCAACCCTATACTCACAAGTAGATTCCAACTACTCAACTTGTACCGAAGCCTATTAACATTAAGCAAAGCATGATCTACTCGATGACTTAGACACTACCCTCACTCCTTTTGGAATAATCTGGTTATGCATTTGGGGTTTCATCCATCCTACACCTAATGCACACACATACTTCAAGCTAAGTGAATATAAAGCAAAACTTTATAAAACTTGTTAAATGCAAACCAGGGCTTGTCTTGTTGCTGCTGGTCAGGAGTTAGTGTCTCCTCCGGAGATATGAAATCCAATATCTCCGGGGTCTCCTCGCGTTCAGCGACTACACGTAATCAATTTAACGATATGTCAATTTAAATGCAAATGTGTTGAATTTAGTATATAAAGACCATAACTCTAGCTAGACATTCCTTTTGGATCTGAAATTTTTACTGTGGCTTGGTAAGAACGTAATCAAAGGCTTGACCAAATTTCATTTGAAACAAATCTCATTTGAGCTCTGCACAAATAAAAGTCTAGATGGTCATTACTAGAGCTTCTAAGTATTTCTAGGGATTTTCATGTATCAAACCATTACTTTCTGGAAATAGAGTTTGAGATGGTTCTAATGGAGCTGGTTTAATGTAATTTAAATAATCCTAGAGAAAGTTATGCCCTAATCAAGATTTGAAAAAATTCTGAAAAATGTTTCTGTACATTTTTCTATTTTCTCAAGGCAGTTCACTTAATCACACCATTAGAGGGACTAAATGAACTTGGATGGATCTGAAATTTTTACTGTGACTCAAGGATTTTGAAATGAACATCCTAGCCAAATTTCAGAATATTCCATAAAGGAAACCTCCAAATAAAATTCCCAACAGTTTAAACTTTAGGGAATTAATTCTTGAAAGATAATAAGCTTCATGAACTGAAACTTATTTTGCTGGACAGTAGTCGGAGAGCTGAGTCCAACAAAATTTGGTTCATTAAATTTGGACTAACCTAGCAAAGGTATGGGCATCTGAAGTTGAACTAAAACTAGAAATTTAAGAAAAGTTTAAACCCTGTGCACGGGCCCCACCACGCGCTTTCTTCTTCCTCGCGCGCGGGCAGAGCTCGGGTGGCGGCGCTCTCCGGCGAGGTACACCGGAAGTGACTTCCCGGCCTCCTCTAGGGATAAATCTCACCGCCTCTCACTTTAGGAACACAGGGAATTCATCCACGGGGTCGGCCGATGCCACCGGTGACCGGAACACTAACCGCGACGGGCCACGGCTACGGAGCAGCTCCGGCGAAGTTGCCCAGCTCCTACATAGGCTTATTCCGATCAACCCTTGGCCCTACAGCTCTGTGGTGACATGCTAAGCACGGATATGGAGCCGGTTCGCCGTGAAAACGGCCGGAGATGGGAGCTCACCATCGACCTAGGTCAAACATCGGCGGTAACTCAAAAAACTTGAAGAGTAGAGCCTATACTCGACGTGATTTTTGATGGTTTTTTATCCTAGATGGCCGTGGGGAAGTGTATAACGTGTGGGTAGCTCGGCATACGCTTTTGTGAACTAATCACCATGAATTTTGGAAACTTATGGGGATCGGTTCATTGGACGCTCATGCGGTAAAAAGCAAAATTCTTTCCCCACAGTGGACGAAACGAGGAGAGGTTTTCACTGTGAGTTTGAGCGGCATAAGGCGATCCTCTTTGCTGCAAAAAGTTTTCCATGAAATGGCTTAGAACGGCGGCGCACCGGGGAGCAGAGAGGGCGGCCGGTGGTGGCTGTGTTTTCTGTAGAGCGTGTGCGATGGCAGGGCAAAGCCTCAGTGCGTGCAATGAGCTTGGGGCTTCGTGGGAAAGAAGGCAGCGGCGCTGGTCGCCAGAACGACGTGCACGCTGAGGAGGTGGCAACCGAGAGCAGCTCGGTGGTTCCCAGTGAAGAGACCCGAAGAACAGAGCACCGTGTGAGTTGATTCACTCAGTGAGTTTGACTGGCATGTGGGCCCACTCCTCCCCTCTAATTCTTTTCCATTTCTTTGCTGCAAATATCTCAGCTACTCAAAATTGAAGTGTAAACTTCATCACCAAGTCATTAGTTGAATTTGAAATCCTCAAATTTGAGCTGGGTTAGCTAAATTCGAATCACACTTGAATTTGAAATTCAAATTCAGTTTTGAATTAATCCAAATATAGCTCCCGACAAGATAAACTCCAATGAGGATGAAAATTGGTGGACTAACTCAGAAAAATGTGCTGAATTTTAATATGAAGGCAACTTTTGAATCCAAGTGATGAAAGTAGCTGAAATTTTAATTTGTATTCAAATTAAGCCTTTTAACAAAAGTATCCAAAAGTGCCTCAAAAGGATTTGAACTCGCATGAAACTTGGCATGAGCACTCCTAAGAATGTTTAGGGCCTAATGGTGAGCTAAGACTCTCATGTTAAATGTGTGAGATTCTACTTTTGGATTTGTGAGTTCTTCCTCTAATCAACCTCTTGATGGTATTTACTTGCTCTTCACATGTGTTCATGAGTTATCCACAAAATGAGCAGGTTTGTGGTGATGTGTTGAACACTCTAGCAAGTAAACTCTTGGTCTTTTACATCAAGGATATCACCCAACAGATCATGGAAGATCAAGTTCATGACCCTTCTTCAACCCAAAAGTCATCACAGTCCATTCAAAGAGTCCCATGAACCCTGGGCAACAAAACTCTGTCTTTGATGTATCTTCCTCGGCCATGAAGATTTGGTGTACCCCGCATTACCATCCAAGAAGTTGATTATCTTGTGTCCTGAGGCATTGTTGATCAACACGTCCGTGACGGGCATGGGGTACTCATTATTTGGTGCGACTCTATTTAGGTCTCGGAAGTCTATGCAAATTCTTAGTTTTCCTGTGTTTTTCTTCTCCACGGGAACTACGTTTGAGACCCACTCGGCGTACCTACACGGCCGAATGAAATTAGAGTTGCATAGATGATTTACCTCTTCCTTAATCTTGTCATGTATAGCCGGGTTAAATCATCTAAAGGGTTGTTTGTTAGGTCTAAAACCCGGCTTGATCGGCAGCTTGTGCTCCACAAGGTCTCGTCTCAATGCTGGCATCTCGGGTTACTCCCATGCAAAGCAATCTATCTATTCTTTGAGGAGTTTACTCACCTCTTCCTTCTGAGTGCGCCCGAGGTTTATGTTGATGAAGGTTGGTCTTTGTGCTGATCTCTCCTTGAGGTTTACCTCTTCTAACTCGTCCACAGAAGAAAACCCTTGTCCATGTTTACCCGAGTCATCGAGGTTCTCAACCAGTTCACCCATATCATTTTTACCTAAACAATATCGCTCTGTTTTATCTTGCAGCCAAATTAAATGGCCATGTTTATCTTACATCCTCAAGTTACATTGCTATGCCGAGTGATATCAGTTGGTTTCACGCACATGGGTATAAACCCATCCCTTCCAACACTTAGAAAATCATAGTCGATGAGGTCCCGGTCAGTGAGACATCTAATGTCGTCGTGTTGGAGCTCAGACGACTCGATCATCACCACACAAGCAAAGTTGTCAACTTCGATCATCTCCACTTCGTCGCCAACCCATTGGACGAGGCACTGGTGTAGTGTGGCTGCCACACACCCATTGGTGTGTATCGAATCTCGTCCAAGAAGTAGGTTATACCTGCTTCGAACGTTGACGCTAAAGAATGTCGTAGGTATAGTCTTGCTTCCCACAGTGAGTTCCACAGGCAATACCCCCATGGCTTCTCTCAGGTCCCCTGCAAACCCACTCAGCGTCATGTTGGTCTTTATGAGATCACTTTCTCAGTAACCAAATTTGTCAAACATGGTCAAGGGCATGATGTTTACCCCAGCTCCTCCATCGACCAACATGCGCCCAACCGGTGTTCCATCAACGTAACAACGAATGTAGAGGGGCTTCTTGTGTTGCTCGAGCTTCTCTAGGTTCTCAAAGACAACATTCTTGGAACACCAATCTCCGAGATGCAGATTTCAGCCGCTAGATGGAACACCATGTTCATTTCAACCTGGTTTTCATCCTTACACGAGATGTCCTCTTCTGTTTAATCGTTTCCAACTTCCTCCCGGGCAATCCTCTTCTCTTTCCAGGTCTTCTTGGTGATCATTGGTCTTGCTTGGTTGAACCAATGATCCCTTTGCTGCTCCTTCCTCTTCTCAATTAGTTCCAGGGCTCTAAGTCTTTTTACACGTTGTTTCTAAGTCTTGTTAAGCCCTGTGGGACACCATTGAGGTTTCGGCTTCATTCCTGGATCCACTATCTTAATCATGTCTTGCTTCACCTCCTCCGGCTTTATGTCCCACCTGTTGTGTCGTATTGGTGCTGTCTTGGTCTAGCCGGTTGATGTCCTGAATTGTTGTAATCGTGCACGTTCAAGTGGCCTCTGCACCTTTTCTTTGGGTTCTTGTGTGATGCCAGATCTGATGATTATCCTCCCTTTTGGAGATATCAGCCGAGAGCGTTTGACAGGAGGTCATGGATCAGCTTTCACGCTCTCGGTTTTGTTTGCACCTGCTCCAGTCTTCACGTTGGAGATCCTGGCCTTGTGTCGCTTCCTCGAGTCCTGCTTGGCAAGTTGGCCTTCACTTCCCGAGTTGCCAGGGGCCAATTTACCTTGGATCACGCTAGGTACCGACCCGATCATCAGCACTTGTTGCCTCGATCTTGCGTTTTCCTCGATTTGGGTCATGCCGACAAGCCTATGGGGTGAAGTGGAAGTACCAGCACCATTTACGGGATTTTTCTTCGGTCTCCATGCTGCGGTGCTTCTCCCACGCCCATCCGGCTGCTGCTCTCGTATCCGTGCTTCCTGAGCCCCTTGGGAAGGCAGTTTACCTTGGAAAACTATCGGCTTCTCAGGATGCCGATAGTTCCCGTGTCGTGCCTCCGAGCCCCTTGGGAAGGTTGTTTACCTTGGAGAATCATCGGTTTCTCTAGGTGCCGATGACTCCCAAACCTGGTTTTGCCAAGATTGCTTCCAAGACTCCTGTTGACGTAGGTCGGGCACCCGTCACACTTGCAGCCTCTGAGCCTATGGAAAACACTCCTCTCCTACTTCCTCCTCAGGTATTTACCAATCAGAAACTCGGAAGTTGGTTTGAATAGAGTAGTCTTCTTCGATTGATTGAGTTTCCACACGCCAACTTCGAGGTTTCTTGGCTTGATCATCCTCCTACGCAGATCATCGGACACGATCATGTCTTTTCCTTTTGTTGTAGTTGCCTGATCGGTCCTCACGAGGATCTTCTTCACCTCGAAGCTCACCATGTTGACGGGGAAGGGATCGGTGTCAAGTTTCATTCGGTGACCATCATCAAGTGTCAACTGGCCATCATTGAGAGCCGATTGTACCTTTCGATGGAAGAAGTTGCAAGCCTGGTTCTCATGTGCCATAGCTCACTGCAAGACTTGGTTGACATCTCCAAACTCGACGCCCTCCATCTTCTCCCTGAGGTATGGTAGAATTCCTGCAAATGCTAGATTGGCTAAATCCTTTTCCCCTATGGTTAGGGTAAAGCATTTGCTGTGGGTTTCCCTAAACCTTTTGATATAGTCGGTCACGAGTTCATTATACTTTTGCATGACTAGTGTTATGTGAAATAACCTAGGCTCGGTCTCTCCATTGAAGAAATACTCGTGAAACCTCTATTCTAAGCACGACCAAGTGGTGATAGAGTTGCGAGGCAGTGATGTGAACCAGTTGAAAGTCGTGCCGGTTAGCGAAAGGCGAAATGGTTTGATCTTGTGTATGTCCATGATTCCTACGTCTCTAGACTGGATCAAGAACTGGCCGATGTGTTCTAGTGTGGTTTTTGAGTCTTCCCCGTTAAACTTGGCAAAGTTAGGCACCCTAAACCCTCTAGGATATGGGATAGTGTCGAAGTAGTCGGGGTAAGGCTTTTGGTAGGCTCTGATGTATCCTTTGATCGTCACCCTGAGTTCCCTGAGCATCCTAGTTACTTGGTCCCTAGGATCTTCTCGTGGAGCGTAGGGAGGGTCAGGCAAGTTGCAAGGTGCAACCTCTAGCTGTGTCGGGGATAAGTATACGTCGGACCCTGGCCCAAGCGATAGACCACTTCTTGTGTGATGTAAGGCAGGACCATAAGCGACAGTTTGGTAGTATGGTTATTGTACGTTCGATATTGGTTGCCTATCTGGGGCGAAAGGTGGCGGTAAGCAAGGTGACGAGGTGCTTGCTACGTTTACTGCCGTGTTACTCGTGTTAAGATTTAAACGTTTGCCCCCCACCTCATCTTAGACTTGTTGGATGGTCGATCGGATCTGCCGATGTAGGTTTCTATCTATGTTCTGCTCAACATCGTCTTTAAACGTATCAAATGAACTTTTGAGCCCATCCACAACCGTAGATGTCATCTATTCTACATCCGCACCGTATTTGCTAGCTAATGACACATCTACAAGGTGTACAAGGTCTTCAAGGGAGATTTGTGTGCTTACCTTACGTGTAGATGCCTCCCGTGTGTCAGCTTTTTGGACAATGCCTCCTTGAGTCTTTTGGAAGCATGCCAACTTGGATTGTAGACATGCCATCTTCTCTTCTTGGATCTCTCGCTCCAACTCTTCTTGGATGCGATCGTAGTCCTCCTGTGAGAGATCTTCGAGCTGCACGCCGATGATGTTGTTCACATCGACGGCCTTCCTCCTAGATGCATCTGCTTTGTTCTTCACCGCTTGATTGGTACAAAAACGTGCTGATCGTCGAGTAGGAGCGCAGCTTGATACGGTTGACATCGCTCCCCAGCGGATTTGCCAATTCTTTTGGTGTGTTTTCAGCGATGATCACCGAGAGCTTGGGTGAAACACAAGGTTTCTTGGATGAAACGAGATAGGTTCTCCTTTCAGGGAGAAAATCCATATACTTTTCTCGACAAAGTATCAAAGAGGCTACGAACTAATCTAAGAACTAAAGAAATGCAAGAGAATGAAAGTTTTGATTGGAATTCGGATGTTTTTCTCTTGCCAGAGAGCTGCCTTTATATAGCATTGTTACATATCTTGAAGACCCCGAACTTCCTATGTTTAAACTCTAGGTTTCTGTGACTCTACTCTATCTCTAAGGCACATATATGTAAATGTATCGTGTTGACATCTTCTAGAAAATCTTATGACAAAATATGAAAAGATACATTATTTGAGTCATCTCGAGAATCGCTAAGTATTGCTCCGGCCTTTGCATCTTGTGGTTTAGCTCATTTGTCTTGCGGTTGCGAGGTAAATCTAGTTCCCTGGCTCACTCCCCGCCCGAGCGCCCGTATCTTGGATTTTCAAGGTAAAACTGCCCCCCGCGGGCTGAACTTCGGGTTCCAGTAGGCTGTCCCGCTGCGAAGTCTGCACCTCGATTCTCCAAGATAAAATGGCCTCCCGGCTGCAAAATACACAACCAATTTGCACATCCAACAGACTGGAGGATATAATGTAATCAAGGTCGAGGGAGGAATTGTTCATTAGCCCTACCTTGCCAGATGGGACCTTGGTCACGTTGTGTGGCCTTTTTAGCCCTTCCGGAGCTCCATGCGTAGGTCTCTTCTATCTCATGAGGCTTCATGGTGACGGTTAGTAGGAAATCCCGTTCCCAATACACAAACAAGAACCCCTGCCCCCAATCGGTAACATCAGGACTAGAGGGAGCAGTTGGGGCACTCCTTTGTTGATGTTGTTGCGTCGTGTTATTAAGTGACAATTGCTTCGAGGGTTCAAAGATGACGAGGAGACGCCTGCCCCATCGTGACGTCATGGAGATGAAACATTGGCCATGATGGAAGCCAATTCATGCTCGGGACATCGAGCCCTGAGGTGGAGGCTATAAAAAGCTCGTTGTTCAAAGGGAGGGATGCCAAACACTTCTTGATTCTCCACCTTCGTCTTCCTCTCGATCTTTTAGCAATAGGGATGAAAATGGTCGGATACGGTCGGATAAAAGCCTAAACCTTTGTCATATTCATATACCAATTTCAGATTCGGAGTGGCAAACGATATCATCAAAAACGGATTCGGTATCAAATATGTAGGATATATAGGAAACGGATCAATCGGATCGAAAACTTGTTGATATCATACAGACTCAGAATTTATTTCGGAAATAACTTTTCGCATACCACGTCATATTAGAACATAAAATCAAAATTCATCATATTAAATAATAGAGTGGTGAATAGAATGGTGAATAGATTTCATGAACATACAGTTCATTCCAATCCCTCAAGTTCACAATAGAAAATTGTTAGTGAAGAGATTATTTAATTTGAGCTTGCATATGGATTTTCTTAATTTCTTGTTATTTAAATGATTTTTAATGGTTATATTTAATTTATTACTCTCCACAATTTATTTTAGACAATATGACTTGCATTATGCTCTAGAGACCAAATATTATTTTTAGATATTTTCCTATAATTTTATATATTCAAGAAATGTATTTTATAATACCTTGTGTGCAACTTTTGTGTGGATTTAGTAATTTTCCGATTGTATGGGTTGAGGCCCATTGGGCTGCTTTTTGTTCGGATCTTTATCAGTTCAAATATGGATATCTGAATATTCGGTCCGGTATTGAACCAAACCGTTTCCGATCCGATATCCGAAATTGAATATCCGACAAAAATGGATATGGATTGGATATTTTTCAAAAACAGTAATGGATGATTCAGAAAATATCTGGTCCGTTTTCATCCCTATTTAGCAAATCTTGTATGTTTCATCTCTTACACTAACTTTCTCTCATCTTTTTGATGGCGAGTGCTAAGAGGGAGAGGGAGGCTTAGTGGTCATTCGTCTGGGCGCACACTAATGCATTTAGTGTCGTCTTCCCTATCACAAGGGCGACCGTCCGTGCTGGTCGCCCAGCCCCCGCCCTAATACTCTTCACAAGCGGGGGGGGGGGGGGGGGGGTCTCTAGTTTTGGCAGAGGGATGCCACTTGGTTATGGCGGTTTGTCACGCGGAGCATCGGGGAGGGGCCAGAAGGGAGTCCCCTTTATGTTGTCTAGGTTATCATTGTTCTCTGGCTCGTCTTATTTTGAGAGGACAGATGTCGAGTAGACCGTGGCGACCCCAACCCCCAGCTCCGAGGAGACGGCGTTGAAGAAAGACCAAGTCTGGTATGTGGTCATGGCGCTGGTCGGTTCCTGTGTTAGCCGTTCCCGCACTGGTGCAGGACCCTCGGAGGCCTCCCCGTTCGCTGGTGGTTCTTTGCCGACCGCCATGCCCTCTCAAACATTAGTGTAGTGCAACAAGGAGAAGTGGTGTTGGTGATCAAGGAGGAGGCCCCACCGGCTGACTGGGTAGGGACAATTGGATGCTCCTCATGCGGTCAAAGAGCTGGAGGGGTTGATGGTGGATGGTGAACGCGAGCCCGGTGAATTGTTGGTGAAAATCATAGATGAGAGAAGGCGCGCCCATGAGAAACAAGCAATGCTTCTGAATATGTATCGAGACATCTTCACCCATATATCCACTCCACTGAAGCGGCTAGGTCTCAGGAGACTCTCCACTGGTGATCAGGGAATCATCGACTCCGTCATCCACTACATCTTCGGCTTGCGCTCGATAGCAGGGTGTCTTGATGACCAGGGGGAGAGAGTCGCCGAGAGGTTGGATACCATCTTCCAGAGTCATGACCTAAACTTCCCCATGGAGACTTTCCTAGAAGAAATTGTTGGTGATGAAAGGCAGGCTCACAAGGAAGTCTGGGGGATGGCGTGGCAGCTGGTGGAGTTGTACGCCCAAGAGACAAACAAGCAGGTCGCTGTGCATTTACCTGAGGCATGTTCCCTGCAAACACTCTCAACATGTTTTTGTAAGAATTTCTCTACAATAATGATATGGTTATAACTTAGAGAGTGTTTTTACGTTATGTAATGAGCCACTGTCCCACAGATGGGTGTTGTCCAAATGACTTACTCATTAGTGGGGTGACGGCACTGATGTTGGGTGCTAATGATAGGAAATTGTTGTGGCCGACATTGGTTGGTTGGCAAAGAAGTTCTTCACAACATTACGACCAGGGCTTATTGTTTGCCGAGAGAAATTCCTCATATTATGGATACCAAAGTCAGTTTTGTGCAAAGTGTACGACTTCCGTAGTGTAGTGATCGAAGTCTGTTTTTATACAAATAGTAATCCTTCGTAGGCGCAATTACCTAAGTTGGTTTTTCAGTAAGTGTGCCATGGGAGTGGTCTTTGGTGCTACTGGGTGGACTTTCCGCCGAATCGGGGGTCACAAAATTGCTAGCTAGAAAACCCACTTCGAGAGTGAGCTACCGTGGTGGAAAAAGTGTGAAACAAATCGCCCTTTCCGTCTCCCAAGCCACTGAGTTGGACTTTTTTGCGATCATATCGGATGATCACCTTTTTGTTTTGCTTGGCAACAATTATGGAAGCTGAGATTGTTGGCTTGAAGGGTGTGCAATGGCCATGATAACATCTTTGTTGACTTTATGCGACCAAGGTTCACTTGTGACCGATGTCGTGTTCGGTGCGACTGGAGTATATGTCCTAGCAACTAGTGTCATCTCTAATGTGATCGAGGTCAACTTTGAGTGCGGATGGTTTGATGTCTGAGCATCTGGCACTGCCTTTGATGCGAGCGGGGTCATCTTGAGTGCAGCTCAACTTGATGTTTGAGCAACCGCCATCACCTTCATGTAACTGCAACAAAATTAGTCGTCTTGATAGCCCTGAATCACATAGGGTTTCATGCTATCAAAAATGAGCAGAACTATAGACATGCTATTGATACACAAAAGACATGAATCCTACAAATATGCTATAGATATGGAGCCTTCAACCTGTCGGCGGGTAAATATGTGAAGACTTACTCGTCAGCAGGTCACGGGCATGTAGAGAGGATCCACACTATGGGTACACCTTTTTTCTAGATGCTTGATGTTCCACACACTCTATTCCTATACACCGTCTTCAAATGCTAGCCGTATTGAACCAGATCGCGGGTTGCAGTCACTATGAAGGGGCGCTTCCACATAAGCGAGAGTTTGTTTTTGCCTAGCCCTGACTAAGCGCGATGTAGGACCAAATCCCCAACCTAAAGTGACATTGCCTGGACCTTAGTCCAATGGTAGCTTCACATGGCTCTCCTCAATCCAAGAAACTGTTTGTGAAACAGCCACGAGCTCGTGGAGTTCTCCCACTTATTGTTGGCCTTGGGGCAGAAGGCCTTGCTGGTCAATTTGGAGTGGCTGACTAGATAGAGATGTCACTCCGCTGCTAGGGTCCCAGGCTGAGGGTTGGAAGAGCCTCTCCTCAAAGGTTCCTCTCGAGGTCAGTTTTTTTTGACAGGCCACACTGGAGAGCTTGTCGGTGATATAGTTATCCCTTTTAGGAATATGCCGAACTTCAAAACCGAAGAAATTCTTTTCTAACTTGTGGATCTCAACCAGGTAGACAGCCATTTATGGTCAGAGAATTGGTACTCTTTCCGAACTTGATTGGCTACTAATTGTTAGTCACCCTTTGCCAACAATCTCTAGATACTAAGACCAACTGCTACCTCGAGACCAGCTAGGAGGCCATCGTACTCTGCCATATTGTTAGTAGCTTGGTAGTGGATTTGTATTACATACCGAAGATCCTCCCCTTTGGGGATGCCCATAAGTACGCTGGCCCAGAAGCCATGGAGGGTGGGTGAGCCATCAAATAATAGGGTAGAGTACGTAGAGATGTCATCGGGCATGTCCTGCCCAGGACACGCCGTCAACTCCTCACGCTCGATCTGGGCGCCTAACGTCCACCGGCAATGAAGTCTGTGAGAGCATGATCCTTGAAAGTGTGGTCAATGAGGAAGCTTAGACCGAACTCTTCCAACTCCATCGCCCGCTTGACGATCCTGCAGATTGGCTTCAAAGGAAGCCTCATGACCACTTAATTGGGTGCTCTTGGAAGTAGTGGCGCAGCTCCCACAATGTGATGAGGATTGTGTGTAGTATCTCCTGCACCTACGGGTAGTGTGTCTTTGCATCTCATACCACTTCACTGATGAAGTATGCGGGGCACTAGAGCTTAGCCTCCTTGTGCGACGGCTCAGTTGCACTAATGCGAGATTGAGTCACGGCGAGAGGTGGTAGTCCCTGAGCATTCAACAATTGAAGCTCTTGACTTTATTAAGGGAATAGGAGATGGAGCTTCCATGTCTTTGGAGGGTAGATCCTCTGAGTTCAATGATGGAAAGGGTGTCGTAGCCCCTGAGGCAGCGGTGGGTAGAGCCTTTGGATCCACCGGAGTCGAGGGGCTGAAATCCCACAAGCTGGGGGGGGGGGGGGGGGGGGGGGGGGGGGGGCTAAGCCCCCGCACTAGTTGGAAGGTCCAAAGACCCTGAGCTTTAGAGTGGATCCACCCTTTTTGGTGTAGCCTCCTCACGCTCAGCCACCAAGGCTACACTCACTTCTTGAAGGGTTGTTGCAGAAACATAGAGCAACAGTGGCTCACCCTGCTCTACAGCGACAAAGACAGATGGTGTCGAGAGATGGGACTTTAGCTGTTGCAGGGGGACATCAACTTCGAGCGTCTACCAGAAGTTGCCCGTCCTTTTTCAAGGGCTTGAATAGGGGAAGAGCACATTCCTCGAGCTTGTTGATGAAGAGTCCTAAGTCAGCCATGCATCCGGTGAGGCGCTGGACATCCTTGAGCTGAGTCAGGATGCACATTTGCTCAATGGAATGTATCTTCTCTAGATTGCCCTTGATTCCTCCGTGAGAGACCAGGAAACCAAAGATCTTAATGGAGGGAACACTGAACACGCTTCTTTCTAGACTGAGCTTGATATGGTTTACTCAGAGGTTGTCGAAGGTTTCTTGCAGGTCGGGGAGAAAAGACTCGCCCCTTTGTTACTTGATGACGATGTCATCGATGATTACCTCCACGTTCCACCCAAGTTGGGGGGTCCAACGTGATGCGCATGACCCGCTGAAAGGAAAGGCCCATGTTCTTACCACCGAAGGGCATGCTGCCGAAGAAAAAGCTTACTGAGTGGGTCATGAACACGGTTTTCTCTTCGTCCACTACAACCATGCTAATCTGGTGTTACCTGGAGTAAGCGTTGAGCATGCACAAGAGCTCGTAACCAGTTGTGGAGTCCACGATAATGTTGATGCGTGGGAGAGGGAATTGATATTTTGGGCATGCTTTCTTGAGGCCGTATATTCAACAAACATCATCATCTCGTCATTGTCCTCTGAGATGATAACTGAATTTGCAAGTCACTCGGGGTGAAGGACTTCACGGATGAAGCCTTCCTCGAATAGCCTTTTGATCTCGGCTCTGATGAAGTCATGTCTCATTGGCGCTTGCCTTCATTCCTTCTGCTTGATGAGCCGGACCTTGGTATCGACTTTCACCTAGTGCTTGATCACGTCCCATGGTATTCCAGGCATGTCAGATGGTTGCCACGCAAAAACGTCCGCATTTGCTCAGAGGAAGGTGACGGGCACGGGTTTTTATTTAGAGTCTAGACCCGTTGATGGTGATAGCTTGGGTGGCTCCTGCCTACAAGGGGATCTTTTTGGTGGGGATATCATCGAGCGCGGGGAGTCAGAGTCTCAGCACCGACATCAGGATATGCTCCGTCGGTGGTGACAACAGCCTCGGCAGCAAGGATGAGCTCGGTGAAAGCGATGACGTGCACGAGATGATGCCATTCCAACCCAACATCTTCCACGTAAGGTACGCGTAGTGTGCACCTTTCATGAACCTGGCCAATGTAAGACAATCGATGATAGCATTATAGGGAAAGTCCATGTAGGCAACGTCGAAAACAATGCTCTCTGTTGGAAAGTTGTCTCTGATTCCAAACATGACCGGTAGATAGATGCGCCCCAACGGTTGCTCACAACCCAGGAGGATACCGTGGAGAGGGTGCGTCGACTCCAAGGCGGATCTAGGGATCTTCATCTTCTTAAACACCACTGGGCTTCAGAGGTTCATTCTTCCATCACCAACCACCAAGGTACGAGCGAACCAGATGTTGCAAATTGTTGGTGCAACAACGAAGGAAAGTTGTCCATCAGAGATGGCCGAATGGAGATGTCACAGTAGTTGAATGTGATAGGTGTTACCGTGTTAGGGAATATGTGACATGCTACTCTAGCATTTACTCTACCGCATCACCCAGGATTCATGAGAGTAAAGAGGTCATACATCATTACCACTAGACGCGTAGCGCAGCGGAAGATTGGAGTAGATGCACGTCAGTGTAGAGGAAGTAGTCGATCACGATCGTCTCCTCCTCGTGGTCGTCTTAGCAGAAACCTTGCGTCACCACAGCCGATCAGCGCAGCAGTAGCAGCAGCGCCTCCACGGACACACGTACAGGGAAGGAACGCCATGCGCAGGTGTGCTAGCACCTCGCACCTGGCAGGGATCTTGGGACAGGCAACTGAGAGGTGGCGGCTAGGGTTGTCAAGTGGTGGGATGATCAACCCCTAATCCTGCCTCCTCTCATATTATAAGGCACACTAATGGGCTTTTGGGTCATGGGCCCATTAGTACCCTAATCCTTTATGGATCAAATATCCATTGGACCTTTAATCTGAATTTATTATGATTGCCTCTTGGGAACATCACCAATAATCTCCCACTTGCACTAGAGACAATCATATAGGCAAGTCCTATCAATATTTCAACCCCTTAAGTGTGTGACCCGTTAGTTTCATGTTCAGTCGGCTATGAATGGAAACCATTTTCAAACTACAAGTTAGCGTAGGTACCTAGCAGGATATACTGACTCCCGAATGTACATAAAGATCATATCGGCTGAACCTAAATACATTCGCACGCTAATCCCTTTGCCACACGATACCGGTCAAGCACAAGGTGAGATACATGCCATCCTTGTGATAGCTCGACCATTCACTCGATCAAATAGTGGATTCAATCCATGATTAACCTTTAGTCATTGTGATTAACTCCTTAATCACCTTTGGCATGGCCATGCACCTTCAAATCCAATTATCTTGAGGGGCCAGGAGATATCTCTCATGTTATTTAGGAGAGGCAAATCCCATCTTGATCCACACACATCCAATTCCATATTTCATTACGTACTCGAAGACTATTTTTATGACTACCCAGTTACGGAGTAGTGTTTGATAGTCTCAAAGTACACAACTAAACATAGTGAGAAACAATGACGATCTCAGGTCTAAGGATATAGCAGGTGTCTCGAAGTGGGTCAATCCAACACCATGTTCACTAACATGTGTTCATATTATTAATTTGATATCTCCATATCTATGATCCATGAAATGTGATCATCAATTAATACATGTGCTAGTCTGTGTATCATCATTATATGATATAACGATATAGACTAGGGATCATTTCGAGAAACATTATAATTAACAAAGAGTTTCACGAACAAGTCACATACTTTATGATTAATGTAAAAATGGTTACCCAAATAACAATTTATTTAACAGTACATAAACATAGCTATGACACAAGTCTCCCACTTACACACTAGGATCACTGATGTTGATACCATAGATCTCGTGTGCGCCTCATGCTTTGATTATGGAAGAGTCTTTGTCAACGGATCTGTAACATTCAAATCCGTACGCACATTGCAAATCTTCACATCACCTCAGTCGATGATCTCTCGGATGAGGTGATAGAGTCGTAGTATATATTTGGATCTTTTATGTGATCTAGTCTCCTTTGCCTGTGCAATGGATCCACTATTGTCATAATAAAGATCCATTGGACCGGACGCACTAGGAACAACACCCAACTCAGAAACAAATTTTTTGATCCAAACAGCTTCCTTTGCAGCTTCAGAAGCTGCAATATACTCCGCCTCTATTGTCAAATCTGCTACTGTATCTTGCTTGGAACTTTTCCAGCTCACTGCCCCTCCATTGAGGAAGAACACAAAACCGGATTGCAATCTAGAATCATCCTTGTCTGTTTGGAAGCTAGCATCGGTGTAACCTCTTACAACGAGCTCTTCTTCACCTCCAAACACTGGGAATGCATCCCTAGTTCTTCTTAAGTACTTAAGGATATTTTTAACAAACTGTCCAATGAGCCTCACCATGATCTGATAGATACCTACTCGTGACGCTTAGAGCATAGGATACATCTGGGCGTATGCATAGCATGGCATACATGATGGATCTAATAGCTGAAGCATAAGGAATCGCCCTCATCCTCTTTTACTCATCAAGTGTCGAAGGACACTGACTCTTGCTTAGAGTAATGCTATGTGACATTGGCAAGAAACCTTTCTTAGAATCTTGCATATTGAACCTATACAATATCTTGTCAATATATGTATCTTGGCTTGAATCCAATTAGTCTTTTAGACCTATCCCTATAGATCTTTATGCCCAAAATGTACAATGCCTCTCCTAAATCCTTCATTGAGAAACTTTTTCTTAATGAGGATTTAACAACATCAAGCATTAGAATGACATTTCCGATCAACAATATGTCATCTACATATAGGACCATAAATACAAGTGCGCTTCGACTAAACTTCTTATAAATACAAGGTTCTTCTATGTTCTTGATGAAACCAAACCCTTTGATAACTTCATCAAAACGTATATTCCAACTCCAAGATGCTTGCTTCAATCCATAGATAGACTATTGAAGTTTACGTATTTTACTAGCATTTTTAGGATCAAGAAAATCCTAAGGTTGTGTCATGTACACATCCTCAGTTAGACTTTTATTAATAAAGGTTGTTTTGACATCCATATGTCATATTTTATAATCAAAATATCCAGCAATTGCTAGGAGAATCCGAACAGGCTTTAGCATTATGACAGGCGAGAAAGTTTCATCATAATCAACACCTTGAATTTGTCTGAAACTTTTTGCCACTAATTGCACTTTATAGATGTGAACATTTCCATCTATGTCAGGTTTTTTCTTGAAAATAAATTTACAATCGATAGGTCTCACACCTTCGATTGGATCAACCAAATTCTAAACTTGATTCTCATGCATGGATTCAATTTTGGATTCTATGGCTCCAAGCCATTTCTCAGTCGGGCCACTTCATTGCTTCGGTATAGGTCATGGGCTCATTATTGTCCAACAATATCATGTCATCATGCTCTGTGGATAGAAGAGTTAACTTTTTAGTCGCACGACGTGCCCTCGTAGCCCTTCATGGGGCTGGGTGTTTCATTAACTGGTTGCACAACATCTTGTACATCCAGTATAGGATTAGTGGATGCCGAAACATTTTCAGGTATTTCTTAAATTTCTTCAATATGCATCTTGCTCCCACTAACTCTTTTTGTCAGAAACTCTTTTTCTAATAAGACACTATTGCGAGCGGTAAACACTTTACCCTCCACTTTATTATAAAAATAGTATCATTTGGTTTCCCTAGGATATCCCACAAAGAAGCATTTGTCTTATTTGAGAGTGAGTTCGTGTGACGTTAAACGTTTGACATAAGCATCACATCCCCAAACTTTGAGGAAAGATAATCCAGAACATTTCCCGGTCCATATCTCATATGGTGTCTTCTCAACAGACTTGGTTGGGACTCTGTTTAGTGTAAACATGGCAGTTTCAAGAGCATAACCCCAGAAGGACAGTGGAAGATCAGTTTGGCTCATCATCGACCTAACCATGTCTAACAAGATTCGGTTCCTCTGCTCAGACACCCATTCCATTGAGGCATTCCAGGTGGAGTTAGCTGTGGAACAATTCCACATTGTTTTAAATGGTCATAAAATTCATGGCTCAAATATTAAACTCCACGATCAGATCATAGAAGTTTAATTGTCTTGCGCAATTTATTTTGTACTTCATTCTGAAATTATTTAAACATTTTAAATGATTCAGACGTTTGCCTCATTAGATAGACATATCCATATCTACTAAAGTCATTGGTAAAAGTAATAAAATATTGAAAACCGCCTCTAGCTATTGAACTCATTGGTCCACATACATCAGTATGTATAAGTCCCAACAAGTCACTTGCCCTCTCACTTTGACCAGTGAAGAGTGCTCTGGTCATATTCCCAAGTAAACAAGACTCGCATGTGTCAAGTGTTTCAAAATCAAATGAGTTTAGTAAACCATCTTTATGTATTTTCTCAATGCGTTTCTCATTTATATAACCTAAGCAACAATGTCAAATAAAACTAGGATTTAGATCATTTCTTAGAGCCCTTTTGGTATTAGTGTTACAGACTGTTTTATCCTTAAAATCAAGAACATATAATCCATTCACCAATTGACATTGATCATAAAAACTATTATTAAAAAAATAGAACAACATTTGTTCTTTATTACAATCTCATAACCATCAAATTCTTCAAAACATGAATAAGAGATTTCTTGCTCAAACTACGAATGCAATAACAATAATATTCAATACCAAAACTAATCCTGAGGGTAATGACAAGTTGTATGTCCCGACAGCTATGACTGCAACCTTTGCTCTATTGCTGACACGAACATTGATGTGGACATCATTCCTGCAGATATACACAACGCTCACATGGTAGACATGCAAGGTCCAATTACTAGAGCTCGAGCACGACAATTGAATTTAGAGGTGAGCTCGTTCCTGAACAATTCTTTATATGTGAATTTTGAGAGTATGTTGCTACCTAATGGATTAATTATTATTAGGAACCATGGAGAGGACATGGAAATACATGGAGAGGGGTTTGGAGGCGTGGAGGACCAGAAAATACGCCAACAAGAAGTTAGAGACCGAGCCCAACTCAAACTCGAGTCCAACTCGGGCCCAGGAGCAGTCCACCTTAAAATGGATGCACAGGAGGCATACGGACTCTGTTTTTTACGTTCTACATATGCACGGAAAGCTGAGAGGGTAAACTTTCCAATGAAACTGTCCGCACGTCAAAATTCCCTCGGAGTCGACGGGAAACTTCGAAACAATATAAAGTTTAGAGTCCAAGTCCATTATGTACGTGTCTTAGGGTTAGGTCACGACCCCAGCACCCCCTGGTCGTCCTCCACCTCCTTTATACCCCCTAGCCGCCATCACAAATAGCTGGGTTTTGCTTAGATTATTCTGTCAAGAACAGTTTCACCGTTCATCGGTTTGTGAGACCCCAACTTGAGTGTTTCATATCTTTCAGCAATTTGGTTGCATTCTTTCTTATTCTTGCTTGTGTTCTTTGATTCGCAGGCAAGGATTAGCCTTCTTGGCGAGGTCAACCGCGCAATATCGTTTGATAACCTGAGGAGACGTGGTGCTGCGATTGCAGGGTTCAGAACGTGTTGTTCGGAAGCCGGATCGATTTGTGTCAAGTCTCCACCAAATCGAGAGTTATCAGAACCTTTCGGAAGATCGGGGCTCCTGTACACTTCAAGCGGTAATCAGAGCTTTAGGTGCACTGTCAGGTTCGTCTTCCCCTAGTTTTGTTTATCTTGAACTCATCCTATCGTCCACGAAAAAGCCAAAAAATATATAGTCATAGGTTTCCCCATTCCAGACCAGGTTTAGCCTTTTGCACAATTCTGTTTTGGAGTCTGTAGTGTTGAATTTGTGTCCTTGTTCGTGTTTTGTTGCTGGTTTAATCGTGTTTTCTTCCTACTTTGTTATTCCATCCGCTGCATTCCATAGAAACCCTAGCTGCCACAATCGTTACCAAATCGATCACCATAACTATTCATTGTGCTGGGGTTATCCTTGTTCTTCAGTTTTCATCACATATTACGTGAGTTTATCCTCCTTGATATATGCACACCATCCCACACGTTGTCACCATCACATCCATTTTTTTCTGACCACCGTTTCCAATTCAGCTCCACCAAAAACATAATCTTGTGGTGCTGTCTTAAAACTGCCATAACCTTGGCATTGGGTTAAATTACATTGACCAGATTCACTTTGGAAGATTGATTATTTCGCATCTAAAGGCTCAACATTAATCATAAAGAAACATATTGAATTTCTGTTGTCTACATCATCTTTTTCAAGTGAGCTGAAAAATTGTGCGACGTGTATATTAGTGCTCCTGATTTCACGGCAGATATAAAAAAATCAAAGAAAAGATATAGAAAAGAAAATTTGTGAAAAGGAGCACAAATATCAAAACTTGGGTGTGTTATTTTGCCTTGTGGTGCAATTGTTCCTGCTCAATTATTGTCCTTATCATTCATACTTCTTGTTGTCTTGTTCATAACATCCGGGATAAGACACGAGTAGGCCAGTAACTAGGACAAGTGTTTGGACATCTATTCAGCATTACTATCTGTTATTGAATTATGTGCTACTCACATATATTTGGCCATCCAAACTCCACATTCATCCTTTCGAACAGCACAAGTTTTTGACCCTTGCAATCGCTGAATCACGTCGTCCAGGTATCCTTTGCCTTGTTGTGGTAAGAAACTTGTAAGAGCTTGGTAAGACTCGACCCATTGCTTTGTGAGTTCCACCATCATTACATAGTAGTTAATAGGGATAATCTTGTTGTTTTCCATATTATTCTTGCTAACAAGGTCAGATCATGTTGATCCTACGGAGTGTGTTTTGAAAAGTGAGATGAAGGGTTACATAGAACAATTGATGAAGTCTGTCAAGGAAGCAATCGCACAAGGGGTAAAAGATTATCTTGCTGAACAGAGAATACCCCACACCCTTGAGAGGTTGGACAAACGCTTAAGCTCGCTAGATGGAAGGATTGATGATATGGAGACCCACCTACCATTCAGCCATGATGCTACCCACCACAACAACTTTGAAGAAGAAGAAGACATGTTGTGTGATGTCAATGGAGAGGTGGATACACGTGCTGCGCAGAATGTACATCTACGTTAACGCCTTCGTCAAAACACTCATGGTATGGTAGGAAACAACATGCGTGGTAACAATAACCGCCCTCTTGATGACCCTTTTTCTAAAGTTAAATTTTCCATACCTTCATTTTCTGGTGCTTATGATGCTGAGGCATATCTTGATTGGGAAATGACGGTTGAGCAGAAATTTAATTCCCACCTTGTTCCTGAATAACATAGAGTTCGACAAGCCACTAGTGAGTTTAAGGATTTTGCTATAATATGGTGGAATGAACTAGGTACCACACGCTTACAACCTGGTACATGGGAACGTTTAAAAGAAGCTATGTGTAATCGTTTTGTTCCTCCATCCTACCAACGTGATTTACGAAAGAAATTGCAGTGCTTAGAGCAGGGAAATAATTCTGTCCAAGATTATTATGCGGAGCTTCAAAAGCGTATGATACGATGTGGGGTAGTAGAGAACACTGAAGATAAAATTTGTCGTTTCTATGGGGGGTTGAGACGTGAGATACAGGATATTGTTGATTATAAGGAATTTAATACTGTCAACCAGTTGTTCCAGCTTGCTATGCTTGCAGAAAAGGAGTTACAGGGTCGTCAATAAAAGAACAAGAGTAGCAGCGGTGCCTCCTACACTCCATGCATGACAACATCTTCGGGGGCGTCCAAGTCATTCCGTTTTGATGCCCTTTCACCAAAACCAGCAACCAAGCTTCCTTCTGGCAGCAACAACGTTTCAGCAGCACCGAAACCACCACCTGCACGACCTGCGGGGGTAGAAATTCCATGCAGGTACCCGCCAAAAGTGCTTCATCCGTTGCTTCAACAGGACGCACTTCCGGCATTCAGTGCCACCGCTGCCATGGTCTTGGTCATGTGCAAAAAGATTGTCCTAGTCAACGGGTATACGTGGCTACAGAAGAGGGAGGATACATCAGCACCTCAGATGTCGAAGACAACAATGATGATGAAGCTGCCACGGACAATGATGAGGGACATGTTTTTGGGAGTGAATACACATCAGCCTACATGAACATCATTGTGCAACGGGTGCTGAACACACAGGTACAACAACTTGATAGATTACAACGCCATAATTTGTTTCAGATTTTCTTTGTCATCAAGAACCGGCGAGCACGTGTCATCATTGATGGAGGAAGCTGCAACAACTTGGTGAGTTCTGAATTGGTCAAGAAGCTTAGCTTGAATACACGACCACACCCACATCCGTACTATATTCAATGGTTGAATGATTCTGGAAGAGCTAAGGTAACACAAATTTGCAGAATTCCGTTTTCCATTGGTACATATGTTGATTCCGTTGATTGTGATGTGGTACCCATGCAAGCGTATTCACTTTTATTGGGTCGACCTTGGGAACATGATAAGGATGGTTTGCACCATGGTAGAAGTAATAAATATACTTTTATGCATAAAGGAAAGAAAATTACTTTGATACCTTTGACTCCTGTTGAAATCATACAAGCTGATAGGGAGACAGCTGGAATTTCTAGTAGTTCTAAATCAGAAAATCAACAAGTCATTAATTCTGTGTTACCACCAAATAATAAGAGATCTACACCTAGTTCTAAGACTGAGGGAATTAAATTAAAGGGTCATGTAATGCTTGCTACAAAATCAGACCTTGCTGAAATTTCTGATCATGATATTTGTTGTGCATTGGTGTGCAAACAAGTTTTGTTCTCCATTGATGATATTGCTAGGTCTTTGCCTCCAGCAGTTACTAACTTGTTGCAAGAGTATGAGGATATTTTTCCAGCTGAGATACCCCCGGGACTTCCACCTTTGAGAGGGATTGAACATCAAATTGATTTGATTCCAGGTGCAATTTTGCCAAACCGTGCTGCATATAAGACCAACCCCGAGGAGACTAAGGAAATTCAGCGGCAAGTCCAAGACCTTTTGGACCGTGGGTATGTACGTGAAAGCCTTAGTCCTTGTGCTGTTCCTGTACTTTTGGTTCCTAAGAAAGATGGTACTTGACGTATGTGTGTTGATTGTAGAGCCATTAACAATATTACTATAAGGTATCATCATCCTATTCCTAGGCTAGACGACATGCTTGATGAGTTGTGTGGTTCTATAATTTTCACTAAGATTGACTTGCGTAGTGGTTACCACCAAATAAGAATGAAATTGGGAGATGAATGGAAAACAGCTTTCAAAACCAAATTTGGATTGTATGAGTGGTTAGTAATGCCTTTTAGTTTAACTAATGCACCAAGTACATTCATGCATTTGATGAATGAGTTTTTGAGAGCTTTTATTGGAAAATTTGTGGTGGTTTACTTTGATGATATCTTGATTTATAGCAAGTCATTGGATGAACATATGGATCATTTACGTGCTGTTTTTAATGCTTTGAGAGATGCACGTTTATTTGATAACCTTGAGAAGTGCATCCTTTGTACGAATCGAGTTTCCTTTCTTGGCTATGTTGTGACTCCACAGAGAATTGAGGTGGATGAGATGAAAATTCAAGCGATCAAGAGCTGGCCAATACCTCAAGCCATCACACAGGTAAGGAGTTTTCTTGGTCTTGCAGGTTTCTACCGACGTTTCGTCAAGAATTTTAGCACTATTGCTGCCCCATTGCATGAGTTGACTAAGAAAGGTGTGGTGTTCCATTGGGGGAAAGCATAAGAGGAGTCCTTTGACACCTTGAAGGACAAGCTTACACACGCATCATTGCTGCAACTTTCTGATTTTAGTAAGACTTTTGAACTTGAATGTGATGCTAGTGGAGTTGGCATTGGTGGTGTCTTACTGCAAGGTGGTAAAATGGTTGCATACTTTAGTGAAAAAATTAATGGTCCTGTCCTGAATTACTCCACATATGATAAAGAATTTTATGCTCTCGTACGATGCTTAGAGACATGGTGTCATTATTTATGGCCTAAAGAATTTGTTATTCATTCTGATCATGAATCGCTAAAGCATATTCGTTCTCAAAATAATCTGAATCGTAGACATGCAAAACGGATTGAATTTATTGAGTCTTTTCCTTATGTCATTAAACATAAGAAAGGGAAGGATAATTTGATCACTGATGCATTGTCTAGACGATATAATATGCTGTCCCAACTTGATTGTCGAATTTTTGGACTTGAATCAATTAAAGAACAATATGCTCTTGATGCTGATTTTAAAGATGTGTTGCTGCATTGTAGAAAAGGTCATACCTGGAATAAATTTGTACTGGATGATGGATTCTTGTTTAGAGCTAACCGCCTAGGCATTCCAGTTGGTTCCATTCATCTTTTGTAATTACAGGAGGCACATGGTGGATGTTTGATGGGCCATTTTAGCGCAAAGAAGACGGAGGATTGTAACACCTCAAAACCTGTTAAGAGGGGAATTTAAAAATTTTTGGACGTATTGCATGTGGTGCAGAAATTCAAATTCAAATTGGAATTCAAATTAAACTCAAAACAGAAAAGAAAAAGAAAAAGAAAAAGAAAAAACAAACCCCTCGGCCAGTGGGCCGAAACCCACCATCCGGCCCACCCACCCCCGTGCCAGCCCGCAGCCGTGCGCCCCGCTTTCTTCTCACTGACGTGTGGGGCCCGCCATCTTCTTCCTCCTCGCGCACGCGCTCGGCCGACCGGGACTCCTCTCTCTCCCCCGAATCAAAACCACCCCGGATACTCGCGTATCTCAGCCGAATTTCGGTTCTGGATGACGCAAACTCGATCACAACCGAACGCCGCCCTCCCCCGGCTATATAAACACCGGCATCTTCCCGATTTTCACCCGCGATCGGTTGTTTTTCCTCCCGGTGAGAACCGAAGCTCCTATCACTGTTTTCTCTCGATCTCTGCTCGGGTTCTCTGATCTAACGCGCCGATCGTGTTCCACCGCCTCCGGGGAATCACGCAGGTGCAGAAAACTCGGTGGTTAGCGCTTCAAACACAGCGCCGACGAGCATCGCCGTGAATTCACCTCGGACCTCGTCGCCGACCGCCTTCCAGGACCTCCGAGCTCAAGAAAAACCACGAGGTGAGATCCCCGACCTCCCCTCTACCGATCTATGCCATGAAATCCCAGTTTTAGGAAGAATTGACGAAGATCCGAAGTTTTCCGGCGAGATCGCCGCCTTCCGCCACCGCGCGCCGCCGGGCAGCGCCGCCCGCGCTCGGTCAGGGCGACGTGGCCGCTTGTGCGCCGTCTATTTTAAATCGCACGGTAGAATTTAAATCCCCGCGTACCGGTTCGACGTTATAATCTCAGCCGTCTGTTTTAAATCGGACGGTCCACGTCAGCCCCGCGTTATAAAGGCCGGGATTCTTACGCGCTACCCCCTGGGGATCTCGGAAAATACGAGCTAGCCCCGGAAACTTCAGATCTAGCCTCTGGAACTTCAGAAATTCATGTAAATTCAATTAAAAATCAGTTTTAGCCCCTGGACTTAATAAAAATTAGGAAAAACCCTCTGTTATGTGTAGTTAGACCCCTGGAAATTTATGAAATAATGTAATAGGCCCTTTAATAGGGTGAGTTTGCCTTTTTAACCTTATATAATATTAAATTTAGGAATTTGAATATGTAATTAAGATTTAAATTTAAAAGGGTGAGGCACACACATTATAAATTCAAGTTTAAACTCTACTAACAATTGGAAAGCTTTAGAATGAGCTAAAAATAAATTTTAGGCTGAAATGAAGTCTGTTTGGGTGTGTTCATGTTTATTAGATCTAGAAACACATTTTTAGGCTAAGAAATAACTCTGAAAATTTGTAAAATAAATGTAAAATAGTTCACATCAGAGGAGAAGTTCAAAAATATATTATTTAATATTTTAGATCAGAACCTATTCTGTTTTGATGATGTGTCTTACTATTTTCATAATAAAGTTCACAATTAGGTATAGAAAATAAATCTTAAAATATAGGAAAATAGGTATGCATAACTAGAAAATGATAAATGAAATCTCCAAAATCCAAAGATTTCAGTTTAGGATTTGGTAGAAGATCTGAAAGCCCATTTGGAGTAGGAAAATACCTTCCATGCATAATTGGTAGCTAAGATGTGTATCAATTGAATATAAGGGATTTGTTTAAATTAGAAATTCATATATAGTGTGCAAACATAAATCTGAATATAAAAGTTAGAAATCATATGCACATGTTTAAAAGTGCATGTAAGCCCAAAATCAACACACATAGAGTAACCACAACACATAGAAATGTGAATGACTTTCATAAATGTGAATGTGTGGTTTGTATGAAGTGAAAGTGTGAACTATGTCTTATGGATTGTTGTTTTCTTTTGCTATGTGTGATGGTATGAGTAGAACCTGCTCCAGAGCAAGTTCTTCCTTTCCAAGATCAGGACTATCCATTCCCAGAGCGGCAGGAAGAAGTCAAGTATCCTTGACCACTTTGATCCTATACTTGGATGTCTAGATAGAATTATTTGCATTGTCAATTGAAATATGAAACCCATGCTAGGAAGTTTCCCTAGAATTGCATTATCTTGTTTCCTTGTAGCTTGGGTTGGGATTTATTTTATCATGTCATTTGTTATCATGCTTATGCTTAGCCATGCTTAGAATGGGAAAATTGGGATATGAGATCATCAATTTATTTACCTTACTCTTGAATGAGATATTATGAGTTATGTAGAGGTAGGGATCGAGGCAAGTTGGATGTTTTGGTTGGTGCTGGGTGCACGAGACTCGGGTTTGTGTTTAGTACTTGCCTGGATCCTAAGGACCGGTTCATGGAGCATGTAACCTGGCTTTACCGTGCCAACCACATGCTGAGATGGGGCAGCTTGGCCAATTAATTAGGTGTATCCCCGGCTAGTATGGGTGTGTTGGATGGTGCGGGAAATAGGTGTCAGCTGGACTACCATATGAACCGCAAGACTCAAGAGGGGGCCACTGCAGCGGGGTTGGAGCCTCTTGTATGCTGTTAGGGGTGAAACTTCAGTGGGCTCATGCTCGTCGGGAATCCCTTTGTAAAGGCTTCGTAGTGATCTCCTGGCTGCACACCTGGGAAGTGTGAATGTGGTTCGTAGCCACTGGCATAATGGAGGTTTTTTTAGTCCACCCGGCAACGGGGGATGAAATCACTACATGTGGGTACAGTGGTGCAAACTCTGCAGAGTCAAAACTGTCATGACAGTCGTGCTCACGGTCAAGAGCAGCTTGGACTTATTCATGATTAGAGGATTGATGGCTTTGGAAGTTGAGGATGTTAAGCGGGGAGCTTAACATTGGAATTTGAGGATTTGGTCATGTGATTATGATGATGGGTTGGGAGATTGGGACCATTTCACCTGTGTAGTAATGTAGGTGCTTAATTAAGCTAAGGTGGTAGGTGTTAATTGCGTAGTGCTTCAACAATGAGTTCAACCTCTCCTTGTTCTAGCCATGCATGACATAACTTTCCCACACTTGTTGAGTACCATTGGTACTCAACCTTGCATATTTGTTGGTTTATATTGCTGCTCAGGTCAAGAGAATGATGTGGTGTTTAATGATCAAGACTTTGGACCCGAAGAAGGTTTCTAGGTTCATGGAGTCCCCCGGGCAACGCCTGTGACGGAGCCCACAAGAATAATATTCCACTGCTATTTTATTTACTTATTATGAACTTATTATCGTCCATCGAGACATATGCTATGTAAGACTTATTTATATTCGACACCTGGCTTGTAATAAATAATGCTTCACTATTTGTCATCACATGTATGAGAAAATGATCCTGGCATACATGTGATATTCACTCGGTTGTTCTTCGGAGAAACCGGGTGTGACAAGGATGTTCTGGCCACACATTTCTTTTGGCCAAAGATGAGGAGAGATGTAGAGCGGTTTGTGGCTCGCTGCACCACATGTCAGAAAGCTAAGTCCCGTTTGAATCCACATGGTTTATACATGCCTCTTCCCACTCCTTCCATTCCTCGGGCGGATATCTCTATGGACTTTGTTTTGGGATTGCCTAGGACTAAGAGGGGGAGGGACAGCATTTTTGTTGTGGTGGATCATTTTTCTAAGATGGCACATTTTATACCATGTCAGAAAAGTGATGATGTTGTACATATTGCCGACCTTTTTTTCAAAGAGATTGTTCGCTTGCATGGTATGCCTTGTACTATTGTTTTAGATAGTGATGCTAAATTTTTGAGTCACTTTTGGCGCACCCTATGGAACAAGTTGGGTAAAAAACTGTTGTTCTCTACAACATGTCACCCACAAACTGATGGGACAACAGAAGTAGTGAACCGCACTTTGGGCACCATGGTGAGAGCTGTTTTGAAGAAAAATTTAAAGATGTGGGAAGAATGTTTGCCACATGTGGAGTTTGCATATAATTGGGCAACACATTCTACCACCAAGGTAAGTCCTTTTCGGGTAGTGTATGGATTCAATCCTCGTGCTCCTATTGATATCTTGCCTTTACCTACTAGTGAGAGAACTCATAATGATGCAAAGGAACGTGCTGATTTTATTTTGAAAATTCATGAGACCACTAAATACAATATTGAAAAGATGAATGAAAAATATAGAATTGCTGGTAGTAAAGGTAGGCAGGAAGTTAGACTTGAACCGGGTGATTTAGTTTGGTTACACTTGAGAAAGGATAGATTTCCAGAACTGAGAAAATCTAAATTGATGCCTAGAGCTGATGGTCCTTTTAAAATACTTGAGAAGATTAATGATAATGCATATAAAGTTGAGTTGCCTCCCGAGTTTGGGGTTAGTCCCACCTTTAACATTTCAGATTTGAGGCCATATTTGGGAGAAGAAGATGAGCTTGAGTCGAGGACGACTCCAATGCAAGAGGGGGAGGATGATGTGGACATCACTCCTGCAGATATACACAACACTCATATGGTAGGCATGCAAGGTCCAATTATTAGAGCTCGAGCACGACAATTGAATTTAGAGGTGAGCTCGTTCCTGAACAATTCTTTATATGTGAATTTTGAGAGTATGTTGCTACCTAATGGATTAATTATGATTAGGAACCATGGAGAGGACATGGAGATACATGGAGAGGGGTTTGGAGGCGTGGAGGACCAGAAAATATGCCAACAAGAAGTTAGAGACCGAGCCCAACTCAAACTCGAGTCCAACTCGGGCCCAGGAGCAGTCCACCTTAAAATGGATGCACAGGAGGCATACGGACTCTGTTTTTGACGTTCTACATATGCACGGAAAGCTGAGAGGATAAAATTTCTAATGGAACTGGCCCCACGTCAAAATTCCCTTGGAGTCGACGAGAAACTTCGAAACAATATAAAGTTTAGAGTCTGTCAGGGTGTTGCATCACCTAGTTGGGCCATTGGGCCTTGTATCGAGTCCAAGTCCATTGTGTACGTGTCTTAGGGTTAGGTCACGACCCCAGCACCCTCCTGGTCGTCCTCCACATCCTTTATACCCCCTAGCCGCCGTCACAAACAGCTGGGTTTTGCTTAGATTATTCTGTCAAGAACAGTTTCGCCGTTCATCGGTTTGTGAGATCCCAACTTGAGTGCTTCATATATTTCAGCAATTTGGTTGCATTCTTTCTTGTTCTTGCTTGTGTTCTTCGATTCGCAGGCAAGGATTAGCCTTCTTGGCGAGGTCAACCGCGCAATATCGGTTGATAACCTGAGGAGACGTGGTGCTGCAATTGCAGGGTTCGGAACGTGTTGTTCAGAAGTCAGATCGATTTGTGTCAAGTCTCCACCAAATCGAGAGTTATCAGAACCTTTCGGAAGATCGGGACCCCTGTACACTTCAAACATCCAACTCGCCTTTTGCAAATTTTCTATTCTCATTTAGACCCTGCAACAATTTGCAGGCGTGAATCATCGATCCAGTATCAAGTACCCATGATCCACTAGAAGATGTAACAATATTAATTTCTATAACATTTATACCTGAAGTGGAAGTCTCACTTCCCTTATTCTTGTTTAGATCCTCCAAGTACTTCTTGCAGTTTCTACACCAATGCTCCTTAGCATGATAGTGAAAGCATTCATCATCGGGAGAAGGGTCAGATTTACCCTTTGGCTTAGGCTTTGAGCTTGAGGACTCACTCGAAATTTTTCTCTTGCCTTTGCCTTTAGGATGCGTCACACGCTTCCTCTTTTTATTCTCCTTTTTAACAATCATCACATGAGTGACATTTTTCTTAATTCTTTCATTGGCTGTTTAAGCATCCCGTGCAATTCAACCAATGTTTTCTCCATGCCATTCATTTGAAAATTTAATATAAATGGCTCGTAGCTCGGTGGGAGCGACTAGAGAATAACTTCAATAGCCAAATCATCCTTAAGTTCAGAACCAAGTTTACACAAAGTCTCAATATAACAAATTATTTTGATTACATGAGGGCTGACCGGGCTACCTTCCGCCAGCTTGCATGAGAGCAAGGACTTTGAGATATTATATCTCTCAGCCCTAGCTTGGTTCTCAAACATTCCACGTAGTCCCTCAGTCATGGAATAAGCATCTGTGTGCTCATACTGTTTTTGCAGATCAAGGGACATAGTGGCAACCATGAGGTAGCTTACATTAAGTGCATTATTACAGTGCTTTTGATAAGTTCTGCGTGCCGCAACATTTGCATCAACTGAGGGTTCATTAGGGTATTGCTGTTGAAGAACGTACTCAGTTTTCTCTTGCCTAAGAACGATTCTCAGGTTGCAGTACCAATCGATAAAGTTAGCTCCATTGAGCTTTTCCTTTTCAAGTACAGATCACAAATTGAAACCAGAATTGTTACTAGTAGATATGATCTATAATAGAAAATAAATATGCAAGGTTTTAGCACTATGTTATGTATCAGTCTTCTATTAACGGTTTAATAAAAGACACCACCACTATGTGAGTATCGTCCTCCCTCTAACGACATATAGTGGTCCAATATTCATATTCACTAATCTCTAGTTAGCTTCGGCTTCACTGCTAGAAAATTAGCGATATAGGTAACAACAATTGCTAATCATATCTCTATATGAATCTTGTTTGTTGGGTGACATCTAATGCCCCGGCTCCCAACTCTATGCCATAAAGCCCAAAACCCTTTTGATAGCTTTGTTGAGTAAACCAATACAATGCATGTGAATATCCAACATTCACCCTATTTATTATGATAGATGATGGTACATTGATTTGACAAACCTATCACACAACGATCAAAACAATATAGGTGCAGCTATTGGTAAATGACATCAAATACTCAACTTTTATGAGGGAAACTATTCTATCATGACAAAACATCCACCATATGAAAAGCATGAAAACAATAGTAATACGAGAAAGTAAACATCATAGACATATGATCATGAAACATTGTGAATAGTATGACCTTTTAGAAATATAGTGGTCTCCATCATCATGGTTCGAACATAATGTACGCTTCCATGCCTTTCTTATTGTGGTGATCACCATAGCCACCATGCTTGAATACATATCCATGAACATAAAAGAAGCTAATATAACTAATAGCTACCAAATAAGCTACATGAGAGATCAAGCATCACAAGTCGACACGCAGGTCATTATACAATTATGTGACAACCTCAACCCGGTTGTGTTAAATTTGCAACAAGTAGTCTGTATAAATGTTACCTACAGTTCATCACATCAAGGTCATACCATTCACATCATTCACTGCAAAAATGAGTTAACGTAAAACAATTTCTATCGTGAATGACTCTATGATATCACTATAGCAGACAGCAACGGAATTACATCGATTGCATCTATGAAATCACTATGAAAATCTCATAGGATTGATCAAATCAACCCAAATCTGAGCCATTCAGAATGCCTCGATTTTCAAGGTGACTGTTTATTCAGGAGAAGATCACGACACATGACCGTGGTATGTTGGCTCAGTCTGTTAGCTATGTACACGATTAGTCTCGACGGTGATTCCAGCCGATAGGGACAGGTTGCGCACACAACAGAGAAGGAGCACGAACTAACCCTTTAGTCATATGATCGCAATCTACTCTAACCAAATCCAAACCCCAAAAACCGCGCAATAAAAATTCATCATATGAACATGTCTGCAGTAGATCGCAACCCATGATCGTGGTCTGTTGGTTCAATCTGTTAGCTATGTACACAATTAGTCCCAATGGTGATTCCAGCCGATAAGGACAGGTTGCGCACACAGCAGAGAAGGAGCACGATCGCAATCTACTAACAAGATCCATATGGGGCGGATTTGAGCATTCTCTTTTTCTTCTTCTTGGATGGGGCGGATCCGTCCTTTCCCTCATCCTAAGGGACATGCTTATCATGACTGGCTTGGGCTTCCTGCCTCTAGGAGCATTTGTGTGCGCGCGTGAAAATTTTGGTGATGGTCTTCACCTTGCAAACACCTAGCTCGCTCAATGTGTCCTTGTCTGGCACACCATGGTAAAAAGCTGAAATGATCATGTCTTGGTCAATCTTAGGGATGGTGTTGTAGACATGGCTGAATAACTGGACTAACTGGTGAAGGGATTCATTCTTGCATTGGATAACCTTGTTGAGGTCCAGAAGCGTGCCTAGGTGCTTAGCGGTTCCGTGGAAGTTGGCCACGAACTCCTCGCATAACTTCAGTAGGGTGTAACTGATCCTGAGGGGAGGTTCATGAATCAAAAATGGGTTGAGTGTTTGAGGGTGAGATGGAAGTAGTTCGCCATCAAATCATCATTACCTTCCTGCCGCACATACAGTTGTAGAGTAGATCTATAGAAACTCAACTAGTGACGTTGTGCTGCCATACCGCTCAAGGAGATCCGCACAGAACTTGGGTGCCCACACCATTGCCCGCAGGCATGATGAAAGTGCAACATAACCATAGGTGAAAGGGGTGTAGATGCCCTCAAATGCTTCAGGGTGCCGCTCGGTACTGGGTGAATATGAAAAGTCACCCTACTGACGATTCCTTCATCCTAAAGCTCTTGTTGTGCTGCTCGCAACGTCGCCCTCAATGACACTCACGGAGATCGTGAGTGTCCCCTTCCTCATGCCGGCAAGGGTGGAAGTGTCGCCGTTGGTCCGTTGTGGGTCTAGCCCTCCCTCCCTAAGGGGAGTCGATAGAATATGACGCCTTAGGGAGCCTAGTTGGGCCCAAACCATGGTGATGTCGCTCATCGGGATGTGATACCTTCTGATAGTCGGTGTGTGTGGGAGGAGAAGAGTTGACGACCCACAACTCTTCTTCGTCACATCGCGGTGTACCACCACCACTAGGCGGGCGAGGTTCTCGAGCCAGGAGTCCCTAGTGGACCCTAGTGTGATATAGACTCGAGGAGTGCACAGGAGAGTGCACGCCTTCTCTAAAGGGGGTGGCGTGGTCGTCATGGAAGTCAAGATGCCATTGCACGAGAGGGTGGTGGGTCGACTCCCTCAAGACGATGTTCGTCTTGCAGGTGCGGGGGACTATTCCCACGCCCGCTCCAAGGGTTCCATGGGTGGAGTAGAGTCCGCTCGGATCCTGTCGCTTACAGCGACGGGTCATGGAAGATCCTCCCTCCATGGGCTTCAGTGGGATTGAGAGCACCAATGGTTGATGTGTGCTGCCATTAAGAGGCTGAAAATCTCAATGAGCAAGAACGCAATAAACTTGACGCCCCCTACCTGGCACGCCAAATGTCGATGTTTGTGGTCGAGATTTGGAGGATATGTTGGATCGCCCTTGAGAGTATAGCCAGGGGTGTAACCAACTAACTTGCGTTCTAGATGGAAAGGTTTGAGGGATTGAAAGGAATGATGGTGCACGATGGTTTACCCAGGTTCGGGCCGTCTAGAGACTAATAGCCCTACGTCTTACTTGGTGATTGTATTGAGTGGGATGTATTACAATGGTGTGTATACCCTTCTCATTTCTATGTTCGTGTCGAGGGCCTCCTCTCCACCCAGAGTCTCTCCTTATATAGTCCAAGGGGTGCCTTTACAGTGGACGGCCGGTTTAAAGGATAATAACTATGATTGGTTTCTGTCTTGCTGGAGTGGGGCCTTAGCCACGTCATGTGGCCTTTTAGCCCTTTCGCAGCGCCACAGGTGGGCCTCTTTTTTGTCTGATGAAGCTTTATAGTGGCGGGGCTCAGAGACCGTTACAATTTAATGACGGTTAGTGCATGAGAACCCTGTTCCAATACACCGACAAATATAAACTCAAAACAAATAAATCTGAGGATAATTTGAGCAATTTGTAGTGACCCCTTAGCTGTTCAGTGATGGGACACCAAGGGACTTTTGGTGCCAACCAGTAGAGGTCCCTTCATTACCAGGCGGATGACTCCAACTTCTTGTTACTAAAAATCTGCTGTTTCCAGTGGTGAGTATTGACGGACACGATGGCAGTCACTAAAGGTCTTTTCTAGGGCCTGTTTGGCACAACTTCTGAATCAGCTTTTTTATAAAAATAAGCTGCGGGTGTACCAAACAGTCAGCTTCTCCAGCAGCTTATTAGTTCAGTTGCTTCTCAGAATGAACTAAAAGCAGGATATAAGTTTAAGCTGTTGTTCACCGGCTTTTCAGACAAGCTGCTTTTTTAACAAGTTTAAGCCGTGCCAAACAGGGGGCTATACGGCACTGGATAGTGGATACCTTATTTATAGTAGTAAGAACTATATCCATTGCATCACCACGAGAGAGATCATTTTGTAATCCCATGTCCATCGAGTATATCACCATGCCGGTAGAGCTTTTTGAGGTGCTTCTTATTGATTTCTGCACTATGTCCTAACAAACGGTTCTAAAAGAAGTTCATGCATCCTCGTTCGAATAGTACCTTTTCAATTGTGCTTGGAACGGAAGGCACTAGAAACACAGCTTCTCACGGCTACTACACCTATCTATACACTAAACTCATAAGAGGAGTCGTTTTAGCAAACGTTTCTTTTTAAAACCGGAGCTAGAGCTTAAACTGAATTCAAAACATAAAAAAATCCCTGTCAAACAGGCCTAAGGATCATTCGTAGGATGGCTCATGGCTTCACTTTTAAGCAGCTCATAAATCTTTATTACGCTTCAGAAGTAGCCAGACATCCTCGATTGCTTGAACTTGAACACAACGGGTTGAATTAGGCATTATGCGCCAATGAGGCACGATGGTTGAACGTGTCTTTGGGCCGGCCCTGAGTGGCACAAGCATCTTGTGGGGCCTGCATAAGCAGCGACTTCGTCCCCATGGGCTAGCAAGACATTGCCCGATGGACCAACCTGGGTCGTGTTAGGCCAGATATAGTTGGAACTAACTGAGGACTGGAGATGCTTCGACGGTGTGAGGTGGGAGGCAGTGTCGGAGCTTAACGCGAGCATCTGTTCTTGTTACGTCGAATAGTGTATTCCTGCTCCCTGCCCTTTCCAGAGTCTCAACTCTTTGTTTCCCATTCCTGAAATCAAACTAACTACCTAGCTCAGAGTGTGTAAAGCTCGAAACTCTAGGGCATCTTGCGACAGGCTTGGATGCCGAGGGTCCTGCGCGCCCAACACTGCTTCATCCTTGGCCGGAACTCGGGACTTTAGGTAACCTCGTTGCTGTAACATACTCCCAACGGTTAAATCGCACAAGATGTTAAAGTTTTTTTTTGAACGGTGAAAACAACAAATGGAGGCCTCTACTACTGTAGAAGATGTGAAAAGTACGAAGGTTTTATCCGTGTTGAATATAATTTGTTTGATTACCTTGTGGTCTTAGAAATAAAGTTCATTCGACCATTTTGCTGCACTGCATCTGTTGTACAACGTGTATCTTTAGAGACTTTGCCTTTTCGACCAAAAGCACAGAAAAATAAAACACTTGCACTGATTTGTTGCTGATTGTGAACCTGCGAGATGAGAGTCAGAAAGCAAACATACAAGCTGCAAAAACAACGTTTGTGAATTTATACGGCGAGATGGCCGCGGCTTTGGTTAAGCTCTATCAATACAATACTGTGAGGTAGATCTTTCCACACCGCTCGAGTTTTTTCTACCACGCTAGCTAGGTTAATACCAAATACAGTCACTGGGGATCTTCCAAACATGCAAAGCCATGATGCATAGTCGTATAATAATTTAAAATGGAGGGAGTATTTTTTTAAGACGAGGATAATTTAGAAAGAAAAAAAGAGTGGTAGACTAGCAATTATTTTCTTAATAAAATCATTTTATAAATTTGATTAATCTACTATGTTCATTAATCTAGTTAACAAGTATTACTAAATTATGACTAATTGATTAAATGCCCCGATAATTGTTCTTAATGAAATAAAACATAAATTAGTAAATTAATACTTTAATTTCAAAAAAAAGAAAGGGCAGCCTGTTGCATGTAGCTCCCACTTGCGCAGGGTCTAGGGAAGGGTCCGACCCACTTGGGTCTTTTGTATGTAGCCTTTTCCTACATTTCTATAAGAGACTGTTTTCAGGACTTGAACCCGTGACCTCATGGTCACAAGGCGACAGTTTTACCGCTGCGCCAAGGCCCCCCTTTAAATACTTTAATCTCAAAATTGTTCTAAAAATACTAACAAGTAGTTTTGAAAGAATACATCATTAGAGTTTGCATATGCCTCTATGCTCATTTTTTGAGCATATGACAAACCTCCTACTACCTTCTGTATTTATATACTCCCTCTGTTTCGAATTTAACTAATTAGCGTCAAATATTACAAAATAGAGGAGTATATCACAACAACAACTGCTAGTTAGTGCATTGACAGCAAGCGAAGTACCAATGGAAAATGCAAGGTGGTACGAAAACGCTTTGCGCAACCACATGCAGATGTCCAAGTTGGCCATCCTGGGAGTTAATACAAGAAGTCAACTGTCCACAATACTTCTTTATCAATGCGGTGCCATGCAATGTATCGAGACCGCTAGAACTTGCACAGAATCCAGTGGCTACATTTCAATCGTAGCACACAACAATAGTTTCTGACAATATGTTTGCAAGACAGATCATCGTAATCTAGCCTATGTACTTTTGTAGTTGTGTTCAGATTATTTAGAACACGCACATGAAAGCACAGGTGGACATCATGCAGCCCTGACGACGAGGCTGCTGGTTTTAGGCTCAAACTGTGGGTGCACTCGCACAAACTGCCTGGACGACCTGCATTACCTACTGGCTAGTTGGCGTTTAGGGAAGGATCAATGCATAAACATTAATTATTACACTAATCAAATTATGTGCCATCAACATGGTTTCTGCATAAAAAGAGATTGCAACATGCGCGCGGAGAGTCTAGAGTTTCTGCATAAGTCTCAGGTTGGGTCGATAAAGCCGGCGCACACGAGGGCTGCCGTGATACTTCATCTAGGGATCCGAGGTCGCCTCAAAAGTATTCTAGAAACTGCCAGCTACAGAGTCAACAATAAAACCCTTTCAAGTATATATTTTTCAAAGGATACTTTATTGAACTCGAAAGCATCAAGCTAATACAAAAGAGTCAGCATCAATTTTTTATCCATCTGAGACTAGTCTCGCAATATCTGAGACGACTAACGGTATAAGCATAATAGTAATAGCTTCTTGTTTTCTACATTAGAAGGTTGGTGGATATTATTCGAAATTGAGTTAAGAAAAAAGAGCGTACTGTATACATGTATATATTTTACAGGAATTTGACCTGAAGCCATTTAATAGTATGTTACAAACTAATTGGGGGGGCGGGGGGGCTCCCTTCCTATCAAATGGCCAAAAATCGGTTGTTTTTGCTTGAGGCTGGGACTAGGAGTACAAGTTATTTCTTCTTGGCGAGTTTCAGGTCTTTGAGGAAAAAATAGAGAGAAAAACACACTTTGAACATACAGGCTAGTCACAAGCGACGAGGGAGACCCCTAGTTTCACTATAGGAAAGAGGTCAACATACGACAGCCGGCTTAACATACGACGGTCTGAACAGGACGTCGTATATAAGATTATATACGACGGTACAGCCGTCGTTTATTAATTGGCTGTCGTAAATAGAGCTTATATACGACAGCCAACTCTAGGCTGTCGTATATATCTCTTATTTACGACAGCCCGTGTGGCTGGCTATCGTATCTTACTTCGGTCGTCGTATATAGTTCATATATACAGCCTGACGGACCCAACAATTTTTTTCTCCTCACCCGCGCCGCCGCCCCGCTCCGCCGCCCTCCCCGCGTCGCCCCGCTCCGCCGCCGCCTCCACGCCGCCGCCCCCACGCCGCCGGCACCGCGCCCCGCCACCGCCCTGCACCGCCTCCACGCCACCGCCCCCACGCCGCTAGCCCTGGGCCGCCGCCCCCACGCCGCCGGCACCGCACCGCCACCCCCACGCTGCAGCCGCCCCACGCCGTCGGCCGCTCTCCCCGTGCGGCCGCCCCGCGTCGCCGCCACCCCGTGCCGCCGGGCTCCCCGAGCCGCTGCCGCGGCCATCGCCGTCCGTAGCCTTCGCCGATCGTCGCTTACGGGAATCCTGTAGTGGTCGTTTATTCCAATTCTATGTGCGCCCCCCGAACACATGGAATTTCACAATATTTGTTGTCTTTCTCCCTATTTACCAACTTAAGTTCATGAAGTCACTAGTCCTGAATCCATCCTAGAATCAAATTTTTCATATTTGCATCCATTTCTCCATATAATTACTTTTTATATTTGCATTCAGTTCTTCACATAACCCCTTTTCTAGCCAACTGTCCTGAGTATTGTTTATTCATGTTCCACTTACGGTTCCACCCCTCGAGGGTGAGGGGTTTCCTTCCCCCGCAGGAGAGAGACGACTACTTCTACGGTTCCACTTACAGCGGGAGCAGACCCACTCAGCTGTTAAGTGTGTGTCCGGGGTTGCGGGACAGGGTTATCAGTTTGTAACGTATAGAGGTAAATTTCTCTACAATGCACAAAATTATTAAAATTCACTTTTCAATTTAACTTACTTTACCATTGTAGTCTGATTCGGACTATGAGTCCGAGGCCAGAGCGGCACCTCAGGAGATGGGTACGCAGCGCAGCGTGCCCTCGGGGAGGGAGTCCTCTGGCAGCCAGCCCGAGGGCAGTCTGCCCAGCGAGCCCGAGGGCACCCAGCCCGAGGACATGTCCGGTGACCAGCCTTTTGAGTCACCAGACGTGGTGCCGCAGCGGAGGAGACGTACGAGGAGGAGTAACTTTGTTGGTCCTCCACCGATTCCTAGAGCGCCGGTAATTATTCGCCCGGTTGGAGACAAGTAACGTATTAATAAAGTATTTATTTCTATTTGTTCTCAAAGACTATGGTCTTACTAAATGACTTAACAAATGTCTTTTTAGTTCTTGGGAGGACCTTTCGTACGATGGGCAGAAACACCACAGGACGATGAACGGTTGCATCGGGAACTTAGTGCGTCTGCACTACCCCGGTGCGATCGATGGACGTGCAGCTACGTTGTGGGACGACTACGCGCGTGTTCCTCACCAGGAGAACGACAACCTACAGGGAGCCGTGTGGGCAGGTGTTTTAGTAAGTAACTTTTATAAATATTTGAAGTTTTAATTCTTTATGTTCCTTTAAATATCAATGTGCATATGTCAAACTGTGTTGGCTTCCTATATCTCAGGTACCGCCTTGAGGACCCGACCGAGCAGATGGATCACGCCCGCTCCGTGTTCAAAGTGAACGCTCGGAAGCTTGTTATGCAAATGCTTTCGAACGCTCGGAGTCAAGTAGTTAACGACTACTTGAAGCTCCACAACCATGAGGTTGGTTCGTTCAGAGACGCCTCCGATACGTACTTGACGGAGGAGCAGTACACAAAGGTAAGTTGTGTATTCTTTAAATTATTCGCATTACTTTTGATAAGTAACATCTAATGAACTACACATGTGTGCAGGTTAGTGTCCCTTGGTTACAGGGACGAACTGAAGATTACTGAGCCCTTTGCAAGTATTGGGCTAGCGATGAGTTCATCGCTAAGTCCAAGAAGGCTCGAGATGCCAGAGGGAGCTCGGGGAAGCACGGTATGGGCGTCCAGGGTTTCGTGCGGATGGCTAAACGGATGGTAAGTTTCTTGGTGGTTTTTTTATATTCATAATGTAGTATTGTTCGTACTAACATATGTTCACAGGAAAATGAGACCGGCGTGCGACCGAGTGCTACTGCGGTCTAGCAGTGCAGTCACACTGACCCTTCTCAGCCGGAGCAGTGCAGTCAGTATGCAGCGGAGCGTCTGGTAAGTTTCATGACCTCTCAAATTAGTTGCACTATATATGTTGTTGAACATACATAATTTCATTATTTTTCAGACTAGGTATGGGCAAGAGGCTATGAGGATACACGGCGAAGGGTTTGATTGGGAAAACTCCCCCAACATCGACCCTCAAGCCGCGTATGTAAGAGGAGGTGGAAAAGCACACGGAAGGTGAATGCATTTACTTTTATTATTTTCAATTCAAGATTATTTGATTTTACCTTGAATTGATTCATTTTTTGTAGACTTGCCATATTCTCTGGAGTCGTCGACTCCAGGGAGGCACGACCTTCGAGAGGCGGCTCCTCGCAGTCTTCGGCTGTTGGCGCAGGCTCCTCCAGCCGTCGTGTCACCGAGAGAGATCTCGAGGTGATGGCGCTTCGGGAGAGCTTGGCCCGGCAGGAGGAGGTCTTGGCGAGAGAGCGAGAGAACAACAGGGTCGCCATGGCGTACCATGCGTCCTATATGGTACAGATGCAAGTGGCAATAGAAGTAAGAAACTAATAATTGTACTTTAAATACATTGCATTTTAATAAAGTGTAAATTATAATGTTTGAAATGACAGGCGCTAGCTCGACAGCAAGGGCAGCAAATCCAGATACTGTTGTGGCAGCCACCGTCATTCGTGCTGTAGCCGACACCACCACAGGAGCAGTTTCCTGGAGTACAGGTAAAAAAGGAAGTTACATTAAGTTCAACTAAACAATTGAATACGAAAATACCGTTGTAAACTTATACATATGTCATCGTGTTTCGCAGGGATCAGGGACGGAGGCTCAGACTCCATCAGCCGCAGCTACGGGCGCCAGGTTCGCCACGGCAGGATGACTTCTTCGCCCCCGGAGGTAGTGGAGGGGCTAGTAATGAATAGCTTTGTGAATTTGTTTTTATTATGGATGTCAGATGTCGTAAAATGGATGTGTACTGTTGCACTTTGTGATTGTGGATGTGGATGTGGATCTGTTTTGTTATTGCGTGTGTAGCTGACCATTGAGCTAGGTTAGCCATTTTCTGTTTTTTTTAAAAATGGAAAAACTTATATACGATGGCCTGTATGAATTATATACGACGGTATCTATACAGGGTCATCGTATATAAGTCTAAATAATATATGACGGCTAGGCCCAGACCGTCGTATATAAGACTAAATAATATACGACGGCTAGGCCCAGACCGTCGTATATAATGGCTTATATACGACAGCCAGGGTTCAGAACCGTCGTATATAAAGGCCCAGCCCACTGGCCCTTTTCTACAAAACGGGTCGTCGTATATAAGATCTTATATACGACGGTGCCGTCGTATATATGTTTATATATGACTAGGTATATACGACGGCCACAAATCGTCGTATATAACCTCCAGCCGTCGTATATAGATTATATACGACGGCTTTGGTCTTATATACGACGGTTTTGGCCATCGTATGCTTACGGGAATCCTATAGTGTTTGTGGTGAGAAATACTCAAACTGGGGAGTTTCCAAGTGATACGAAAAAAGCGGGCCTTCTTGGGAGATTGTAAATAACTTTTTGCTTTGACTAGCACATGTACATGCTTGCTGGTCTCAATAACATATATGATCCATGACGTGGAAGTCAATCTGGAGCAAGACAAAAATCTAACCAATATACGGTTGCAGAAAGCTTCGCACTGACAAATTGTACTTGTCCAGCATTTTGCACATACCAGTTTCGAAGGCTCCCACACATGTGGTTTGGGAAAGGGTTATTTCTAGACAGCATTATCATTGCTTTTGCAGAGAGACTGGTTCGAACTCAAGATCTCATAATACAAGTGGAGACACATTACCACTGCGCTAGATCCGTCCTTTCAACATTCATACTGACGTAAAGAAAAAAACTAAAAAGGCATATCTAGGGTTCATTCTTTTTGTGCTGCTATGATCGAAAATGGACCATTTTCGTGTAACTGATTTGGAAAGATCTACAGGTTCATATTCTTAACCAGGTCCAAACACTTTAAAACGAATATTTACATTAAGGTGCATACTTTGCGGATAATACATTTAAAGCATTAGTTAGAGAACATAGTGTGTAATGGATTGGAATCCAAAAATGTGACGTGGTAGTTGCTAATATAATTATGCTTTGGGGGCTACCTACGAAAGCTCTAATTCGTATTTTAAGTTATGGAACTACTACATATAAGAAGCATGATATTAACGAAAATTTGCTTTATCAAACTTAAAGCTCTGCTGAAATATAATATTGTGTGCCTTACCTATAAGAACTTTGCAGCTGCAATGCAGGTTCCTTTCGTCTCCTCGATCGATCTCCTCTTCTTGTGACATCAGTAGCGTAGGTATGGCCTAAATGAAGCATACGTTCAATGTTATATCTAACTTTGCCTTTCATTTTCACATTCTTCATCGCCATCTTCGTGTTAGTCGTCATGTTTCTTATGCATTAGGCCAATTTATCTTGTATCTTGCAAGCTTTTTACTCAAATTATTATTGTAACTTCAGGTACTGACACTATCTTGGTCCAGTTTACATTGCACAAGATCCACAGAGATGGACTCAGCTAATCATCAGTGGCTGCAAGAACTGGTATGAAGCGCACATAGATCACCATGCATCAAGGAGAGCTATTAATTCGTTCAGCATGCCTTGTAGTTTTACACCTGATATTTGAAGCCGCATAACCTTGGATGCCATCACCCGTGTGTAGGAAAAAGACCATGTCGGAGAGCTAGAGTTCATCGACCCACTGAGCATGCAGAAGCTCGCAGAATCCCTCGCCAACGAGCTCTGGGGCCAGTCTCCTCGTGAACAGCAAGAACAACAGGATAATCAACGAGAGCGATACGTGTTCTCCGGCCCATCCCTGACGGAAAGCTCTTTCGTCGGGGACACAAACAATACCAGGGCTACAGTTAGCACAGGCATCAGCAACAACATGTTCTCATTCACCGACGGCTCGTCATGCCCACTGAACTTCGCAGGGAAAGAGTACAGGCAGCAGAGCGTGACCGGCACAGCCATGACGAAATGCTACTTGCCATCAAATACAGTGAGAGGCGGTGGACGTAGGTCGACGTCGAGCGTCCATGAGCATGTTATCGCCGAGAGGAGGCGGAGGAAGAAGATGCACCACCAATTTGCGACGCTCGCGTCTATCGTTCCCGACATAACCAAGGTGAGCCAGATATCACTCCCTCCGTTTTAAATTATTAAAATTAAACTAGTCTGTGTCAAATAATTTGAAACCGAGTGAGTAACTGTGAACCTTGTTAGGCAGCATGGGATACCTCTATCATAATATAATATAGTGATTAATGCTGTCAGTAATTAATTCACAGACAGACAAGGTTTCCCTCCTGGATAGCACCATTGAGTACGTGAACAAGCTCAAGGCACTGAAAGATGAGCTCCAGATTACCTGCAACAACAACGGGGAGTCCTCGGCATTCCACACTCGCTGCCTCGGCATTGGCGACAGTAAGCCTGGCGATAGTGATGCTAACGCGGTTAGCCTGAAGATCGAGGTGGACGTGCAGGGGACAACAGTTCTGCTGAGGGTGGTGTGCAGGGAGAAGAAGGGGGTGCTGGTGAAGGTTCTGATGGAGCTGGAGAAGCATGGCATCTCCATCGTCAATACTAATGTAGTGCCTTTTGCGGAGTCATCGCTGAACATTACCATCACGGCGCAGGTACTTCATTTCTTTATATCCAACACCTTTAGTTAGATAGTGGTTATGTTACTTGTCACGAGTTGAGCCCTACAGATGGAAGATTTATTTTAAGCCCACCAAGGACCCCTAAGATGATACCTCTCAATTAATTTGCACACAACTTTGGTCCTGTCTCATTTTTTTTATTTTTCTTGGAGTGTGATATTTTTATGAATAAATTTTGTTACATTAACGAGGTTTACACCATGCATCAGACTGCAGAAAGTTTATATGCATTAGTACCTCGAAAATTGTTAAATTCCTGCATATCTGAAATTGTGATAGTCCCATTTTTCTGCTGTTCTGGTTATATGCAGATGGACGATGGGTCTGCTACAATAACTGAACTTGTGAAGGCCCTAAATTTAGCTCTCGGGAATCTCTAGGTGGAGGCTTCGGTGGGTTCATCACTCCAGTCGTTTGGGTTTCCAAATGCTATCCCACGATCACGTAAGACTCCCAAATCCCAATAGTTACGCCACTACTGCAACCGGCAACTTTGGCTTTTACCAGAGGCGGCTTCACCATGCTGACTACTCTGGCGCTTTACTACTACTCGCCAAGATCCCACGCTACAACATGTAATGTAGGAGTATCGTGCAACATGAGTCTACTGGCGCTTTGATGATATTCTTTCAGCATATCAAAGTGCTTTTTGTTCCTGGCTAATTTTATGCAACCAAGAGAACCAGGAACGATGGTTACATGGCTTTGAAACTTAACATAGTGCATTTTCTGAATATCTTGTTGTAATGAAAATGTGATAGAAGGGATGAAAAGTTTGAAAAGCAATGGTAATACAATTTTTTGACTGCAGATAAGGGAAAAGTACATGTTCCAAATGCCATATAAAGAATTCTCTCTTAAACAAATATGCAGAAACTTTAAATTATAGCCCAGCGAAGCATCGGTTTAATCTGGCTCCTGTTGGTGTTTATTTTAGATAAATCAACTGTCCTGGATATAAACCTAGATGTTGTAATAAAGGAAATTATTAAATTGCTCATCTAAATTTCTCATGTAGATAACAGTCGCAGTGCATAACGGTGCGAAGGTAAAATTTTGGACATCAGCTTGGTTGGACGGCGCCTCCCCTGCAGCTAAATTCCCGGCATTATATAAGCATAGCAAGAGAAAGAACCACTCGGTTACCGACGCTGTGATAGAAAACAAGTGGATTGCGGACCTAGCGCATGACCTCTCGGTGTCAATCCTCCACAAATTTGTCCTGCTGTGGAACAAACTACAAAATTTTCATCTTGATCCATTGGATGACAACCCAGATGAGATTACATGAAAGTTTACAAGCAACATTGAATACTCTTAAAAATCTGCCTATAGAGCTCAGTTCCTGGGGTCCTTTCAGTCACAAATGTCAAAGATTGTCTGGAATGTTTGGGCTCCATCACGGTACAAGACCTTTATATGGTTGATTCTCCAAGATGGAGTTTGGACAGCTGCCAGGCTGCAGGTTAGGGGATGGCCGAACCCTACTTCTGCCAGCTTTGTTTCCGCAATCTGGAAACATCAGTGCATCTACTAGTGCAATACCGGTGCGTATCCTCTGCAGTACTGCACATGCAGTAGCAGTTGCTGACATGTGGACACATGGGCCGCGCGGCCCACATGTCAGTGACTGCTACTGCATGTGCCGTACTGCAGAGGATTTGAGCCCAGCGCAATACCCGGTGACCAGATTCATATGGTCTGAGGTAGCGAACAAGTTTGGCACGTCCTCCCTACGGCCAACCACTACAGGAATCGCAACAATAGAGGACGGCCAGATTTATTGACGACGGGGCCGTCATCAATAAACTTATTGACGGCGGCCAGAAAACACTATCGTCCATTAATCATTTATTGACGACAGTTAACCTAGTGCCGTCATTTATAAGTTCTCGGGACTTATAGACGATGGTACACCGTCGATAATTAAGGCCTAGGTGTTTATAGACGATAGTGTAAGCACATCGTCGTCTTTAAGGCCCGATATACTCAGCGCCGCGGCTCTCTCTCGACTCGCGCCGCCGCTCTGTCTCACTCCACCACCGTCGTCGGAGCCGACCGCCGCCGCCGGAGCCGACGCCGACGCCGCCGGAGTCGATCGCCGACCGCCGTCGCCGCCGACCAACGACGTCAGGTACGCCACCTCCCTCCCTCCTCCCCTCCTCCACCCATGCACGTGCAGCGTCGGCCACCGATGCTCCGCCGGCCGTCGCCGCCGACCAACGACGTCAGGTACGCCACCTCCCTCCCTCCTCCCCTCCTCCACCCATGCACGCGCAGCGTCGGCCACCGATGCTCTGTCGGCCGTCGCCGCCCCTACGCCCCCGCCGGCCGCTGCCGCCCCGCCGGCCCCGCCGCCCCTGCGCCATGGCCGACCCGCTGCCAGCCCTTCATCCCTACGGCCCCGCCGACCACTGCCGGCCCCTGCACCCCTTCCGGTTGCCGCCGCCTCTGCGCCCTCGCCGGACCCGCCGCCCCTGCGCCCTCGCCGGACCCGCGGCCCCTGCGCCCTCACCGGACGCCGCTGGCCCTTGTGGTCCCGCCGGCCGCCACCACCCCTACGCCCCCGCCGCCAGCCCCTGCGCCCCCGTCGCCGCCCCTGCGCCCTCGCCGGACGCCGCCGGCCCTTGCGCCCCCGGCGGCCGCCGTTGCGCGCCCTGCCGGCAAGCCCCCGCCCCTGCAAAACTGTGGATATATATTACGTGTGTGAAGTGATGAACAAATTCAAATATGGGAAATTCTAGTTCAAACTTGAATCAATAGTATATATATACGCATTGTCGCTGTGAATTCTAGTTTGTACCTGGACTAATAGTATCCAAATTTCGTTGCATAATGATGTGAGGACAAGCTGAACCCTTTGATGAAACTGTTGCTGGACTACTATTTTCTTATAATAATTGGTGTACCCATGAAATTGCCCTGGAAGTGTTATTTTCGGAAAACTAGACCAGATTGTAAGCCAATACTTGTCTGGGTAGATATATCCATTAACGGCTTCTCCACAGATACACTGTCACGTGCTTGCAATTAAGGAAGTTCATTCATATTAATCACACCTATTTTGCATAATACGTTTCTTATACTCGTATCTGTTTTTGCAGTAAGTCAGACAGAAGCACAACTAGATCAGACTAGTCTTTGAAGTGCTTCAGTTTATTGAATCTAGTAGCTATATATAATACAACATCATAACGATGTCTCGATGCACCGAGATGCACGCAGCATGCAGGGCACTGCTGACCACACGGCCATCAGCAGTTGGCCGGTATCTCAAGGCCACACATGGCCGGCAGCCCCATTGCGCGGTTTATGCCAATCCTGTAGAACCTCACCCAAGCGCCGGCGGAGCTCTTGTACCGGCAGAGGCACGACAGGTTGGCTCCCGCCAGCGCGGAGCAGCACGCAGCCGACGGTTCGTTCGTCGGGTTGTGGGTCGCCGCCGCGGCTGACAAGACAGGATGCCCTCCCTGGAGAGGTCGCATATGCCGTGCGCCACCTAGGCTGACGCGACGAGGACCACCACGATGGCCAGTAGTGCGCCCATTATCTGTGCTTTCGCCATGGGTTCTTGCTAACTGCTTTGTTTGGGTATAGTAGTGAGGTCTCTGTTGTACGATTGGTGGGTTTGGAGTTGCCAGGAGTGTTTGGTTTAATGGTCTTATTTATAGGTAATGTTTCTCTAGGGTTTTGTAATCGATTTCTGTAAGTCTGAGATATTACAAAGTGGTCCATGATACTACGAAATGATTGCCTTTATAGTAAAGTAAATGTGAAAACGTTGGTGCTTGATTATCTACCAAGCACTAAGAAGCATTGTATGCATATTTCAAAATGTTGAGCTGCAGACAATGATTGTTTATTCTCCAGTCCCTTTCTTCCCCAGGATCGTAAAACTAATTAAAGAAAGAGGTATTGATCAGCTATATATGTCATTAATTAATGGCAGCATACATATATTTGTTAAACCACAAGGATAGAGATTTTACGCTAATGCTGCATCCTAGCATCTCAAATAGGATTCTGTTTGGATCTGGCATGTAGATTAAGAGAAGGGGCAATTGTATTCTTAACCTTAGTATGGCTTTTCCAATTGAGATTTTAGGCCTATTTTTTTGGGTTTGTGTTTTTACTCTCAGTTTTTAAAATGAACATAAATTTTACCCCTACTATGTTATGTGCATTTAATACTGTTAAATATGGTGTAAGAAGACATAAATATTTTTATAATTTTAAGTTTACATATTTTAGAAAATGGAATTATATTCCTGCAACAGCAAAAATTTTGAAATAAACTAAAACTCACTTAGAATTTAAACTTTTGAGAAATCCTGAACAAATTTTGAATAAATTATCAGACCATCTCTTCCCCCTCTCTTCTCGGCCAGCCCAGCCCCCTCTCTTTTCTCCCTGCGTGGCTCGGCCCAACTTCCCCTTCTCTTCTCTTTTTGCTGCACGCGAGCCTTGTCTTCTGTTGTCGACGGTTCTGTAGCAATTTGAGCAGAGAAAGCTCTGTTAGACAAATAATAGTCCCACCTGGCTTATGCAGCCAAGAGAGATCCATTGTCCCAATTATAAATATGTACCATCCACAGTGATTTTTAATTAATACAATAATTGTTTCTCCCCATATTTCTATCATGATATCTCAAAAGTTTAGTCCGTAATGACCTCTCATCTAACCCTAGCCAACATCGTGCCCCCATGGCTGTGCTACTTCTTTTTTATTCCTCGCCACACTGCCGTTTTCTAGGAACGAGGCGCAAAGGGCTAGGGACGAGTATCAAAACGCGTTCATGTTACAGATGCAAGCTGCCATGTAGGTAATCCATTCTATATATTGTACTTAACATTTTTTACATATAAATGACATGTATAATGATTTGTTTTGTGTTTGCAAGCTATGAGTGCAGGACAGGCGGTTATCTTTCCGCAATGGGCGCCGCCAGCGATACAGCTGCCGCCGGTATCCCACGTACAAACTTAGTAAATCACACTTGCACTAGTTAAACTTGTTCAAATTCAGTAAAATATGCATTTTCTTATAACATGTCTAACCACACTTGCACTTCACAGGTGTCGGGAACGGAGGCTCAAACTCTGTCGCCTCAGATGCTTGGACGACTGCAGAAAGACGACTTTCCGAACTCCGGTGGCAGCGTACGGGGTAGCGTCTCGTAGTCAGGTCAGCCGAGCCTCATACTTGTGAGCTGAGTTCCCTCCTCTCTGAAACTTGAGTTGTGTGATGTGGACTATGTGCGGTGTGAGACTTGTATGAAGAATTGTGCAATAATATATTATGTGATGAATTTTGCGGTGCCATGTGATATATATGCATGTTTGTGTCATGTTTTTCTGTCTCTGTGATCTGGTCATCGAGCCAAGGTTGGCCTCAAAGCCAGGACAGCATTTTCTGTTTTAAAAAAACTACAAAAATTATTGACGACGGTTATCTGACGGCCGTCGATGATACTAGCAAGTTATCGTCGACGGTGACAAGGACACCATCGACGATAAGTGTCCAGTATCGACGACAGTGCCCTTTTACCGTCGATGATACTGTACTTATCATCTACGGTGTCTTTGTCACCGTCGACGATAAGCTTTTCCCGCTGCCACGTGGAGTAAGTCGCTTATCGACGACAGCTAATTTTGGCCGTCGTCAAATAGTTTATGGACGACGGTTACCATCGTCAATAACGTTATAGATGATAAAAAAAGTAGACGGCAGTAAACTGTCGTCTATAAGCATATACCGTCGTCAATAAGCTATAGATGACGGTTTGGGTCTTATAGACGACGGTTTGTGGCCGTCGTCTATTATCGCGATTCCTGTAGTGAACTGCTTGGGTGCATTCTGAAAACCTCGCGGTTTGGTGTGCCGATTTAAGCCGTGGCCAGGACAAAGCTAAAGCTATTTGCTCCCTCGCCATACTCCAGTTGGACAGTTTGGAGAGAACGAAATGCAACAGTTTTTGAAGGTGTTCAAAGAGGGCCTGATCAGCTTCTGTCGGAAATTGGAAAACAAACATGTTTTTGGAGTAAGGCAGTGGCACAACATTTGGAAAGATTACTATGTAATGACTTGTTAACGTAATAGTTGTTTTTGCACGTCTGGTAGTCTGGTGCATGTCTGTACTAAACAATTTCCTTTCGGCGCTGCTCCGGGATTTTCTAAAAAAAATTAATGATACCACGAATGCAAAAATGTGGTTGGGTTGGTGCCTCCTCATTGATGTTGTCACCGATGGCAGTGGGGGATCCACCGGGGGCCTTTAAGTTTTATTTTTTAATTTAGATATTAAAGAGATACTTTAAAAAATTAAAAATTAAAGATAATTAAATGAATGGTAGAGAATATCAACTGGACTGAAATTTTTCACACTTTGGTTCATTTATAAACAAATTGAATGTTATCACATGCCGTTCGGTCCAACAGTCAAACAACAACAATAATTTATTCCAATACCCTATAGTCTACAAATTTTTATTTCTAAAAGTATGCGTACTCGCTACCTATAATGCGGGGGCGAGACGACGTGTTGCACTGTGACAGTCATAAACAAGTGAGCTTGATCAGACGAGCAGCACAACAACAGACACGCCGACAGCGAACCTGTAAACGATGTAATATCATGACACTAAGCTAGTAAACGGATTTTCTACTTGTTTTTTCATGTGACGTATAGTTCAGCCCACCCTATAATTTTAGCCTGGATCTGCCACTGACCGATGGTATTGTCTGCGCATCCGTTTAGAGCTTGTTTGGATACAACTAAATACTCTCTATTTGAAGTGGGTTGAGGGGAATTGAAATAAAAATTAGTTCATTCTCCACTTTATTCCACTCCAATCCACTCCATTTCTTATTACTCAAACAAGCAATGGTACCATTTTGATTTATAAAAAAACATAGTCTGTTTTGCTGCAATATGTAAATTAAAATTGAATCGTGAGGCTTCTATTTTTTTTGTTCCATATCATTGATTAGATAATCATCGCAACATCTGTATAGATTATTGATTTTTTTGCATATCATTGATTTTTTTGCAATATGGTACCATTTTTCATCACAACATTTGTTCCATATCATTGATTTTTTGCAATATGGTACCATTTTTCATCACAACATCTGTATAGATTATTAATACATTTCAGAACCAAGTCGTTGGTCAAATAAGTACTATTCTCGTATAAAAAAAATACTACTCCAGTGTAGCCAAGGATGGTGGGCAACCGAGATATCTATAATTACCTGCACGCAGCTTATAGCCAGAAGCTCATCAACAGGCCTACCAAATCAAGTTTTACTTTCCGGAATCCTTGATTCATCCCCTACGATGAAGCTGGTATAGCTGCTAGTTTGCAAGCGTTTCCTTCTCCCTATTGCTTTTGTTTGACATAAGAGGCTCGTAAGAAGTTTTGCTTGCTTTTCGTAGACAACCCTACACAGCTTCCTTGTTATATATTTTTTCGAACAGTATCAGTGTGTATACGATTCATAAAAAATGAATCTATCTTTGTTTCAAGAAGCGCTTGTAAATCAGTGGATAGAGCGTTTGTTTTCTAAGCAGAAGGTTGTAGGTACGACCCCAATGTGGCGCGTTTTATTTTGCTCACATTGCAATCGACGGGGTAAGGTGATATTTACCGTATAATAAACTCACTTTAATTCTATATATATGAGATATAGTAGAAGTCTTTTAAACTGAAGGACGATTAGGATGCAAAACCCCTTTTATGCCACACCATCTCCATTAATTCATCCCATCTTCATTGCCAGGTGAGTAAGTACAAAAATACAGTGATCGTAGAATTAAGATCGTATGACTTAGAAGAGATTTTTATATGATTACATCAAAGAGTTGCTTGGATTTCAAAACTGTTGAGTGCCTCTATGTGATTGTATTTTTCCTTGTGGAAGCATTGTTGTGTTGGAAAAGAACAAGGAAGGCCCAATAAAGTATTGTTGCATTGGAAATCTATAAATCTACAAATATACTCAACACTGATCACTGGCGACGTGGAGTTTCACATCCTATTGGTCAAGTTCACTTGATAAATTGAAGACCAGGCCCGGATGTTGTCAGTAGGGAGTGAAAAGGGTTCTATCGTTATGATAGTAGCTCCGTCTATGTCGATTGGGAACCGTATCGTTGTTGGCTTTGTTGAGCAAGCATGAAACATATTGACCATATGTTGGAGATATGAACCTATTAAACCGATGTAACCTCACCACCCTGGATGTCTGGAGGTGGTATATTCTTTCTATCATGGTTGAGAGGGAGGGAACAAGATAACAACCCGTGGATGGAACACACGGGTCAATTTAACCATTTTCCTAAGAGAAGCAGGATGTGAATCATCTCCGATAGTATTCAACTTGAAAGATTGTCGTATACGCGACATGTTGTCATGGTTGTTTCGTGGCATTAAAATTTATAGACAGGATTGTGGGGACTCGATAAGTATATGCACGTCGATGATCTTAGCAGTAACAAGTAGATAAGTATTATCCAGGTTTAGGCCATATACAGTGAGGTAACACCCTACTATTATTTGATTGATTCTTCTCAATATATAGGAATTACATTGGTGCACAATGAGATCTAATGGAGGGTGTATAAGGTGTATGAGGACCTATCGTAGGATATAAGGTGCAATCTATCTCAGGGTCTATGATGTGTATGAGGACTAGTAGGGGAACTCTCAACTTGATGTCCCTTCTCCACCTTTTATATGAATTTAGAGGTCTAAGGGTGTATCCTAGTTGGTTACATGTTTGATGAGTTTGTCTTAAATTCTATCTCTAACTTGCTACATCTAATCTTGAGGTGTTTATTTTTTTTCTATATTCGGCGAGAGTCCATATAGTAATCCATCTTCCATACTAAGATAGAGTATGAGTCGTTATTCTATATATGAAGGTCATCCCCACATCACATGTAATGGACATGTATGTGTAATGTGTTTTAGGCATCTCCTACAAAATGTCAATAAGTTCGAGTTGACGCGACTCTCGGATATGAGTAACCATCTTTGTGCCACCTGGTAGTAATGTAACTTGAAATGAATGAAAAAAAATTGTTAGAATATCTTAATTGTATTGCTTACTCTTGATTATTGTAGTTGCTATGTTGCAAATATGAGATTTAAGCAAATACTAAAGTTGAGCTAAAATTTTAAAGCAAAGGATCCACTCCTAGAGCATTTTCATACAGTCGAGACAACTAAACCCCTAACATCTTGTGCATATTAGGAGTCGGTTGTAGATGGTTATTTTGATAGATAAGTCCTGTTGAATATTAGTTACTCACAGTTTATTGTGTCACCATATCCTGTCGCACGTGATATTTTTTCTCCGCTCGGTGTGTTTGGCGGAAGCTAACAGTAGAAGGCACAACCTAGGAAAAGAATGGGCCGTCCATTAGGAGTCCTTGCACCCTTGAAAGTGTGGCAGATGGACTCGTATTGTAGGGTTCAATGCACAACTCTTATATCGTCATTATCATTGTTATCACGTAGCACCTAGTTAATACTTCCGCTATTGAACTTGATGTTTTAAAAAACATTTCGATCTCGGTTCTAAGACTTGGCTTGTAAAACTATTTGCGTAATCGACAGACTTTCAATCCTGTTTTGGGGCGGTAACACCACAATGTCGAGCTCGGTTTCAGTGGTAACGAAAGTTGGCTGGAAATGTTTTTTTTTCTAAACACATGGATGGCGATTTAGTATTCAAATTGATTATTACAAGTGTGTATTTTCTTGCTAAATTATATGTTGTGTGCACCTTATAATATAGAGATTGTGAGTGTTTTTAAAACAATTCTATTGTATCGATATAAAATTCTCTAATAAAAAAATTATCTATGTTGCATTGCTGCATCACTGGATATGTCATAAAGATCAGAGGAAAACTATGGGGCATTACTAAGTTGCACTAGCATGTCTACTACAGCTACAGATAAAAAATTAGAATGTACATAATCTGCATGAATCCAAATAAACATATAACTGCTAAAGATCTCTCTTTTAGCTACAACGTTAATCTGCGACCTTGTCATATACGCTACATCTACAAAAGATTAAACTCTATTCTTCCACATAAACAAAGACTGACATGCATACAGTCAACGGTAACATACTACTATCTAAACAAAAAAACTCACTTTCCCATCACGATAGATCGCCAAAACACCCACCTTCGGATATTACTTTTCACACTGAAATGGTAAAATAGATACAGGAATGCAAGGTCAGATGGATATGGTATACCAACATCAATGGAAAGTGCTCAAACACCCAGTAATATCAAAATACACACATACACAGAACCCCAACACAGAATATACAATCCATGTCGACAGAATCAGAACAGTAGGGGGCACACCAGTTTGTCAGCACATAGCACAATGATATTACAGTGATGCATATCAGTAATCAAAATACAATCCTCATCAATTTACCAAGATGAATTATATATGTATTGCTTAGGATCTCATAGCTTAAATATTCTAGCAGATCGGATCTAATTGACCAGGAAAACAGTCCAAATAAATGGCAGATTTTCAATATTGTTTGTTCTGAGTGCTAGTGTAGACTACAATGATCGAATTCTCAATAGAAATTTATTTCATATGTGACATAGATGTATGAGATGCCCATTTTGATTCTACATATCATTGATTCCAACCTATGTATTCTATTAAGATATTAAAGTTACATATCAGGGAAAGAGGTCTCATATTTTGGGGAAAATGTAGGGCCAAAATGTCCAAGTAGGGCAGAAGACGAAACATACCTGTTGTACACTCCAGATGGAAAATTACTTTAAACTACAAAATAGCTTCACATGTTGCTTTGTTGTGGCCTGCCTGTTTGCACCTGCTGCAGAGTCGTACAACAGTGGATACCTTGTTGGGGTTGAGTCGCTTCCTTCTTGGTTTATCTGATGTACGTGGCTTGGGAGGTGGAATTAAATTTGCTCCAGCACTAAAATCAACAGTATCCATGTCAGGTATTGGCAAGATCGTACCGGAGTATGTCAATTGGTAGCTTTCTATTCTGAAAAACTTTGAGCAGTAGTCATAGAGAGAACGTCCAATCCTGTTGAACACGGCAACAGCATGCATGCACGGGAGGCCAGAGAGTTGCCACCTCCGGCAGGTGCATTCCCAATTTGCAAGGTTAACGACGAAAATTGCATTGCCCCGCACTTCAAACACGGTTTCGGACGAGCACAACACAGCCATCTTACCAGCCTTCGACACTTCCTCCTGTGCTTTGTATTCCATGGAAGGTGTCAAAGGCCCAGACCAAGACTTGCAAGCTTCATGCCTTGATTCTATCACCTCCATAATTTTCATTCTCAGTGAGTCTATCATCAATACTATTGAACCCTCCTTCTTGGTTGGTATCCAGTTATTGAAGGCATCAACAATGTTTGAAGAGAAATGATCATACCGACAACCGCTAAAAATGGCATCTGACCAATGTTCCGGCTTGCTTGCAATGATCCACTCAGCAGCTTCAGTGGATACATTCCTAATGCTCTCAATAGATGTGTTAAAATCCTCGATGCTGCATGCTTGGGCTGCACGGGTAAAATCCTCAATCATTGTCTCCCTTATTTGTTGCGACCATGGTCCCTTCCTCAGTTCTCCTTTGAATTCCTCCATGATATGATGCAAACAGAAGGCATGGTGGCTATCTTCAAAAACTTGAGAAACAGCAACATCAAGACCCTTTTGTCCATTGGACATAAATGTCATGGCATTGTAAGGGTAGTTATGATTCTGGAGAGCAAATTTCAGCTGCATTAAGAACCAAACCCAGCTCTCGTAATTTTCATCTTCAACCACATTAAATGCCACTGGAAAGATACCATCATCTGCATCAACTGCAGCAGCCACCAACAACTTGTATTCGTTAGTCGCTTTCAGTGGAACCTTGTCAAGAAATAAGAGGGGCCTGCAACCATTTCCAAAACCATGCAAAGAAGCATGGAATGCAACAAAAAAGCGACGGAATTTTGTATCCACCATAGGGGACAACAAAGCTACACTTCCTGGATTGGTCTCCAAAAGCCTCTCACAGTACCAGGGCAAGTGGCTGTAGGTCTCCCTTATAGCATGATACAACTCCTTTTGTGCAACTTCTTTACCTCGCCAAACCTGTGAATAGGTTAGAGTAACTCCATACTGCTCATATATTTCCTTGACGAGATCCTTGGGCTTCAACATTGGATTATCATGCAGCTTCTCCTTAATGATTGCTGTCAGCCACTGCCTTGTTGCTCGACGCTGCCCTTCTCCACTTCCTCCTCCACAAGTATGCTCATCTGTCATTTTCTTAATAACAAATTTCTTGTTACGCGATGACTCAGATGCATGTAATCGCCAAGAGCATCCCTCCGCAACACATTTCACAGTAACACGAGTTGTTTCATTTTTTACGAATCGATATGCAAATCCTTTCCCAATGGCATACTTGCACAACTGAGCGCGAAAATCCTTCACATTATCAAATTCTTGACCAACACCTTTAATAATATCATCCCAAAACACAACAGGATTGTCATGTCCCTGCTGATGTTCTGCCGTGATCTCAGAACCAACATATGGGTTGCCTGAATCATCAAAAAGCCCAACTGGTCCCCTGCAAAAATCATGCATAGTTGTCAAGTCGTCCTTCCACAGCACATTTTGGAGTGATGTGAAAAAGCTGCAAAATTACCTAGGCGTGTTATCAACGAGAGCAAGTGTCTGCTGATCCAGAATGCTTGGTGCTGTGGAATCACCTCCAGTGGGGGTGGCAAAGGTAATATCACTTCCAAATTCAAGTTGGAAAACCCTAGTTTCAGAAAGATGCAACTGAGAAAAAAGACGTTTGGCAAGTAATGGTTCTAATCAATGAAACTGAAAAGAATGAAATGGATACTATTTTTTGTCTCGAATGCGCAAGAGAGATGCACATCTTTATATTAAGAGAAGAAAGAAGCGGACCCATTACAGCAAAGTCATCTCATATGGGGTCCAGGTATGATAGGCTCAATACAAGGTAAAGAATGTTAAAATGAACTATCCGACCTAAACATGGATTAGGTTCCTAATGTCTGCTGCAAGTTGAGTGCTTAGAGTTTTTTGGCTCCAGCAAAGCACCATAATTTGTATTTATCCGAGAGGGTGTTCATGACCTCACTAATGGAGGGAGACACACCGTCAAAGACGCAAGCGTTTCGCTGCTTCCAGATGAGCCAGGCACCCAAGATGATTAGAGAATTTACTCCCTTATTGTGCTCCTTTGGAACTTTACTGATAGTGCAACCCCACCAGTCTCCAAAAGACCCCTAAGTTGTCGTTGGTACAACATTTGACATGTGAATCAACAGTAGCACTCTGAACCAAATCTCGTTGCAAACATACGCGTCAAAAGAATATGTTGGCTCCTCCTCTTGGTCACATAAGGGACATTTCTCAGAATGCGGCAGTCCGCGTCTAGAGAGGTGATCAGCTGTCCAGCATTACTATCACGCGGCAGTAAAATATATTCAAGACCAAACTACATAACATATTTTTAAAGAAAAAATTACATTACATTATTTGATCAAACTAAGCAGTAGGGTCCATACCCCAGAAAACAAACAACAACAAAGCCTTTGTCTCAAACACGTTGGGGTAGGATAGACATGAAACTCAATAATTTTATTTTAAAAAAATCAAGTAAGAAAGAGAAAGAGAGATAAGAGTAACAAAATATATAAAAAACCAAGATTCTACCACATGAATGATACTTTCCACGCAGTCCTATCATGAGCTAAGTCTCTAGATACATTCTAATATCTCAATTCTCATTTAACACCTCTTCACAAGTCAACCTTGGTCGTCCTCTTCCCCTGATAATATTTTCCCTACCTTTTAAAATCACGCTGTTAGTCGGTGCTTCTAGAGGTCTTTGTTGCATATGCCCAAACCACCTTAGTCGATTTTAAACTAGTTTCTCTTCAATCGATGCCACCCTTATCCTATCACAAATCGGCTCGTTACTGATTCAGTCTTATTTATTTGACCACACATAAACAGTATCATGCGCATCTCTGTGACACTTATTTGTTAGACATGTTGCCTTTCAATTGGCCAACATTCCGCCCCTATAGCATCGTAGGTTTGATCACCGTCCTGTAGAACTTCCTTTTCGCTTTTGTCGGACCTTCTTATCAAATATAATTTCAGAGTCTTGTCATCATTTCACCCACTCTACTTTGATCCTATAGCAAACAACCTCATTAATATCATAATTGCTTTGTAACATTAATCCTAAATACCAAAAAGAGTCCAACGCAGCTCCACCTTGCGTCGGGTTTGAAGAAGGGTCCGACCCACTTTAGGTCTTTTGTACGCAATCTTCTCCTATATTTCTGCAAGAAGCCATTTCCAGGACTCGAACCTGTGACCTCATGTCACAAGACAATAGCTTTACCACTACGCTAGGACTCCTCTTCACAGAACCAAAAGTATGACTACTTGAAATGGTAAAGAATCAACGAAACAGAAGAAAATGGCTGAAGTATCAATCATGTAAAATAAGAATTGATAGACAAATTATACCGAAGTGTTTTCTTATGTGGACTCTGAAAGAGTAATAAATGGATATTTATAGAAGTCCTCAAAAACTTGTTGTTATGTTCTAACAGAGTCCGGACATGCCGAGACAAGTCTAGATGTCAAGTTCAAAAACCTTAGCCAGAACGCCTTCAAACATTAGGATTTGAATTGGATCCACGTGGTCCGAGCATGTTCAGACCTTAGTCCGAATATATCCAGACTATACCCGAGAGGCCAATTCCGGTCATCTATCCAAACAAGTCTAGAGTCTGGACTTTTATCCCCAGAGCCCATTTACGATCATACCTTCGGACACATCCGAATATGTCCGAACTCTTCCCGAGAGCTTGGTTCCGCCTATGACTCCCAACAAGTCTGGAGTTTGAACATATTCAAACTAATCTACACTTCCTGACCAGAGATAGTTTTGGAGCATTTAGACATTTTTCACTGCTTTTTACATTGCATCCCCTTTATAGTACGACGTAGATATAATTAAAAGAATAAACTAAAACTAAAAGTATGGATCACCAAATCTTTTTCTTTTTTCCATCTAAGGCGTCAACAACGCATTGCATCAACTTTAGCCTACACATCGTAGTCGTTTTAATTGTTAGCTATTTAATTGTCTATCATGAATCGATCAGAACCAACATGGGGCCTAGTTGCACTTTCACAAAGGGGGCGCACAATGTTGTTTATGGATAATGCGCTCGGCTTTGTCATTTTGAGGCGGTGTGTAGGGCACGACAATCACATGAGAACACTATGGGTGAGGAAGGACCGCATGGCCGAGTTGTCAAACTCACATCCATCGTCGCACTAGACACTTATAATGGTGCAGCCGAACTGGGTGGTCACAACCACAACAACCAAACCTTCGTCCCAACCATGTTGGGGTAGACTAGATATGAAATTGTAAAAGCCCAAGAATGGACTTGCTAAAATGTTCATCACATCACCACACCACAGCTCATTTGGTGGGTAGCTCATGAACATTTGTGAAGAGCAACTAAACACAATCAAGAGGGTGATTAGAGGGGAAACCCATAACTCCAAAAAAAGGAGTTCATACACATAAACATGAGAGGCTGAGCTCACCCCTAGACCTTAAATATTCTTAGGAAGGCTCAGGCCAAGTTTCATGCAAATCCAAGCCTTTTTGAGGCACTTTTGGAGACATTTGAAAAAGGGGCTATTTGAATGCAAATTTAAATTTCAGCTAGTTTTCATCACTTGAATCCAAAAGTTCACTTCATATTCAAACACAGCACATTTTTCTGAGTTAGTCTACCAATCTTCATCCTCATCAGAGTTCATCTTATCAGGAGCTATATTTGAATCAATTCAAACTGAATTTGAATTTTCAAATTCAAATGTGAATTTGAAAATTCACATGAGAACACTATGGGTGAGGAAGGACCGCATGGCCGAGTTGTCAAACTCACATCCATCGTCGCACTAGACACTTATAATGGTGCAGCCGAACTGGGTGGTCACAACCACAACAACCAAACCTTCGTCCCAACCATGTTGGGGTAGACTAGATATGAAATTGTAAAAGCCCAAGAATGGACTTGCTAAAATGTTCATCACATCACCACACCACAGCTCATTTGGTGGGTAGCTCATGAACATTTGTGAAGAGCAACTAAACACAATCAAGAGGGTGATTAGAGGGGAAATCCATAACTCCAAAAAAAGGAGTTCATACACATAAACATGAGAGGCTGAGCTCACCCCTAGACCTTAAATATTCTTAGGAAGGCTCAGGTCAAGTTTCATACAAATCCAAGCCTTTTTGAGGCACTTTTGGAGACATTTGAAAAAGGGGCTATTTGAATGCAAATTTAAATTTCAGCTAGTTTTCATCACTTGAATCCAAAAGTTCACTTCATATTCAAACACAGCACATTTTTCTGAGTTAGTCTACCAATCTTCATCCTCATCAGAGTTCATCTTATCAGGAGCTATATTTGAATCAATTCAAACTGAATTTGAATTTTCAAATTCAAATGTGAACCAAATGTAGCCAAACCAATTTCATTTCAGTGAATTCAAATTTACTCACTGACTTGGTGGCTAAGGTTTTCATTTAAGTGTGAGTAGATGGGATATTTGCAGTAACAAATGAAATTGAGAGAAGGAGGAGAGAGGGCCCACAAGTCAGCCTGATCAAGAGAGGGAACCGCCTCTGTTCTTCGGGTTGCTGCCGAACCGAGCCAACGCGAGCTGCCGCGGCTACTGAGCAGCGGTGGAGGCACCACCTCGTGCTAAAGACCGAGTGGAAGTCGTGCTCAGCTGTTCTACTGCCCACGTGAACCATTTATTCGACTCTCCACCGTCCTCTCGCGCACAGCCGACGCAAACGCAGCCGCCGGCCGACTCTCTCTGCCCACTGGCGTCCGGGCGACACAAGGCTCGTCGTGCCCGACGATCAACACAAGAAACTACCACCCTAAGGTGCTTGTCATGCTAGTTCAAACCGCTCGTTGTTTCATGCGTTGTCGTGGGAGAATTTCCCCGGTTAAGTTTCGGTGTTCATAGAACCGAGCTGCTCCAAACTCCAAAATTCGCGGGGATTAGCTCACCACAGCGTATGCCGAGCTATACACGTGTTCTAGACCTTCCCACGGCCATCTAGGACCAAAAAGTACCAAAAACCGTCGAGTATAGGCTCTGGTTGTCGAGTTTTTCAAGCCGCCGCCGATATGTGACCTAGGTCAACGGTGAACTCCTATTTTCAGTCGTTTTCATGGTGAACTAGTGCCATGTCCGTGCTTAGCAGTTCACCACAGATCTGTAGGGCCGAGAGTTGCTCGGAATGAGCCTCTGTAGGGGCCGGGCGACGTCGCCGGAGTTAATCCGTAGCGACGACTCGTCGTCGACGGGTTTCCGGCCATCTAGAGCTTCGGCTGACCCCGGGGATCAGTTCCTCATGTCCAAAAAGGTAAAGGCGGCGAGCTATGGCCCTAGAGGAGGCGGGGAAAGCCCTTCCGGCAGACCTCGCCGGAGAACGTCGTCGCCGAGCTCGGGCGCGCGCGCGAGGAAGAAGAAAGGCATTGGTGGGGCCCATGTGCAGGGTTTAAACATTTCTTTGAATTTCAGAATTTGGTTCAAACTTTAACTAGCCATAACTTTTGCTAGTGAGCTCTAAATTAAGTGAACCAAATTTTGTTGGATTCAGCTTTTTGAGTACTTTCCAGCCAAACAAGTTTCAGCTCATGAAACTTATTCTTTTTCCAGAAGTAATTCCCTCAAGTTTAAACGGTTGGAAATTTTATCTGGAGAATTCTTTTATGGAAAATTCTGAAATTTGGCTGGGATGTTCATTTGAAAATCCTTGAGTCACAGGAAAAATTTCGGATCCATCCAAGTTCATTTAGTCCCACTAATGGTGTGATTAAGTGAACTGCCTGAAAAAATGAAAAAATATACAGAAACATTTTTCAGATTTTCTCAAATCTTGTTTAGGGCATAACTTCCTCTAGGATTCTTCAAATGACATGAAACAACTTCCATTAGAACCATCTCAAACTCTAGTTTCCAGAAAGTATGGGTTGAACCATGAAAATCCCTGGAAATCCTTAGAAGCTCTAGTCATGACCAAATAGACTTTTATTTGTACAGAGTTCAAATGAATTGTGTTTCATATGAAACTTAGTCAAGTCTCTGGTTAGGATCCTACCAAGCCACCATAAAAATTTTAGAGCCAAAAGGGAGGGCTAGCTAGAGTTATGGTATTTACATATTCAGTTCCAAACATTGCATTTAAATTGACATATCGTTAATTTGCTTACGTGTAGTCACTGAAGGCGAGGAGACCCTGAAAGTGTTGGACTTCCTACTTCCTGACGAGACACTAACTTCTGACCAGCAGCAACAAGACAAGCCCCGGTTTGCATTAACAAGTTTTACAAAGTTTGCTTTATGTATACTTAGATTGAGGTATACTTGTGCATTAGGTGTAGGATGGATGAAACCCCAAGTGCATAACCAAATTATTCATATAAAAGTGAGGGTAGTGGCTAAGTCCTCGAGTAGTCAGGCTATGCTTAATGTTCATAGAACTTCGGTACAAAAAAGTAGTTGGAATCTACTCGCGAGTATAGACTTTGGGACACACAGGATTGGTTTGAGTGATGTGAGATTACTTTAGTAAGAAAATGAGACTAGGCAGGGGCTAGTGCGCGGCAAGAGGAAGTCTTGTGGGCGCATCCCTGTCCGTGTCGATTGAGGACCGATCCGTGTGCGGCCCTGCTGAACAAGTCTTGAACGTACCGAAGGCATATCGGATATATGAGTCTCGATAAACCGATGTAATCTATACCTCCGGGCGTCGAGGCATAACGCACTGATTTATAGGTGTAGGTTGAGGGTAGCAAGGTGGAAATCCGCTAACGTACATAGAGAGATGCTCCGTGTAGGGAACCTCCTGTCCGTTTGGGTGCGACGGTTCGACGTTTGGGTTGTTTGCTGAAAGGTTATCCTGTACGACATCGAGTGAGCGTGCTGTGCAGCTCCACGGATGGGCGTACAAGACGTGCTCTTCGGGTATCCCTGTAGGTGTGTATCAAGTCGATTCGCCGTCCCTCGCGGTTATGAGTATCACTTGTTCACTGCGTCGTGACGTAGATAAATTATGGGATATTATGATTCAAATATGTTGATATGTATAAATTGTATTGCTATATGTATGTCACCAAATATCGCTTACTAAATTTCAGATTCATGAACTGTTAACTTATGGCTAAAAGATGAATTAAGGATGAACTTGAAGGCGTGTCCTTTGCTGCAATGTGCCATCCCATGTTGGTTATGAACTGCATGTAGAGTTTCATGTATAGGTGAGTCGGTTAAGACTTGCTGAGCCATCGTGCTCACGGTTGCTGCTATGAGTGTTTGCAGGTGAGGATTATCCCACGGACTTGGGATACGAGTCCACCGGCTAGTGCTACCCTCCGTCGGGGACCACGGCTGAGTAAGAGCCGTACATGCCGCGCTGAGCTGAGGAGTGGAGCTAGTGTGGGTTGTCCATAGGGCTGGACAACCGACTTTGCTAGTTAGCTGGGCGTGGGTTGTAAAAATTTAGCGTCCACATTTATAAACTCCGTACTTAGTTGTAAACTGAAGGTTTGTACAACTTTGTACATATTCAGTTGTTTTTCTATGTAATACAATGTTGTCCTTATTATGTGTGCTGTCGAATGTCGCATCGTGCGGCACCACCCTCTGAGATCCTGGACGTACGGATTTCGGTCCGTCACAGAAACCCAATAATTTTTTTAAAGAAATAAAAAAAAAGAAAGGGCAGCCCGGTGCATGTAGCTCCCGCTTGCGCAGGGTCCGGGGAAGGGTCCGACCCACTTGGGTCTTTTGTACGCAGCCTTTCCCTGCATTTCTGCAAGAGGCTGTTTCCAGGACTCGAACCCGTGACCTCATGGTCACAAGGCAACAGCTTTACCGCTGCGCCAAGGCCGAAATAATAAAATAAAATAAAGAATGAGAAATAAGAGTAACAAAATACGAGTAAACTAAGATTCTGACAGATATGCTAATTTACATGCAGTCCTATCATGAGTCAAATCTCTAGGTACATTCCAATCCCTTAAGTATCATTTTACCACCTCCTCTCATCTTATGTCAACCTTAATCGCTCTTTGCCACTCCTAATATTTTCCCAACCCCTTAGAATCTCACCCCATTGTTAACCGGTGCTTCTTTAGGTATCCGTTGGATATGCCCATCTTAGTTGATGTTGAATTAGCTTCTCTTCAATCAGTGCGAACTAGATGGTCACATAAGAGAAGGGGTGGAAAAGGTGTCAGACTGCAAGCACAAAAGGAGTGTCATCTCTAAAATTGGCATCTTAGTTCCAATCTAATTATAGAAGAGGCTAATCTAGAAATTAAATGGTCTACTGCTTTCCATATTCCTTAAGCATGCGATAGATAGTTACCATTTACCAACTCACATTCATGGAAACAGTTTATTAGGCATAACGTCTCAGATCTGTGGCGGATTCAGACAACAAACATAGAAGGTTAGTTTTCTTCTTCCTCGTTATTCTCCTCTTCTCCCTCTTCCTCCATATTCTATCCCTTCCCCTCTTCTTTCTCTTGCAAAAAAATTAGGAGGGGATCAAGGAGAGGCTCCATGGCGTGGTGGCCAATAGAAGAGGCTCAAGATCCCCCTGCTAGTTCATTAAATCTGCCCGTCTTGGAGCAAACATGGGGATTGAGAGACAAAGGTCTCAAACTTTAGGGATGAATGGCAAAATAATACCAGTCCATTGTCATGTAGGAAACTGACTGCTCATTGGAATTGCTACAGCTGACCTTATTTCAGCTGAATTGACAAGCTACCGCTAACCATTTCCATTCATGGACTCAGTCAGAACTCAGAACTCAAAGTTCGGCTTCTGTATTTAGGCTGTCTCTCCCCTTTTTGGTCCCATTGTTTCAAAACTAATAAAATCACAGAGGAAAGAAGGCATGCAAAGTTGTAACAGTTATATGTAGAACGGGTTTCCACCTGTTGTCATCGTTTTCAGTAAGAACTGGTCTTGGCTGTTTCACATTATTGGCATCAGGTTGAACCCCAGGGCCAGGAGCATTGGAAGTCTTCTTGTTATTTTTGGATGCCCTGTATAGACATAACATGGGTTATAATGCTGAAGAATATGAGGTTCATAAATAGCATCTATAGAGACAACTAGCGCAGTGTAACCTACTTGATTTTAACTGGTGGCCGTTTCTTTTTGTCACCACATGTACTAGAGCCAGGTTTAACGGCAGCTCCATTGTGAGTTATGGAAGTCCTGGTTAACAAGCATGAGAAAAAAAACATTACATAAGCATAGGCTTGACGTTGGCCCTTACACATGGACAATAAAACAATAAGTAATAAAACATACCTGTTCTCCACTCTACTTATCAAGAAAACATCCACTTGTGCAGCACTGGTAGTAAAATCAACCATCCGTTGCAAATCTCTATCACACGATATTGTGATGAGGGTTCTGTTATTATTCGGTAGGAAGTACTTCAGTGACATGTCAGTGATATCGACATGGAACACCTTGGACACCTCATCCTTGAAGCTCTCCAGTGACACATCACGTGTGACATCAACGGCATGTGCTTCTCCTCCTTTGTATATCAAATTACCATTGGGGCCAGAAGTGAACTCCCCACCATACTGGCAAATAGCCACCACAATGCCACCATCTGCCATGCTTCCGGAGTTGTGAGATGGGTCACACAGCGACGCTACATTTTGGAAAGAAAGGAAAAAAAAGGAAATCACTTTAGTTTCTAAGAACTCTTCGTATATAACTGACGCTAAGTTGAAAAACATGGCTTAAACTCAGAGGAGAGTGTAACCTAAGTCAAACGGGGTAAAGCCTTAAGGGATCTTTATCTGACCATACTAGGCTAGTTGACAACATTCAATATCTGAGGCGGGGCTGAAACTCTAGTTTACCTTGGCAAAGGCATAGAACAAGAAGCACTCAGTTATTTGCTTTTACCATGCATTGAACAAGAAACACGCAATTAATTCCTTTTACCAGGCATTGAACAAGAACCACTTAGTTATTTCCTTTTTGGTAAAGAGAATATACGACCAGTAAACATGTAATTTAAATTGAAAACGATAATTCACACAAAAGTATCAGAAAGAGGAATATGTTACACAGAAATTTCAAGTTTTCAACTTAACAAAAAGGTTATGGACTGTTCGGTGTGTTCGCTCAAAACATCCTGCTCAATTTCTAAGGTTAGTATATTAAGTGCGCTACAATGATAGTACACCAAATAATTGGAAATTGCATAATCGCATGAATGGAGGCACCCCAGATTACGATCTCGCCCTGGATTCATTAGATCCTTGGCTGTCTTCCATGTCAAATTCTACTATCCACAACATAACAATTAACACAGCGCGGCTAGGCCAAGTTTTCCGTGAATTCTCGTCACTGGATCCCAGTTTCTCTTCTATTTTTGCAGTTTGTCTAAAAAGAAAATTATTAGAAGCCAAACACTCTGAACTGAGCCCGCACGATGTCTGAACTGAATTCATAAAAATAAGGGAACGATGGGGTGCGACACCATTCGTTCCTAATTGCAGGGCTGCAATGATAATACCCAACAAAAGCAAGGTACTAGCCAGGAACTAAAAAAGAAGGGGGTCAAAGAGAGAAAGAGTAACGTTTTCCTCAAGAATCCCCTGAAATTCACACAAATCACACCGGGACTAACAACATACGAACGATGAAAAGGAGACATCTGAAAGGATGCGACCCGACAACGCCAAGGGAGACGAGCTAATGTGGGGATCCGAATAGAAATTGCTCCCAAGAAACGCGAAACACGAAAAAAGTCGGCTTTTTCCCTCCTTCGGCTTTGGTCCGTCTTCTTTCGCGGAAAAGGAAAATTTAGCAGCAAAGAATACAGGGAACCAGGGAAGAGGATGCAGGGACTCGCTCGATTCAGTTGAGCACCAAAAATCCGTTCTTCATGGAATAAATCTACTACTTACCAATAAGGATCGGTGGAGAAATCAGCCTAAGTCCAGAGCTCGCAGCTGCAGACGACGAAGATTTGGGAAGAGAATCTTCCAGGTGGTGGCTGGCGGATGCGAAAAGAGCAGGGAGCGGGGTGCTCGGCGGCGCGGGCGAAGGGGAAGGAAGACGAAGGGGGTCGATTTGCTAGGGCTGCGAACGCCAGGGGTATTTTTGATATTTTCGACACCGGGTCAGAACTTGTCTGGTTTTTTCACAATTTTGCCATTCATTTTCTCGTCGTCTCGACTTCTTTCCGCAGCGCATTCCTTCTCTTTCTCCTTTTCTAAGGACTCAAAATTTGTTGACATCGGAGTCGTTGAATAGAGTCCTCTTTCTTTCGAAAGCACTCCAGTATACAGACGAAAGACGTAAATATGGTCTAAAGCTTTCTAAAAACCTAACACCACTAACTGCCAATTCTTGTTACAGTTTTCTATACAAGTGACCGTATGGTTTTCTAATCTCTTCTTTTTTGATATTTGGTGTTAGGGTAAAATTCGAGGCTCAAAATTGAATTGAGAAAAAAAAATTGAATATTAATTAAGTATCCAAGTCTATCCCAATATGTTTAGGACAAAATTTTGTTGTTATTGTTGATTAGTTATCAAAAGGAGGTTATTTATTTAAGCGGAACTGTGGGTTATGAATTTGTTGGGGGTTTATTTTTGTGCTAGTAAATGTAAATCGCTGAGAAAGTTGTAAACCTACAGTTTACTAGCACAAGCAAAATACAAGACCAGTATACTACATTAAAGTTTTTTAAAGCGAATCTCACACAATGGATCAACTAGTGAATCATATATTACATGTAAAGGCGAGCATGTGTTCCATATCTAACGACCAATTTACAGGAACATTAAAAGGAAAGATGGGAACATATTAAGATGCTAAGAATAAATATCGACTAACACTCTTCCACAATTAGCTTGGTGGCGAATGGTGAGGCTGGAACGAAATTTTGTAAAGACGGTGCTGAAGATATCATGTTTTATCATAACCATCATTAGTACGACTTGACCATCCACTGTGTAATCAATTTGACTTGACTCATTGATCATCGAGTGTCATTTCTTGCATTGATTCCGATTGGACTATCCGCTACATACAAAATCCAAAATCACTTCTTCTCTATGTAGAAATTGCCAATCATCCAGTGCTCTCTAAATCACAGTAGGTCTATCTCATGAACACATTACAACTAAGTTCAAAGAAACCTCTATTGAGGATCATCTTGTGCTCATCTTTTTTTTGACAGTTGGACCAACCGATAAAAAACAAAAGATAGCTATTGGTATGCCTCTTGGCTAAGTCTTACCGGTTGAGAAACCTAATAGAAACCAAGAGAGAGAGAGAAAATAAAGAGAAACACTTGAGCTAAGATTTAGATATTTTCTACTACTTGAGAGAGTATTGAGAGCATTCATTCACCTTTGAGCTAGTTTGTAGAATTGATCTTGAGTTGTTACTCTTAGCCTTATTACAAAGCAGAGACCGATTAAGAATTAGTGTTGAGTTTTAGTAAAGATTATGAAAGTCTTCAAGAGTTTATATACAGTTTGGAGGTCTTTTTAAAGAGGTATTGCTAGTGAGTGCTCATGTATTCACTCGAGAATGAAGTGTCTCTTGCCTTGCAGGGGACATACCTGTGACTCCACTTAGATGCATGCTATAAAAGGGACATCATCATTGAGCGGAGAGGAGAACTAAGACTCAGATTAGTGTGGTCCAATAAGTAGGAAATGTGTTATCCTTCCAAGACCTTGGAGAATATTGATGAGCCATTCCTGATCTCCTCTTCACTACACACATTTACTTTTTGTATTTTTATTTGCTAGTAGTATTATAGGTGTCGGTACCATGCAGACCACGTACCCCCGCGTGTAGGCTTGAAGAGGCCCCAGGCCCCGCTTCCCTGCTGGTGCAGGCTCTAGCACCGCCACGTGTCCTTGGCCCCAGACCTGGCCTCTCACTGAGGCAAGGTCCGCCGCTGCCAAGTGTCCCTGGGCTCCGGGCTAGACCTCCCCGCTGAGGAGGGCTTCGGAGCTGCCACGTGTCCTCGGCCCCAGACCTGGCCTCCCAACTAAGGCAAGGTCTGGCGCTTCCATGTGTCCCCAGGATCCGGGCCGAACCTCCCTGCTGAGGAGGGCTCCGAAGCTGCCACGTGTCCTCGGCTCGGACCAGGTCTCCCCACTGAGGCAAGGTTCGGCGCTACCACGTGTCCTCAGGCTCCGGGGCGGACCTCCCCGTTGAGGAGGGCTCCGGATCTGCCATGTGTCCTTGGTCCCGGACCTGGCCTCCCTGCAGAGGCAAGGTCCGACGCTGCCACGTGTCCCCGGGCTCCGGGCCAAACCTCACCGTTGAGAAGGCCTCCGCCACGTGTCTTTGGCGCCGGACCTAGCCTCCCTGCAGAGGCAAGGTCCGGCGCTGCCATGTGTCCCCGGGCTCCGGGCCGGACCTCACACGTTGAGGAGGGCTCCGCCACGTGTCCCACGATTCGTCGTGGGTCGTGGGCCTCAGGAGTCGAGGAAGACATGCGAAGTCCAGTCACGCATTCAAGACCCGCGCCTTCCCCAGAAGCATGTCCCGTAGTGCACGCCTCCGCCCACTCTTGCCAGTCATTACAGTGTCAGGATAGGGCGGCACGACGTGGCAATGGCACAGTACTACACGACGTGACAACGGCAGAATGTTGCACAGCTGACCAAGTAGGATGTTGTGACAAGACGGGACCTTATCTGACCATCATCAACCGCTACTCGGTCAGAGGCACCCGACGCATCAGGCAGCACACCTTAACTCCTTCAACGGCGACACTACATGTAGTTGTAAATACCCTAGATCGTGTATAGGGTACGGACAGCCACGAGGCCACCTGTCGAGCCCCGGGCCACATTGTAACTGCCCCAGCCTTGAGCTACAAAAAGACTGGGCAGCCTCTAGGAAAAGGGTTCGGTTCGATCTTTGATCCCCCGACACACAATACAACACTCACTTCCGTAGATGTAGGGTTTTACGCTCCGGCGACCCGAACCATGTAAATCTCTTTGTTCATCCTTGTCCTTCAAGCTCGATCTATCTAGGAACCTTAGCCCCTCCAAACAATGAACCTCTGCGGACTTCTCCAGTAGCGGTACCGAGGGAAGTGTCGTAGCAAACACTTCGACATTTGGCGCGCCAGGAAGGGGGGGATTTCACGCTCTCTAGAGGACCGAGCATCACCACCATGGTGAACATCTAGTCCATCGTTGGCTCCTCCCGCCCTACTCGTCGTCGACTCCAGGGGAGAGAGGTGGAGGCCACTGCTCGCCCCGGGGCAGGTAGATATTGCCGGGCAGGCCACCAAACGGTCACCGCCCCTGAGGCAGCCACTGCTGCCACCACACGGTGGCCATCTGCTGCCACGGCGACAACTACACCGCCAGTTCCAAGCTCGGAGAGCATGCTGGCCGTAGCAAGCGCTCTTCTCCACAACCCTCCGAGCGAGGATGCTTCCCCAGAGGCGGCAGAGCAGTGGCGTAATGACGTCGACCACCTCGCACCGCCGCCATGAACACGCCCGCCTACAGGAGATAGCGGGTCGAACCCTTGCAAGCGCAGTCGCATACGACGACCGTGGCCCGCGAGACGGTTACGGAACGCACGACAACCACGGCCAGGCAGGCTACAACCGACCTCAGGGTCGAGCTGGATCGCCCCCGTGTGAGTGAGGATGGCCGCGTCACCATCGAGGGACGGCGCGAGAGGCGCCGCAACCTCGAGGGCGAGTAGGGCACCCCGAGTGTCGTACCAGCCAGACGCGCCACGCAGACCCCTGCCTCTCCAATAGCAGGCTGGGGCTGCATGGCACTCGCCCCTCATCTTTGCATGGTGGTCTGGCCACCCAAGTTCCGGCCCCACTTGCCGGAGAAGTACGACAAGACTGTCAACCCCACCGAGTTCCTGTAGATCTACTCCAACTCAATCAGAGCTACAGGAGGGAATGAGGTTGTCATGGCCAACTACTTCCCCGTGGCCCTGACCGGCACTGCCCGGTCATGGATCATGAACCTTCCCCCATGCTCCATATCCTCTTGGGAAGAGTCATGTTGGCGGTTCACAACCAACTTCGGGAGTTCCTACACGTGCCCCGACGGTGAGCTCGACCTCCATGTCGTGCGTCAGCGCGAGGGGGAGTTGTTGTGATCTTTCATCCAGCGGTTCTCCCAGGTTAGGAACACCATCCACCGCATCTCCAACGCCTCCGTCATTGTCGCCTTCTGACAAGGCATTATAGACCAGAAGATACTCGAGAAGTTGGCCACACATGACGTGAAAGACGTCTCTGAGCTCTTCAACCTAGTGGACAAGTGCACCGGGGCGGCAGAAGGACGAGACTGGAACTCACGACCCGCCTCCGGGGTGGGGAGTGTCAGTGAGGTTGCTGGTCAAGGCAGTAGCAAGAAGAAGAAGAAGGTTGGAGGCAAGGACAAGCGTTTAGCCGAGTGTCCTACTGTCGCCGCTGTAGTGGCCGGTGGGGGCTATGGCCCGTGAACTGACAAGTGTTCGCAACCGCCGTTCGCCGGTGAGGATGGCCAGTGGTTCCCGGTCCACAACTCCAGCCGCCACGGTGCTAGCGAGTGCCGTGAAATCAAGAAACTCATGGACCGCTTCCGCTAGAAGCAGCTTCAAGACGGCGCGCCCTTCCTCCAACGGGAGGGAAAAAGAAGGTTGACTTTGAGGCTGGCGCTGAGCAAGAGATGGAGTATGAAGACTCCAAGCGGGCGTTGAAGGCCGTCTAGGCCACTCCGGCTCCAACTCAAGCGCCAACAACGAGCGTTGCAAGACGCTCCACGTGATGTATGGGGAATTCCGGGACATCACGTCCCGACGTGCCGTCAAGACCCTCCGATAAGTGTTGGCAGAAGCTTCTCCTACCCCTAGGTCAGCGCCACACCACAGGTGGATGGAGACGCCGATCAGATTCGACGTCTTTGACTGCCCCAAGAACATGGCGGGCGCCGGGCAGCTTCCACACCTCATCACCCCCAGTATCACCAACATGAATCTCTACCATGTGTTTATCGATGGTGGGGCGTCCCTCAATGTCATCAGCCTTGCAGCTTTCAAGAAGCTGCAGATCCCCATGTCTAAGATCACCCCCTCAAGTCCATTATCGGGGCTGGGTCAGCACACTATCTGCCCATGCGTTAGCATCTCCCTCCCGGTGACATTCAGGACGCCTGGGAACTACCGCACGGAGAGCGTCATCTTTGACATCGCGGAGGTCAGCATCCCCTTCAACGCCATCATCGGCAAGCCAGCCCTGTACCGGTTCATGGCGGTAGCCCACTACGGCTACTTAGTCTTGGAGATGCCGACACCAAGCGGCGTCCTCAAGATCCGCGGATATCGCTCTGCCGCCGTCTCGGTGCTGGAGAAGCTCTAGGCGTTGGCAGCGTCGTAAGAGGCTGCTTCCGGCTATACTGAAGCTAGTCGGTCGCCACCAAGCGAGCACCAATGAGGGATGACATATACACCCTGCGTGCAGCCCTCAGACGGCGGGGACGTCCCCGTCAAAGTCGTCCAGATTGGCCTGAATGCCGCCCACACCATCCACATCACGGGGAATTTGGGCGACAAATGGGAACTGACGCTCGTCACCTTCCTCCGGCTAATGTCGACGTGTTTGCATGGCAACCATCACAGATGCCCGGGATCTCGAGGGAGGTGATTGAGCACTATCTGAAGATCTACCTCAACGCCAGGCCGGTGCAACAGAAGCCTCAGAAGTAGTCCGTTGAGCGGCAAAACCTCATCCTTGAAGAGATCAAGAAGTTGCTCGACGCCGACTTCATCTGAGAGGTCCACCATCCACGATGGTTGGCCAACGCTGTTGTCGTCCACAAGGATGGCAGGAAGCTTCGGATGTGCTTCGACTGCACCATTCTCAATAAGGCATGCCCAAAGGATCCTTTTCCTCTTCCTTGCATAGATCAAATAGTGGATTCTACATGTAGTTGTGATCTACAGTGTTTCCTAGACGCTTACTCAGGTTTCCACCGAATACCTATGTCTAGATAAGATGAAGAGCATACTGCCTTCATAACAGTAGACGATCTATTTTTCTATGTATCTCTGCCTTATGGTCTTAAGAATGCTCTTCCCACTTTTGTACGTGCCATGCATAAAACATTTGGGAATCTCATTCATGACCTAGTAGAGGTGTACGTAGATGACATCGTTGTCAAGGTTAAGTCGCAAGTATCTTTGCTCGACAACCTAGCCTTAGTCTTTGACAGGTTGCGTTCGACATGCACGAAGTTGAACCCAGACAAGTGTGTCTTTGGGGTATCTGCCGGAAAGCTACTCAGTTCCTTGTCTCACACCGGAGAATCAAAGCTAAACCAGAGAAGATTAAGGCAATCGAAGTGATATGGCCGCCTGCCTGCATAAAGAATGTGTAGAGGCTCACGGGATGCTTCGCTGTGCTTAGCCGGTTTATCTCTAGACTGGTTGAGCGGGCTCTCCCGTTCTTCAAGCTTCTACGTAGGTCCGGACCCTTCGTGTGGACCAAGGAGGCATACAAGGCATTCTAGGAGCTGAAGAAGTACCTCACAACGCTGCTGATCATGGTGGCTCCGAAACAAGGCGAGCCTCTCCTTCTCTACATCGCCGCCACAATAGAGGTTGTGAATATGGTCCTGGTCGCGGAGCGACCAGAACCACCATGACTCCAAGCCCCAGACGAGGCTCCTGCTGCAGGTCCGTAGTTCCAGGACTGGGACCTCGCACGGGAGCCAGGGGACGAGGAGCTAGCCAGGTCCCGGCCAGACGGACTTGACGACCAATGCATATCTGGGTCCCAGCTCCCGAGTGCAGTCCCGGACCCGGGGGCCAGGGGCCCTCGAGTCCCAAACGTCTCCAAGAGGACACACCGGACCCCTCCGGGAGGGTCCGTTCCATCTAGCATCCGGTCTACTATATCAGCGAGGCCATCCATGATGCCAAGACAAGATATCTGTAGGTGCACAAGCTGCTCTACAAAGTCCTCGTTGCATCAAGGAAGTTGCACCACTACTTCCAAGCTCACAAGATTCCAGTGGTCACTTCACACCCACTGAAAGCCATACTCCACAGCCCCAACGCAACCGATAATGTTGCAAAGTGGGTTTCCGAGCTGGCGGAGTTTGAGCTCGACTTCTTACCGCACCATGCAGTGAAGAGTCATGCGCTGGCTGACCCCGTGGCTAAGTGGACGCCTCCACCATGCCACCCAGGGGCCAAGACATCGATGAGGTCGAGCCTAGAGCTCCGGTCTTCACTAGGCCTCACTGGACACTCTTCTTCGACGACTCTTCACGCAAGCGAGGTGCTGGAGCGAGAGTACTGCTCCTCACCCTGACTGTGGAGTAGTTCAAGTACATGGTGTGGCTTGACTTCAAGGCAATTAACAACATGGTGGAGTATGAGGCTCTCATCTTCGGGTTAAAGACCGCGCTGTCGCTCGACGTCTAGCATTTGTTTGTCAAGGGTGATTCTCAGCTGATCATCAAGCAAGTCAAGGGAGAATGTTGCTGCAATGATCCTCAACTTGTAGCCTACCTCCTCCAAGTCCAGAAGATAGAAAAAGACTTCCAAATCTTGGACCTGTGCCATGTCCCCCACGCCAACAACACAATTGCCGATGACCTGTCAACGAAGGCTTCCACCTGGTCCCGGTGCCTGAGGGAGTATCCAAAAGGAAGTTGTCACGACCTACATCCTGGCCTGCTGAACCAGGCGAAGGGGGCGAGACCAGCACCTCAAAGCTGGAGGCCCCGACGACCCTGCTACCATGGAGATGCCAAGGATCGTAAGCGTCACCGGGGACTCTGTGCAACCCGACGCTCAAGATCTAGAAGCTCAAGTAGATCCCAACGCATGGATCACGGAGGTCTGGGACTACTTGAAAGACAATATCCTTCCTGATGAACATGTATCCGCTGAACGGATCGTTTGGATGGCTAAGAGATATGCGCTAGTAGAGGGGGATCTCTACCGGCATGGCGCCAATGGTGTCCTATTGCGGTGCATAACCCGGGAGGAGGGCTGCGACTTGCTCACAATGATCCATGGAGGCGAGTGTGGGAACCATGCATCTTCTCGCACGCTGGTCAGTAAAGCCTTCCGGCATGGCTTCTACTGGGTGACAGCTCTCCAAGATGTCGTCGAGTTGGTCAAGAGATGCAAGGCGTGCCAATTCCATGCAAGGCAAATCCACACACCGGCGCAGACGCTGTAGATGATTCTGCCCTCATGGCCCTCCGCTGTGTGGGGGCTGGACATCCTGGGGCCATTCCCCATATCCGTCAAAGGGTATCGGTACCTCTACATCGTTGTAGAAAAGTTCACCAAGTAGCCGGAAGCAGCCCTTATTGTAAGAAACAAGCAGTCAGCAGTTAAGTTCATCAAGTCAATCACCTGCCGGTTCGGGGTCCCAAACGGAATCATCACCAACAACGGGACCCAATTCACCAGTGCACTGTTTCAAGAGTACTGTGAAGACCTCGGCATCCAAGTTTGCTACGCTTCTGTTGCTCATACAGAGAGCAACGGGCAAGTCGAGAGGGCAGATGTTGATATACTCAGGGGACTCAAGACGCGCACCTACAATTGCTTGAAGAAGCATGGTTCCAATTGGGTAGATGAGCTTCCGTAAGCACAGTGGTCTAGTCGGATGTCCCTCAGCCGAACGACACGGGAAACACCCTTCTTCTGGGTGTATTGGGCTGAGGTTGTCCTCCCCCCGGAGATCACCATGGGCTCCCCCCGTGTCCAGGCATACGACGAAGCTACGCAGGACCAGCTCCGGCGTGAAGATATCGACCTTGTTGATGAGCGAAGGTGGCAAGGAGCTGCTCGAAACGCACGGTACCTCCAGGCGCTCCAGCACTATCACCAGCGGTTCGTGCAGAGTAGACAGCTCGGGCTGGGCGACCTGGTTCTTCGACGAATACTTTCTCGTGAAGAGGCGAACAAACTCCCCCTGTTCGGAGGGTCCCTTCCGAGTAACACAAGTATGCCACACCGGTTACGTCCGTGTAGGATCGAAGAGCACATGAAAAACTACCAGAGGGGGGGGTGAATGGTAGATTTAAACTTTTTAGCGGAAGCAACAAAAACCCCCTTGGCAGAAAATTGATCTGTTAAAGAAATCGTGTATGCAACTGATCTAAACGTGTTCAACTGTGACAAAAGTGGTATATATTATAGAGAATCAATTCACGAAGACAAGACAACAAGAATCACGGAAATCTGTCAAAGGAAACTCAAGTTATGATCGAAAGATCAAATGATGGTCAATCTGTTCTACTCGAGTAAAAACCAGATCTGCAACACTGCAAAGAAACTTGTGTAGATCATAAACTACAAATCTAATGACCGTGAAATTTTCATAGATGATAGATAATCAATTTGTGAAGACAACCTAAAAAGAATCACGTCAATTGGATCTGTAAAACTCGAGTAATGATCAAAACACCGAAGCATTGTCGTGCTGTCCAGAAACTCGACGAGAAAGACTTGACAAAAACAAGTCGGACGAACAAGACATAAAATCTCCTCTAAATTACGAATTTTATTGATCAAAACATTAGAGGAACAGCCCAAATTCATGCTCTCCACGAGTCTTGGCCTCCCTTGCTTATATAACCAGCCCTAAGGCCATCCCAATTCAAACTAGGACTCCTACTCCTACTTGGATTCAAACTCTAACTTTCCGAAACTCCTCAAGACTCTTCTATACGTCTATAGAAGCAATCTTAAGACTTCCAAATACCTTAGGAACGTCCCAAATATTCCTAAAACATTTCTACTTCGTGTCCCACACGAAATACTATCATAACCAACTCAAATCTTTCCATATTTGAGCCATAACCGACTCAGTCGCAGTCTGAGTCCATAATCCAGCTAGTTGGACCTTTCCGACCAATTCTTTACGTCCACATCTCCTCATCACGCCTCGGAACCATGTTGCCACGTCCATGAACTCCTTGCATACGTGCAAACACCATCTAACAACGTCCACGATACCTTCATATGCATTGTTCTTGATCCAAACATGTTGCGCGACCTCCCGATCAACTCAACCACAATTCCTCCCAAACTTGGTTGTTGAACCTAATCTTCTCCCTAAGACTAGTTCAATGGATCTCGTCACCAGCTGTATCTTGAACTCAAGCAACACCTGCACATGAATAAACAACCAATACTTTCGAGCACAAGTCCGCGACTTGACTCATGTTAGTTCTGAAAACCACAACACCTTACGTGAACACCTCACATAAGCATGTTGCAAACTATAGCAAAATGTTAACCACCGTAAACAGCCATAACACTTCAAAAACTTAGTAAAAGAATACTAAGCAAACTTTCCATAGATGTAAAGCAAGTTCGAAATATTTGCATGGTAAAAACAGAACCATAGCGATTTAGCTCCGGACCTTGCCAAAGCTAACCGGACCTTGAGCCAAAGCTTACCAAATCTAGCAGAACCTAGCACCGGAACTTACCAAAGCTAGTCATACCTATTGCCGGAGCTAACCAAACACATGTCGGACGTAGCCATAGCAAGTCGGACCTTAAGTCGGATCTTGTCGGAGCTTGGACCTAGAGTCATACCTTGACAAAAAGAGTGTTTTGGCAGAATTCAAAACTTTTATCGTCATAGCCAATGTATTCAGCACACATAGGTCTCACAGTCCGCCTGGCCATGGAGGATTTGGTACCTTGACCCAATCCATGGAACATAGAGCACCTCCGTAAGTTTTATCCTTAGAGCAGCGGTAGGGCTCTTTTTTCTCTGTTAGGGTGTTATAGAGTCTAGGAGCAACGCTAGGAACAGCTAAGCTCCAGAGGAGTCCTGCTACTCTTGTCATCCGGAGCATGTCGCCACCTTCTTGTAAAGCCTGCCTCCTCCGATGAATAAACCTGATCTGAGAAAATTTATCTTACCCTGCGTGTTCCCACCCCCCTCTCTCTCCACATTACAGTTTATGCTTACTCATTCATATCAACTGTCTTATGGCATGTCCGCGCATCGTACTACCTACTTGTTCTAAGTCCCATGGCGCTGGAAGGTTCCCTCGCTGAAAGGTCAACGCCCGTGGGAGGTCCAGGGCGTGCAACCTACTTAGCTTGGTTCCGTACCCTAACCTGTGCGATCTCCCTCCCCAGCGCTACAGTTGAGTACTTGGGGGCCGGATGGCACACACTTACTGACAAGGGAGTTACCAAACCCCGAGCATCGCCTCTTTAATTTTCGTGCTTACTTTCCATACCGTTCCGGCTGTGTGGTTAGTCACTTTTTCCCGTGCTTACCAATAGTAGGAGTTGTTCTATCCTTGTGTTGGTGGGTCCGCTTGAGGTACCTGTGGTGTACCCGGGGTCCTTCGGTTGTTTCCTTGCTCGGGGGCCTTATGGCGCTGAATGGTCCCTCCCGTGAAAAGCTAATGCCAGCGGGAGGTCCAGAGTGTGTAGCCTGCTTAGGATGGTTCGGTACCCTAAGCGCGCACACTCTGCCTCTCCAGCGCCGTGGCTAAGTACCGGGGAGCCGAACGACTCATACCCCTGAGCAAAGTAGTAACCATAACCCAGATGCTCTCACACCGAATTACAGAAGCCCCGCAGCTGGCTAAGGACCGTAAGCCACAATGAAACTAGGAGCAAGGAATTGTGACCAGTGAGCACGATCTACACCTTTTCTCTGCCACGTCTATGCAGGTCTGAACAGGGCCTAGCATCCCGGAGCTCCTAGGGGGTCCGTTGCCAACGTCCTGCCTCAGCCATCTGCTTGGTAGGCGCGCCCCACCTAAGGGCCACATCTACCAGGGGGCCATCACAATGAACTACATAGGCAGGATGTCGGGACCGCCACGGCGACAAGCAGGGAATCTGAGCTTCAACTTCAACGAGCTAACGACACCGCCGGGGCTCCTTCGGGTCCTTGCGCTGCTAAGGACCCGGGGAGACAAGCTCACGACATCGGTGAGGAACTAGCTACCTTGGTTAAGTTGTTCCGGGCCCTTACGCTGCCAAGGACCCGAAGCCACAGATCAACAACACAAGACATAAAGAATTCAACAAGTTTTTATTCAAGATAAAAGCTGGAGGACATACAAGGCAAGCTGGAGTCCTAGAAGACTACTGGCGCTAAAACCTAGCAGCTACGAGCTTGCCAGCGTCCTCCATAGTGGACCTAGCCGCCTCCATCGTATACGCAACAAGGCCCTGCACCACCAACTCGAGGGAGACGTTGGGGAACCAGCTCCGGAAGCATGTGAGCACGTGATCTGCCACCTGCTGAGCCGGGGCCTTGCCTTCGGCTTCTAGTTCCTCCCCGACGATGCCCTCCAGCGCCAGCAGCTTGGCTCCGAGTGAGTCTAGAGTAGGGAGCACCTAGATCACCTCCTGCACCGGACCTCTCGAGCACAAGGGACTAAAGCCGAAGGGCTCTAGCGCCGTCTCCGCGCAACTGACGAAGTCCAACACTTTCTCTGTCTCGACGGCACGGGAATCCTGGAGATCATCCACCGTCTTGGAGGTGGCGGCCAGCTCCTGAGCCAGGTCCTTGCTCGCCAACTCCTACTCCCTGGCGGCCAACTCTTCCTCCTTGGCAGCCAGCTCCACAGCTCGGTGATCTAAGGAGGCTTCCTTGGACGTTGCAGCGAGCTCACGCTCGTGGACATCTTGGAGCAGCTTCCTCAGGCGCTCCCGCTCCGCCTCATGGGCCGCCTCGTGGATGGATAGGTCCCTATCCTTCGCCTACAGCTCGTGCTCCTGCCGGACAAGGATCTCCCGCGCCTCTGAAAGAGCTTCAGTACGGGCGTCAGCTGTGGTATGGAGCTTTTTGGCTTCACCCAGGAGGTCTAGTGCCGTCCTGTTGAGCCTTGCGACCGCGACCTGCTCCAAGTCGAGGGTCTCCTGCATCACCTCCAGCCGCTCCTCCCTCGCCTGGGCCTTCTTCTTGGCAGACTGGGTCCGCTCTTTCAGCAGCTCGCCCCAGTCTCTAAGGTGCTCCCGCTCTACCCTTAGCTTGGCCTACTCCTGCCCAAGCGCCTCTTGCACCTGCTCGAGGATGGAGTACGCCACCTTCATGGCCTTGGGGAGTGGAACTGCCTCCATCATCTACAAAAGAGGGACCTCAACTGCCCCATAGACTCTTCGTCCTCCTGCGGAGCAACCACTACACCAGCCTGTGGAGTAGAAGGAGGTGGACTTGAAGCTTGCCTTGGAGCGGCCGCGTCGCCATCAGGGATGTCCCCGTTCGTTGCCCGTCTGGTCTCGGGGGCCTGAGAGTCAGCATCCCGTGCCGGTCCACGAACTGGCGCCGGCACCGAGCCTTCGGAAGCCCCAGCGGCGAAGGGACTCTGGACCCTGGGCTGCTGCGAAGGAGGAGTCGCACTCTACGGTGATGCCCTGCGAGAAAAGAGCTGAAGTCAATCACACGAGCAAAGAGCTCTGTGGTGCAACCTATCCTAAGGCCCGCGTCGTACCAAGGTGTCTGGTAGTTCTAGGACGCACGAAGCTTCTTGCGTAGGGGGCTAGAACCACTTGCTCCCAGCGGCTTCGAAGCCGGAGACGCGTCAGTGGCCTTCCTCACTGCCGGCCTCGGAGCCGGAGGCACGTCTAGTGCCGGGGCTGCCCCTGTTGACTTCGGAGCCGACGAAGCCTCAGGAGCCTTCATCGCTGCCGACGGCGCGTTGGGAACGTTCCTCATCATCGGCTTCAGACCCGGAGGTGCGTTAGAAGTCTTCTTCGCTGCCCGCGGCGCGTCAGGAACCCTCTTCGGAGCCACGGCAACATCGGGCGTCCTCCTAGCACTCGTCGAAGCTGCCCCGACTGCAACACTCCTAGAGCTGCCACCGGCACTGGGCACCAAGCTCGACGCGGGACCGCGGGCAGCTTGAGGCCCCTTCACTTTGGGCTTCGAGAATAAGCTCCCGTCAAGGCGAACCAGCCGCCTCTTCGGCTACTTGCTCATCTCTGTGGCGTCCTTGGGCAGTGAGCTAGCATGCGCCGCAGGTGCGGGTCCACCGATCGACACCCGCTCCTTCCCCTTGTTGAGGAATGGGTCCGACACACGCGTCGCCTGGTCGCTGGTGCCGCTTCCTCCAATCTGCACGCCGCGAGAAGCTTCTCTGACCTACCGCACGGCGACATCGATGTATTCCAGCATCAGCAGATCCTTCAGCAACTTTAACCTCATCGCTAGGTTGAGGCAGACCGACAAGCAGCTCGCCGGCGGGTAGATGAAGTCGTCGGAGGTCGAGTCAGGGGTCAGCATCAGCAGCATGAGGCTCAGCATTTCCCCGTCTTGGGATGACCCAGGGCCGTGCTCCAGCCGGGTGAGATCGTTCTCCCCGTTGTACAACCATGCAGGCCGGGTGCGCTGCTGGAGAGGAGCGATGCGGCACGACAGGAAGTTGGCCAGGACCATCAGCAACGTCAGGCTGTACTGCGCCAAGAACTTGATCCTCACCAACACTGGCTTGTAGGCTTCCTGCAGGTCGGGCACCTTGTCCCTGACGGGATCCTTACTAACTGGGGGCCCGCTCGGCAGCTCCAGGCGATCGTGGACGTCCATCCGGGTGATCATTCAGTCCATCCTCCTATGCTCCCACTTGTCAAAGGAGAAGAGCGCGATGTACGACACAGAGTTCTTCCCTCAGTGCTAGAAGTAGTAGGCCCCTAGGTGGCTTGTGCTTCTCCCTGAGGCCCATAGGACGAAGAACACCTGGAACTGCCGCACGCAGATGAACATCTCGCAGAAGTGGACGAAGACCGCCACTAGTGCGAGGGCGAGAGGCGTCAGGTGTTGGAGTTGAAGCCCGTACACCTCCAGCAGCGTCAGGAGGAAGGAGGACACCAGTAGTGCGAACCCGGCCAACACGTAGGAGGTGACGAGGATGACCTCGCCAGGATGGAGGTCGGTGAGCGGGATCATCCCGTGACGGATCTTTCCATCATGCTCGGCCGAGCAGGCGCCTTACGTGCCCGAGTTCTTGTCAGTCCGAAGACGGGAGGAGCAAAGGCCGATCGCCATTGGAGCAAGTGGTTGCTAGATCTGCTTGGAAGCGGAAGGTTCGAGTGCAGAAGTGGAAGCCGAAGAACACAAGGCGCGAGGAGGAAAGGAAGGAAACAATCGCCTTTCAATGCAAAGTTTCCTTTACTACTCCTACGACCCTTGGTAGAGCATCGTGTGCGGCGCCTGGACTATCATTGCCCTGTGCTACCGACACTCGCAATGACGGGTGGGAACCGGGTCCACCTATCAGACAGTGGGGGCCATGGGCAGAGTGACCGGGAGGAGGCTCAGGCGGTTCCCGAGAAAAGCGGCACGATGGAACTGCAACGGACATCTCGTAAACCGTCCCAATCAATTCCTAGAAACCGCTCCTCGTGCACGTCACCACAACCCTCCAATCAAGCACGGCCACGCGTCCACTACGCTAGGGACGTGCTGCCGGTTCGACTGTCGAGTACGCCCACTACACTAAGGACGTGTTGTCGCTTCGCCTGACGGGTACAGCCACTCGCCCACTTTGGCAAGGGTGTGCTGCTCTTTCAACCACCAAGGTGCAGGTTCAAAGCAATCAGACGGGAAGAAAAGACGGAGGCCCCATCCGCGGGATCATCTCCTCCCCCGAGGTGGGCCCGAGGGCCACCGTCGGTACCCTGCAGACCGGGTACCCCCCACGTGGAGGCTTGAAGAGGCCCTAGACCCCACCTCACTGCTAGGGCAGGATCTGGCACCGCCACATGTCCTTGGCCCCGGACCTGGCCTCCCTGCTGAGGTGAGGTCCGGCACTGCCACGTGTCCCCGGGCTCCAGGCCAGACCTCACCACTGAGGAGGGCTCCGGAGCTGTCACGTGTCCTCGGCCCCGAACCTGACCTCCTCGCTGAGGCAAGGTCTGGCGCTGCCACGTGTCCCCAAGCTCCGAGCTGGACCTCTCCGCCGAGGAGAGCTCCGGAGCTGCCACGTATCCTAGACCCCGGACCTGGCCTCCCCGCTGAGGCAAGGTCTGGCACTGCCACGTGTCCCGGGGCTCCGGGCCAGACCTCCCCGTTGAGGAGGGCTCTGGAGCTGCCACGTGTCCTTTTCCCTAGACCTGGCCTCCCCACTGAGGCAAGGTCCGGCGCTGCCACGTGTCCCTGGGCTCTAGGCCGGACCTCACCGTTGGGGAGGGCTCTGGAGCTGCCATGTGTCCCACAATCCGTCTTGGGCCATGGGACTCAGGAGTCAAGGAAGACGTGCGCAGTCCAGTCACGCATTCAAGACTCGCGCCTTCCCCAGAAGCATGGCCTGCAGTGCATGCCTCCGCCCACTCCTGCTAGTCATTATAGTGAGAGGACAGGGTGGCACGGCGTGACAACGGCACAGTGTTGTACAACGTGACAACGCCACAGTGCTGCACAACTGACCAAGTAGGACGCGGCGACAAGACGGGGCCTTCTTCCGCCATCATCAATCACTACTCGGTCAGAGGCACCCGACGCGTCAGGCAGTGCGCCTTAACTCCTTTTACAACGACACTACATGTAGCTGTTGAACCGGTGGCTCACTTTTTCTAAGTAATGGGGAAGAGGACTGAAACATGCCACCCTAGATCGTGTATAGGGTACGTACAGCCGCGGGGTCACCTTTCGAGCACCGGGCCACATTGTAATTGCCCCGACCTTGAGCTATAAAAGGAACGGGACAACCTCTTGGAAAAGTGTTCGGTTTGATCTTCGATCCCCCACACACACGCGCAAAGCAATACAACACTCACTCCCGTGGACGTAGAGTTTTACGCTCCGGTGGCCCGAACCACGTAAATCTTTGTGTTCACCCTTGTCCTTCAAGCTCGATCTATCTAGAGACGTTAGCCCCTCCAAACAACGAACCTCTGCGTACTGCTCCAGTAGCGGTACCGGGGGAAGTGTCGTAGCAAACACTTTGACAATAGGTTACTTATTTGATCTATACCTTACGAGTTGCTTGTGTACTTGATTTTTTTGTCACCTTTAGCATATGTTAGATATTGGCTTACAAGAATTGCGTAAGACATTATCTTCACTAGTTTTGTCTTGCTTAAGTGTAATTAGTGTGGTGAATTAGTAGTCAGTAGGGGGGTTTATGTGACCTCTCAACTAGAGTTGTAAAGGCGCCGAGCTTGAGTGTGCTAGGATCCTCAGGATCAAGCTCAGTAAGAAATAGAGTCAATCTCGAGCTGAACCCCGGATCCATTCAATATTATAGGTAAGCTTGAGTTTGGCTCGGCTAAAGCTCATGTAAGATCGAATTCGAGTTTCGTAAAGCTAGTTTAAATAGTTCAACTCGGCTAAACCTAGTAAAAGCTCGATATGTATAAACATTATCAAAATCAATAGTGAAGGTACAAGTGATAACAAGTAATATACACAATACTTCAACAATAAGTAACATATTTAACATCTATAAATCACCTAAGTGTATATGTGGGTAGTGGGTAGGAGTAGAAAGACAAAACAGTTAAAAACTGACACACTAATTATAAAAAAGCTTTGTTTAGATTTTTGAGCTCGAGCTAGTTAGGATCACAAGCTTTAAATCAGGCTCGGGTTCGGCTCATTTATCTTTTAAGTTGAGCTCGAATCGAGCTTTTAACAAGCTGAACTCGGGTAGCTCACAAGCCTCAAGCTTCATTGACATCTCTACTCTACACTGCTTGATTTTCTATGTAACATGCATTTATCATATTCACTCCACTAGCTAATCATAAATCAAGCTACTAACTCTGACTTCCTCTTGATAGTATTAGTATGTTTGTAATAAGGGCAAAGCTTACCCATCTAAGTGTCGTCCATCCATAAATAGGCAATTAGATCCAGACTTATTTTTAACTTTCATTTCCATGTTGAAACTCTATGATCTCAAAGTGATCTCCGATGTAAGGTTTGCATCGTAGTTCTTATAAAATGGTTAGTTATAAGGTTATGCTGTCGTTTACCATCAAAACCTATAATAAACAAGAATATGAAGCTTACACCTGCATTGGATCACTTATTGAGGTGACAAACAAAGTCGGGTTCAGACGGATCAACAAACTTTAAGGGTTGGACAGGCATGTTTCTCAAATTATATGCTAACAGCAAATCTTTCTTAGCGTCCTAGTTAAGGATGAAAGTGGTGTGGAAATTTTCTGACTGGGATTTTTGAGGATCTTGAGAAGCATTTTAGACGCCTAATGGCTATGGATAAACTGAATCAATTATTTACAGATTGGGGTAGGATATTGTTAACAAAATTCTTGTATATGGTTTATATGATAATTAGAGGTGAATTATCTGAGATCCATAACAGAATTAACCGACAAAAAAGTTTGGTAAAATATGCCACTGGTGGGCATGGTTAACCGTGAAATTGAAAACCAACCAAACTGAAATATGCGGTTGAGCGAACTTTTTGGTTAAATTTGGTTTTCAGTTTTATGTATTATGATTAACTGAAGTTTATTTGGTTTTCATGTTGTATTAATCGAATAACTGATTTACCCAAAAGTTCAACCTACACTAATGCTATAGCCTACAAAACATAGCCCAATAATATTGATCTTCACTGTAATCAAAATTTTCTCGCAGCTCGGCTTAATCTTAACAATATTCACCCACTGCTGGCTCATATATATCATTCTTTTACGTGAATATTACTATTTTTATTTGTTTATTTTCATCTTGCCTAATAAATTATATTGTACACTAGTATGCAGTTAATAACTACAAAACCGAATCGAATTAACCACAACCAAATTGTGTTGTTATAAATTTTTTTGGATCATGTTCGATTATCATTTTTTATAACCAAAGTTTTTTCTAACTAAATTAACCAAACCAAATAAATTGAATTAACCTAACACTCAGGCCTATCAAAAAAAGTAATACATGTCAAAGGATTAAACGGTATTCCTAACAAATTTACCCTTTTACCTAATAACATCAAGGTGGCTCTTTGGTGCATAATGCATGATTGTCTTCCTACTGGTCAGTTGTTGGTGCATAGGTATATTCAAGTGGATGATCCATGTACCTTCTGTTGCCAGCAGGAACAAGTGGAGCATCTCTCCCTGATGTGCCCATATGCAATAGAGGTGTGGAGATCCGTAGAATAACGTGCATGCTCCTATAAAACTATGCAAGAAGGAAATTAAATGTATTGACACATGTTTTGGCCCGTTATTCTAAGTCACTGTTTGTAATATTTTTTGTAGGTGTTATTCCATATTACATCCATGAAGAACATTATAATGATGTTATTTAATCAATAAAGTGGCTCAATCTCTCAAAAAATGGAAGATAGAGTCTGTCGTGTCACTTCTGTATATATAACTCATCCAGAAAGTCAATTTAATCCATACAAACTTTGTTGGACATAATCCTGCGTGTGGTCTGGTCTTTTCTGTTAGCGGGAAGTTAGCATCTTGGAGCTCATGCAGAGACCACGACATGCGCGTGTGTTATGTGTGAGTGCGTCAATAACGTGCAGGGAAAAGCACCGTTTCTATCTCCTGTTTTTGTGGATCGTGGAACAACACGAACTGAGTCTTAGTTCCTATTTATTCAGCCTATGTACTCTTCGTTCAGTATTAGAAAAGCAGAAAAAATCTTGAGTCCCGGTGTTGAGCTCGAAATACACGTCTCTCTGGTTTGCTTGCATTTTTGTTTAGTCACCTGAGTGATCATCTTTTCAACATCTGGTAACAGAGCCATTGTGTGCAGCCCCAAAACTTTCCATCCACCACCACCATGTTTGATCAAGAGAGCGCCGGGGGCATTGCCGTACCAATTGCCGCAGTTGACAGAAACCAACTACATAACCAGGGTGATCTGAGTTCAAGCCATGCTGGAGGCGGAGGAAGTTTGAGAGGCGGTAGAGCCGACTGACGAGAAGTGCTGACCCGAGAAAGGATAAGAAGACATGGACACGCCTCCTTCAAGGGCTTCCAGAAGGCTTGATCCTGCAGGTGACGAAGAACAAAGACTGCAAGGGAGGTCTGGGACTGCCTCAAGGCGGAGTTCGTCGGCGCGGATCGCGTCAAGGAAGCGAGGCTGCAGACGCTGAAAGGAGAATTTTGATGCGATGCGCATGAAAGAGGGAGAGACGTTTCATCAACTTGCCGGGAGGATCTCGGCAATGTCAATGTGTTTCTCAAATCTTGGTGGCTCACTGGAGAATGTTGTTCAAGTCAGGAAGCTCCTCAACTCTTTACCGGATCGCTTCGTGCACTGTGTTGCCGAAATGGAGCAGTTCTGCGATCTCAAGATGATCGCGTTCGAGGAGGCGCTGGGTCGTCTGATGGCCTACGACAAACGCATCAGTCGATCGTCAGGAGAAAGGGGTGACGATGGCCAATTGCTCCTCACTCGCGCTGAGTGGGAAGCGCGACACAAGAAGGAGGCAGGCGGCGCTGCACAAAAGGGCAGATGGCCAGAAGGCGGTAGTCACGGCCGGGGCGGCTGTTGGCATGGCAGAGGCCGCGGTCGTAGCGGATGTGGTGATCCGGCGAACAAAGGAGGAAATACCGGGTCGCACGAGAAGACTCGAGACAAGAGCCACACCCAGTGCTTCAATTGTGAGAAATTTGGGCACTACGCGAGCGAGTGCATATCACCAAAGGAGGAAGCAAATCTGGCCAAGGAGGAAGTTAACCTGCTTTGCTGCTCGTTGAGTCAGAGGAAGTGCCAAGGCATGAGGAACAACGTGATGTTGTATTTCTCAATGAAGAAAAGGTAATCTCTGAACTGCTCCTGTCTGACAAAGGAAATGCCGATGTCACTGAAGATATCTGGTACTTAAACAATGGGGCAAGCAGTCACATGATAGGTGATAGATCAAAATTCCAATAGCTTGATGACGGAGTCACCAGCAAGATCAGGTTCGGTGACAGTTCAACTGTGGAAATCATGGGCAAAGGATCTGTTTATTTTTGCCTGCAAGAATGGAGACCAATGGTTGCTTCAGGAGGTATATTTCATTCCAAGGCTACGAAGTAATCTTGTAAGTCTTGGTCAGCTTATACAATTTGGTCACAAGATTGTGATGGACAATGATGAACTCGAAGTATTCGAGAAAAACCCTCATCGTTTGATCATGAAAGTGAAGCGATCTCCAAATCTCTCTACTGCATCCGACTGAAACAAGGTGAACCGGCATGTTTACTGACAAGGCTAGAAGACCCAGTGTGGCTTTGGCATGCACGTCTGGGAGATGCAAATTTCTAGGCTCTCAGGATTCTTACTGAAAAAAAAAACATGGCGGCGAGAGTACGGTTGATTGAGCGCCCAAAGCAGATTTGTCACGGTTGTCTAGTGGCAAAACAGGCGAGGAGGCCGTTTCCTGCAGAGGCACTATTCAGAGCTGAGAAGCCATTGGAACTTTTACACATAGATCTGTGTGGACTGATCACACCATCAACAATCGCCGGCAACAAATATTTCATGTTAATTATTGATGATTATTCACGTTGAATGTGGGTATTTATCATTAAGACAAAAGATCAAGCGTGCTCAGTCTTTGAAAAGTTCAAGGTCCAAGCCGAGAACTCGAAAGACTGCCGTGTCAAGATTCTGCGAACGGATCGTGGGGGTGAGTTCTTATCATCCAAATTTCTGCAAGTTTATGTGAGATGGCGGGGATCGAGAGATACTATACTGCCCCGTACACACCTCAAAAAATGGAGTGGTGGAGCGAAAAAATTGCACAGTGATGGCGATGGCAAGGTCTCTGCTCAAGAGCATGGAGGTGCCGGCTAAGTTCTAGGGCGAAGCGGTGCGACACGCAGTCTATCTCTTGAACCGACTGCCAACCAAAGCCTTGGGAAAGTGCACACCGTTTGAAGCCTGGAATGGGAGGAAGCCGCACCTTGGACATCTACGGGTGTTCGGGTGTGTGGCACACGTCAAGAAAGTGACACCTCACCTAAAAATGTTAGATGATAGAAGCTAGCCGATGGTATACTTCGGGGTTGAACAAGGGTGCAAGGTGCATCGGTTGTTCGATCTTCGTCGCGGGAAACTCACTGTAAGTTGTGATGTGGTATTTGAGAAAAAATTCAGTCAGAAATGGTGTGCAGATGAAGATTCATCTGATTTTGTGGTTGAGGAGGAATTGCATGGAGGTTCATCATGTTTTCCAAGGCCATTGGTGGGAGATCAAGTGGCTGAGGAGGAACATCATGATGCGCCGGCATCACCTGGGAGTGCCATTGCATCCCCATCTACTCCAACTGTGATGAGTCACGGAAACCTGCAGGAAACTCCAAACTATGCATTGACAGCACCCAGTGCAGCAAGCATGGCCGCTGCCACGCAGGCATCAGAAGGATGGTGCACTGCTTCCTCCTCACAAGCTGGTGCAGCACAAAATGCGGTGTTAACACCTCTTTCAGAAGGTTGGGGGACTGAATATGGACCCATTAGGTACAAATCCCTCACCGAGGTTATGCAAAAGGCACCTGTGGTGGAATTGGCCTATGGAGATTCAGAGGAAGAAGCACTTTTAGCAAAAGCTGAGGAACCAGTAAGCTTCTGTGAAGCAGCAGGCAACCCTTCTTGGGAAGAAGCCATGAGAAAAGAGATTGAGTCCACTGAGAAGAATGAGACATGGGCACTTACAGAGCTGCCTGCAGAATACAAACCCATCGGTTTGAAGTGGGTGTATAAGATAAAGAAGGATTCCTTAGGGGAAGTGATCAAGCACAAAGCAAGGCTAGTGGCAAAGGGGTATGTGCAGAAACAGGAGGTTAATTATGAAGAGGTATTTGCCCCCATAGCAAGACTTGACACTGTCCGAGTAATACTAGCCTTGGCAGCAAGATAAAGCTGGCAGGTGCATCACCTTGATGCTAAATTGGCTTTTCTTCTTGGTGAGTTGGAAGAAGAAGTTTATGTCACTCAACCAGAGGGCTTCATTGAAAGTCAATTGCTATTATAACACCCGTTTCGAGTGGCTTCGACAAAATAACACTCACATCGTGGGTTTCACTAAAATAACACTTTTATCGTTGACGCACCGTTAAAATAGAATTTAATCTAATCTACCTCTTTTTAATATTTTTCTTTTCATTTCTAATTCTTATAAATTCTAAAATGACCATTGTGCCCTTCTTTTATTTTGGCTTTACCCTTAATCTCTCTTCACTCACCGCCAGCCTTCTGTGGCCGCACCTTCCTGTACCGTAATCTCCTTTATAAGCAGGTCAGGGAGTTCTCCGTCAGCGCCGCGCGTCTTCGAGTCACAGGACGGGGCAGGCTCTTCGACTCCAGTGCCACGCAGCGTGAGGGAAGCGCAAGGGAGGCGTGGCGGTGGCTAGGCCACGGACGCCTGGCGGCGGCAGCTCAGGCTGACGGCGTTCTTTTGGGAGAGGAGATACAGTAGGCACAACCAAAAGTTTAGGGTACAGTCAAAAAATAAAAGAAGGGCACAATGGTCATTTCAGAGTTTATAAGAATTAGAAAAGAAAAGAAGAATGTTAAAAAGAGGTATTTAGACTAAAATTCTATTTTAACGGCGCATCAACGATAAAAATGTTATTTTAACGAAGCCTACGATGTGAGTGTTATTTTGTCGAAGCCGTTCGAAACGAGTGTTATAATAGCAATTGTCTCTCTGATGGGTGTTCTAGATCTTGAAACACACCAGGATTATGAAGGAGCATGTTGGACTCAATCCTGCGTGTGATCTGGTCTTTTCTGTTAGCGGGAAGTTAGCATCTTGGAGCTATGCAGAGACCATGACGCGCGCGTGTGTTATGTGAGTGCGTCAATAACGTGCAGGGAAAAGCACCGTTTCTATCTCCTGTTTTTGTGGATCTTGGAACAGCACGAACTGAGTCTTAGTTCCTATTTATTCAGCCTATGTACTCTTCCTTCAGTACTAGAAAGACAGAAAAACTTGAGTCTCGGTGTTGAGCTCGAATTAATGTCTCTCTGTTTTGCTTGCATTTTTGTCTAGCCACCTGAGTGATCATTTTTCCAACAAACTCAACAATTGACATGATGAATAACATATCTCTTTCAAAGGTAATTCCTCTGGATCTCCTAGCAAATATCCAGTACCTCTCTAATGCATTAAACTTAATGAGTCAGTTCATTATGGTCTGCGCGGCCGCGGCGGCCGGTCGATGGTGGAGTCAGTGCTGTAGTCCGTGGTGTAGTCATCGTAGTCGCCGCTGTCATAGGCAAGCTCCCGGAGCCGGGAGATGTTGTCAGAGCTGCCGTTGGAGAAGAGTGCGCTCAGGCTCAGCCCCTACTCGGCGCCGTCTTGGTGCAGGTCATCCAGCGAGGCGTCGCCCTCCAGCGCGCGCACGTACGGTCGTCTGACTCATCTTGGGCTGCCACCTAACCGAGTGCCGGATGCTGGCAGCGGCACAGGCCACCATACGCTCCATCCCGATAGGCGAGTAGTCGCCGCCGAGCCTCTCGTCGACGAGCTCCGCGAACAAGGTCTCGCCGGCCAGCAGGGGCACCCAGTGCACGAGGCTGTCGTCCGTCCATGTAGTTGGTGTTGTCTGTTTGAATAATTTGGTTATGAGGCGTCGGACTTGTGTGCACAGGCCCAATGTATTTTTTTTGCTCTTATGACAGTTTCTCTTCTATATGTACTTTGCCTCTGATTAATATAATCATGGATTGGTTTTCCATCTATCATGATATCACGAAGTTTTGCTCCAACGACTCCGCTTCCGCAATCCTAGCTGTTGTCGTTCCCCTCCCTCGGATGCCAGGCACTGTGCCCATGTCGTCCATCTCCTCCCAGCTCACTGCGGCTGCAGGCTGAGTGCCACATCTCGCATCCATGGACACTTGGACAGTCCTCCTGCACCACGCCTCCCAACGTCCCCCACCACTGCTCCTGGTGCCTTGTCTTCCACCCAAGTCAACTCCAGCAAGACTAGATGCAACAACCAAAACTGACACAATTAACGATGGGTATCCCACGCTTGGTTATCCATGGAACTGGACTCTTTAGCTCTAGGTGGGAGCCATAGCCGCCCGTCCTGGCCTTCTCCGCTCATGCCCCGGTGCGCCGTCACACTCCCACTCATCTGCACCCACTACCCCCCGAGCTTCCTAGCACATGGAGACCACCAAGCCCCGTCCTTCGGAGTCATGCCTCCTTCCTCGCATATGGCCTGCCCGCCTAGGTACCACCATGTTTCGGCGGTCCTACTTCCAAACAGAAGTGCAGCGTTTCACTAGCCTACGGGGCGCCTACTCCAACCAGTGTTGTTTAAGACAAGCACAAGCTCGCTAACTCGTTCAACACCGTGTCACTCACACTACTCCATTCACAGACTGGTACATGTTCTACAGCACCGACAACCAAATGACTTCCTCATCTCGTAACCTCGTATCCTCTCAACCCCCCCTCTCACTCCAATCCTAGCGCCATCATAGTTAGTAACGGGTCATTGAGACTCATTACCTCCATTGGACATACTTATTTTACTACTCCAGCTCGTCTCCTTATATTATTAAAAAATTAATTTCTTTTTTACTTAGTTCACCACTGGTAATCACGTTTCTATCGCACTTGATTCTTATGGTCTATGTGAAGGATTTGCACAGCTAGAACATGATCCTCGGGTGCAATAGCTCTAGGTGGCTTTATCCCCCTTTTCAGCCGATGCATCCACAGTCCCATGCCCTACTCGTTGACACCACGTCGTCCACCCTATAGAACCGTCGGCTCGGTCAGTTGGACTTTGAGGATTTGCCTAGGATACTTCCACCATTTAATAAAAATGAGCTTGTAACTCTTTGTCATGCTTATGAGTTTGGTCGTCACACACAACTTCCATTTGTTACATCGAATTCTCTTGTCATCAAGAACTTCGATTTAATGCATATTTGATTTATGTACCTCTCCCATGTCTAGTATTTTCAGTTACAAGTATTTTTGACGATTGCTCTCGTTTTATGTGGACTGTTTCACTACGCCTTAAATCCGATACTTTTCATATGTTATTACATTTCCTCACTTATGCCTCCACTCAACTTTGTTGCGCTATCAAAACTATCCAATATGACAATGGTCACTAGTTTGGCAACTCTATATTTTGCACATTCTTTCTTCGTGGTGTTACCATGCATCTCTCGTGTCCTCACACATCTCTTTAAAATGGACGGGTTAAGCATAATATTCACACCCCTATTAATATTATATGCTCTCTCATATTCCAAGATAGTATCCAGCCACCTATTAGATAGAAGCACTTTATATTGCTACATACTTAGCCTTGCAACCCAAAAAAATGCTTTAATTTGTCACCCCACACTTTACGCTCTTTAGCACCCATTCAGATCTCTCTTTTACACATTTTTATTTTACAAGTGTTAACCAAATCTTTCCGCTACAGTTACTCACAAGCTTGCTCCTCGCTCCATTATGTGTGTTTTTCATAAAGGATACCGCTGTTTAGACCTAGCCACAAACTGGATCATTGTCTCCAGTCATGTTACTTTTGATGAATCCTTGTTTTCATTTGCTGAAATTTCCGACCCACCTTAATTGCACCTTGACTTTCTATCCGATCTAGAGTGTTCGTCTTTGCCTGTTGGTAATCACCTACCTGCACGTACTCGTTTTGGTGCTGCTGCCCCCTGTTGGCCCTATCCCATAGGCTGTTGCAGTAGCGCCAGGACCACGACATGCTCGAACATTGCCCCTGCTAGCTCCTTGCCGCAGATCGTTTCTATTGTCCCGGCTACGCAAGAAAGATCACCCGAGCAAGGCTCCCTCTCGCCGAGCCGTACCCCGCTAGGCCCTACCGTAACAGGCTCTGCCATGTTGAGTCACACCCCGACGGTCCAAAGAGGAACAATTACGACCATCAACACTATTTACTATGGTTATAGGGTTAGCCGTTGTAAATTAAGTTATTTACGACGGCTAGCCCGAGCCATCGTAAATGGCATGCTATTTACAATGGCCAAGTCTGACCGTCATAAATAAGTCTTATTTATGACGACTAGACTCAGTTGTTGTAAATGAGTCCCTTATACCTCGGGCCCGAGGCCCCTGCGGCCATTCTACACGCCGCCTCGCCCCCGCGTCACCGCCGGTTCTCGAGCCGCGCCCTGTTAGGCTCCCCACATAGCCGTCCTCGCTAAGTGTAGCTCGTCTTCCACCGATTGTGCTTTAGATTGCAATGGTAGAAAATGAGCACACCGTATGCACTCACGGGAATACAGGTTTTCGATTCCCAGTCCAATGCTTGAATATTCAGGTCTCGACCCTATCACCATTGTCCAAAACTTATCGTGATGTTCTCGCCAACCCTAATTAGCGAGATGCGATAACAAATGAGTTCAGTGTTGTACATGCTAATAATACTTGTGATCTTGTTCCTCAATCCCGAGGTTCTAATGTTTTGACTGGTAAGTTGATTTATCGCCATGATTTCATCCTGACAACTCTCTTGATCGCTATAAGGCATGTTGGATACTCCGTGGTCTTACTTAGCAACCAAACATTGATTTTGATGAGATCTTCGGTCTTGTGGTGAAGCTAGCTACCATCCACATTGTTCTTTATGTTGCCCTATCTCATGATTGTTATGCACATCATCTTGCTGTGAAGAATGTGTTCATACATGGTACTCCATCAGAGACTGTTTACCATTAGCAGCCCTATGGTTTTGTTGATTCTACTCGTTCATATTTTGTGTCACATCAACAAGTCAGTATATGATTTAAAGCAAGCTCCTCGTGCATATCACTAAGATGTGTGTTGCTTGGTCAGATATCACTATCTTTGTTTCTTGGCATGACTTAGACATGACATATATACTGCTATATATGGATGGTTTTTATTCTAATCGCTTCCTCAGTCTCACTGCTTCATCATGTGATTGATGCTCTTATTTCAGAATTTTTCATTAATGATCTTGACATCATTCACCATTTTCTAGGTTTTCCAGTTACCAGGGGCAATGGCGGTATTTTTCTCTCCTAGCAGCAATATATGGTTGATATATTTGAGAGAACTAAAACCTATTATGCTCGATTTGAAATATGTGCGTGCAATCTGTCATATATGGTTGATGTCACTCACAATTGTAACCTTGTTTGAGCCCTGCAATATGTCACTGTCGGTACCCTGCGGATCGGGTACCCCCGCGTAGTGGACAGAAAGCACCTGGCCCCGCCTTCCCGGCTTAGGCGGGCTCCAGTGTAAGCCACGTGCCCTGGGCCCGATGGGTAGATCTGGGATTGTCGCGTGTCTTCAGGCCCTATCTTCCGTCAAGAAGGGCTCCGACGCTGGCACGTGCACGGAGCCTCCGAGCCGCACCCTCCGCCAGAGAGAGCTCCGGAGGTGCCACGTGTTCTGCGGCTTCGGGCCCGACCTCCAGCATGGGAGGGCTCCGGAGCGGCCGCGTGGGCAACGGCTCCGAGAATACCCCCCCCCCCCCCTGAGGAAGGCCCCCGGGTGTGCCACGTGACCTGCGGCCCGGACCCGACCTCCAGTATGGGAGGGCTCCGGAGCTGCCACGTGCCCAACAACTCCGGACCACCCGCTACTTCGCAAGACAGCTCCAGCGGAGACGCGTGTCCCGGGGGTCGACCGCTCGGGCGTCACATCGACGAGCAACGGGAAGATGGCCAAGGAGTAAATGAAGGTACGCTGTCAGGCCAAGCATTCAAGGATCTCGCCTTCCCCAAAAGCATGGCGTATGACGCACACCTCCGTTCCCCGTCTGCGCACCATTATGGTGAAAGAGGCCGGCTTGACTTTAGCCTGTGGAGATGGGGTGTTGCATACCTTCCCAAAAGCATACGGGATCCTATCTTTGAAAAAGCAAAGCGTCGGCTAGTTCTATTCTAACCTGACTGACTTCCTCACCACCACCGCTTATGGCTATTTCACGCTTATTTCATTCATAGGGTATGAACCAAAAGAAAGAGCTCCAACGGCGGCTAAAAGCTTTGAAGCTCCTTCTACCCTTCCTGTGAATGAATTGGATAAAAGCCTTTATGTCCGAGAGTGAAAGGTGCTCCAGCTTGCTTGGTGAACACTGACTTACTGAAGACCGGAATGGACCAATGTGACATTGACTCAAGAAGGTAGACAAAAAGGCCAACTATAGAAAAGCCAAGCTGACTGAATGAAATACCGCAGTTCACTCTGACTCCGGTTCAGTACCTACTCTATATCTGAAGATTGACCACAGCGTAATGCCTTACCGCTTTACACCTTGCTTTGAGTTCGATCCGCCTATTCACTTCACTGAATTGACTAGGCGAGGCGTGACGGCACAACAGTGCCACCCAACGGCATAAAGTCGCCTAGCAGAGCGAGGAGACGTGGCGATAAGACGGGAACTTCATCATCACCTGCCGTCCGGATAGAGACGCCCAGCGTGACAGGCGGCACACCTTAACTCCACCGATAGTGACAAAGCATGTAGCTGTAGGTGCCTATAGCTCATATATAGGATGCAGATAGCCGCGGGGCCACCTGTCGGGCCCCGGGCCACCTTGTAACTGCCCTAGCCTTGGGCTATAAAAGGATTGGCGTGTGCTGTGGGCAAAGGGTTCGCAACCCATCCAACTTACACACTCACACGCGCGAGCAATACAACAAGCACTCTCGTGGACGTAGGGTTTTACGCTCCGACAGCCCAAACCACGTAAATCCTCATGTTCCTCTCGCCATTGTGCTCTGACCTTCAAGATCCACTAGCCCCACCGAAAAAAGAACCTCCGCGGGCTGCTTCCGAGCAGACCGGGGGAAGTGTCGCAGAAAAACACTTCGACATTTGGCACGCCAGGTAGGAGGCTTTTGGTTCCTGAAGCTATTCGTGAAGCCCACAATGGTGAACATCCAATCTCTCGGAGGTTCTTCCCGCCCCTCACGCCGCCAGTGGTAGAGTGAGCAGGAAGCGTCTTCTGGTCTCAGAGCGGGACCGCCTATGTCACGCCCTCATTTTTATTTCTGCATGCATTCATATTTTATATAGAGAAAACATTTTTAAATGAGTTGAAACAGAGAGAATAAAAAAAGATAACCAAAAAGAGCCAAATCCAATCCATAGAGAGCGCCGGAGACAATTCCCGCGGCTCGCTGGCCACGTAGCGCCTTCGGAGCTCATCCCCGCAAAAGGGGGAGAGGTCCGCCGCTAACGGCTACGTGGCAGGCTCGGGGCTCGTCTCTGCGAAAGGGGTGAGGTCCGACCCTGTGGGACACGTGTTTCCCCCGGAGCTAGCCTCTGCGGAGGAGCGAGGTCAGCCCCGCAGGACACGTGTCGCCTTCGGAGCTAGTCACCGCGGAAAAGAGAGAATCAGCCGCGCAGGACACGTGTCGCTCTTGGAGCTCACCTCCGAGAGGTCCGGCTCCGCTAGACACGTGTTGCTCTCGGAGCTCACCTCCGTGAGGTCCGGTCCTATTGGATACGTGTCACCTCCGGAGCTCACCTCCGGGAGGTCTGTCATTGTTGGACACGTGTCAACCTTGGAGCTCATCTCTGAGGAGAAAGGAAGTCTGGCGCTACTAGGACACGTGGCATTCTCGGAGCCACCTCTGAAGAGAGGATAGGTCCAACACTGACACATGGCGTTCGCAGAGCTTACCACTGAGGGAGAGGAAGGTCCCGTCCGCCAGGACGCGTGGCGCACGCGGAGCTCACCTCTGAGGAAGAGGGAGGTCTCGCCCGCGTGACACGCGGCACAACCGGAGCTTATCTCTGAGGAAAGGGAAGCGAGGGTTCCGCACGACACGTGGAGCCTCCGGAGCTTATCCCTACGGAAGGACGCAATTCTGAAGTGATTTTCCTCTGTACGTGAGTACCCGTTAATGAGGAAACCGACACGAACTCTTATACGTTAATACCGCAACCAAATCAATTGAAGATAAATTGTTGAGATTCGAAATTTTTTTTGAATAGGACTCTTATTCAAATTCCGATCAGAGTAGGACTCTTCTCTTCCCGATTATAAATAGAACCCAAAACAACCCCTTGATTGTAACATCTTTTCTAAGCCGATAACTTAGAAGCCCTTGCCCCAAACTCACCGAGCTAAATCCCTTCGCCGAGTTTGACCACCAGAGAGACCGCCGATGAGCCCAGACACGATCGCCATCACCGGAGGAGAGCCGACAATCTGTTTTTGCTAGAGGAAGGACCCGAAGGAAGTAAGGTAGGTCTCCATTACCACCTTACGACATCATCGTGTTCTCTTTGCATCTGTTCTTCGATCCCTTTGAACAGAAGCTTTTTCGTGGATAGATCACGTGTTGATCGGTTTGATCTAAAGTCAAGATCAACGCCACGTCCACGATTGATCTTTACACCTCTGTTCATCGTAAAACCTATGCAAGCCATGCAAGAACACGTACAGACTAAACTGCATCATAGGATTAACATGCATATGCATCATTGCATCCTAAGGTAGAGTTTGTGCATGATGATTGATTGCTATGAATCTTGTATGTGCGTGATCGCATATAGAAGGACAAGCTCAGGGAGCTACCTACGACGGACTACAACAACAAGAATTTTAGCAACAGGAACCGCAAGAACAAGGCAAGTGCCCCTTGACTATATTGATCCCATGTTTTAGAAAGACAATTTTGTTTGCGAAAAGGTGTGTGTGCTTGAGTCAACATGATGGGAAACCCTTTTATAGGAGTTTACTAGTTTTGTTAACCACCCATGTCACCGGAAAAGTTATTGAGTCAGTTATGGTTTTTGCTTTTATGCTTCGCTGAGTCCATGGGATATGGGAAGAGAGATAGATGTGTCTAGCTAACTGCACTCGTAAGAATAATGAGAAACTGATGTTGTTAATGAACATGAATCAGAGGGAGATCTAGGCAAGCTTGGTTTGTGGATGAGGTAGTATGAGATGGTGGTTACTTGCCGTAGATCTAAGGACCGGTTCATGCCAGCCATGCCAGGATAACAGTGCCACCACAAGGCCAAATATGGGTGCGGCTTAGCTGACTAATTAGGTAAGTTGCTAGATTGTTATGGACCTTGGAAGGCACGGGGAATGGGAGTCGAGTGAGTACTGTCCTAGGAACTGCATGGCACAAGAGGAGGCCAGTGGGTGGGAGAATTGGAGATTATAGCTTGCTGGTGAAACCTTAGTGAGTCCATACATCTAGTAGCCCCTTTGTAAAGGCTATTTTGTGATCTCTTGGCCATACACCGACGGTTGTGTACTGGTATAATGGAGGTTCTGCAGTTGCCGACGGGTGACGAAATCACAAACTTGTAGGTAAAGAGGTACAAACTCTGCAGAGTCTAATACTATCATGATAGCTGAGCTTAAGGTCACGAGCGCCTGGACAACTCACATGATTAGTTGGGATGATTTTTGGGATGGTTTTGGATGGTTTGGTTTTGGTTTTGGTTTGGACTTTGGATATGGTTTTCGGGACTGTTGAGTCCGGGTAATGAGATTGATTGCATGACTGTTGAGTCATGGCAATGAGATTTGGTCTCGAAATGAGATGGAATTGAATACGAGATGAAATGGTAGTAAATATGAGATGGTATTCATGAGATGGTAGTGAATACGAGATGGTATTCATGAGCAAAATTGAGAAAAGATTAATGTCTGGTTGAGACATGAAAAGGGATGAATCATGATGGAGGTATGTTAATGTTTAAATACATGTTGGGATTACTTTCACTTAAAGCTAAGTTGCTGTTTTTTTATCGTGTTTTAAGAAATAAACTTTGCTTTAAGCAATGAGCCTTTTTATACCTGCCTTGTTGTAAGCTACAAGTCATACTTTCCGCACTTGCTGAGTACATCATGTACTCAAACTTGCATTATCATACATCATCAGCAACAGGAGAGGAGTACAATGAAGACAATGTGGAGTACTAGGAGTGTGATCCACCGTCAACTTGCCTGTGGGGATGGAGTAGAGATAGAGCCGCTGCTGCTGCTTAGTTTGCTTCCGCATTAGTTAGAAGACTTCCGCTGCTAGTATAAAGACTTCCGCTGTTAGAATGAGTCCAAGACTCATGAGACTTTGTAATAAATCATGTTATTCATGGTTATATATATTCTGAATTTAGTTTGTGAAGTATACGTGTATGTGTGAGGAACATCCTGGGAACACATACGCATCAGTCTCGGTTCCGAGGGGTTTCCTCTCAGAACTAGGGCGTCACAAGTTGGTATCAGAGCTACCACGTTGACTGTAGGACACACCCCTAGACACAGATTGGTATCAATCTACCACGGTTGATCGTAGGTCACACACCTAGATAGAGATCACAGATTGGTATAGATGCCACGGTTGACCGTAGGACGTAGGCCTAGTAACAGATTGGTATTAGAAGCCACGATGACCATAGGATGTAAGCTTAGGTAAAATGCATAGATTGGCATTGGAACCACCTTGACTATAGGACTCCCACTGAATAAGCTTGAATAGGAGTTGTGTGAAACTTTTGTGATGATTGCTTTTGATTGTGTGCTTAGTGTGAGTTGTGGAACGTTTCGGCGTTGTCCATATCCACACATAGTAGAGAGATGTGAGATGCTTCGACACTTGTTCACATCCTCATATAAGGCTAATATATGTAGCCCATCCACCTTGATGCATATAGTTAGGGGGATCCATCTAACCTTCTAACCTCTATTCTATCCAACTCTCTCTCAAAGATGGTGAGAGGAAACACCGGTCGTCAAGGGAGGAACGTCCGTGGCAACCAAGAGGATGACCACGTCGAAGATCCTGAGAATGACAACCCCGGAGCTGGTGCAAACAACCTGGAACGGTTGATGGCTATGCAAAATCAGCTTATGCAAATCATGATTCAAACTTTGGGTCAGTTGCAAGCCAACAACAACAACAACCCCATTCCTGCACCACCGCCTCACAACCGCTTGGGAGAGTTCATGAGGACTCTGACCATCCACCTTTGCACAAGCTAATGACCCCATGGAGGCCGACGATTGGTTGAAGTCCATGGAGAAGAAGCTTGCCATCGTTCAGTGCAATGACCGAGAGAAGGTTCTCTTCGCGTCTCACCAACTCATGGGAGCATACGCTGACTGCTGGGATGCCCTTTGCAATGCTCATGACAACCCAGAGAATATTACTTGGGCTGAGTTCAAGGAGAGTTTCCGATCTCATTATATCCCTGCTGGTGTCATGATGCTCAAGAGGCAAGAGTTTGAGGGTCTTCGCCAAGGACAGAAGAGCGTGAATGAGTACCTTAATAAGTTCACGCAGCTGTCAAGGTATGCCCCTGAAGATGTCAACTCAGACCAAAGGAAGCAGTACTTGTTCATGAGAGGGTTGAACAATGAGATCCAGGTTCAGCTCCTCAACAATGACTATGCTAACTTCCAGAAGCTAGTTGACAAGGATATAGTGGTTGAGAGCAAGATCTAAGAGATCAAGCAAGAGGGCAAGAGGAAGATGCCATACCAGCCACAAGGGAGCAACGTACGACCTCGGTACACGCCCCCTGCTGCACCACAGTATGGATCGACTACTCCTGCTTTTCGCCCTAACCAACCACCATAGCAACGTCCTGCCATGCAAGCACATCGTGTGCCTTTGCCTCCTGTGCCCCGACCCAACATGGGTGCTCCTGTTCAAAACCCCCGCCCCAACATACCTACCGTCGTGGGCAACAAGGCATGCTTTGCATGCGGAGAGACGGGACACTTTGCGAGCCAGTGCCCGAAGAGAGGTCCTGGACAACCAAACAACGTGCCCAAGCAGAACCCACGGCCGAACGGAGGAGCTAATCAAGGAAACCGTGGACAGCAGAACTACGCTCGCGGGAACGTGAACCATGTCTGTGTTGAGGAAGCGCAACAGGCTGAGGACGTCGTGATTGGTATGTTCCTTGCCAACTCCAACCCAGCCATCATTTTATTTGATTCCGGAGCATCACATTCATTCATATCATCCAAGTATGTTGCCAAGTATAACCTACCTGAATGTAGCCTAGAGGGGGGTGAATAGGATTTTCGATGCTTTGTTAAGCCCTGAAACACTTAGTAGGTTTGTCAAATACAGGGAAATCGGACTAGTCCGATAGAGTGCGGACTAGTCCGTTTTCTAAACAGAGAAAAATCGGATTAGTCCGGTACTGGGCGGACTAGTCCGGTATGCGTGGACTAGGGAGATCAAGATTGATCAATGTTCACTTCTAATACTCTATGCAGTGGAAATTAATTGTTAGTTTGGATGTATTGCAACAGTGACACAATGAGTAACAGAAAACAACTTTGATTTTAATGTTTGAATGTGAATTTCAAAGGATAGATTAAATACTAGAATATGATGAACAATTAATGAACAAGAGTAGGAGACAAGTGTTTATCCTGAGGTTCGATTCCACGAAGGAAATCTACGTCCCCGTTGAGGAGTCCACTAAGGACCGGGTCTTCTCCAACCCTATCCTCGTCGAATCGCCACAAAGGCCGATTCTCTTCCACTAATCACAAAGGGGAATAAATCGTTCAAGGGGCCTTCTCACAAGTTGAGGGCTCCCCAAGAATTACAACGAATGAATGAACACAACTCAACACACTCAACAGAACAATTAACAAACAAGAGTGTGCGAGAGATCAAACCCAAGAGCTCAAGAGGTGTAGAATAAGTCTCTCCTTTGATCAATTGCCAATCCCCAAAAATTGATCCTTCTGGGTTAGAATATGTGGAGAGAGGTGAATTTTGGGCTCTTGGGAGGTGTGACGGCGCAGGGGGTTCAAGAGATATGTTGGTATGGCCGTACACCTCTTTTTATAGTAGGGTTTCCAATGGGTACGTTAGGGTTTGCGATGTCCGGACTAGTCCATGGTTGACTCCGGACTAGTCCGATGTGCGGTTTGTTGAAAACCCTAAGTGTCGTGGGATATTGGACTAGTCCGTTTTTTGTCCAGAGACAAAATCGGACTTGTCCGGATGATATCGGACTAGTCCATTTTCTGGTAAGAAAGAAAATCGGACTAGTCCGGTTGATATCGGACTAGTCCGCACATGTTGAAATTGTGTAGTTAGTTTGATTTCTTTCTCTTGGGCTCTTGGGGTGTGTTTCTCCAACACACTCTATACTAAGTGATCTAATCTTTCCAGTTCTTGAGCTCTTATCAATTTGGATCCTCCTTCTCTGTTCTTTTTGTGCTTTCTTCTTAATTTCTTTGAGAACCTGCGCTCATTCTCAATAATTTCGTTAGGGTCTCATTTGTTTGTCATAAATCAACCAAAACCCGCAAGGGGTGCCTAGATGCACTTTCAATCTCCCCCTTTTTGGTGATTGATGACAACCAATTGGGATCTTACAAATACGACAATAAGAATTCAGATTTTCATAAAGTGTGCACATATGAGTTTTGAACAAAATAGGCAATGAAGACATGAGACATATGTGCACTCTTTATGGTGGGGTGCAAAACTACATGTGTGAGCAATAATTTTGATGTAAATATCATAATGAGCATACTCATCAAGAGTCTCAATCTTACATAGCAGTTTTAAACAAACGCCATTAATCATAAGCATAACATAGTCATCTCACAAAAGCATAATGATAACATAAGTCTTATAAATGCATAATGGTAGCATAATTCTTACAATAGCATAATGATGGCATAGGTCTTACACAAGCTCATTTCTTAAGCTAAGACACAAAAGGAAAGACCTACGACCTAGGACTCCCCCTCAATCTCTCCCCCTTTGGCATCAAGGCACCAAAAAGAAGGAGAGAAGGGATCTACTTGTCGTCGCCAACTCACTCCTCGCTATCGGTCCTCTCATCGTCTTCATCATCAGGTTGAGGAGGAGGAGGAGGAGAGGAACCACTCGTCGTGCCAAAGTAGGCACGCTCTGAAGGAGAGAGAGGAGGAAGCTCTGTAAAGTCAGATGCAGAGTCCTCTGAGATGACCGGGGATCCAATGGGCTCAATATCCAGTTTTTGGCATATTTCTCTGACATTGGCCTTCATGTATCTCATCTCTTCTTTTCTTGCCTTGTTCATCTTATGAAGCTTCACCTCAGTTTTGCGGCAAGAACTGAAAATGGCAGCCAAAAAACTTCATGATCCCACTGGAGGAACCTTTCTGTGGAGAGGCACTAGTCTTGGATGCAGGCCTTGCATCTTCATGCGCTCTCTATGGATGTTCTTCAGGTGATCCAGGTGAGGGAGCAGCTGGGAGGGAGGCCTGAGGAGGCTTTTGAGGCCTTAGAGTAGTGTGCTCTACATCCTTCACAAACTCAATTCCTGTGACTTTCTCAATCATGAACATCAAGTAAGGAGCATAGCCACAGGAACGGTTTGGTGTGCAGGATATGTTTACCTTGCCATTTCAAATATAATCGAAGATATTAAATCTTCTCCTCCTGCTGATCACTTTCATCAAGGTTCTCAGATAACCTTGGACGCTCCCGGCATCTCCATCCCTTGGAGCAATGGTCTTCCGAAGCACTCTGTTGAGAACAATGAAGAAGGGCTTCATGTTCTTGGTTGAGGGAGGGTTGAATGGAAGTCTAGTATCATAGAGAAACTCCATCTTGTTCTTCTCCACAACTCCCAGATTGTGAATCACAATCTCATCATTACCGGTGTCCTCAAGATGCAACAGTCTGGCAAACTCAGTATAAGAGATTGTGTACTTGGATCCATGTGTCATCCAAGTCACTTTGTCCTCTCCATCATGAGCAAAGTGGAAAGTTGAGTAAAACTGGGTAATGATCTCATCATTCCAGTTGTACCTGAAGGCGAGCAGGTCCTTGAGTCCATGTCTCTCTACAGCCTCTATGACCTCCTCAAAGGCTTCACAGCTTTTCCTTTCAAAGTATGCCAAGTCGATCCATTGACTTCGGACCACTGGAGTCTTCATTTGGAGGTACACTGAACTGTAGTAGTCCGAGTGAAAGTTACTCTAAAATCTCTTGTCGGCTGCCTGAAAGTTGCCTAGAGGGGGGGTGAATAGGCTAATAAAACCTGAAACTATTGCAAACAACAGATTAAACTTGAAGGAGGCCGGACTAGTCCGGTCTAAGTATAAAATTGCGTTTTAGGTTTTCCTTTTTAAGTTTGTTTGAGCGGAAGATATATGGTAGTCAAATAATATCACTAATTAGTTGTGAGTGATTAGATTGTGAGATGGTAGAACAATTCACGGGTGTTAACAAAATGAAAGCTTAACAAGTAATTCTAGTGAGCGAGTGAGAAAGTAAAGGAACCAAGAGACACGATTTATCCCGAGGTTCGATTCCACACAGGAATCTACATCCTCATTGAGGAGTCCACCAAGGACCGGGTCTTTTTCAACCCTTCCCTCACCGAGCGATCACCAAGATCAAGCCCGGGCTCTTTCACTATCAATCAAATGTGAATACAATGCCCTTAGGGGCTGCTCACAACTTGAGGCTCCCTACACCAACCTAGCAGTTCTAGAAATCAAAGTACAACTGTTAAGAACTCAAATTAACAGTTAGAGAGCAAGAGAATCAAACCGAGAGCTCAATTGTCGATCACCACATCTTTCCTCTCACAAAACCACTAACTCCTTAAGATCCAATATTAGGGGTCTAGAAGGTTAGGAAAGATGCTTAGAAGAGCTCTAGGAATGAGTTTTCAGCGCTTAGGTTGTCGTTCTTCCAATTCTCAGCCGGGGGGGTCTCCTTTTATAGAAATCCCGACATCTAGCCGTTACCAACTAAAGTTCGGACTAGTCCGGTCCCAACCCCGGACTAGTTCGTTCTTGAGGGACCACTCACGTCACAAGGCTACCAACTAAAGTCTAGTGACCGTTGGACTCAAACGGACATAAAACCCCGGACTAGTCCGGCCAAGAGCGGACTAGTACGATCTCAGTCAGGAACCTTTGTTCCGTATGAGAACAGACTAGTCTGGTAAGGGCGGACTAGTCCGGTCTTACCAGACTTAGTCTAGAAAAACTCTCTAATCTAGGGCTGCAGACTAGTCCAGCCAACTTTGGACTAGTCTGAGCTCACACAGGAACCTTTGTTCCGTCCTAAATCGGACTTGTCTGAAGGGACCGGACTAGTCCGACCTTCGGAGCGGACTAGTCCGATGTCACTCAGAGACTTCTTCTCCGGACCCAAGCGGCTTAGTCCGGACAAGTCCGGTCTTCCTTTTTCACCCATACCTATGACTACTTCGTCTCACGATTCTAACCTTCTAACCTTATTTTGAGCTCTCTAATGATTCTCAAGCACTCTAGAAAATTGAAACTCATTAGAAAAATTATATTTTCTACTCTTTAAAGTCTTCTTCTTTTCCTTTTTGCTTCTTGAGAGACTCATCATGCATTCCTTTGATAAGCACCTGTGCTCATACTTAGTAAAAACTTATTAGTATATTAATTGTCGTCATCGCTCAACCAAAACCCACGGGGATTACCTAGATGCACTTTCACTGCCTTTTTGCCGGAGCTGTAGGCATCAACCTTCCTCAGGTTCCATGCCACATTACTCCCCTTGCCATTGAACTTTTCCTCTGAGGGATCCCTATGTCCCTGCCTTGGAGCTGTCATCTTGAGGGGACCAATCGGTCCAGAAGCAAGCCCCTTTCCCTTGCCCTTGGTTTGGCGTTGAGCCGCCGAGCTAGAACCAGCCACATTTGCTCTTGAAGCTGGTCTCTTGATTGTGACCTTTTGGCGAACCCTGGGTGGGGTGAGCGAGGGCTCGACAGCATGATCTTGTCTCTTTTTGGAGCGAGACTCCGGAATGTGAGACATCACATCTTGATCTTTATCCATCTCGGCTTCAAAATCGGAGAGACTCTCATTCGATCCCGACATGATTTATGACAATGAGGATAAAGTGGGTATGAATAATCAATGATGACAAAGGATTGCATTGAGTTGACATAAGCTAGGATTCCCTAACAAGATCCCTGAATCAGGGCATACCGGACTAGTCCGGTGTTCAGGGTCAGACTAGTCCGGAGAACCGGACTTGTCCACCCTAATAACGGACTAGTACGTTATGAGGCTGCTCAAGCCCTAATTTGTTGAAATTTGAGATTATTCAATGCAAATATAATCTAGGGTACATGGAATACATCAATAAAGCATGTATTGACTAGAGGAGCTGATCTAATTGAGCAAAAACAAGGAAGATTGAAGGTTCTAGGGTTTGGAGAGAAGTTTACCAAATCCTTTGATTCGAGGCGTTGAGGGAGTTTTTGATCTGGACTAGTCCGGGGTCTTTGATCCCTTTGCGGTGGAGAACGATTGCCACGGAAATTTGGATGGTTTTGATGGAGAAATCGCAAATCCGCCTTAGGAGCACTTGAGTGAGGAGAGAGAGAGTGGGGAGGGTTGTGAGGATGAAGAAGATTAGGTTTGAGCCGTCCCTAGGGTTATGGAGTCGAAATATCGGACTAGTCCGTTTTCTGTTCAGAGAGAAAATCGACTAGTCCGTGGTTGTCCGGACTAGTCCGGACTAACGGACTAAGTGCGGACTAGTCTGTGGGGACCACCCCGTGGTTCGCCCATTCCGTGATCGTAGAGGGTGGTGCCGTGCGATGCGGCACCCAACAGCACACACGAAAAGAATTAAGAACACCATACAAACTTTTATTTAACATAAAACAACGGAAGTCTTTTACAAAACCTAATTAGCAGCGGAAGTATTATACATAGATGGCCTCTCATCCTAACTATGCAAAAGTGCAGCCGTCCAGTCCGGGGACGCTACACACTAGCAGCAAGTAACCGGAGATCACGGCGGCGTGCAGGGCTCCAGCTCGGCCGTGTACCCCGACGGGGGCATCGCCTCGTCCTCGGAACCTTCCTCATAACTCTCACCTGCACACAACTCAAATATTGCAACCGTGAGCACGAAGGCTCAGCAAGTCTTAACCGTCAACCCTAGGCATGGAACTCTACATGCAAGGATGTGTAAGATAGGAAAAATGACTTTACAATAAAGACACACCTACATGTTGATCCTTACTTTCAGTTTTATAGCAACAGTTTAATGAGCTTTAGGCAGCCCTCACATCGAAGTCCACAATCAAACAAGAAACACTTTCCTCTGATGTGGTGATGCCCAAAGTGGAATATAAACTTAATTAGATCTATAACTACAGCATGCAAGGTTTCAAGACATTTATAATTCAATGCAGCATATTCAGTTGGCTTATTTCACTTCTTACTACGTCACAGCGCAGTGAACAAGTGGGTACTCAAATAACCGTGAGGGACGGTGATTGCAATCCAGAAGACACCCGGATAACACGTCACATACACCCACTTTTAGAAGCGTGATTCCACACCCCTTCCTACTCTGTTGTATGCAACAATCTTTCAAAGGCAACCCAAATGCCGAACCGGTCCATCCGTAACGGGTAGGAGGTCCCCGCGTGGAGCGTGACTGTGCCCACCGGCAGATTTACACCTTTCTACCCTCAACCCACTCCTATTTACGGTTGGGTAAGCCTCGGCACCCAGGTTAACCAATTACATCGGTTTCCTGGTTCCCATATGCCAGTATGCATCCGGTACTGTTCGATACTTGTCCAGCAGGGCCGCACACGGACGGTCCTCAACCGACACCAACAGGGCTACGCACGTGAGACCTCTGCTCACTGCATCCTATCCCCCCTGCTGGGTCTCATTTTCACAACTCAAGTCATTTTCTACCTCTTCTCATTCCGTGTGATAAGTACTATCTCGCGAGTAGCTTCCAACCACTCGACTTCTACCGGGATCCTAAACATTAGCATGGCATTCTCTACTCGTCGAGTTTGTAAATTATCCAACCCTTTATAGGAGTTAAAAAGGCTATGCAAGTGGGATTTCAATCACCCTAACTCTAATACATACATTTCAACCTAGACATAAGTGATACAAATGAAAAACTTTATAAAAGGTACTTAAGTGCAAACCAGGGCTTGCCTAGTTGTCAGTTAAATGGTAAGTCAGCTTCTGGTGGAAGGACGTCCAAGGGCTCCGGTGCATCCTCAACTTCGGTCACTATATGAGATGTAACTGTAAGGATCGAAACGCCCAAGAGGGAGGGGGTGAATTGGGCTTTTTCAAATTTTAAAGCAATTTAAAACTTAATGGTTGAAGCCCAATTCCCTATGCGAACTAACTACGCAAGCAAGAGTGTTAAGTGTAGAAAAATAAATGCATAATAGTAAGGGGGTGAGAAGAGAGATGCAAACTCCCGCGAAGACTCGGAGACACAGCGATTTTTCCCGTGGTTCGGTAAGATCACAAAAATCTACCTACGTCCACGTTGTGGCACCCACCAAAGGGTATAGCCACTCCCAAGTCACCAAGACAAGGGAATCCACTATCTTTCTCCGTTCGCCTTCTCCGGCAAGGTGGAGCTCAAGCCTTGTACAATGGTGATCCTCCGGGCTTCCACAAACGCCTTGGTAAGCTCCGGAGCGATCTCTTCTTCCTCCAACGTTTACAAGGTGAGAGAAGTCACCAAGACACTCTCTCTCACTAGCCTAGAGATTCCAATCACCAAGAATGGACGCACACAAGCTTCTCTCTAGCTAGATATAACCTATAGTTGGAGTACAAGAGGTTTTGAAGTGTGGAAGTGGTAGCTCTTGGTCTTGAATGCTTGAGAATGTGTAGTGAGGCTCTGGTGATCAAGACTTGTCGAAATGGCCGGTTGGAGGGGTATTTATAGCCAGCCCACACGAGATAGCCGTTGGAAAAGTAGGCAGACTTTTTCAGTGAACATCGGATCCTCCGATGCACCCCTTTATATGAGCATCGGTCGAATTCCAAATTAGCTGATGTCATGTGTCAGATGTGACCGTTGGATATACCCGTTGGATCTTTTAATCGACCGATGTCACTTCAACTTCATCATCGGATGATCCGGTGAGTTGATCTTCAGAATTGGTTCAGAAATGATGTCTCGGTTGAAATTGACCGATGTATACTTACTTCATCATCGGATGATCTGGTGTGTACTTCTTCAGAATAACTCAGAGATCATCCTTCTGTTGAAATCAACCGATGTGCCACTTCCTTCACATCGAATGATCCGGTGTGTACTGGACTCTGAGGTCTTCTTCTTCTGCCAACTCAAACTTGACCGATGTAGTCATTTTGCAAGACATCGGATGATCCGGTGAGTGCAACTTGTTTGCTTCGAGTTGTTTTGAGTTGATCTTTTGGAATCTTCTTGAGTGACCTCTTTGACACTTGTTTGAAATGATATTATGATGAAGTGTAAGTTTCTTGTGTTGCCAATTTTGATAGAATAGAGTTGTTGTATGAGTTCTTTATTTAGTCTTCATGAGTATCGAATAACCCCTTAGAATAGATCGTTGAGGGGTCTCCATTTGTATCCAATGAGCAGTAGATGGTGTGAATAGATAGTTCATTAACGTTTGATGTGATATACGTGAAACCTCGCATCCACGAACTCATTAGTAATAACGAACGGTTGTCATTAATCACCGAAACCATACCTCACGGGGGCCTAGATGCTTTCAATCTCCCCCTTTTTGGTGATTGATGACAACACAATGAGTAGAGCATAGAATTAATGGAATTAAAACGCAATGCTCAAAAAAGGAAATATAACAAGTAAAAATTGCAACACAAGTGGCTCGAAGGCTCAAACAATAAACAATAAAGCGTAAGAGCATAAATTAGCACCCGAAGTACAATAATAGCAAATAATAGTAACAGGCAATCTAATAATAGTAACAGGCAATCTCAAAGATAACAATGAGTAGCAAAGGGATAGACACTCCCCCTAAAACCAAGAACTCCCCCTATAACTGAGCTAACCTCCCCCTGACTCTAACTCTTCTCCCCCTTTGGCATCAAGACACCAAAAAGGGAAGTCGAGTCCCTACGACTCAGGCGCGCTCCTGGCGATGGTGAAGCGGTCGGCGTCGACGGTGCTGTCGCCGGAGCTGCTGGAGGTGGAGGTCGCTGGCGCTGGAGCTGGAGCGGGGGGAGCTGGAGCTGGAGCTAGAGCGGGGGGAGCTGGAGCTGGAGCTGGAGCTGCTGGGGGATCCGCTGAGACTGCTGGCGCCGGTGGAGAAGGTACTGCCGGAAGAGGTGAGGACTGGAACGACGTCGGCGGCAGTACTGGACCTGGTGCCAGTGGGGGTGCACCTGGAGCCTGACTGAGTCCCAAGTGCTGAGGTGGAAGGGCGACTCCCGTCTGCTGGTAGAGGTTGGTGACCAACCCCAGGATGCCCAACAGCATCTGCTGAGTCTGCTGCTGCTGGTCCAGAGTGCGTCGCGTCATCTGGTCGACAAGGTTGGTGAACCTGTCGGTGTCCTCTCGCCTCTGACGGGCGATCTCCAGCTGCATCTCCTGCTGCTGCCTCTGAAGCTGCTCCTGTCGAGCTGCCTGCTGCTCCTGCTGCTGAGCCATCCACTGAAGTAAGGCAGTGAGCTCTGACGGCTGAGTCACCTGAGCCTCTGACACTGGAGGAGGTGTAGGTGGTGGAGCTGCTGAGCCTCCTGCCTCTGCGTCGTGCTGCCTCGGTGAGAGAGGAGCAGGAGGGAAGTACTCCTCGACACTGTCGCTGGTGTCGCTGTCCGACCATATGTGCTGTAGGTCTCCTCCCTGAGCCTCTGCCTGTGCCAGCTCTGCGTCCTCCTGAGTCAGCTCTGCCCAGTCCTCCTCTGACAGTCTGGCTCGAACCTCACGCTCGACGGGACGGCCAAGGCGGCGGTCTCCCGGAGTGGGGACTCGGTAGTGGCTAAACCGGGTCACGTGCATCTCCGTCAGCTGAGAAACTCCTGGAGTGTCCTCTGGAACCAGCTGGTGGAGGAGGTGACAGATCCAGTGACCGAAGACCAGCTGTCGAAGCATCCCAACTCCGTCGGTGATCACGTCCTCCATCTCGCAGATCAGAATATCTACGATGTCGAACTCCATCCTGTTCATCACATAGAACAGGATGGTCTGCTGAAGGCTCGTGAAGCCCTCCAAGTAGCCAGACCTCGGTAGTAGGGTACGCCTGAGGACGTGGTGAACTGTCCGAGCTGCTGGGGTGAGAAGCGCTGGTACCCTCGGCTGGTCAGGAGTGAACGGCTGAGTGAACAGACCTCTGATCTCCTCGAAAGGCGGTGCCACTCCTCCAGTCAGTGGCCTCCTCGGCGGGTCTGCGTCTCCGTAGACTATCTGGTGCAGGCACGTAGTAGAGAGCTCCACACCAAGCAGTCTGCCCAACAAGTCTCGAGACACGTCGTGAATCCGCCCCATGAACATGAAGTGAATCGAGCGACGGCCCTCAGAGACGTAGAGTGTCGCGTAGAACACCCTGACCCACTCCTCGACGTAGGCACTCCTCTGGTGCGAGAGCAGGTCCACAAGTCCTCTGTATCTCTCAAAAAGTGGCCTGATCCCGTGTCCTGCTGCCACTGCAAGCTGATCCCAGTCGATGCTGTTATGCTGGAAGAGCTTGTGGCCCCGACGCCTGTAAGTCTCGTACAGGGATGCCTGTGTCAGGGTCCAGAAGCGGGAGTCAACTCGAGCGTCCCTAGGCCGCGGGAACCACTTCTCAATCAACGCTGACCATCTGAGCTTCTTCAGTTGCCTTGCCTTCATCTTCCTGTAGTCGGTGAGTCTGACATCTTCGGCAACTCGGACTGCTGTGTCCATCAGGTGGATGGCCCTTTCGGCCTCTCTGTCATCGGCGCGGTCAGCCGCAGAGGGGCGCCGACTCGCCGTAGGAGTCTGTCCACCCCCATGAGTCCTCGGGGTGCGCCGGCGGATGAGAGGTGGCACCTCGGTCTCCTCCTCGTCGGAGCCCTCGGGAGGCACCGGCTGGACCGGAGGCTGCTCCTGCCTCTGCCGGGACTCGCGGATCCGTAAGGAACCGCGATGGCCGCGCTCACGCTCCTCGGCGGCGCGAGCAGCCAACTCCGCACGACGAGCGTCCTTGGACATCTTGCGCTTCTTCGCGGCGGGCTCCTCAATAGCCTTGCCCTTTCCTTTGCGATCGTGGCCCATCTTGATGCAATTGAGAGCTATGGTTAGCGACGGTGGAGATGAACGACGAAAAACAACGAAGGATGTCGCGCGGCACGGAGCAAACCTTAGCGACGAACGGAGGAGGGAACTGTGGCGGCCTGGTGGAACGGCGGCGGCACGGGCACGGGCGGCGCCTAGGCAGCGGCGGCCGAAGGGTGGCGACGGCAGCGCCTGGGAGGCGGCGGCGGCGAGCGCGGGAGAGGCGGCGGCGAGCGCGGGGGAGGCAGCGCCGAGCGCGGGGGAGAGCCGGTGAGGGCGACGGGCGGCGGCGGAGGTCGGGGAAGAAGAGAAAAGAAAAAACGAAATCCGGCCGAGCCGCTTTTTAAACTGTTCGGGCAAACCCTAGCCGCGCACTAAACACCGGATGGACCGATGATCATCGGAAGATGCATCGGTCGAGTTCAACAGAGAGTTGTTCCAAAAAACTCTCTTTGAGCACCGGATGGACCGACGTTGAGGTGGCGATCATCGGTCGATTTCTGCAGGGCACCAGGAAAACTGAACACCGGATGCTCCGATGTCTTCTGAAATGAACTCATCGGTTGATTTGTGACATCTGACTTGATCTGAGCACTGAACTGAAGCACCAATTGATCCGATGATCTGCTGGCCCTAGCATCGGATAATCCGATGACTACAGAAAACCTAAGACTGCCCATTTGTGTCCTTGGACTTAAACACACAAAGATAAGGATGGGTCCTAGGACTTTTTGGGCAACTCCTAACCTCTAATAGAAGGCTTCAAATATAGTGCCACATATTGGCTAAGCACTTAAGCAAAAAGAACACACAAGGTTTAGGAGGGAAACCATGAAAATATAAGGCCCATGCTTTGTGAGCTAGAGTATAGAAAACTTCTATCTCTTTAAAGCATGTACCTTTAGAATTTTGCTCTATCCACATCATATGAGTTGAGATATTGCATTTTGAACAAGTCTCCTTCTCATGATGTGGTTTCCCCTTTGTGACAATCTACCGTATGCAATGCCAATCAAAATAATGCAAGATATTAAATGAGTGCAAGTCTATATGGCAGGAATCATGCAAGGCATAATGTAAATCTATCTTGCCAAGTTTAAACCTTCCAAAGGCTTCCTCAGGGAAAACTATTTCTAGCTCGCCCCTATCCTTTGAGAGTTAGACAAGACCTATTTGATATGCAACCTTACATGAACATGGCAACTTACATGACGTTAGATGCATCTAGCACATTTAATTCACTTCTAAGTCTAGAAAAAGTTTTCTCATCAAGTGGTTTAGTGAAGATATCCGCCAATTGTTCTTCGGACCTAACACCTTGCAAAGAGATGTCTCCTTTAGCCTCATGGTCCCGCAAGAAATGATGGCGAATATCAATGTGCTTAGTGCGGGAGTGTTGAACGGGGTTTCTAGCTATCTTAACCGCACTTTCATTGTCACAAAGGAGAGGCACACAATCAAGTTTAATTCCAAAGTCCAAAAGGGTTTGCTTCATATATAGGATTTGGGCACAACATGCACCGGCCGCTATATACTCTGCCTCCGCGGTGGACAAAGCCACGGAGTTTTGCTTTTTGCTCGACCAAGATACTAGGGAACGCCCAAGTAAGTGGCACCCACCGGAGGTACTCTTGCGATCCACACGACATCCGGCAAAGTCCGAATCCGAGTAACCCAAGAGATGGAAACTAGCGTTCTTGGGGTACCACAAACCTACACTCGGGGTATGCTTGAGATACCTAAGTATCCTAAAGACCGCCTTACGATGCGATTCTTTAGGTGCTGCTTGAAAGCGAGCACACAAGCACACACTAAACATGATATCGGGCCTAGATGCGGTAAGATATAACAATGAACCAATCATGGAACGGTAATGAGATTGATTAATAGGTTTACCGTCCATGTCCGCATCGAGATGACAATTTGTCGCCATTGGAGTACTTCTTGTACTACAATCTTCCATTTCAAACTTCTTCAAGAGGTCCTTGGTGTACTTCTCTTGGTAGATGAAAGTCCCCTCTTGAAGTTGCTTGATTTGAAATCCTAGGAAGAAATTGAGTTCTCCAATCATTGACATCTCGAACTCCCTAGACATCCATTTGATAAAGCATAATATTGTGATGCAAAGCAAAAGCAAGGAGTATGCGAATAGCTTCTAACCGTGCGACCGGGGCGAATGTCTCTCCAAAATCTAGTCCTTCAACTTGTGAAAAACCCTTGGCCACAAGCCTTGCCTTGTTGCGGACCACCACGCCATTCTCGTCTTGCTTGTTGCGGTATACCCACTTCGTTCCGATGACGTTCTTGTCCTTAGGTCGCTCCTCCAATACCCAAACTTCATTGCGGGTGAAGTTGTTGAGTTCTTCTTGCATAGCCATCACCCAATTGGGATCTTGGAGTGCTTCCTCAATATTTGTGGGTTCTACACACGAAACAAAAGAGTAGTGCTCACAAAATGAAGCAACATGGCGAGAACGAGTACTTACTCCCCGTGACGGACTTCCGATGATTTGATCCATCGGATGTGCCTTGGAGATGCGCCCATGCCTCATAAGAGGTTGTGAGGCACTTGGCGGTGGTGAGGCATCTCGCTCGTCTTGTGGTTGGACTTGACCTTGGACTTCTTCTTCTTCTTGGTGTTGTGTGGCATGTGAATCTTGCATTGGCAATGGATCATCTTTCTCTTCTTCTTCATCAATTTGAGGAGCCATGGAGGTGTTGATGTTGGAACTTGAGCCTCCCCCTTGATCATGGCTCTCCTCAACTTCGGGCTTGATGTCTCCTATGGTCATGTTCTTCATAGCTTCTCGTAGAGGCTCATCATCTATATCATCATGACCAAAACTCTCCTCTTGGGAGCCATTAGTCTCATCAAACTCAACATCACAACTTTCTTCAACTAACCCGGAGGTTTGGTTGAATACTCGATATGCTTTTGAGTTTGACACATAACCAAGAAAGATACCAACATCACACCTTCTTTCAAACTTACCGAGCGTTTTCTTGCGGTAGATGTAGCACTTGCACCCAAAGACTCGGAAGTAGGAGATGTTGGGCTTTCTCCCAATGAGGAGCTCATATGGGGTCTTTTGAAGTAGTCGATGAAGATAGACCCTATTTGCGGCATGGCACGCCGTGTTGATTGCTTCGGCCCAAAACTTCTCCAACGTGCCATAGTCATCAAGCATTGCTCTTGCAAGGGTGATGAGAGTCTTGTTCTTCCTTTCAACGACACCATTTTGTTGAGGGGTGTACGTGGCCGAAAATTCGTGCTTCACGCCTTCACGATCACACCACTCCCCAATGTTGTAGTTCTTGAACTCGGTGCCGTTGTCACTCCGGACCTTGATGATGGGAAGTTGAAATTCCCTTTGAGCTCGTTTAGCGAAGGTCTTGAAGATTTCCGGAGTTTCACCCTTGTCACCTAGAAACAATGTCCAAGCATAGCGGGAGTAGTCATCAACAATAACAAGACAATAGAGGTTACCGCCAAGGCTTTGGTATGTGGACGGTCCGAAGAGGTCCATGTGAAGTAGTTCAAGTGGCTTGGAGGTTGACACCATTGTCTTCATTGGATGGTGTGAGGCAACTTGCTTCCCGGCTTGACACGCGCTACAAAGCTTGTTCTTCTCAAATGTGACATCCTTCACGCCGGTCACCATCCCAAGCTTGAATGACTTCTTGAGCTTGCTTATCCCAATGTGAGCAATGCGCCGGTGCCATAGCCATCCCAAACTTGTCTTGGTGAAAAGACAAGTGGTCAAGCTAGCATCCTTGTTGGAGAAGTCCACCAAGTAAAGATGTCCATGCCGAAAACCTTTGAATATTAGTTCTTTGCTTGATTCACTAGTCACCACAACACCATTCTTGTCAAATGTGCACGTTAGTCCAAGATCACATAATTGTGCAATAGAAAGTAAGTTGAAACTAAGAGACTTAACGTAAAGCACATTAGAGATAGACAAATCATGAGAAATAGCAATTTTACCCAAACCAATTACCTTCCCCTTTGAGTTATCACCAAAGGTGACTTGTTCATGATTGCTGGGGTTCTCTATGGAGGTGAACATACCATCATTGCCGGTCATATGTTGAGTGCACCCACTATCGAGTACCCAATGCTTTCCTCCGGCTTTGTAGTTCACCTACACACATGAAGTTAGTTTTTGAGTTTAGGAACCCAAGCCAACTTAGGTCCTTGTATGTGTGATACAAGTGATTTTGGGACCCAAAGTTGCTTGGGGAGCTTCCCCTTCATGCCCTTGATGTCTTTGCCGATGAACCTTGCCTTCACCTTTCCACCTACTTTGCTCAATAGATAGTGATAATCATTGAAAGTAGATTTGTAGTTAGGAGGCAATTTGGGAGAAGGACGGTTGGGAAGAGGACACTCCCTCGTGTGATGTCCGGTGACCTCACAATGTTGGCAATAGGAACCAACTTCCTTGATGAAGCTTGTCCTAAGCTCCGGTGAGGGCACCTTTCCTTTGTTGGGCACCGGGAAGGATCCAAGTCCCCTCTTGTTGAAGCTTTTAGCTTGTTGGTAGAGGATTTCCTTGTGCTTGTCCTCCCCCTTAGAGAGTCTTGCCACACTAGTGCGAAGACTTTCAATTTCGTCCATTAGCTCCTTCTCCCTAGGGCTTGCTTTCAAAGGCAAAGACTTATCCAAAATATTAGTGGCATGTGAATTAGATGATATTTTGCCATCAAGGGTTTCTTTCTTTGTGTTTTTCAATTTAAGTTCAATCGCTTCATAAGCAAGGTTAAGCACTTCATGTTCTTGAACCAACTCATTGTGCTTTGCCAAGAGTGCTAAGTTAGCTAAGTCAAGCTCATGATACTTAAGCTTGATTTGAGCATTCTCCTCCTCGATTTGCTTGACATTTGATTTGAGCGTGTCATGCTCTTTAAGTATGGTTACATACTTGTCATGCAAATCGTGGTTAGCACTTTCAAGATTAGCACGAGCTAGTTCAAGAGCCTTAACCTTAGCCTTTTCCCTTTTTATAATGGCATGATATTCATTAATCATAGATGCTAATTCATCGGGTGAGAGCTCATCATCATCATCGCTAGAATCTTCACATACCTTTGAGTTACCTTTCGCCATTAGGCACATAGGAGGTGGACGAAGAGGTGAGTCATCCTTGTTGACGACGGCGAGGCCCGCCAAGTTTTCTTCATCTTCACTATCTTCGTCGCTTGACTCTTCATCCGTGATCCACTCATTGGCTTCACACATGAAGACCTTTTGAGGCCCTCTTCTTTTCTTTGGAAAGAGCTTGGTTTTCTTGCCTTTGTCAAATTTCTTCTTTCCAAAAGAGCGCTTGGGCTTGACCTCCTCTTCATCATCACTTTCTTATAGCTTGTGATGCTTGCCATTGTCCTTCCTTTTGTCCGGTCTTGGACAATCATATGATATGTGGCCTAGATCACCACAATTGTAGCACGTCTTGTTTTCATCTTTTCTTGGCAAGAAGGCTTTCTTCTTGGGATCATAAGAGTATCCCTTCTTTGCAATCTTGGAGTTGAGGCGTGAGAATTTCCTCATCATCAAAGCAAGCTCATCATCATCATCTTCGCTTGTTTCTTGCTCTTCTTCACTTGAGCTAGGCTCAACCACTTTCTTCTTCTTGGGAGTTGTCTTCTTGGTTGAAGCCTTGAGAGCAATGGTTTTTGATGATGACTCCTCCATCATTCCAAGTACGCTCATCTCATGAGCATGGATCTCTCCAATGAGCTCCGAAACTTCAATGTTGTCAAGAGACTCTTTTTGGAGCATTGAATTGATAATGTTGTACTTGGGCTTGGGTAGAAGCATGAGGATCTTGCGATTGATAAGTCCCTTGCCAAGAGAAGCAATGTCAAGTGCGTTAATTTCCTCAATGAGCACATTCAAACGAGAAAACATTTGGTTAACATTCTCATGAGGAAACATCTTAAATTCATCATATTTTGATTTAAGCATGTGATATTTAAGTTCTTTAACACGAGATGAGCCCTCATGTATTTCAATTAGACATGCCCAAATTTCACATGCTTTTTCCTTACTAGCAATCCTAGCAAAGACATCTTGACTAATGCATTCATATATGGCATTTCTAGCCTTAGCATCCCATTTTAGTTGGTCACCAACATAGTCAAGATTTCCAAACCCCGCATGGGTCGCTTCCCACACTTCGGGAGCAATTGCCTCAAGGTAAGCGCGCATGCGTTCTTTCCAATAAGCAAAATTCTTGCCCTCGAAGGTAGGAACCGAACCCCCATTCTTGGCCATTTTCGCTCTCTAGCGGTGAAGCTAGAATGATCCAATGAGCAACCTTGCTCTGATACCAATTGTAAGGATCGAAACGCCCAAGAGGGGGGGGGGTGAATTGGGCTTTTTCAAATTTTAAAGCAATTTAAAACCTAATGGTTGAAGCCCAATTCCCTATGCGAACTAACTACGCAAGCAAGAGTGTTAAGTGTAGAATAGTAAATGCGTAATAGTAAGGGGGTGAGAAGAGAGATGCAAACTCCCGCGGAGACTCGGAGACACAACGATTTTTCCCGTGGTTCGGTAAGATCACAAAAATCTACCTACGTCCACGTTGTGGCACCCACCAAAGGGTATAGCCACTCCCAAGTCACCAAGACAAGGGAATCCACTATCTTTCTCCGTTCGCCTTCTCCGGCAAGGTGGAGCTCAAGCCTTGTACAATGGTGATCCTCCGGGCTTCCACAAACGCCTTGGTAAGCTCTGGAGCGATCTCTTCTTCCTCCAACGTTTACAAGGTGAGAGAAGTCACCAAGACACTCTCTCTCACTAGCCTAGAGATTCCAATCACCAAGAATGGACGCACACAAGCTTCTCTCTAGCTAGATATAACCTATAGTTGGAGTACAAGAGGTTTTGAAGTGTGGAAGTGGTAGCTCTTGGTCTTGAATGCTTGAGAATGTGTAGTGAGGCTCTGGTGATCAAGACTTGTCGAAATGGCCGGTTGGAGGGGTATTTATAGCCAGCCCACACGAGATAGCCGTTGGAAAAGTAGGCAGACTTTTTCAGTGAACATCGGATCCTCCGATGCACCCCTTTATATGAGCATCGGTCGAATTCCAAATTAGCTGATGTCATGTGTCAGATGTGATCGTTGGATATACCCGTTGGATCTTTTAATCGACCGATGTCACTTCAACTTCATCATCGGATGATCCGGTGAGTTGATATTCAGAATTAGTTCAGAAATGATGTCTCGGTTGAAATTGACCGATGTATACTTACTTCATCATCGGATGATCTGGTGTGTACTTCTTCAGAATAACTCAGAGATCATCCTTCTGTTGAAATCAACCGATGTGCCACTTCCTTCACATCGGATGATCCGGTGTGTACTGGACTCTGAGGTCTTCTTCTTCTGCCAACTCAAACTTGACCGATGTAGTCATTTTGCAAGACATCGGATGATCCGGTGAGTGCAACTTGTTTGCTTCGAGTTGTTTTGAGTTGATCTTTTGGAATCTTCTTGAATGACCTCTTTGACACTTGTTTGAAATGATATTATGATGAAGTGTAAGTTTCTTGTGTTGCCAATTTTGATAGAATAGAGTTGTTGTATGAGTTCTTTATTTAGTCTTCATGAGTATCGAATAACCCCTTAGAATGGATCGTTGAGGGGTCTCCATTTGTATCCAATGAGCAGTAGATGGTGTGAATAGGTAGTTCATTAACGTTTGATGTGATATACGTGAAACCTCGCATCCACGAACTCATTAGTAATAACGAACGGTTGTCATTAATCACCGAAACCATACCTCACGGGGGCCTAGATGCTTTCAGTAACAAAATATATGTGTAAGCATTAAGGACTTATAAGAAGTAAACTTCTATTCATAGCTACTGCTATTTAGAATCCTTAATTGTAGAGGTCCCAAAAATGTGAATACAAAGAAACTGTTGTTTACAAAAGTTGGGTTCATATGTATGAAATTTGGGACTTGTTAAATCTTTTCCCCACATGTGATAAAACACATGAGGGTTTTCTTCACACAAGTTCAAATGTTTATTTGAAAACTTGGAACCCAAGAGGGGTCTAAAACAAAGATGGGAAGTTCCCATATGTGTGAGAAAACAAAAATCAGATTTGGAACAACTTGTTCAAACTCAAAATTCAAATGAGAGCAACACTAGGAATTCCAAAACTGTTGTGCTACAAATCTCATTTGCAGCAGCCAAATTAAAAATCAGATTTCATATTTGAATTCCTTGGGTCCAAATTAGGGGGTGTTCAAAGTTTCATGATTTATGGAAATGTTTTGCAACCCATTTTCCAAAATGGACTTTAAATAACAAAGAATTCAAACACCCATTTGAATTTGGATGAAACTTGCCCAATTATCCAAATGCATACCAGATTTGAATTCCCAGAATTGAATTCCATCAATATTCAAACTTGGGAGATATTTTGAAAGGGATAAGGAGGGACTGAACAGTGGGTCCTACATGTCATTGGGAGAACTGATAAATTGCAAAAGATCTTCAGTACACGAGCTCTGTTTGCTTTCCTCCCACGCGAAGCAACGGCAGAGCCGACCTTCCTCCGATCGACACCGAGGGTCAGCCGGCAGACACCTCCTGCTTGATTTTCATCGCGCTGGAGGGCTGCCTCGGCGTCTATACCCTCTCCCGACCTCCCGTTCGCCCTTATCACCGAGACACCGCAGCTCCTTCCTCCTCGCGCGAGAAACAGAACCGAGCGCTGCCACCGTGCTTGTGATCGATCGGCCACAGCCTAGCTCGTGTGCAAGCCTCAGCTGAGCAGCAAAACCACACCGCAGAACCCCCCACGACCTCCTCGAGCCATCAACAAGGGTGTTCGTGCCCTCTGCACCGAGAACACCCCGTTCCCGCGGCGGCCGAACACCCCGGCGACAAGGTGCTCTCGTGGGCAGCCCCACAGAGCGGCTTTCACGGCCAAGCAAGAGGGCCCTGGGACACGCAGGAGCTCCATGCAGCTTCCACCCGAAGCACAGAGCTTGTCTCCGCCTCTGGCCGACGAATTTCGGGGATTCACTCCGGCCAGTGTAAACCGACCATCGGGTATGATTCTGCAAAATTCCCGATCGTTTTTTGTTTAGACACCATGAAACTTTGCACCCACGGGCTACACTTGAGGGCACACCAGTTTTCTTTTGAAACCTCGCATGAAACACACTGTGCACGGTGCAATTTCAATCTTCCCGAAGGCGGCTATGGCGGGAAGGTGCGGGTGCACGGTGAACCCTAGCTTGGAGCCATTCCCGAGCCCATGTGCGGACATGCCTAGCTTTGCCAACCTTCGCTGGTGCGGTAGAGCCTTTCCAAGGAGCTTTTGGCGGGCTAAAGCGTCGGGGCGACGTCGCTGGACTCCTTCAGAGCCGCTGCACCGGTGCGGGATGGTTAGGGGCTTCGCCGGCCCATAGAACTCATTCCATCGTGTTCCTCGGGTCAAATAAGGGCCTGGCGGCGAGTTTCAGCGTCAGGGGTGGCCGGACGATTGAATCCGAGGCTGCTCCGGCGAACTCCGGCGGCGGGGTGCGTGGGAGCGAGAGGTTGAAGACGAACTCATCGGGTCCGCTTGTCAGCGACTCAGGAGAGAAGTGCCGGATTCTCTGTGGCGCTGGATCAACTGTGACAGCGTGGGAAACAACCCTGTGACCCCGTGTGGCACTCTCTCGGCAGCAGACACGTGTACCCTGGTCCCACCGTCAGTTTAAACTTTTTCCCGGATTTATTCAAATTCCAGGTTTTCCCCAAACTTTAGAAGAGCATAACTTTTGCTAGGAACCTCCAAATTTAGTGATTCAAATTGGATTAGATTCCGATCGACAAACTCTATCCAAATATGCAACCCAATTTGTATGAAAGTCTTTATTTAATTCTAGAAAATTCTTTAAAACTTTTCAGCAAAAGGATTTTAGAGGGAGTTTGGTTTATCCAAAAATCCCCAAATTTTGCCAGAATATTCTTTATGGTGTTCTTAAACTCCTGAAAAATTTTCAGCTCATTTGGAGTTGATTTGGTCAGGAGAATTCAGATTGTAAGTTACTGTGTTCAAATGAATACCGAAACATTTTCAGAGAATTTCCAATACTTGTAAATTCAGTTCTGGGCAATTCTTAGCTCCAAAAATCCTAGGAAAATTCATGTAGCTCTATCAACTATAATTGAAATTGTGGATCACTGAGTTTGACATGAACATAGGTGTTACCTCAGAATAAATTCTTCTTTACTTAATTGCTTAGAAAATTGTTCTGAATAAACCACTCAATGAAAAGTGCTAATTTTTGGTCCAGATGACTTTCTTGTGATAAGGAACTCACATGAAAATTTTCATCTCCATTGGAGCTCTGGGTCACCACTGTTATGTGTAACCTCTTGAGGGGATCAACACTTAAGTGGGAGAAACACTCAACATTTGGTCATAGTGTTTAAACCCAACCCAAACCACTAGCACCAGTGTCATTTTAAATTCTTAAACAGAGTTCCAGTTTTTAAACTGTCATTAGATCTTATTAGCAAAAGCTTTCAATTAAATACATATGCATGAACATATCGTGTAGCATCTACGTGAAGAACGTGAGAAGGACTTAAAGTGAAGATCAAGGAGGAAGGAAAAGCAAGTAATCAATCTCCAAGTGATCATCACTAACTGATTGTAATCTTAGTCACCTGCAAAACAGGCAAGCCCCGGTTTGCATTTGAACAGTTTTATAAAACATTTTCATTTGTAGAGATCATAGCTTTGCATCGTTGATTGCATTAAGTCTAGATGATATTGAAAACCCCACTTGCATGACCAGAAATACCTAAGAGAGAAAGGGTAGAATAGCATCTCCTTGAGTGGATTTGGCTACGCTAAATGTTAGTAGGAAAGGTCCGGTAGAAGTTGAGTAGTTGGAAGATACTCGCGAGTTTAGGGCTGGTTTACTCGGAACGGGTCCGAATTATAAAAGATGAGGAAAGTTCACACATAAGAAATGTAGACCGGGCAGGGAGGTTTAGATGCAGCAGGTTGCAGGCCGTGCGTGCATAGCCCTGCCTGTGTCGGCGTCAGGGTAGCAGGAGGTAACTCGCTTAATAACATACCACTGCGGGTATGTACCATGAGGGAGCTTGCATACTCGGGGCAGTTGGACTGCGTCCAATATGGAAGATCTTGGGAAAGGTGGCCGCGTACAACGTCAGTCGAGGTTGCTACTGGCAACTCGGAGTTTGGGTGTACGTGTCGTGTAGTCCGGACGTGTACTGATTCGAATCACCGTCGCTCGCAGTCATATGAGCATACTTGCCCACTGCGTCTTGACGTAGTAACAACTGGAACTGGTTATTTTTGAACTTGATAAGACTGTGATATAACTTGTATTGCAAGCATGATTGAATTAGAGATAGGCTCATTAAACTTTACTTTCACCTTGTGCAAGGAGCGTCGCAACAAAGCGTTTCTTGTTTGATTGTGGAGTTGCGATGCTGTTCAGTTCAAGGTCTGTACAATGGGGCTTAAAATCTGAAAGTTAAGGATCAACTTTAGGCGAGTCCTTTACGCAAATCTAGATATCCTAATTGTGAACCGCCGTGCATGTAGAGTTTCTTGTTTAGGAGAGACGGATCAGTCTTGCTGAGCCTATGTGCTCACGCTTGCTATATAAGTGGTTTTGCAGGTTAACATCGACGCTAAGAAGAAGGTTGTCCCGGGAGACTCGGAGGTTTTCGAGTCATGTAACACATGGAGAACCCAGCCGCTGCTGTTGTCTTCGTGTTGCTAGCGAGAGGAGTCCGCGGGCTGGACTTCATCTCGAGTGCTCTTAGTTATTCGACGTGAGTTGTTATAGACTTCCGCTGTAGCTATTTGATGTAAATTATTTACAAAGAAAAAATCGTAATATTCCGCTATTGTTTTATGTAATACATCATTCTTTTTATGTGTGCTGTTGGGTGCCGCACAACACGGCACCATCCAATGCGATCCCTGGCAAGTGCCCCGTCCCCGTGACTAAACGGGCGGCGAGTGGCCCATCTCAGCTGGTATCAGAGCCACATTAGTAATAGCGCACGGAATAAGGATCGTATTACGACAAAAATTTAGGTTACGGTGAGGATACGGTACTAGGACCACATAAGGATTACTATTAGCTTATTATTAAGATGGCAAACTAACTTATTTGTTATGTCAGAAAATCGTGCATCTCGGGACGAGTTATGTCTTGGGGGGTGTATGTAAGCGCTGTCCACCAGTGCGCACAAGCTGAAGGGTGGAGCCCCACGGGTCGCAGGTAACCCGACCCGCTTTAGTATCCTCTACGACTCTTCATGTCGTTTGGGGTACTCGAGCAACACCCTTCCTTGGCGTGCTGCGGGCAAGTTTTGGAAACCCCGTCACGTGGTTAGTAACGTGAACACGTAGCTCAAGGCGTGTTTGGCTTGATAACACCTGTGCGAGTGATGACGGACGGGTGTAAGAACTGTATGGATACCGGGTTCAGTGTGCATCCGGACCTGACGATTGAGTGTGATTTATGCAGGATTAACCACGAAACTGTAGTACGAATAGAACATGTTTGCGAGTGACCGTTTTAGTACCACCTAAGATGCATTTATGCCGGTATGATCCGGTTAGGATTTTCTTTTGTGAGGCTACGTAGTACCGACATGCTTCTTACGGTGCATCGACACCGTACTAAACTTAATAACCCCATTCCTTTGAAGAAATGACTCATGAACTAACTTTCAACTAAAAACGAAAGTTTGAAACAAATATTAGTTACTGAACTCTTATTTTGAGCTAAGATTCAAATGAGAGGAAGACTAGGCTTCAAGGATTTCAAAAACAGAGTGGCTGTTTTTGGCAGGAATTCTTGCTGAGATTGGACAGAGCATAACTCTGAGTAGCTTGACCCAATTAAGGTGTATGGTACAGTTCTGGAAAGATATTCAAGTTCTCTACAACTGCTTTGTAGACCTCCCGAGCCAAATCACAAGCTAAATGGGTAGAAAGTTCAGAGGAAGGTGAATTGTCCAGAACCAGGACAGCAACAAAAACCTCTCTGGACCTTTCTGTTTTCAAGCCATAACTTTATGTAGAAAAACCCTTAAGAAGCCTATGATACACCATTGGAAAGGTTATGAATGGTAAAACATTGTTGTAGTTCAAAGTTTGTTCAGATTCTTATTGTATTTGCATATACAACTGTGATAAAATCAGCCACATACAAAGGAGGTGCTGGCAAATTTTATCCAGGAATTCTGTCAAACTTGAAAAATCATAACTCTTGATCCAGAGATGATCTGGAGGCATATGAGTGCTCGTTTGAAAGATACGGAAGTTAACTTTAACTTTGGTATTCATCTCGAGATATGAAAAATGCTCTTAACTAGATCAGAATCTGGAGATAGTGCATAAAGGTCTGTCCTGTACAGATAGACTGGTTAGCTGTGACTTTTAAGGAGTTGTTAAACATGGATTTTGTTATCGCTTTCATAAAGTTTTGACATATTCATGTTTCCATTAGTCTCACATACTGCTGTGTTCGTGTTTAACTCATTTCAAATACATTTTTGCAGTATGGTCGTGACCGCTCAAGGAGTAGGGACGGGAGCTCTTGCCGAGGCGGTGATGCTTCCATTCCACCGTCGGAACCACCACGGGATGGATGGATCTTATGACTCAAGTTGTCGAGTCTAATCAAGAGAAGGCTAGGCTACTCCAAGAAGCAACGCTAGAACACACACGCTTACTCCAAGCTTTGGTACAGCAAGGCGTACTCCAGAACACGTAACAAGTAGTTCCACCTCGGGACGCTTATCTGGACTTCTTGGCGACTCAACCGCCAATCTTTACTGAAGCCACCGAACCTGTGGAAGCAGATCAATGGCTTTGTGTCATGGAGTCAAAATTTGGAGTATTCAAGTGTGATGAATACCAGAAGACAAAGTTTGTCGCTCAGCAACTCCATGGAGCCGCCGGAAACTGGTGGGTGGATCATCTTTCCACCATTCTGGAGGACCATCAAGTGACATGGAGGGAGTTTTGTGAAGACTGTCGTACTCGTTACATACCACTAGGTATTGTCAAGGGAAAGCGGGAGGAATTTTTGGGCTTGAAGCAAGGGGACATTTGTGTCCTCGAGTATGTCAGAAGGTTTAACCTTTTGGCCCAATATGCTCCCGAATATGTGGCGAAAGAAGAGGCACGGTGTGACCTATTCTTCCATGGCCTGAGTGCCATATTACGAGAGAAGTTGGCCATACACAACAACGGCAGTTACACCAACATGGTCGATGCAGCTTTCATCCAAGAAAAGCCGACACTTGAGTGGCAAGCTGAGAAGAGAAGGATAAGTGAGATCGAGCAGGCTAGCACAAGTTATGTGCCTCAAAAGTACCGTTTAGTGTATCGAACGCCACCCGGTGAAAGATGGAGGTCACCTGTATGATCAACTCCTCAGAGATTGATTGTTGGTCAAGTTCTACAACTTGCACCACCTCCACAGCCACAGCACCAGACGGTGGTTTGTGCTCCATCGCTGCAGCCATGTGTACCTAGCATCCCACCGCAAGTCAACGAAGAACCGGAGAGGCATCCGTGTTTCACTTGTGGGCGTACGGGCCATTATGCTAGGCAATGTCCGAAGGGAATTCAAGGATGCGGGTCATCATATTTACAACAATACGACCCGTACCTTAATCTGCAGATAGGAGGGCAGATAAGGGGCAATATTCACTATACTGTGATTGATGATGTTCCGGAAGGAGAAGCCGCTTTAGCAGGGATGTTTTCTCTGAATCAGCACCGGTTTTAGTTCTCTTTGATTCCGGTGCCACACATAACTTCATTAGCCAATCTTTCGTGGCTCAACATCAGTTCCAAACAGTTTATACAAAGAGGCAATACCTCATATCTTCGCCCGGGGGCAGCAGTACCGCAAGCGAGGTTGTCTCTCGAGCACCTCTTTGTTTGGGGGGGTGAAATATACCCTACGACCCTCATTATTCTTGAAGGTCTGAAGATCGACATCATTTTGGGGATGTCATGGTTGAATTACCACCAGGCGGTTCTTAACATCAGCTCCAGGACCGTTGAGCTCAACTCCCCACAACACGGTCTTCATATATTAATTCTGGGCGCTAGACGGCAACAGATTGCAACAGTGAACCACACGGAAGCTGTTAAGATAGAGGACATTCCGGTGGTACGTGAGCATCCGGATGTATTTCCTGATGATTTACCGGGCATGCCGCCCGAGCGAGACGTTGAGTTCAAGATTGAACTTATACCGGGAACAACAGCGATATCACGAAGGCCGTACAAGATGGCACCCAATGAACTGGCAGAATTGAAGACACAACTGAATGACCTAATGAGCAAGGGCTTTATACGACCAAGTTCGTCACCTTGGGGTTCTTCAGCGTTGTTTGTCAAGAAAAAGGACGAAACACTACGGCTTTGTGTTGATTATCGTCCTTTGAACGCCGTTACCATCAAGAACAAGTATCCACTACCTCGCATTGATATGCTCTTAGATCAATTAGTGGGTGCAAAGGTATTTTTGAAGATGGATCTTCGGTCCGGATATCACCAGATTAATCCGGGCAGAAGATATTCTGAAGACAGCATTCTCAACGAGATACGGGCTGTATGAGTATCTCGTTATGTCTTTTGGTTTGACCAATGCCCCGGCACACTTTATGTACCTGATGAATTCAGTGTTCATGCCGGAGTTGGATAAATTCGTCGTTGTCTTCATCGACGATATCTTGGTGTACTCCAAGTCAGAGGAAGAACATGCTGAACATCTGCATATTGTGCTACAAAGATTGCGAGATCATCAGCTCTATGCAAAATTCAGCAAGTGTGAATTCTGGATTAATCAAGTACCGTTTCTTGGACACATTATTTCAGTGGAGGGCACCGCTGTAGATCCGAGTAAGATTATCCAAGTACAGAAATGGGAGTCACCAAAGTCAGTGCATGAAATCCGTAGCTTTCTCGGTTTAGCGGGTTACTACCGGAGGTTCATTCTGGGTTTCTCCAAGATCGCTAAACCGATGATGGAATTATTAAAGAAGAATACCAGATTTGTGTGGGGTGCTGCGTGTGAACAAGCTTTCAAGACTTTAATGAAGCATCTCACAATCGCCCCAGTTCTTGCTCAGCCGGATACGACGAAGCCATTCGACGTGTATTGCGATGCATCTGGCATTGGTCTTGGCTGCGTGCTGATGCAAGATAGACGAGTGGTCGCTTATGGATCTCGTCAACTCAGAAATCACGAGCAGCATATCCAACTCATGATCTTGAGTTAGCTGCCGTGGTCCTTGCTTTGAAGCTGTGGAGGCATTACTTGCTCGGAAATCTTGTACACCTCTACACCGACCACAAGAGCTTAAAGTACATCTTCACTCAGAAAGAATTGAACATGAGGCAACGAAGATGGCTAGAGCTCATTAAAGATTATGAACTTGAGATTCATTATCATCCAGGAAAGGCGAATGTGGTCGCCGATGCGCTCAGTCGTAAGGCGCATATCCATCACCTAACTATAGCTGAAATGGATGATGAAGAACCAAGCCTCCGTGTCATTCCGTATGGAGCTCTCTATAATCTCGCTCTCATTCCTACCATCCGAGGGGAGATCATTGAAGCTCAACGAAAAGACAAGGGTATGTCTCACATACGGCGAAGATTAGACAATGGAGAAATGAAGTGCTTCCGGAAGGACGAGGATGGTACCTTGTGGTTCAATGACCGGATTGTAGTACCCCGGGATATGGGACTACCGAAGAAAATTTTGGATGAAGCTCATTTGTCCAAGTTTTCCATTCACCCGGGCAGTAATAAAATGTACCAAGATCTCCAGAAGAAGTTTTGGTGGACACGTATGAAACGTGAAGTTGCAAAGTACGTTTCAGAGTGTGATACGTGTCAAAGAGTCAAGGCCGACCATGTGAAGAAGCCAAGCCTGTTGCGGCCATTGCAAATACCGGCATGGAAGTGGGAAGACTTGAGTATGGACTTCATCGTTGGGTTGCCGATGACCTCCCACAACCATGATTCGATTTGGGTAATCGTGGACTGGTTAACCAAATCAGCACACTTCATCCCGGTGCATACTAGGTATAATGCAAAGCAGTATACAGAGCTGTACATAGCACGGATCTTGTGCTTACATGGAGTTCCCCGCACCATTGTGTCAGATAGAGGGTCGCTGTTCGTAGCCCGTTTCTGGGAGCAGCTACACGCATCCTTGGGGATGAAGTTGATTAGAAGCTCTGCATATCACCCTCAAATCGATGGGCAAACAGAGAGGGTGAATCAAATACTGGAAGATATGCTAAGAGCATGTGCCATCCACCACGGTAAGAGCTGGGATGATCACTTACCGTTGGCGGAGTCCTCGTACAACAACGGATATCAGACGAGCATCAAAATGGCACCATATGAAGCTCTATACGGTCGGAAGTGCCGTACACCATTGAACTGGTGTGAGTCCGGTGAACGAGTAACGTTCAGGGTTGATCTTGTCAATGAAGCCGAAGAGAGAGTTCGGATAATACAAGAGAACCTCAAGGCTGCCCAATCTCTTCAAAAGAGCTACGCGAATCAGAGGTGTCGACCGCTGCATTTCGACGTCGGAGAGCACGTGTATCTTCGTGTGTCCCCGATGAAAGGGATTCATCGGTTCGGTGTCAAGGGGAAACTTGCTCCCCGATTCATCGGTCCGTTTGCTATAACGGAGAAGTGCGGAAACGTAGCCTACCAGCTGGGACTACCGGCAAGCCTTGCCGGTATTCACGACATATTTCACGTGTCCCAGCTGCGGAAATGTCTCAAGTTTACCGCTGCCATCCGCACCAAAGACATCGACGAGTTGAAGCTGGATCTCACCTATGTCGAGCAACCTGTACAGATTATCGACGAAAATACCTGGACCACCAGGAACCGGACTTTGAAATTTTACAAAGTCCTGTGGAGTAATCATACCCCGAAAGAGGCGACGTGGGACCGAAGATTACATCCACAAGAACTATCCGGAGCTTTTGTCATAAACCTTGTAACTACCTCCCCTCTCGTTCTTCTTTTGAATCTCGGGATGAGATTCCTTTTAAGGGGGGAGGAATGTAAAGGCCCAAAAATGTGAATACAAAGAAACTCTTGTTTACAAAAGTTGGGTTCATATGTATGAAATTTGGGACTTGTTAAAACTTTTCCCCACATGTGATAAAACACATGAGGGTTTTCTTCACACAAGTTCAAATGTTTATTTGAAAACTTGGAACCCAAGAGGGGTCTAAAACAAAGATGGGAAGTTCCCATATGTGTGAGAAAACAAAAATCAGATTTAGAACAACTTGTTCAAACTCAAAATTCAAATGAGAGCAACACTAGGAATTCCAAAACTGTTGTGCTACAAATCTCATTTGCAGCAGCCAAATTAAAAATCAGATTTCATATTTGAATTCCTTGAGTCCAAATTAGGGGGTGTGCAAAGTTTCATGATTTATGGAAATGATTTGCAACGCATTTTCCAAAATGGACTTTAAATAACAAAGAATTCAAACACCCATTTGAATTTGGATGAAACTTGCCCAATTATCCAAATGCATACCAGATTTCAATTCCAAGAATTGAATTCCATCAATATTCAAACTTGGGAGATATTTTGAAAGGGATAAGGAGGGACTGAACAGTGGGTCCCACATGTCATTGGGAGAACTGATAAATTGCAAAAGATCTTCAGTACACGAGCTCTGTTTGCTTTCCTCCCACGCGAAGCAACGGCAGAGCCGACCTTCCTCCGATCGACACCGAGGGTCAGCCGGCAGCCACCTCCTGCTGGATTTTCATCACGCTGGAGGGCTGCCTCGGCGTCTATACCCTCTCCCGACCTCCCATTCACCCTTATCACCGAGACACCGCAGCTCCTTCCTCCTCGCGCGAGAAACAGAACCTAGCGCTGCCGCCATGCTTGTGATCGATCGGCCACCGCCTAGCTCGTGTGAAAGCCTCAGCTGAGCAGCAAAACCACACCGCAGAACCCCCCACGACCTCCTCGAGCCATCACCTAGGGTGTTCGTGCCCTCTACACCGAGAACACCCCGTTCCCGCGGCGGCCGAACACCCCGGCGACGAGGTGCTCTCGTGGGCAGCCCCACAGAGCGGCTTTCACGGCCAAGCAAGAGGGCCCTGGACGCGCAGGAGCTCCATGCAGCTTCCACCCGAAGCACAGAGCTTGTCTCCGCCTCTGGCCGGCGAATTGCGGGGATTCACTCCGGCCGGTGTAAACCGACCATCGGGTATGATTCTGCAAAATTCCCGATCGATTTTTGTTTAGACACCACGAAACTTCGCACACAAGGGCTACACTTGAGGGCACACCAGTTTTCTTTTGAAACCTCGCATGAAACACACTGTGCACGGTGCAATTTCAATCTTCCCGAAGGCGGGCTATGGCGGGAAGGTGCGGGTACACGGTGAACCCTAGCTTGGAGCCATTCCTGAGCCCATGTGCGGCCATGCCCTAGCTTTTCCAACCTTCGCTGGTGCGGTAGAGCCTTTCCAGGGAGCTTTTGGCTGGCTAAAGCGTCGGGGCGACGTCGCCGGACTCCCTCAGAGCCGCTGCACCGGTGTGGGATGGGTTAGGGGCTTCGCCGGCCCATACAACTCATTCCATCGTGTTCCTCGGGTCAAATAAGGGCCTGGCGGCGAGTTTCAGCGTCAGGGGTGGTCGGACGATTGAATACGAGGCTGCTCCGGCGAACTCCGGCGGCGGAGTGCGCGGGAGCGAGAGGTTGAAGACGAACTCATCGGGCCCGCCTGTCAGCGACTCGGGAGAGAGGTGCCGGATTCTCTGTGGTGCTGGATCAACTGTGACAGCGCGGGAAACAACCCTGTGACCCCGTGTGGCACTCTCTCGGCAGCAGACACGTGTACCTTGGTCCCACCGTCAGTTTAAACTTTTTCCCGGATTTATTCAAATTCAAGGTTTTCCCCAAATTTTAGAAGAGCATAACTTTTGCTAGGAACCTCCAAATTTAGTGATTCAAATTGGATTAGATTCCGATCGACAAACTCTATCCAAATATGCAACCCAATTTGTATGAAAGTCTTTATTTAATTCTAGAAAATTCTTTAAAGCTTTTCAGCAAAAGGATTTTAGAGGGAGTTTGGTTTATCCAAAAATCCCCAAATTTTGCCAGAATATTCTTTAAGGTGTTCTTAAATTCCTGAAAAAGTTTCAGCTCATTTGGAGTTGATTTGGTCAGGATAATTCAGATTGTAAGTTACTGTGTTCAAATGAATACCGAAACATTTTCAGAGAATTTCCAATACTTGTAAATTCAGTTCTGGGCAATTCTTAGCTCCAAAAATCCTAGGAAAATTCATGTAGCTCTATGAACTATAATTGAAATTGTGGATCACTGAGTTTGACATGAACATAGGTGTTATCTCAAAATAAATTCTTCTTTGCTTAATTGCTTAGAAAATTGTTCTGAATAAACCACTCAATGAAAAGTGCTAATTTTGGTCCAGATGACTTTCTTGTGATAAGGAACTCACATGAAAATTTTCATCTCAATTGGAGCTCTGGGTCACCACTGTTATGTGTAACCTCTTGAGGGGATCAACACTTAAGTGGGAGAAGCACTCAACATTTGGTCATAGTGTTTAAACCCAACCCAAACCACTAGCACCAGTGTCATTTTAAATTCTTAAACAGAGTTCCAGTTTTTAAACTGTCATTAGATCTTATTAGCAAAAGCTTTCAATTAAATACATATGCATGAACATATCGTGTAGCATCTACGTGAAGAACGTGAGAAGGACTTAAAGTGAAGATCAAGGAGGAAGGAAAAGCATGTAATCAAGCTCCAAGTGATCGTCACTAACTGATTGTAATCTTAGTCACCTGCAAAACAGGCAAGCCCCGGTTTGCATTTGAACAGTTTTATAAAGCATTTTCATTTGTAGAGATCATAGCTTTGCATCGTTGATTGCATTAAGTCTAGATGATATTGAAAACCCCACTTGCATGACCAGAAATACCTAAGAGAGAAAGGGTAGAATAGCACCTCCTCGAGTGGATTTGGCTACGCTAAATGTTAGTAGGAAAGGTCCGGTAGAAGTCGAGTAGTTGGAAGCTACTCGCGAGTTTAGGGCTGGTTTACTGGGAACGGGTCCGAATTAGAAAAGATGAGGAAAGTTCACACATAAGAAATGGAGACCGGGCAGGGAGGTTTAGATGCAGCAGGTTGCAGGCCGTGCGTGCATAGCCCTGCCTGTGTCGGTTAAGGCCCGTCCGTGCTTGGCCCTGTTGGACAAGTTTGAGTTGTGTACCGGGCACATACTGGCTATATGGGACCCAGGAAACCGATGTACCTTGGGAGATCCATAGTGGAACTTTTCCAACTGTCTTAGGATTTCGGCGTCAGGGTAGCAGGAGGTAACTCGCTTAAGAACATACCACTGCGGGTATGTACCTTGAGGGAGCTTGCGTACTCGGGGCAGTTGGACTGCGTCCAATGTGGAAGATCTTGGGAAAGGTGGCCGCGTACAACGTCAGTCGAGGTTGCTGCCGGCAACTCGGAGTACGGGTGTACGTGTCGTGTAGTCTGGGCGTGTACTGATTCGAATCACCGTCGCTCGCGGTCATATGAGCATACTTGCCCACTGCGTCTTGACGTAGTAACAACTGGAACTGGTTATCTTTGAACTTGATAAGACTGTGATATAACTTGTATTGCAACCATGATTGAATTAGAGATAGGCTCATTAAACTTTACTTTCGCCTTGTGCAAGGAGTATCACAACAAAGCGTTTCTTGTTTGATTGTGGAGTTGCGATGCTGTTCAGTTCAAGGTCTGTATAATGGGGCTTAAAATCTGAAAGTTAAGGATCAACTTTAGGCGAGTCCTTTACGCAAATATAGCTATCCTAATTATGAACCGCCGTGCATGTAGAGTTTCTTGTTTAGGTCGAGACGGATCAGTCTTGCTGAGCCTATGTGCTCACGCTTGCTATATAAGTGGTTTTGCAGGTTAACATCGACGCTAAGAAGAAGGTTGTCCGGTGAGACTCGGAGGTTTTCGAGTCATGTAACACATGGAGAACCCAGCCGCTGCTGTTGTCTTCGTGTTGCTAGCGAGAGGAGTCCGCGGGCTGGACTTCATCTCGAGTGCTCTTAGTTATTCGACTTGAGTTGTTATAGACTTCCGCTGTAGCTATTTGATGTAAATTATTTACAAAGAAAATTTTGTAAGCTTCCGCTATTGTTTTATGTAATACATCATTCTTTTTATGTGTGCTGTTGGGTGCCGCACAACACGGCACCACCCAATGCGATCCCCGGGCAAGTGCCCCATCCCTGTGACTAAACGGGCGGCGAGTGGCCCGTCTCATTAATTGGGTTTGGGATTTTTACAGTGGATTCTAGACTCTCTAAGGATGATCTGAGCAAAATTTGGAGACATGTCATTGCACAATGTAGTCTTTAAAATTCCTACAAGTACAATGCTTCTCTGAATTTCGAGCCCAATTCAGGAGCTTTGACATAGCTAATAGTGGAAGATCTGATTAGGGTAAGTCTCCATAGTTCTAACAAAATTTGTTTCACCACTTTTGGAGCTACCAACAGAGATATATGAATTTTTGAAATTGGATAAAAGTTCTGAAAAAGTTTCTGTTTAAATTTGAATTTCCACTATGAAAAGGATTTTGTGCCCAAATTTGGGAATGTTTCATAAAGAATTGCTCCTGTAATAAATCTCTAAAATATTTACTTAAAACAATTCTACAGTAATTCCTGGGCATTTTCATAGCAAGCAATTTGTTTCTCTTTCCAGTACTCCTCATGAGGATTCCAACAAAATTGGTTTCACCTTTTTTGGAGTTTTCTACACAAAGTTATGGGTTTTTCAAGTTTCACTAACTTTCTGTTTGAATTTTACAGAGCACTAACCGTGGGGTCCACTCGTCAGGTCTTTCTTCAACCTCCCGCCAGAGAACGCGCGTGGCTTGTTCTCCCTCATTTCTCCACCAAATGAGCTCCGGTTTCACCCTACACGACCCTTAGAACGTGGAGCAGCTGCCGGGCAAGGTTTCCCCGCATGAAAACAGCCGAAAACAGGTCGGCACCGGCAGGGCGGCTCGGGAGCTCGGTGTCAACGTGTTCTGGCGTGTCCGAAGCTTCTCCTGGCGATCTACATTGCCCTAAAGCATCACCAGTGGTTGGGGAACATGGAACGCATGCCAAACCTTGCAGCAAACGGCCGGAAAATGGGGTTCACCGGAGGACCGACCCGTTTTTGCTGCCGCCGGCGATTTCTCGTCGCCCGGGGCCTGTGGTCGACGGTTTGCTGCGGTATTTGGCGTGGGAGGGCGCTAGTATGGTGTGATTCTATGGCTTGAACCGAAGAACAAATGATCATGCGTGTTGAACGAATTTCCAGTTTTGGTTTGGATCGGTTCTTCACGTGTACCGGCGCCAAAACCCAAATTCTGGCGAGCCGGCAACAGGGAAGGGCAAGGGGACTGCGGTAGCATGATCTACACACCTTAGCGCACCTTAGGGAGGTGTTGGTCGTGCGGGAGAGGTGCTGGAATGGCCGGAAGACGAGGAGCAGCGAGGTATGGTGTGCTCTGTTTTCTCCCGGTGAAGAACAGCTCGGGCACTGCGAGGGGAGGCCGGGGACGAGCTGAGGAGTGGTGGAACACGTTGAGGAGTCGCTGGCGCAGCTCCTAGGGCGATCAACCGGTGCTAGGGGGGCTGCAGGGTGCTGAACGACGATCCTAGAGCGGCAGGGGCTGTTCTTGGTGAGAGCTCCAGCAGAGGTTGTGGAGAAGAGAAGAAACTCAACCGTGCTGCTGCTTTAGCTCTGGATAAACCACGCACGACGCTGCCTTCGAGAGCAAGTCATTGCAAGCTGCTCGGTGGAGGAAAAATCACAGCGCGGTGGCAGCTCGGTGAACGCCCGAGGGAAAAAACAGAGAGGAAAATGAAACTGTGAGACTGACTGCTGGGTCCCACCACCTCATTTTCTTAATCATTTTCCACTGATCTTTTCACCACAGCTACTCCAAATTAAATGATTTACTTCACCTCAAAGTCATGGTTTGAAATGTTGAATTCAAATGATTTGAATTCTGGTGTGGAGTTTGAATTAAGTATGGTCATTTGAATTTGAAATTGGAATTTGAATTCTCCTTTTTGCATTTCTCCAAAAACATAGCAAACCAAGTCCAAAGTTTCTTATTTTTGGCATGGCTGCTAATTCAAATGTGGAGATCACATTTGTGGAACCAAATTTGCAAATTGAGGAAATTGGGATTCGAAACTGAATTTGAAATTCAGATTAGAGGGCTTCTCCTTTTAATTCCAAACAAATATTGAAACTCCTCCAAATGAGCTGAAATTTGGAAGGTTGAATATTTGAAATATGAAGACCCAAGTTATAAATTTAGATCTCCATGCTTGGAAGTTTTGGTAAGTTTGAATACTCACTTTGAACCTACACTGTTATAATTCAAAGTTTTAATTCCCCTCATTTTTCCTAAGTGTACATGAGCTGAAAATTCTCGGTACCATTTTTTTGGGGATTTTACATCCCTCCCCCCTTAAAAAGAATCTCGTCCCGAGATTCCAAAAGAAATGCAAAGTGGGGGAAACTTTACCGGGTATACGATGATAGCAAGTCTGGATAATATGTTCGTAGATAGTCCTCACCTTTCCATGTCGCCTCATCAGCGGTATGGTTACTCCACAAGACCTTGTAGAACCATAAGGTCTGGTTTCTTGTGGCACGAGTCCTTTCATCGATAATCCGGATTGGATACTCCGTGTACGTGAGGTCCGGTTGAAGAACTTCTATGTCTTCAGTGCGGATTTCAGTGGAGGGTTTGAGGCACTTCCTCAGCTGAGAGATATGGAAGACATTGTGAATCCCTGCGAGCGACGCCGGTAAATCCAAGCGATAGGCCACGGGTCCGCATCTTTCAATGATGGCGAATGGATCAATGAACCACGGCGCAAGTTTACCCTTCATTCCGAAACAATGAACTCCCTTCATCGGAGACACACGGACATAAACCTGGTCCCCGATGTCGAAGTGGAGAGGGCGGAGTCTTTTATCCGCATAGCTTTTCTGACGAGATTGAGCAGCCTTGAGGTTGGCTTGTATTACTCGCACTCGTTCTTCAGCTTTATTCACAAGTTCAATGCCGTAGATAACTCACTCGCCGGACTCGCACCAGTTGAGTGGTGTGCGGCATTTCCGGCCGTAGAGAGCTTCATACGGGGCCATCTTAATGCTAGCTTGACAGCCATTATTGTAAGAGAACTCCGCCAACGGCAAATGATCGTCCCAATTCTTGCCGTGGTGGATGGCACAAGCGCGTAGCATGTCTCCAAGCACTTGTTTCACCCATTCAGTTTGACCATCCGTCTGCGGGTGATACATGGAGCTTTGGATCAGTTTGGTCCCCAACGACGTGTGTAGCTGTTCCCAAAACCGAGAGACGAACAGCACACCGCGATCTGAAATAATGGAGCGGGGAACACCGTGCAAGCACAAGATCCTTGCAATATACAGCTCCGCATATTGCTTGGCCACGTACTTTGTATGTACGGGGATAAAATGAGCTGACTTGGTTAGTCGATCGACTATTACCCAAATCGAGTCATGCTTGTGAGACGTGAGAGGTAAACCAACAATGAAGTCCATGCTGATATCCTCCCATTTCCACGCTGGAATGTTCAATGGTTGTAGCTGTCCGGCTTTACGCATATGGTCGGCTTTCACATGCCGACACGTATCACATTCGGATACGTACTTTGCGATTTCTCTTTTCATCCGTGTCCACTAAAACCTGGTTTTCAGATCCTGGTACATCTTGTTGCTGCCCGGATGAATAGAATACTTGGATAAATGAGCTTCATCCAAGATTTTCTTCGGAAGCTTTATATCACGGGGTACCACTATACGGTCTTTAAACCATAGAGTGTCGTGTTCATCCCTTCGGAAGCATTTCATCTCGCCATTCTCCATCCTTCTCTGAATGCGCGACATTCCCATGTCTTTCTTCTGAGCTTCCATAATCTCCTCTCTTATGGTCGGGACGAGAGCAAGATTATATAACGCCCCATATGGAACCAAGTACAGACTCGGCTCCTCCTCTTCAAGTGGGGTGATGGACAGATTGTTGACATGAGATTTGCATCTTAAGGCGTCGGCAACCACGTTTGCCTTCCTGGGATGGTAGTGAATCTCGATCTCATAGTCTTTGATCAACTCTTACCATCTCCGTTGCCGCATATTCAACTCCTTTTGAGTGAATATGTATTTCAGACTTTTGTGGTCGGTGTAGAGGTGCACTAAGTTCCCAAGCAAACAGTGCCTCCACATTTTCAAGGCTAACACCACAGCAGCGAGCTCAAGATCATGAGTCGGGTAGTGTTTCTCGTGGTTACGGAGTTGACGTGAGCCATAGGCGACCACTCTTCCTCCTTGCATCAATACACAGCCAAGCCCGATACCGGACGCATCAAAATATAGGTCGAATGGCTTGGTTGTATCCGGTTGAGCTAACACTGTGGCTGTTGTAAGATGCTTCACTAATGCTTGGAAAGCTTCTTCACAAGCTGAGTTCCAAACATATTTGATCCCCTTCTTCAACAGTTCAGTCATCGGCTTAGCAAGCTAAGAGAAGTTCGGTATGAATCTCCGATAATATCCTGCTAACCCGAGGAAACTCCTGACTTCGTGGACTGATGTGGGGGACTTCCATTTCAGCGCTTGTTCGATTTTGCTTGGATCAACTGCAATGCCTCCTGCAGAAATAATGTGACCAATGAATGGCACTTGGCTGATCCAAAACTCGCACTTGCTGAACTTGGCGTAAAGCTTATGATCTCGCAATCATTGAAGCATGATATGCAAGTGTTTGGCATGTTCTTCCTCTGACTTGGAGTAGACCAAGATGTCATCTATGAACACCACCACAAACTTGTCCAACTCCGGCATGAACACTGAGTTCATAAGATACATGAAGTGTGTCGGGGCGTTGGTAAGACCAAAGGACATGACGAGGTATTCATACAACCCTATCTCGTCGAGAAGGCCGTCTTCGGAATATCCTCCGCTCGGATCTTGATTTGGTGATATCCGGAGCGAAGATCCATCTTAGAAAATACACTCGCACCCACAAGTTGATCAAAGAGAATATCGATGCGGGGCAGTGGATATTTATTCTTGATGGTGACGGCGTTGAGAGGTCGGTAGTCCACACACAACCTCAAGTTTTCATACCCCTTCTTCACAAACAGCGCCGAGCATCCCCATGTCGAGGAACTTGGTCGAATGAAACCCTTCTTCATTAAATCATTGAGCTGCTCCTTTAATTCAGCTAGCTCATTCGGAGCCATCTTGTATGGTCTTCGCGATATCGGCGTCGTTCCGGGTACGAGTTCAATCTTGAACTCAATGTCTCTTTCGGGTGGCATGCCCGGAAGATCCTCCGGAAAGACATCCGGGTACTCACGAACCACACGAATATCCTCAAGTTTTATGGCTTCCGTGTTATATGTGGCTGGAGCTTCTTGAACCGAACCGTCAAGAATAAGAACATGTGAATCATGAATTGGAGAGTTTAAACGAACCACACGTGGAATGATGTCAAGAACAGCACCATGGTGATGTAGCCATGACTCTCCTAAAATGACATTCCTAAAATGACAACAAGTCTCTCCCCAAGAATTACAACGAATGAATGAACACAACTCAACACACTCAACAAATGAGCAATTAAAAAAACAAGAGTGTGCGAGAGATCAAACCCAAGAGCTCAAGAGGTGTAGAACAAGTCTCTCCCCAAGAATTACAACGAATGAATGAACACAACTCAACAAACTCAACATATGAACAATTAACAGACAAGAGTGTGCGAGAGATCAAACCCAAGAGCTCAAGAGGTGTAGAACAAGTCTCTCCTTTGATCAATTGCCAATCCCCAAGAATTGATCCTTCTTGGGTTATAATATGTGGAGAGAGAGGTGAATTTTGGGCTATTGGGAGGTGTGATGGTGCAGGGGGTTCAAGAGATATGTTGGTATGGCCGTACACCTCTTTTTATAGTAGGGTTTCCAATGGGTACGTTAGGGTTTGCGATGTCCGGACTAGTCCGTGGTTGACTCTGGACTAGTCCGGTGTGCGGTGTGTAGAAAACCCTAAGTGTCGTGAGATATCGGACTAGTCCATAGTAGTGCGGACTAGTCCATTTTCTTTCCAGAGACAAAATTGGACTTGTCCGGATGATATCGGACTAGTCCGTTTTCTGGTCAGAAAGAAAATCGGACTAGTCCGGTTGATATCGGACTAGTCCGCACATGTTGAAATTGTGCATTTAGTTTGATTTCTTTCTCTTGAGCTCTTGGGGTGTGTTTCTCCAACACACTCTATACTAAGTGATCTAATCTTTTCAGTTCTTGAGCTCTTATCAATTTGGATCCTCCTTCTCCTTTCTTTTTGCGCTTTCTTCTTAATTTCTTTGAGAACCTGCACTCATTCTCAACAATTTTGTTAGGGTCTCATTTGTTTGTCATAAATCAACCAAAACCCACAAGGGGTGCCTAGATGCACTTTCACTACCCATATTACACTTGAAATATACTATGTTTGTTAACTCTCCCGGTGGATAGATGAGGACTAATATAGTATGTCCGAAAGTAAACCTTAAGATAAGGGGGGTAGACTTCCTTGCCAACCTCATTGTCTTGGATTCCCAAGGGCTTGACATAATACTCGGAATGGATTGGTTAAGCAAGCACAACGGAGTAATCCAATGTGCTGAGAGAAGCATGCATTTGACAAACGAGCATGGTACTCGTATCGAGTTCGAGTCAGCCCAACCGGCAACCGAGAAGGCAAGGTTGAACCACGTCGAAGAAGCAACCCTGGAAAGCATTCCGATGGTACAAGAATTCTCGGACGTGTTTCCGGAAAAACTTCCAGGTATGCCACCTGAGCGGGACATTGAGTTTTCCATTGACTTGGTACCCGGAACTGCACCTATAGCAAATAGACCCTATAGGATGCCCGTCAACGAACTAGTGGAACTCAAGAAGCAAATTCAGGAGCAACTGGAGAAGGGTTTTATACGTCCAAGCTCGTCACCATGGGGAGCCCCCGTGCTCTTCGTAGACAAGAAGGATGGGACCCAAAAGATGTGCGTGGACTATAGGTCTCTCAATGTGGTGACGATTAAGAACAAGTACCCTCTTCCCCATATAGAGGATCTGTTCGACCAAATGAAGGGAGCCCGAGTCTTTTCCAAGATTGATCTTCGGTCGGGATACTTCCAGCTGAAGATTAAGCCCTCCGATATACCCAAGACTGCCTTTCAAACACGGTATGGTTCGTATGAATATACTGTTATGTCTTTTGGGTTAATGAATGCACCCGCATACTTCATGTACCTCATGAACAAGGTCTTCATGGAGTACTTGTATAAGTTTGTCGTGGTTTTCATTGACGACATCATGGTGTATTCGAAAAGCGAGGAGGAACATGAAGAACATTTGAGATTGACATTGCAAAAGATGCGAGAGCATCAATTATATGCCAAGCTCAGCAAATGTCAATTTTGGCTATAGGAGATATCGTTCCTAGGCCACATCATCTCTGAAGAAGGAGTATCGGTTGATCCCGGAAAAGTGGGAGATGTTCTGAAGTGGAACCAACCGCAAAATGTGAGGGATATTCTGAGTTTTCTTGGGATGGCTGGATACTACCGCTGGTTCATCAAGGACTTCTACAAGATAGCGAAGCCTACGACGGAGCTATTGATGAAGGGAAAGGCCTTCCAATGGATACCAGCGTGCCAAGAAAGCTTTGAGGAGCCCAAGAAAAGGCTAACCACAGCGCCAGTTTTGGTATTGCCGGACGTAAGCAAGAGCTTTGACATATATTGTGACGCATCCAGACAAGGGCTTGGATGTGTGCTCATGTAAGAAGGACAAGTGGTAACCTATGCCTCATGACAATTGAAGAAACACGAGCTCAATTACCCCACGCATGACTTGGAACTCGCAGCCGTGGTGCATGCATTGAAGATTTGGAGACATTATATCCTTGGCCACCGATGTGAGATCTATACGGATCATAAGAGCTTCAAGTACATATTCACTCAAACGGATTTGAATTTGAGGCAACATCGATGGTTGGAGCTCATTAAGGATTATGATGTTGGAATCAACTATCATCCCGGAAAGGCCAATGTAGTAGCTGATGCATTGAGCCGGAAGGGAGCATGTCACCAACTCACGGTTCGGGAGCTACCACCCGAGCTACGAAAGGAGTTCGAACGGTTACATCTCGGGTTCTTGAACGAGATGGAAGTAATGGAACTCCAATCTTCATTGGAACAAGGGATAAGAGATGGCCAAGCTACGGATGAGGAGATCAAGGAAATCAAGGAAAGGATCCAACAAAACATCGAAAAGGACTTCAAGGAAGACGAGAAGGGTACGCTTTGGCTAGGAAAAAGGATTTGTGTTCCTAACGTGAAGCACATCCGCGACACGATATTGAAGGAGGCACATGACTCACTTTATTCCATACATCCCGGAAGTACCAAGATGTACAAGAACCTGAAGACTTGTTATTGGTGGGTTGGTATGAAGAGGGACATAGCCGAGTATGTTTCCCTATGCGACACATGCCAATGGGTGAAGGCCAAACATCAAAGACCCGCTGGACTGTTGCAACCCTTGAAGGTACCCGAGTGGAAGTGGGAAGACATCAGTATGGATTTCATCGTCGGATTGCCACGTACTCGGTCAGGTTACGACTCCATATGGGTTATCGTGGACCGATTGACAAAAACAGCTCATTTTCTTCCTGTTAAAACCACGTACCGCGTGGCAGATCTAGCCGAGCTGTACATGGAGAAAATCGTGTGCCACCATGGAGTCCCGAAAAGGATAGTCTCAGATCAGGGTTATCAGTTTACCTATAGATTTTGGAGGAAGCTGCAGAAAGCTTTGGGTACACGACTAGATTTTAGCTCCGCTTACCACCCGTAGACTGATGGACAAACCGAAAGGACAAACCAAATTTTGGAAGACATGTTGAGAGCTTGTGCCTTGAAACATGGGTGTAGTTGGGATAGCAGCTTGCCGTATGCCGAATTCTCCTATAACAACAACTATCAAGCTAGCTTGAAGATGTCACCTTTTGAAGCAATGTACGGTAGACGGTGTAGAACACCGCTGTTTTGGAATGAGACTGGAGAGAACCAAGTGTTTGGACCCGAAGTGCTACAAGAGGCTGAGAAGCAAGTCCAAACAATATGGAAGAACTTGAAGGCTGCTCAGTCACGATAGAAGGGCTATGCAGACAATAGGCGAAGGAAGTTGACTTTCGAAGTAGGAGACTTCGTATACCTTAAGGTATCGCCTATCCGTGGCCAACGACGTTTTAACGTCAAAGGAAAGCTAGCACCTCGCTATATCGGGCCATTTAAGATTTTGGGCAAGCGAGGAGAAGTAGCCTGTCAACAAGAGCTCCCAACGCACCTCTCCGATGTACATGACGTGTTTCATGTATCCCAGCTCAAGAAGTGCTTGAGAGTGCCAGAAGAGCAAGTACCGATGGATGAACTTGAACTTCAAGAGGATCTGACCTATGCAGAGCACCCTGTTCGAATTTTGAACATGAAGGAAAGGGTCACGAGGAACAAAGTGATCCGTTTGTGCAAGGTACAATGGAGCCATCATACGGAAGCAGAAGCTACATGGGAGCGTGAGGAAGACATCAAGGCAGAATTCCCTCATCTATTCTCCACTAGCGAGTCTCGAGGGCGAGATTTAATTTAAGGGGGGTAGATTTGTGACACCCTCATTTTTTATTTCTGCATGCATTCATATTTTATATAGAGAAAACATTTTTAAATGAGTTGAAACAGAGAAAGAATAAAAAAGATAGCTAAAAAGAGCCAAATCTAATCCATGGGTCTAAGTGTGCAAAACAGGGAGTTCTTCCTAATTCTTACTAAGTCCAGGGGTTAAAACTGATTTTTAAATGAATTTACATGAATTTCTGAGGTTCCAGGGGCTATATCAGAAGTTTCCAAGGCTAGCTCGTGTTTTCCAAGATCCCCAGGGGGTAGCGCGTAAGTTTCCTGGGGTTTAATATGCGGGGCTGATGTGGGCCGTTGGATTTAAAATGGAGGGCTGAGATTAGATCGCGAAGCGGTACGGGTTAAATCTATTCGGGACCGCACGATTTAAAACGGACAGGCCACAGGGGGCCACGTCGCCCTGGCCGGAGCCAGCCCGCGCGCACGGCGGCGCACGGCGGCGGGGAGCGGCGATCTCGCCGGTGCAGCCTCGGTTTTTGGCGCTATGCTTTAGAACTCGCATCTTTTTGCACGGATCAGCTGCGGAGGGGTAGGGGAAGCTCACCTAGGGATTTTCCTGCACTCGGAGGCCCTGGAAGTCCGGTAATGGCACTCGGTGCTCGTCGGAGCGACTGTTGGAGCGCAAGACATGTCGTTTCCTTCACCTGCAGGACCCCCCGGTGGCGGTGGGGCATGCCACGCGTGTTAGATCGGAAAGAAAATGGCCGAGGATGCCTCGGTTCTCACCGGAGCCGAAAACGTAGCGGTGAGGGGAAACCGATGGGGTTTTCTTCAGTTTAAAGGCACGAGGAGAGGCGGCGGGGTCGGTTTAGATGGTGTAGCACCGCTTGGCCGAAGATCTTGGCTTGTGGCGTGGAATTCGGACAAGGCAGCGGCGATCGGCGCGGGAGGATTGGTGGCGGTTGGGGGGGAAGCGGGGGAAGGGATGACACGCGGGCCCCGCGCGGCAGAGAGAGGGGGAGGGGGAAAACAGCCGCGGGCTGCTGGGCCGGCTGAGGTGGGTTTCGGCCCATTGTCCGTTTTTCTTTTTTCTTTTTCCTTTTTCTTTTCTGTTTTGATTCAAATTTGAATTCCAGTTTGAGTTTGAATTTTTCTCCACATGCATTACGTCCAAAAATTTTAAATTCACATTTTTAACACATTTTGGGGTGTTACAACTCTACCCCCTTAAAAGAAATCTCGTCCTCGAGATTGGTGACTCTAGGAAAACAGATCCGGAAACTGTGCCTTGAGCTCGTCTTCTCGCTCCCATGTGGCTTCTGCTTCCGAGTGGTGCTTCCACTCCACTTTGCACATTCGGATTCTTTTATTCCTTATGATGCGTTCCATTCTCTCCAGGATCTTGACCGGCTGCTCGGCATATGAAAGATCCTCTCGTACGTCCACCTCATTCATGGGTAACATCTCTTCGGGTGTTCTTAAGCATTTCTTGAGTTGTGACACATGGAATACATCATGCACATCTGATAGGCGAGCCGGTAGTTCTAACTCATATGCCACATCGCCTTTCCTCTCCAAAATCTAGAAGGGTCCGATGTATCGAGGTGATAGCTTCCTTTTCACCTTGAACCGACGAAGCCCTCGGATAGGGGACACCTTGAGATAGACATAGTCCCCCACGTTGAAAATGAGCTCTCTTCTCCGTACATCGGCGTATCTCTTTTGTCGGGTCTGGGCTATCCTCAAGTTGTTGCGGATTTCCCTCACTTTCGCCTCGGCTTCTTGTAGTACCTCAGGCCCAAACACTTTGCTTTCCCCAGTTTGATTCCAAAATAATGGAGTTCGGCTTCCTCCCATACAACGCCTCAAAGGGTGACATCTTCATACTAGCCTGATAACTGTTGTTGTAGGAGAACTCTGCATACGGTAAGTTTTTATCGCAACTCCTATTGTTCTTGAGTGCACAAGCTCTCAGCATATCCTCAAGGATTTGATTGGTCCTTTCGGTCTACCCATCAGTCTGTGGGTGATAGGCGGAACTAAAATTCAGATGAGTTCCCATGGTGTCATGTAACTTCTGCCAGAACCTTGAGGTGAACTGTGTCCCTCGATCTGACACTATCTTCTTTGGCACTCCATGAAAACACACGATTCTTGACATGTACAATTCTGCCAATTTGGATCCGTTGTAGCTTTCTTTCACGGGGATGAAATGAGCTACCTTAGTCAGCCTGTCGATGATGACCCATATCGAATCATATCCCGATTGGGTCCTAGGCAGTCCCACTATGAAGTCCATACCTATTTCTTCCCATTTCCATTCAGGCACTTTGAGTGGTTGCAACAGTCCCACGGGTCGTTGATGTTCTGCTTTCACCAACTGACATGTGTCACATAGGGCAACATGTTCCGCGACATCTCGCTTCGTTCCATACCATCAATATCTGCTCTTTAGGTCATGATACATCTTCATACTCCCAGGATGAATGGAATAGTCGGAATCATGAGCCTCCTTCAAAATTAGTTCATGTATCTCCTTCACCTCAGGCACATAGATTCTTTTCCCATGCCACACCGTACCTTGTTCATCCTCTCTGAACCCAGGAGCTTTATTCTCTTTGATGAGTTCTCTGATTTCTTGTATCTTCTCATCATTCTTCTGACCGTTGCGTATGTCTTGCTCCAATGTGGAGTCCACCTCCATGGCGATGGCCTCACCACTATTCACCAGACATAGATTGAGTTTTGCAATCTCCTCCTTCAACTCCGTAGGCGTGTCACTTAATCTCAACATGTTGACATGCACCTTCCGGCTTAAAGCATCAGCCACGACGTTCGCTTTCCCAGGATGATAGTTGATGCCCACATCAAAGTCTTTGATTAGCTCCAACCATCTTCTTTGTCTGAGGTTGAGGTCTGGTTGTGTGAAAATGTACTTTAAACTCTTATGATATGTATATATATCTTTGTCCTCTTTCCCATCAAGTAATGCCTCCAAAGCTTCAACGAGTGGACCACTGCGGCTAGCTCTAGGTCATGCGTAGGATAGTTCTTCTCGTGTTTTCGGAGCTGTCAGGATGCATAGGCAACGACATGCCCCTCTTGCATGAGAACACATCCCAACCCATGTCCAGAAGCATCACAATACACTGAAAAATTCTTCTGCATGTCTCGCATAACTAGCACTGGGGCTGTTGTCAATCTTTTCTTCAGCTCTTGGAAACTTGTCTCACACTCCGGTGTCCACGTGAATGTGATTCCCTTCTCTAACAATTTGGTGAGGGGTCTCGAGATCTTGGAGAAGCACTCAATGAACCGTCGGTAGTACCCAGCCAATCCTAGGATGCTTCGAATTTCCCCGGCATTTTCAGGGGTCTTCCACTCCTGCACATCCGCAATCTTGGCGGGGTCCACGGAGATTCCTCCCTCCGAGATTATATGTCCTAAGAAGGGAACTCTCTTCAGCCAAAACTCACACTTGCTCAACTTGGCATATAGTTGGTGTTCTCTCAACTTTTGCAACACCAGTCTTAAATGCCCCTCATGTTCCTCTTCATCTTTGGAGAAGATGAGAATGTCATCAATGAAAACCAGCACAAATTTGTCCAAATACTCCATGAATACCTTGTTCATGAGAAACATGAAGTACGCCGGGGCATTAGTTAGCCCGAACGGCATGACGGTGTACTCATACGACCCATACCGAGATACAAAAGTCGTCTTGGGAATGTCGGTTGATCTTATCTTCAGTTGGTGATATCCCGACCTGAGATCAATTTTTGAGAATACACAAGCTCCCCTCAACTGATCAAATAGGTCTTCAATGCGGGGTAATGGGTACTTGTTCTTTATGGTCACCTCATTCAACGCACGGTAGTCTACGCATAGCCTTTGGGTTCCGTCCTTTTTGGGCACAAATATTACTGGAGCTCCCCATGGCGAGGAACTAGGGCGAATATACCCTTTCTCCGTCAATTCCCGGATATGTTCTTTGAGCTCTTCTAGTTGTTTAGAATCCATCCGGTAAGGCCTCTTGTATCGGGGTGGTTCCCGGCATTAGTTCAACCGTGAACTCCACTTCACGATCTGGGGGCATACCTGGCAACTCCTCAGGAAAAACGTCTGGATATTCTTTGATAACCCTTATCTCTTCCACTTCCACTTCCACTTGATTGAGTTTAATGTCCCTCTTGGGTTCTTGTACAGCTATGAACTTCACTTTTGTGCCACTAGTGTGAGTTAGTTCCACCGTTCTAGTCGAACAATGGATGACACCTTTATGTTTGGTCAACCAATCCATACCCAAAATAATATCTATCCCTTGTGAGTCTATCACTATGAGGTTTGCAGAAAACACTACCCCACTAATGTCTAGATTCACCTTGGGAGACACTTGCCTTGTTCTTACTTCTCCCCCTGGAGAGTTCACGGCTAATATATGATTCATTTGGGTTGTTGCTAGGTCATGCTTCTTAACAAATCCTTGAGCAATGAACGAGTGGGTAGCACCAGAATCGAACAATAGAGTTGCAATGTGTAAATTTGCAGGGAACTTACCAATTACCACGTCAGGTGCCTCTTGCGCTTCCTCCATGGTCACGTGGCTCACCCGTCCTCGCATCACACTCTGCTGCTGTGGCTGCATAGGCTTCTTCTTTGGGCACTTATGAGCGTAATGCCCCACTTCACCACAGTTGAAGCATTGCAACTTTAGGTGCCTGGCCTTTGTTATCTTGGGGTTGGTTCTGTGGCCCTTGTCCTGCTGGTCGAGGTTGATAAGTGGAGCGTGGCTGCTGCACAAACTGACGCTGCGGCTGTCCTGGTGCTGATGGAGGCCTGAAGTTTGGATTGTACCCTCTCGGTGTCGAGTAGGGTACTACAGCACGGCTCGTCTGCCCTGCAGGTTGCTGCATCAGACGTGGACGTGTGTTGCTGCTTGATGCTTGGTGTGACCATCCCATCTTCCTCTTGTTTTCATTCTCCAAGGCCTTCAGCTTCCTCTCCACAAAAAACGCCCTGTCCACCATCTTTTGGAAACTTTCATATTCGTTGGAGTACATTGCACATTGCATTTCCATGGTAAGTCCTTCCACAAAACAGTCCTGTTTCTGCTCATCAGTTTCGATGTCCCGTGGTGCATAACGGGACAGTTGGGTGAACTTGGTGAGGTACTCCCTCACTGTCATGTTGCCCTGCTGCAGTCCCAAGAACTCCTTCCTATTGTTCTTGAGTTCTCCCCTTGGTATGTAGTGGTTGCGGAAACTGCGCTTGAACTCTTCCCAAGTGATGTTCTCGGGGTCGTGATGGGCTGCCACGTAAGCGGTCCACCAATCAGCAGCGGGTCCATGTAATTGGTGAGAGGCAAACAGCACCCTCTCATATCCTTGGCATTGTATGATCCTCATCTTGTTCTCAATAGTCTTGAGCCAATCATCTGCCTCCAGAGGTTCAGCAACACTTGCAAACTTTGGGGGTTGAGTTCCCAGAAACTCACTCAACCTTGGTTGACATGGTGCAGCCTGCGGGGGTGGAGCTTGGTGTAAGTTGGCCACCACTTGAGTCAAATTCTGGATGAGCTGATTTTGATTGTCAATCATTTGGTAGATAGGGTCAGGTCCTTCTCGGCGACCACCCCTGTCTTGCCCTCCAGGAAGGTGAGGATTGGCAGCCTCATTGTTGTTGTTGTTGTTGGGGTTGGCACCACGACCTCTTCCTCTTCCGGCCATCTATTATGATCAACCAAGTGTCAATTTAATCATTACGCATTAACTCCCCAAATTTCTCGTATAAACTTAAAGTTTTGAGACCTTAATATTTAGACAATTTCTGAAGATTTCACATAGATTTTTAGGCATCATGTCTCATGCGAAAATAAATGCACTATTGATTCATAAGGGTTCACACACAAAAGCAAATGCAATATTAAAGATGAGGTTGTGGACAAGTGCCCATGGCTTCCACAACTCACGTCACACACCAAACATTAACGAACAAATAGATAGGTTCTTGACTCGACTACCCGATAACATGCTGAAATAAGGGAAATGACTCTAACAACTCGTATCACTGAGCTGGCTCGTCGAGGTCTTCCTTATCATTGCGGCTGCCAACTGATTCTGCTTTAGGTGGGGAAGCTGCTGGTGGAGAAGTGCGGCGACGCTTGCTCGCCCGGCGGTCTGGGGGAGTCAGGAGTCCATGTGTCATTCTCGGTGACACACAGTTCATTCCCATCCCCTCTCTCCCTCGCCCTCAAGCTGGCGCGGAGCAACGCCTCAGTCTCCTTCAGGGTGTCACGGACATCCTGAAGCTCCTGCTGGCACTCCTGTAGTCGAGTGCTGAGCATAGCTGCATCCTCCAAGCACAGGTCCATGTGCTCATGGGAAGTCCCCTGCTGCACCGGTGGGTACTTATACTCTGCGGTGCCACTCTCACGCTAGAGGACATACATGTACTCAGTCCTGTCCAGATGGCGACGGTTGATTTAACTCTGGCAGGTGATGGCCTCCCAGGTGACATCCTTCTCAGCGTCGGCCTGAGTCGCCCGACAAGCTGGAGAGCGGTGGATCTTGAGCAACTGGTTGTCATGGATAATCCTCATCTCTGAGCTCCATTCTTAATGCTTCTCACGGATGGTCCTGGTGGAGCTGTAGTGTATGATCAGCTTGCCAACATTGCCGGCGGTGCGGAGCATACGCCGAAGACGGCGCAACAAGCCTCCTACTACCAACCCGTAGGAGTGGTACGTCACCGGGCGGTTCTCCTCCGTCAAGGCAAGGGCAGCTACGGGGACTCTTCCTCCGGTGGACTTGCGAGCGGTGCGGACCATGCGAACCATCTAAAACATAAAGCATTTAAAATCAAGTTAGATAAGAATTAGATAAAGACTGCATTCTGAATAAAAGTTGAGGCAAGATGAACAATTAAAGTGACCACATTAAATAACACTTTCACCCCACACCTTTTGTAAAATAGTTTTTAAGAACATAGGGTCCTTAAATACGTCCATTTCTACCTAGGTCCACGTTCCTACGGGCAACCTTGGCTCTAATACCACTTCTATCACACCCGGTTTCTCTGAAGAACGACTGAGTAAATATCACATGTATGCCAGGATCATTTTATCATACATGTGATGACAAATAGTGAAGCATCATTATATTACAAGCAAAGTATTCGAATATAAATAAGTCTTACATAGAATAACGTCTTGATGGACGATAATATGTTCATAGCATGTAAATAAAACAGCAGCGGAAGATAAGTCTTGTGGGCTCCGTCACAGGCGTTGCTCGGGGGACTCCGTGAACCTAGAATCCTTCTTCAGGTCCGAAGTTATGGTCGTCGCACACCATGTCATTCCCTTGGCTTGAGCAGCAATTTAAACCAACAGAAAAGCAAGCTCGAGTACCATTGGTACTCAGCAAGTGTGGGAAAGTTATGTCATGCATGGCTAGAGCAAGGAGAGGTTGAACTCATGGGTATAGCACTATGCAATTAATACCTATAACCTTAGCTTATTAAGCACCTACCTTACTACATAGGTGAAATGGTCCCAATTCCTTAACCCATCATCAATATCAAGTAACCATGACATCATTTCCAATGTTAAGTTCCCCGCTTAACATCCTCAACTTCCCAATTCCTCATCCTAAAATCATGAATAAGTCCAAGCCGCTCTTGACCGTGAGCACGGCTGTCATGACAGTTTCGACTCTGCAGAGTTTGCACCACTGTATCCACATGTAGTGATTTCATCCCCCGTTGCCGGGTGGACTAGAAAACCTCCATTTTGCCAGTGGCCGCGAACCACGTTCACACTTCCGAGGTGTGTAGCCAGGAGATCACTACGAGGCCTTTACAAAGGGATTCCCGACGATTGTGGGCCCACTGAGGTTTCACCCCTAACAGCATCCAAGAGTCTCCAACCCCTCTGCAGTGGCCCCCTCTTGAGCCTTGCGGTTCATATGGTAGTCCAGCTGACACCTATTCCCCGCACCATCCAAACACCCATACTACGCCGGGGATACTCCTAATTAATTGGCCAAGCTGCCCCATCTCAGCATGTGGTTGGCACGGTAAAGCCAGGTTACATGCTCCATGAACCTGTCCTTAGGATCCAGGCAAGCACTAAACACAAACCCGTGTCTCGTGCACACAGCACCAACCAAAGCATCTAACTTGCCTAGATCCCTACTTCTACATAATTCATAGTAATCCATTCACATGTAAAGTAATCAAGGTGATGATCTCATATCCCATGTATCCCATTCTAAGCATGAGTAGTATAAATGAAAGATATAATAAAGTAACTCCCAACCTAGGGCTACAAGGAAACAAGATAATGCAATTCTAGGAAAACTTCCTAGCTTGGGTGTCATATTCCAAATTGACAATGCAATTAAATTCTAACTACACATCCTAGTATAGGATCAAAGTGGTCAAGGACACTTGCCTTTTTCCTGCTGCTCTGGGAATGGAAAGTCTTAATCTTGAAAGGTGAGAACCTGCTCTGGAGCTGGTTCTACTCATTCCAATACACATAGCAAAAAGAAAACAACATTCCATAAGCCATAGTCCACATTTCCACTCATGCAAACCACACATACATACATATGAAAGTCATACACATATTTAAGTGTTGTGTTTACCCTAGATATGTTCATTCTAAGAATACATGCACTTTTAAACATATATATTATTTCTAGCTTTAATATTCAGATTTCTAAGTGCACAATATATATGAATTTCCAATTTGAACAAATTTTTCTATATTAGGTAATACACTTCTTAGCCACAAAATTTGCATATAAATAATTTCCTACTCCAAATAGGTTTTCAGATCTTCTAAAAAATCTCAATTTGAAGTTTTGGATTTGGGGACCTCATTTAACATTTTATAATTATGCATACCTATTTTCCTATATTTTCAGATTTATTTTCCATACCTAAAAGTGAACTTTAATATTAAAATAGCAAGACATATCACCTAAACAGAATATGTTCTGATCTAAAATGTCCAACAAAATATCTTTTGACTTTCTCTCTGATGGGGATCAATTTAAATTTATTTTTACCCATTTTCAGAATTATTTTCTAGCCTAAAAATGAATTTCCAGCCATAAGACAGCAACCTAAATTCATACAAAAATTTCTACTGTTCCAATTACCTAAAAAGAACCTTTATGAATTTTCCCTACCCCTTTTTGGTTACTTAGATTCATTTTCCCGCATTTAAATTTGTTTTATGCCTAAAGGGTGTATTTCAGGAATAAATCACAAAACAGCAACCTCAAAATTTTTATTTCCCCTCTAAATTCAGACTTCAGATTGTTCTACAAATCTCCAACAGGGTTAGAATAATTAAACTAAACCTATACCTATGTTTGAATTTAAATCCTATTCACATATTCAATTTCCTGAAATTAATAACCCTCAGGGTTGATGTGCAAATCAACACTGTTGTTGGGTCCCATTTCTCATTTTCTAAACAGGGGTCTAAGTGTGCAAAACAGGGAGGTCTTCCTAATTCTTACTTAGGCCAGGGGTTAAAACTGATTTTTAAATGAATTTACATGAATTTATGAGGGTCCAGGGCTAGATCAGAAGTTTCCGGGGCTAGCTCGTGTTTTCTAAGATCCCCAGGGGGTAGCGCATAAGTTTCCCGAGGTTTAATATGCGGGGGCTGATGTGGGCCGTTGGATTTAAAACGGAGGGCTGAGATTAGATTGCGAAGCGGTACGGGTTAAATCTATTTGGGACCGCATGATTTAAAACGAACGGGCCACAGGAGGCCACGTCGCCCTGGCCAGAGCCAGCCCGTGCGCACGGCGGCACGCGGCGGCGGGGAGCGGCGATCTTGCCGGCACAGCCTCGGTTTTTGCCGCTATGCGTTAGAACTCGCATCTTCTTGCACGGATGAGCTGCGGAGGGGTAGGGTAAGCTCACCTAGGGATTTTCCTGCACTCGGAGTTCCTCGAAGTCGGTCGGCGGCGTCAAAGTCCGGCAATGGCACTCGGTGCTCGCCGGAGCGACTGTTGGAGCGCAAGACATGCCGTTTCCTTCACCTGCAGCCCCCCCCCCCCCCCCCCCCCCGGCGGTAGTGGGGCATGCCACGCGTGTTAGATCGGAAAGACCGGACGGGGATCGGAAGAAAATGGCCGAGGATGTCTCGGTTCTCACTGGAGCCGAAAACGTAGCGGTGAGGGGAAACCGACGGGGTTTTCTTGAGTTTAAAGGCACGAGGAGAGGCGGCGGGGTCGGTTTAGATGGTGTAGCACCGCTTGGCCGAAGATCTTGGCTCGTGGCGTGGAATTCGGACGAGGCAGCGGCGATCGGCGCGGGAGGATCGGTGACGGTTGGGGGAAAGCGGTGGAAAGGGATGACACACGGGCCCCGCGCGGCAGAGAGAGGGGGAGGGGGAAAACAGCCGCGGGCTGCTAGGCCGGCTGAGGTGGGTTTCGGCCCATTGGCCGTTTTTCTTTTTCTTTTTCCTTTTTTCTTTTCTGTTTTGATTCAAATTTGAATTCCAGTTTGAGTTTGAATTTTTCTCCACATGCATTACGTCCAAAAAATTTAAATTCACATTTTTAACACATTTTGGGGTGTTACGCTAGTTAGAAGACTTCCACTGCTAGTATGAAGACTTCCGCTGCTAGAATGAGTCCAAGACTCATGAGACTTTGTAATAAATCCTGTTATTCGTGGTTATATATATTCTGAATTCAGTTTGTGAAGTATATGTGTGAGGGCCCGGTCCCGATCACGGGGACGGGGCACCTCGCCCGGGAATCGCATTGGGTGGTGCCGTATTATGCGGCACCCAACAGCACACATATAAGGAAAAATTGTATTACATAAATCAAAAGTGGAAGCTTACAATATCCTTTGCAAATAATTTACATAAAATAGCTACAGCGGAAGTCTATAAACAGCTCACGCCGAATAACTAGTGAGCACCCAAGAAGAGGTCCAGCCCGCGGACTCCTCTCGCTAGCAACACGAAGACATGGTAGCGGCTAGGTTCTCCATGTGTAACATGACTCGGAAGTCTCCGAGTCTCACCGGACAACCTTCCTTTTATGCGTCGATATTAACCTGCAAAACCACTCATATAGCAAGAGTGAGCACAAAGGCTCAGCAAGACTTAACCGTCTCTCCTAAGACATGCAACTCTACATGAAAGTAACTTAAGACCTAAACATATAAGTTGCAAAAGGACTCTCCTACGAGTTCATCCTTAACTTTCAGATTTTAGCCATAATAGTAGAGACCTTGCGCCCAGCAACATTGGAACTCCACAATCAAACAAGAAACGCTTCATTCCAATGTTACTTGTCCCAATGTGGAAAATAACTTTAGTTTGCTCTATCTCTACTTCAAACAGGGTTTTCATGCAATTTACAATAAGCATAGCAGCAATTAAAACTTGCAAACGGTTTCCACACAAGTTGATTACTACGTCACAACATGGGAACAAGCGGTACTCAATAACCGCGAGGGATGGTGATTCGAATCAAACACTGCCCGGATAGCTCGACATATACGCCCGCCTCTAAAGACCCAAATCTGGCGTCCTTCATTACGTCGTATGTGGCAACCTTTCGCAGGACACTCGACTGTAGAACCGGTTGCGTTGTCTCGGGCTCATAGGTCTAACGAGACAATGTGGTACGGCTCTACAATCCAGTTAACCTGGTACATCGGTTTCCTGGGACCACAACTCAATACTTGCTCCTGGATGCGGCACACGCATCGGTCCTTAACCGACACAGGCAGAGCTACTCGACCAAGACCTCGTCTTGTTGCTGCCTAACCCTCCTGCCCGGTCTCATCTTTAGAAATGTAAACTTTAGTTTGCCTATCTCTTCCAGCCACACTTATGAAATCCTGAACTATAACTCGCGAGTAGATTCCAACTACTCGTCTTCTACCGGATGTCCTAGCCTATTTAGCACGGCTTTATTCTACAGCGATGACACCTTTCTACCCTTGACCCCAGGGTTCATTTTGGTTATGCAAGTGGAGTATAAAACATCCTTGACCTAATGCACATACAAACTCGAACCATGGTAGTGAACAAAGTAAAAACTTTATAAAATAGATTAAATGCAAACCGGAGTTTGCCTTGGTTTTGCAGGTGACTAAAGTCAGATAATTGTGAAGTTAGTTGCTGATGACTTGAGGCTTAATAACTGCCCTTCTTGCTCCTTGATCCAAGCTTCCCTTCTCTTTCACCTTTCCACGTTTAATCACTACACATTATGAATATGCATACATGTTTGATTGTAAAACTTTTGTTAACAAGTTCTAAAGACAAGTTTAAAACTGGAACTCTGTTTAAGAATTTAAAATGACACTGGTGCTAGTGGTTTGGCTTTGGGTTTAAGTATTATGATCAAGTGATAAGTGTGTTTCATCACTTGGTGGTGATCACCTAATGAAGTTGAAAAAAACATTACTGATCCAGGACTCCAATGGAGCTGGGAATTTTCTTGTGAGTTCCTTGTCACAAGAAAGTCATCTGGACCAAAATTTAGAATTTTTCACTGAGTAGATCACTCAGAACATTTCCCTAAGCATTTAGGCAAAAAGGAATTAATTCTGAATAAATTTGCACTTTCATGCAAATTCAAGTGAACCACAATTTCAAACATAGCTCAGGGAGCATGGCTGAATTTTTCCTAGGAATGTTGTAGCTAAGAACTGCCCGGAACTGAATTTCCAAGTTTTGGAAATTCTCTGGAATTGTTTCTGCACTCATTTGAACACAGAAACTTGCAATCAGAATTCTACTAACTAAATCAATTCCAAATGAGCTGAAACTTTTTCAGGAGTGTCCTAACATCCTAAGGAATATTCTGGCAAAATTTGAGTATTTTTGGATGAACCAAACTCCCTCTAAAATTCTTTTTCTTGAAATATTTACAGAATTTTCCAGAATTTCCTATTGATTTTCATACAAAGTGGGCTGCATATTTGGATAGAGTGTTTCCTCCTGAATCCAACCCAATTTGAATCACTAATTTTGGAGCTTCCTAGCACAAGTTATGAGGTTCTAAAGTTTGAACTGAATTTGGGAATTCAAATAAACCGGAAAATGTTCAAACTCTGACCGTGGGTCCAGGGCCATGTGTCAACCGCTGAAACCGAGCCACACGGGGCCACAGAACCTTTCCTGCATTGCCACAGCTCGATCCGAGGCCACAGAAGATCTAACTTCCCTGCAACAGAGACTGACACTGGGCCAGCCCCCGTCTTCGTCTACCTCCAGTCACCCGCACTCCCGCGCCGCCGAGCTCGCCGGAGCTCTCACCGGGAGGGGTTTCCGGTGCTCGGAACTCGCTGATTCTCACCGCCTCTACACTATTTCGTGTGAGGAACCTGTTGCTAGCCTTGTCGCCGGCCGGCAATCACCGGAAATAGCTTCGCGACGGCGACAGTCTCTGTGGCGACTCCGGCGACGTCGCGAAGACGCTGTAATGCTCCAACCTTGCTTCGGTTAGCTCCCACAGCATCGCCACGACCTAGGGAGCAACGTCCAAGGCTCTGATCTTGCGAGAAACGTTGGCAACTAGGGGTTCACCGTGCGACCTAGGTCGATTTCGGTGAAAATTCGAAAAACTTGAAGAATCGAAGGTTTCCTCGACGGTTCTTCCTAGTTCTTGATCCCACGTGCTCGCACGAACATCTACCACTGGGTTTCAAAGTCTGGTGACCAGTAGTGTACCGTGTCACCCTAATTTCCCGATCTCCTACTCGTGGTTCATATCGCATGTCGGCGGGAAAAACCAAATTCCGGCGAGCACGGTTTGTGACAAGCTGCCAGCGTTGCTGTGAAGCAATAAGAGGTATAGGCGCACCTTTTTGCTTTTGCAGCTCGGTGGAAGAAGCTCTGTGGCGGCCGGGCGACGAGTTCTTGTTGCGGCAGCCTCACCCTGCGCGGTGGAGGGAAAACGAGCTCAACGCCGGGGTTCACGTGGAGCTGGCGTCTGGTTTCCGCTTCGGGCACGCCGAGGGAGGTCCGGCGATGCTGTGGAGAGGCTTAGCTCGGCGTGAAAGTGGCTGAGGCGTCCGGGTGCCGGTGCTCCGATGGGGGTGCAGTAGCGGCGGGAGAGGTTGTGCACACGGGAGGCAACCACGGGGAAGAGGAAACGCGATGGGTTTTCTACGCGAGGTAGCCGTCCGTGGGATAATATCGGTGCACCGAGGTGGTTTCGACAGGGCTCGGGAGGTGGCAGCGGCGCTGCCTCGGTGTCGCGCTCTGTTCAGCAGCCACCGGGGTCGAGTGGGAACAGAGAGCAGAAAGTTTTTCCTTCGTAGTAAGTCTTCCCCTCTCATTGACAAGTGGGTCCCACTCACTTCATCTCTCAATTATCCCCAATTTTTGGCACATTGCAAAATTCAGCTATGAGGAACTCAAATTCAAAAGCCATTTGGCAATTTGACAAGTTTTGCCTCAGTTTCAAATTTGAATTCAAATTTCAATGAAATTCACAAGTCCCTTTGATATACCTATCAAAGCATCTCCAAATTTTGCCTTCCTCATAATTTGGACCTGAAGAATTCAAATATGGATTCAAACTTTTAATTTGGTGGCTGCAAAGAGAAGGTTTCCAACCACAGTTTGCATCCTCCATTTCAAATGACCACCTTTACATTTAAATGATCATTTGAAATTTAAGTTGGACTTAAATTCATGTGCTTGCTCATGACCATCTTCAAATGTTTAGAAAGTTTTTTTGCAAGTCCCAAATCTTGAAATTAAACTCAGCTTTATTCACAACTCAAGTATTGCATTTACAAGTTTTTGGGACTTTTACAATATGTGTATGTGTGATGAACATCCTGGGCACACATACGCATCAGTCTCGGTTCCGAGGGGTTTCCTCTCAGAACCAGGGCGTCACAGCCTACACCAGCACCAGCCCTAAACGGCGATGGTACCTGTTGCCTCTTGGCAGCCTTCGGTTGCGACGGCGACGGCGTTGCAGGCGCCGACTGAAGCCAGCCCGGAGAGTGCGCTGTTGGCAGCCCGCGCGCTCCTTCACAACCCCTCGAGCGCGGGGGCCTCCCCGTCTGCTGTTGAGCAGTGGCGCAACAACGTCGACCACCTGGTCGTCGCCGCGCTTAACTCGCCGTGCCACTGAAGACGGTGGCCAGAAACAATGCAGCTGCCGCCCTGTGCCCTAACAAGGGATTATAGGGCGGCGACAACTCACTCGACGGCTACGTCTATGTCACACCCGGTTTTTCCGAAGAACAACCAAGTGAATGTCACATGTATGCCAGGATCATTTTCTCATACATGTGATGACAAATAGTGAAGCATCATTTATTACAAGCCAGGTGTCGAATATAAATAAGTCTTACATAGCAAATGTCTCGATGGACAATAATAAGTTCATCACAAGTAAATGAACTAGCAGCAGAATATTATTCTTGAGGGCTCCGTCACAGGCGTTGCCCGGGGGTCTCCATGAACCTAGAAACCTTCTTCGGGTCCAAAGTCTTGGTCATTATACACCTCCTCATTATCTTGACCTGAGCAGCAATATAAACCAACAAATATGCAAGGTTGAGTACCGATGGTACTCAGCAACTGTGGGAAAGTTATGTCATGCTTGGCTAGAACAAAGGGATGTTGAACTCATGGTTAAAGCAATATGCAATTAATACCTATCACCTTAGCTTATTAAGCACCTACATTACTACACAGGTGAAATGGTCCCACTCTCCCATCCCATCATCATAATCAAATAACCATAACATTATTTCCAATGTTAAGCTCCCCGCTTAACATCCACAACCTCCAAGCCCATCAATCCTCTAATCATGAATAAGTCCAAGCCGCTCTTGACCGTGAGCATGGCTGTCATGACAGTTTTGACTCTACAGAGTTTGTACCACTGTACCCACATGTAGTGATTTCATCCCCCGTTGTCGGGTGGACTAAAAGAACCTCCATTATGCCAGTGGCCACAAACCACTCTTCACACTTCCCAGGTGTGTAGCCAGGAGAACACTACGAAGCCTTTACAAAGGGATTCCCGACGAGCGTGGGCCCACTAAGGTTTCACCCCTAATAGCATACAAGAGGCTCCAACCCCGCTGCAGTGGCCCCCTCTTGAGCCTTGCGTTTCATATGGTAGTCCAGCTGACACCTATTCCCCGCACCATCCAACACACCCATACTACGCCGGGGATACCCCTAATTAATTGGCCAAGCTGCCCCATCTCAGCATGTGGTTGGCACGGTAAAGCCAGGTTACATGCTCCATGAACCGGTCCTTAGGATCCAGGCAAGTACTAAACACAAACCCGAGTCTCGTGCACCCAGCACACAACCAAAACATCCAACTTGCCTTGATCCCTACCTCTACATGACTCACAATATCTTATTCAAGAGTATGGTAAAATAAACTGATGATCTCATATCCCAAATATCCCATTCTAAGCATGGCTAAGCATATAATAATAAATGACATGATAGAATAAATCCCAACCCAAGCTACAAGGAAACAAGGTAATGCAATTCTAGGGAAACTTCCTAGCATGGGTTTCATATTTCATTTGACAATGCAAGTAATTCTATCTACACATCCTAGCATAGGATCAAAGTGGTCAAGGACACTTGCCTCCTTCCTGCTGCTCTTGGAATGGGTAGTCCTGATCTTGGAAAGGAAGAACTCGCTCTGGAGCAGGTTCTACATCATACCATCACACATAGCAAAAGAAAAACAACACTCCATAAGACAGTTCACACTTCCACTTCAAACAAATCACACATTCACATTTATGAAAGTCATTCACAATTATATGTGTTGTGGTTACTCTATGTGTGTTGATCTTTGGCTTACATGTACTTTTAATTATGTGTATATGATTCCTACTTTTATATTCACATTTATGCTTACATACTATATATATGAGTTTCCAATTTAAATAAATTCCTTATATTTAATTACTATACCTTTTAGCTACCAAGTATGCAAGAAAGGTATTTTACTACTCCATATGTGTCTTCAGAATTTCTACCAAACCTAAACTGAATTCTTGGATTTTAGAAACTTCATTTATCATTTACTAGTTGCTATATTTTCAGATTTATTTCCTATGCCTAAATATGAACTTTATTATGAAAATAACAAGTCACATCCTCTAAACAGAATAGGTTCTGCTCTAAAATATTTAATAATATAATTTTTGACCTTTTCCTCTGATGTAAACTATTTTACATTTATTTTCCCAATTTTCAGAATTATTCTTTACTTAAAAATGTGTCCCTGTAACTAATAAATGTGAATAATAAATTAAACAGATTCATTTCAGCCAAAAATCTATTTTTATCTCACTCCAAAGTTTTCTAAGTACTGAGAAAGTTTTTAATTTAAATTTGACAATATGTTTGTCCCACTTTTTAAATTTTAAATACTAGCCACATATTCAATTTCCTAAATTTAATACTAAACAGGGTTAAAAAGGTAAACTCACCCCACTACGCGGGGATTTAAACTCTACCGTGCGATTTCAAATAAACAGCGCAGAAGCGGCCACGTCGCTCTGATCGAGCGCGGGCGGCGCTGCCCGGCGGCGCACGGCGGCGGGAGGCGGCGATCTCGCCGGAGAGTTTCGGATCTTCGTGAATTCTTCCTAAAACTGTGATTTTATGGCATAGATCGGTAGAGGGGAGGTCGGGGATCTCACCTCGGTGGTTTTCTTGAGCTCGGAGGTCCTAGAAAGCGATCGGCGACGAGGTCCGAAGTGAAACCACGGCGAGGCTCGTCGGTGCTGTGTTTGAATCGCAAGTCACCGAGTTTTCTGCACCTGCGAGGTTCCCCGGAGGCGGTGGATCAAGACCAGCGAGTTAGATCGGAATTTCCGAGCGTAGATCGGCCAGAATTCGCCGGAGAGGGCTCGGGTTCTCACCGGAGTAAAAACAGCAGATCGCGTGAGAAAAACGGGACGAGGCCGGGGTTTTTATAGACGGGGGAAAGGCGGCGTTCGGTTATGATTGAGTTTGCGTCGCCTACAAACTGAATTCGGCGGGGATTCGCAGGAATCCGGGTCGGTTTTGATTCGGGGTGAGAGAAGTCCGGCCGATCGCGGGCGCGGGCGCGAGGTAGAAGAAGGGCTGGCGGGCCCCGCCTGTCAGTGGGAAGAAGAGGGCGCGCGCGCGGCTGCGGGCTTGCGCGGGGCTGGGTGGGCCGGCTGGTGGGTTTCGGCCCACTGGCCGGTTTTTTTTTTCTGTTTTCCTTTTTCTTTTTCTATTTCTTTTCTGTTTTGAGTTTAAATTGAATTCCAGTTTGAATTTAAATTGTTGCAAAACATGCAACACGTCCAAAAAATTTTAAATGCCCCTCTTAACAGGATTTTGGGGTGTTACAGCTCTACCCCCCTTAAAAGAAATCTCGTCCTCGAGATTGGTGGTTCTAAGAAAACAATTCCGGAAATTGTGCCTTGAGCTCATCTTCTCGCTCCCAGGTGGCTTCCTCTTCCGAGTGATGCTTCCACTGCACCTTGCACATCCGGATTCTTTTGTTTCTTGTGAGGCGTTCCATTGTTTCCAAAATCTTGGATGGTTGCTCGGCATAAGACAAATCCTCAGCTACGTCAACCTCATTCATGGGTAACACCTCTTCAGGCGTTCTCAGACATTTCTTGAGCTGTGACACATGGAATACATCGTGCACATCCGATAGGCGAGCCGGTAATTCTAGTTGATACGTCACTTCGCCTTTCCTCTCCAGAACTTGAAAGGGTCCGATGTATCGAGGTGACAACTTCCCTTTCACCTTGAACCGACGAAGTCCTCGGATAGGGGACACCTTGAGATAGACATAGTCTCCCACGTTGAAAACGAGCTCTCTTCTCCGCACATCGGCGTAGCTCTTTTGTCGTGTTTGTGCTATCCTCAAGTTGTTGTGAATTTCCCTCACTTTCGCCTCGGCTTCTTGTAGTACTTCGGGACCAAACACTTTACTTTCCCCCGTTTGGTTCCAAAATAGGGGAGTTCTGCACTTCCTCCCATACAAAGCTTCAAACGGTGACATCTTCATACTAGCTTGATAGCTGTTGTTATAGGAGAATTCTGCATACGGTAAGTTCTTGTCCCAACTCCGATTGTTTTTGAGTGCACATGCCCTCAGCATATCTTCAAGGATCTGATTGGTTCTTTCCGTCTGCCCGTCAGTTTGGGGATGATAGGCAGAACTAAAGTTCAGATGGGTTCCCATGGTTTCGTGCAACTTCTGCCAGAACCTTTAGGTGAACTGCGTCCCTCGATCCGACACAATCTTCTTCGGCACTCCATGGTAGCACACGATCCTTGACATGTACAATTCTACCAATTTGGATCCGCTGTAGCTTTCCTTCACGGGAATGAAGTGAGCTACCTTGGTTAGCCTGTCGATGATGACCCATATTGAATCATATCCTGATTGGGTTCTAGGCAATCCCACTATGAAATCCATACCAATTTCTTCCCATTTCCATTCAGGCACTTTGAGTGGTTGCAATAATCCCGCGGGTCGTTGATGTTCTGCTTTCACCAACTGACATGTGTCACATAGGGCAACATGTTCCGCGACATCTCGCTTCATGCCATACCACCAATACCTGCTCTTGAGGTCCTGATACATCTTCGTACCCCCAGGATGAATGGAATAGTCAGAATCATGAGCCTCCTTCAAAATCAATTCACGGATCTCCTTTACTTCTGGCACACAGATTCTTTTCCCGTGCCACACCGTTCCTTGTTCATCCTCTCTAAAACCAGGAGCTTTATTTTCCTTGATGAGTTGTCTGATCTCTTGTATCTTCTCGTCATTCTTTTGACCCTCGCGTATGTCTCGCTCTAGTGTGGAGTCCACTTCCATGGTGATGGCTTCACCACTATTTACCAGGCATAGATTGAGTCTTATAATCTCGTCCTCCAACTCTGCAGGCATGTCCTTCAAGCTCAACTTATTGACCTACACCTTCCGACTTAAAGCATCTGCCACGACGTTTGCTTTCCTAGGATGATAGTTGATGCCCACATCAAAGTCATTGATTAGCTCTAACCATCTCCTTTGTCTGAGGTTGAGATCTGGCTGTGTGAAAATGTACTTCAAACTCTTATGATCCGTATATATCTCTGTCCTCTTCCCCATCAAATAGTGTCGCCAGATTTTCAACGCGTGTAACACTGCGGCTAGTTCTAGGTCATGTGTAGGATAGTTTTTCTCGTGCTTCCGGAGTTGTCGGGATGCATAAGCCACGACATGCCCTTCTTGCATGAGAACACATCCCAACCCGTTTCTAGAGGCATCGCCGTACACCGTAAAGTTCTTCTGCATATCTGGCATAACTAGCACAGGGGCTGTTGTCAATCTCTCCTTTAACTCCTGAAAGCTCGTCTCGCACTGTGGCGTCCATGTGAATGTGATTCCCTTCTCCAACAGTTTTGTAAGGGGTCTCGAGATCTTAGAGATTCCGTCAATAAACCGTCGATAGTATCCAGCCAATCCCAAGAAGCTTCGAACTTCCCCGACATTTCAGGGGTCTTCCACTTCTGTATATCCTCGATTTTGGCGGGGTCCACGGAGATTCCTCCCTCCGAGATGATATGTCCTAAGAAGGGAACTCTCCTTAGCCAAAACTCACACTTGCTCAACTTGGCATATAGTTAGTGTTCTCTCAGCCTTTGCAACACCAACCTTAGATGTTTCTCATGTTCTTCTTCATCTTTGGAGAAGACGAGAATGTCATCTATGAAAACCACCACAAATTTGTCCAGATATTCCATGAATACCTTGTTCATGAGATACATGAAGTATGCCGGGGCATTAGTTAGCCCGAAAGGCATGACAGTGTATTCATACAATCCGTACCGAGATACGAAAGCTGTCTTGGGAATATCAGATTGCCTTATCTTAAGTTGGTGGTACCCCGACCTGAGATCAATTTTCGAGAACACACAAGCTCCCCTCAATTGATAAAACAAGTCTTCAATGCGGGGTAATGGGTACTTATTCTTGATGGTTACCTCATTCAAGGCACGGTAATCCACGCATAACCTTTGGGTTCCGTCCTTCTTGGGCACAAATATCACCGGAGCTCCCCATGGTGAGGAACTAGGGCGAATATACCCCTTCTCCGTCAATTCTCTCAAATGATCCTTGAGTTCTCCCAGCTGCTTGGAGTCCATCCGATAAGGTCTCTTGTATATCGGGGCTGTTCCAGGCACTAGCTCAATTGCGAATTCCACTTCACGATCGGGAGGCATACCTGGCAACTCCTCCGGAAAAACATCTGGATATTCCCTGATGGTCCTGATCTCCTCCACTTTCACCTCAACTTGATTTAATTTAATGTCCCTCCTAGGCTCTTGTATTGTTATGAACTTTACTCTTGTGCCGCTAGGGTGAGTTAGTTCCACCGTTCTGGTCGAACAATGGATGATTCCCTTATGTTTGGTCAACCAGTCCATACCCAAAATAATATCTATCCCTTGTGAATCTATCACTATGAGGTTAGCAGTAAATACTACCCCATTAATGTCTAGGTTCACCTTGGGACACACTTGTCTTGTCCTTATTTCTCCGCCCGGAGAGTTTACGGCTAGCATATGGTTCATTTGTGTTGTTGCTAGGTCATGCTTCTTAACAAACCCTTGAGCAATGAACGAGTGGGTAGCACCACAATCAAACAGCAGGGTTGCAATGTGTAAATTGGCAGGAAACTTACCAACAACCACGTCGGGTGCCTCTTGCGCTTCCTCCATAGTGACGTGGTTCACCCGTCCTCTCATTACATTCTGCTGTTGCGGCTGCGTGGGCTTCTTCTTTGGGCACTTATGGGCGTAGTGCCCCACTTCACCACAGCTAAAACATTGCACCCCAACCTTAGGTGCCTGGCCTTTGTTGTCTTGGGGTTGGTTTGGGGGTCCTTGCACTGCTGGTCGAGGTGGATATGCGGGGCGAGGTTGCTGTACAAACTGACGTTGTGGCTGTGCTGGTGCTGCCGGAGGCCTGTAGTTCGGGTTGTACCCTCTTGGTGCTGAGTAGGGTACCGCAGCACGGTTCATCTGCCCGGCAGGTTGCTGCATCAGACGTGGGCGGGTGTTGCTCCCTGAGGCTTGATGTGACCACCCGACCTTCTTCTTATTCTCATTTTCCAAGGCCTTCAGCTTCCTTTCTACCACAAATGCTCTGTCCACCATCTTTTGGAAGCTTTCATACTCATTTGAGGACATTGCACACTGCATTTCTACGGTAAGCCATTCCACGAAACAATCTTGTTTCTGCTCATCAGTCTCTATGTCTCGTGGGGCATAACGGGATAGTTGAGTAAATTTAATGAGGTATTCCCTCACCGTCATGTTTCCCTGCTGCAGTCCCAAGAACTCCTTCCTCTTGTTTTTGAGTTCACCTCTTGGGATATAATGGTTGCGGAAGCTACGCTTGAACTCTTACCAAGTGATGTTCTCAGGGTCATGATGGGCAGCCACGTAGGCGGTCCACCAATCAGCAGCAGGTCCATGCAATTGATGAGAGGCAAACAGCATCCTCTCATACCCTTGGCACTGTATGATCCTCATCTTGCTCTCAATGGTCTTAAGCCAATCATCTGCCTCCAGAGGTTCAGCAGCACTTGCGAACTTTGGAGGTTGAGTTCCTAGAAACTCACTCAACCTTGGTTGGCGTGGTGCAGCTTGTGGAGGTGGAAGTTGATGTAAGTTGGCCACCACTTGAGTCAAGTTCTGGATGAGCTGATTTTGATTCTCCAGCATTTGGTGGAGGGGATCAACTCCTTCACGGCGACCACCCCGGTCCTGGCCTCCAGAAAGATGAGGGTTGCATGCCTCATCGTTGTTGTTGGCGGGGTTGGCAGCACGTCCTTTTCCTCTTCCGGCCATCTGGCAGAATCAACCATTGTTAATTTGAAAGCATTTAGTATCATCTTACTACTTTCATTTGTTTGTACTTTGAAGTGTTGAGGCTTTGTTATTCTTCTCTAAGGTTTCACTTTTCACACAAAAATAAATGCAATATTATTTCATGTGGGTTCACACACCAAAACAAAACAATCTAGAGACGAGGTTGTGGACAATTTGCTCATGGCTTCCACAACTCACGTCACACACCAAGCATTATCACACCATTAACTTAACTTAATGACTCGCTTATTCGACATCTTGCTGACTAAGAGAAGGACTCTACACTACTCGTTTTCTTGAGCTGGCTCCTCGGGATCTTCCTCATCATTTCGGCTGCCTTCTGACTCTGCTTTGGGTGGGGAGGCTGCTGGTGGAGAAGTGCGACGACGCCTGATCGCCCGGCGATCTGGGGAGTCAGGAGTCCATGTATCATTCACGGTGACACACAGTTCATTCCCATCTCCTCTTTCTCTCGCCCTTGAGCGGGCTCAAAGCAACGCCTCGGTTTCCTTCAGGGTGTCACGAACATCCTGAAGCTCCTGCTGACACTCCTGCAGTCGAGTGCTGAGCATAGCAGCATCCTCCAAGCACAAGTCCATGTGCTCATGGGAAGTCCCTTGCTGCACTGGCGGGTACTTGTACTCCGTGGTACCACTCTCACGCTGGAGGATATACATGTACTCAGTCCTGTACAGTTGTCGACGATAGATGTGACTCTGGCAGGTGATGGCCTCCCAGGTGACATCCTTCTCCGCATCGACCTGTGTCGCTCTACAAGCTGGAGAGCGGTGGATCTTAAGCAGCTGATTTTCGTGTATAATCCTCATCTCTGAACTCCATTCTTCCCTCTTCTCACGGATGGTCCTGGTGGAGTTATAGTGGATGATTAGCTTGCCAATATTGCCGGCGGCTTCGAGCATATGTCGAAGACGGCGCAACAAGCCTCCTACTGCCAATCCATAGGAAAGGTACGTCACCGGACGACTCTCCTCTCTTTCGGCAAGGGCAACTACGGGAACTCTCCCTCCTGTGGACTTGCGAGCGGTGCGAATCATGCGATCCATCTAAAACAAAAAGCATTTAAACTTAGGTTAGTTAAACTTTTAAACAAAAATCCTATTTTGAATGAAAGTTGGGGTAAGATGAAGAAAGTGACTCCATTAAATAACACTTTTCAACACACACCTTGTAAAAATAGTTTTTAAGAAAATAAGGCCCTTAAATACGTCCATTTCTACCTAGGTCCACGTTCCTACGGGCAACCTTGGCTCTGATACCACTTCTGTCACACCCGGTTTTTCCGAAGAACAACCAAGTGAATGTCACATGTATGCCAGGATCATTTTCTCATACATGTGATGACAAATAGTGAAGCATCATTTATTACAAGCCAGGTGTCGAATATAAATAAGTCTTACATAGCAAATGTCTCGATGGACAATAATAAGTTCATCACAAGTAAATGAACTAGCAGCGGAATATTATTCTTGAGGGCTCCGTCACAGGCGTTGCCCGGGGGTCTCCATGAACCTAGAAACCTTCTTCGGGTCCAAAGTCTTGGTCATTATACACCTCCTCATTATCTTGACCTGAGAAGCAATATAAACCAACAAATATGCAAGGTTGAGTACCGATGGTACTCAGCAAGCGTGGGAAAGTTATGTCATGCATGGCTAGAACAAAGGGATGTTGAACTCATGGTTAAAGCACTATGCAATTAATACCTATCACCTTAGCTTATTAAGCACCTACATTACTACACAGGTGAAATGGTCCCACTCTCCCATCCCATCATCATAATCAAATAACCATAACATTATTTCCAATGTTAAGCTCCCCGCTTAACATCCACAACCTCCAAGTCCATCAATCCTCTAATCATGAATAAGTCCAAGCCGCTCTTGACCGTGAGCACGACTGTCATGACAGTTTTGACTCTGCAGAGTTTGTACCACTGTACCCACATGTAGTGATTTCATCCCCCGTTGCCGGGTGGACTAAAAGAACCTCCATTATGCCAGTGGCCACAAACCACTCTTCACACTTCCCAGGTGTGTAGCCAGGAGATCACTACGAAGCCTTTACAAAGGGATTCCCGACGAGCGTGGGCCCACTGAGGTTTCACCCCTAACAGCATACAAGAGGCTCCAACCCCGCTGCAGTGGCCCCCTCTTGAGCCTTGCGTTTCATATGGTAGTCCAGCTGACACCTATTCCCCGCACCATCCAACACACCCATACTACGCCGAGGATACCCCTAATTAATTGGCCAAGCTGCCCCATCTCAGCATGTGGTTGGCACGGTTGTCACACCCGGTTTTTCCGAAGAACGACCAAGTGAATATCACATGTATGCCAGGATCATTTTCTCATACATGTGATGACAAATAGTGAAGCATCATTTATTACAAGCCAGGTGTCGAATATAAGTAAATCTTACATAGTAAATGTCTCGATGGACAATAATAAGTTCATCACAAGTAAATAAACTAGCAGCGGAATATTATTCTTTAGGGCTCCATCACAGGCGTTGCCCGGGGGTCTTCATGAACCTAAAAGCCTTCCTCGGGTCCAAAATCTTGGTCATTATACACCACCTCATTATCTTGACCTGAGCAGCAATATAAACCAACAAATATGCAAGGTTGAGTACCAATGGTACTCAGCAAGTGTGGAAAAATTATATCATGCATGGCTAGAACAAGGAGAGGTTGAACTCATGGTTAAAGCACTACGCAGTTAATACCTATCACCTTAGCTTATTAAGCACCTACATTACTACACAGGTGAAATGGTCCCAATCTCCCATCCCATCATCATAACCAAATAACCATAACATTATTTCCAATGTTAAGCTCCCCGCTTAACATCCACAACTTCCAAAAACCTTCACTCCTCTAATCATGAATAAGTCCAGGCCGCTCTTAACCGTGAGCACGGCTGTCAAGACAGTTTTGACTCTGCAGAGTTTGTACCACTGTACCCACACGTAGTGATTTCATCCCCCGTTGCCGGGTGGACTAAAAGAACCTCCATTATGCCAGTGGCTACGATCCACATTCACACTTCCCAGGTGTGCGGCCAAGAGATCACTACGAAGCCTTTACAAAGGGATTCCCGACGAGCGTGGGCCCACTGAGGTTTCACCCCTAACAGCATACAAGAGGCTCCAACCCCGCTGCAGTGGCCCCCTCTTGAGCCTTGCGGTTCATATGGTAGTCCAGCTGACACCTACTCCCCGCACCATCCAACACACCCATACTACGCCGGGGATACACCTAATTAATTGGCCAAGCTGCCCCATCTCAGCATGTGGTTGGCACTATAAAGCCGGGTTACATGCTCCATGAACCAGTCCTTAGGATCCAGGCAAGTACTAAACACAAACCCAAGTCTCGTGCACCCAGCACACAACCAAAACATCCAACTTGCCTTGATCCCTACCTCTACATAACTCACAATGTCTCATTCAAGAGTATGGTAATATAAACTGATGATCTCATTTCCCAAATGTCCCATTCTAAGCATGGCTAAGCATATGCATGTAAATAAATGACATGACAAAATAAATCCCAACCCAAGCTTCAAGGAAACAAGGTAATGCAATTCTAGGGAAACTTTCCTAGCATGGGTTTCATATTTAACTTGACAATGCAAATAATTCTATCTACACATCCTAGCATAGGATCAAAGTGGTCAAGGACACTTGCCTCCTTCTTGCTGCTCTTGAAATGGGTAGTCCTGATCTTGGAAATGAATAACTTGTTCTTGAACAGGTTCTACTTCATACCATCACACATAGCAAAAGAAAAACAACAATCCATAAGACATAGTTCACACTTACACTTCATACAAACCACACATTCACATTTATGAAATTCATTCACCATTATATGTGTTGTGTTTCAGTTTTAAATAAATTCCTTATATTAAACTACTACACCTTTTCACTACCAGGTATGTATGAAAAGTATTTTTCTTCTCCATTTGTGCCTTCAGAATTTCTACCAACCCTAAACCGAATTCTTTGGATTTTAGAAACTCCATTTATCATTTACTAGTTGCTATATTTTCAGATTTATATTCCTATGCATAATTGTGTATTTTATTATGAAATTAGTAATACACATCATCTAAACAGTATAGGTTCTGGTCCTAAATGATTTAATAACATCTTTTGACCTTGGCTTCTGATGTAGACCATTTCATAATTATTTTCCCTATTTTTCTATAACTATTCTTTACTTAAAAATGTGTCCCTATACTAATATATGTGAATAATAGATGAAACAGATTTATTTCAGCCCAAAAGTAGATTTTTATCTCACTCCAAAGTTTTCTAAGTACTGAGAAAGTTTTTAATTAATTTTGACAATTTGTTTGTCCCACTTTTTAATTTTTTTAAACACTAGTTACATATTCAATTTTCTAAATTAAATACTAAACAGGGTTAAAAAGTAAACTCACCCCATTACAGGGTCTATAATATTATTTTCATAATTTCCAGGGGTCTAGCTACACTTATCAGAGGTGTTTTTCTTAATTTCTATTAAGTCCAGGGGCTAAAACTGATTTTTAAATGAATTTACATGATTTTCTGGAGTTCCAGGGGCTAGATCTAAAGTTTCCGGGGCTAGCTCTTATTTCCAGAGAACCCCAGGGGGTAGCACGTAAGAATTCCAGACTTTATAATGCGGGGTTGACGTAGACCGTCCGATTTTAAACCGACGGCTGAGATTATAACATCGAACCGGTACGCGGGGTTTTAAAGTCTACCGTGCGATTTAAAATAAACGGCGCACAAGCAGCCACGTCGCTCTGATCGAGCGCGGGCGGCGCTGCCGGCGGCGCACGGCGGCGGGAAGCGGCGATCTCGCCGGAAAGTTTCGGATCCTCGAGAATTCTGCCTAGAACTGTGATCTTATGGCATAGATCGGTAGAGGGGAGGTCAGGGATCTCACCTCGGGGGTTTTCTCGAGCTCGGGGGTCCTGGAAAGTGATCGGCGGCGAGGTCCGAGGCAAAACCACGGCGAAGCTCGTCGGCGCTGGATTTACACCGTAAGTCTTCGGGTTTTCTGCACCTGCAAAGTTCCCCGGAGGCGGTGGATCAAGACCAGCGAGTTAGATCAGAGTTTCCGAGCTTAGATCGGCCAGAATTCACCGGCGAAGTCTCGGTGCTCACCGGTGTGAAAATCGGCGATCGCGTGAGGAAAACTGATCGGATCGGGGGTTTTTATAGCCGGGGGAGGGCGGTGGGTCTGTTGTGATCGAGTTGGAGTCCTCTGGGACCGGAATTCGGCTGCGGGACGCGGTTTCCAGATCGGTTGCGATCGCGCGCGCGGGAGAGAGTCCGGGGTCGCGGGGTTAGGGATGACATGTGGGTCCCACCCGTCAGCGAGGGGAAGCGCGGCGCGCGCGGGGGCGGGCTGGCGCGGGGGTTGCTGGGCTGGCTGGCGGTTTCGGCCCACTGGCCAGTTTTTTTCCCGATTTCCTTTTTCTTTTTCCATTTCTTTTCTGTTTTGGGTATAATTTGAATTCCAGTTTGAATTTGAATTTTTGCAAAACATGCAACACGTCCAAAAATTTCTAAATTCCCCTCTGAACATGGTTTAGGGTTTTAAATCAAAATTTGGGTTTTGACTAAAAATTTGGGGTGTTACAACGGTAAAGCCAGGTTACATGCTCCATGAACCGGTCCTTAGGATCCAGGCAAGTACTAAACACAAACCCGAGTCTGGTGCACCCAGCACACAACCAAAACATCCAACTTGCCTTGATCCCTACCTCTACATGACTCACAATATCTCATTCAAGAGTATGGTAAAATAAACTGATGATCTCATATCCTAAATATCCCATTCTAAGCATGGCTAAGCATATAATAATAAATGACATGATAGAATAAATCCCAACCCAAGCTACAAGGAAACAAGGTAATGTAATTCTAGGGAAACTTCCTAGCATGGGTTTCATATTTCATTTGACAATGCAAGTAATTCTATCTACACATCCTAGCATAGAATCAAAGTGGTCAAGGACACTTGCCTCCTTCCTGCTGCTCTTGGAATGGGTAGTCCTGATCTTGGAAATGAAGAACTCGCTCTAGAGCAGGTTCTACATCATACCATCACACATAGCAAAAGAAAAACAACACTCCATAAGACATAGTTCACACTTCCACTTCAAACAAATCACACATTCACATTTATGAATGTCATTCACAATTATATGTGTTGTGGTTACTCTATGTGTGTTGATCTTTGGCTTACATGTACTTTTAATTATGTGTATATGATTCCTACTTTTATATTCACATTTATGCTTACATACTATATATATGGGTTTCCAATTTAAATAAATTCCTTATATTTAATTACTACACCTTTTATCTACCAAGTATGCATGAAAGGTATTTTACTACTCCATATGGGTCTTCAGAATTTCTACCAACCCTAAACTGAATTCTTGGATTTTAGAAACTTCATTTATCATTTACTAGTTACTATATTTTCAGATTTATTTCCTATGCCTAAATATGAACTTTATTATGAAAATAACAAGTCACATCCTCTAAACAGAATAGATTCTCTAAAATATTTAATAATATAATTTTTGACCTTTTCCTCTGATGTAAACTATTTTACATTTATTTTCCCTATTTTCAGAACTATTCTTTACTTAAAAATGTGTCCCTGTAACTAATAAATGTGAATAATAAATTAAACAGATTCATTTCAGCCAAAAATCTATTTTTATCTCACTACAAAGTTTCCTATGTACTGAGAAAGTTTTTAATTTAAATTTGACAATATGTTTGTCCCACTTTTTAAATTTTAAATACTAGCCACATATTCAAGTTCCTAAATTTAATACTAAACAGGGTTAAAAAGGTAAACTCACCCCACTACAGGGTCTATAATATTATTTTCAGAATTTCCAGGGGTCTAGCTACACTTATCACAAGAGTTTTTCCTAATTTTTATTAAGTCCAGGGGCTAAAACTGATTTTTAAATGAATTTACATGATTTTCTGAAGTTCCAGGGGCTAGATCAGAAACTTCCGGGGCTAGCTCTTATTTCTCGAGAACCCCAGGGGGTAGCACGTAAGATTTCCAGTCTTTATAACGTGGGGCTGACGTGGACCGTCCGATTTAAAACAGACGGCTGAGATTATAACATCGAACCGGTACGCGGGGATTTAAACTCTACCGTGCGATTTAAAATAAACGGCGCACAAGCGGCCATGTCGCTCTGATCGAGCGCGGGCGGCGCTGCCCGGCGGTGGGAGGCGGCGATCTCGCCGGAGAGTTTCGGATCTTTGTGAATTCTTTCTAAAACTGTGATTTTATGGCATAGATCGGTAGAGGGGAGGTCGGGGATCTCACCTCGGGGGTTTTCTTGAGCTCGGAGGTCCTGGAAAGCGATCGGCGATGAGGTCCGAAGTGAAACCACGGCGAGGCTCGTCGGCGCTGTGTTTGAACCGCAAGTCACCGAGTTTTCTGCACCTGCGAGGTTCCCCGGAGGCGGTGGATCAAGACCAGCGAGTTAGATCGGAATTTCCGAGCGTAGATCGGCCAGAATTCGCCGGAGAGGGCTCGGGTTCTCACCGGAGTAAAAACAGCAGATCGCGTGAGAAAAACGGGACGAGGCCGGGGTTTTTATAGACGGGGGAAGGGCGGCGTTCGGTTATGATTGAGTTTGCGTCGCCTACGAACTGAATTCGGCGGGGATTCGCAGGAATCCGGAGTCGGTTTTGATTCGGGGTGAGAGAAGTCCGGCCGATCGCGGGCGCGGGCGCGAGGTAGAAGAAGGGCTGGCGGGCCCCGCCTGTCAGTGGGAAGAAGAGGGCGCGCGCGCGGCTGCGGGCTTGCGCGGGGCTGGGTGGGCCGGCTGGTGGGTTTCGGCCCATTGGCCGGTTTTTTTCTGTTTTCCTTTTTCTTTTTCTATTTCTTTTCTGTTTTGAGTTTAAATTGAATTCCAGTTTGAATTTAAATTGTTGCAAAACATGCAACACGTCCAAAAAATTTTAAATGCCCCTCTTAACAGGATTTTGGGGTGTTACAGTCTAGTCTCCCCACCACAGATCTCAGGGGCGAGCTAGACCGCCGTCGTCTCTAGAAAGAAGAAGGCCGTGTCACCATTGAGCCACAGCGCGAGTGGCGTCGTAGCCTCGGGGAGGAGTATGGTACCCCAGGTACCATGCGCCCCATCTACGTGAGCCGGAACCCCGTCTCCCCAGGGTCAGTGGGAGGCTGCATGGCTCTGGCCCCACACCTTGGTATGACGGTGTGGCCGCGCAAGTTCCGGCCACACTTGCCGGAGAAGTTTGACGGGACGGTCAACCCCATTGAGTTCCTACAGATCTACTCCACCGCCGTCCTAGCTACAGGAGGGGATGAGGCCATCATGGCCAACTACTTCCCCGTGGCCTTGACCGGATCTGCCTGGTCATGGCTCATGAACTTGCCCCAGGAGTCTGTAACCTCTTGGGAAGAGTTACACCATCAGTTCACGGCCAACTTTGGGAGTTCCTACATCCAACCGGGCTCGGAGGCCGACCTCCACACCCTGCAAAAGCAACCGGGAGAGTCGTTGCGCTCCTTCATTCAGCGTTTCTCCCAGATTAGGATCACCATCCCCCGTATCTCCAATGCCTCCATCATTCTCGCCTTTCGACAGGGAGTCCGCGACAAGAAGATGCTCGAGAAGTTAGCCACGCACGATGTACAGGACATCTCCGAGCTCTTCGGCTTGGCGGACAAGTGTGCCAGGGCCGCGGAGGGCTGTAACTGGCACACACCGCCCAGCAAAGGGGGTGAACCCGCCAGGGAGAGCCCTAGTGGCAAGAAGAAGAGGGACGGCGGCAAGGACACGCCACTGTCTGGAGCCCACACTGCAGCAGCAGTAGCGGCCGCAGGGAGCCGGGGGTCGCGCACCGACAAGTGTCCACGACAGCCGTCCGGCAGCAACGACGGCGACCAAAGGTGCCCGGTCCACGGCACAAACCGGCACAATGCCAGTCAATGCCGGGAAATTCAGAGGCTGACGGAGCGCTTCCGTGAGCTCCGACAGCAGCGCTAGGAGGGTGCACCGTTCCGCCAGCGGGAGGGCAAACAAAAGGCTGACCCAGAGGTCAGTACAGACAAGGAGATGGAGTTCCAAGACACCAAGCAAGCGTTAAAGGTCATCTATGACCAAGGTGAGAGCTCCGACTCTGACCATAGTGAGCGACGCAAGACACTCCACGCCTGACCAGGCGTTCCCCACTTCACTGTGCGACGAGGGCTCACCCGACACTCAGACATACGACGAAGAGCAGGCAGCTCAAGGGAGGAATATCTGGAGTCTCGGCTAATGCTCCCTCGTGGAGGAGTGACAAGCCTTCCCCCCAGCAGGGAGGGTCCCTCCCGTCTAGTGCGAGCATGCCGCTCTAGGTGCGCCCACCTTGCTCCAAGCAATGGGTACCCCCACCCAGATCATAGGTCATAGGACACCTCTGTGAGTTTTACCCTTAATATAGTGATAGAATATTTTTTCTTTTTCTCTTTCTTGGAAGGATAACATAGAGGCTAGGAACAGAGCTTAGAACAGGTAAAGTCCCGGAAGGGTCCAGTCGCTCTTGGTACCTGGGGCGAGTCGCTGCCTTCTTACATGGCCTCTTACCTCCTATTGCCCGAAGGAAGTCAGAAATAAGAAAAAATGTATCATGTCCTGTGCACTCCATTACGATTTATGTTGGCTCATGCATACCAACTATAAATGGCATGTACATAGCACGTCCTACACACTAGTCCTACACATTTGTGGTGGAATGGACTCCGTCTCCATACCACCCAGGGGGCCAAGACGACGGCGAGCCGGAGCACAGAGCCCCGGTACTCACCGGACCCCACTAAACACTCTACTTTGGCAGCTCCTCACACAAGCAAGGTGCCGAAGCGGGGATCCTGCTCATATCGCATGTAGGAGAGCAGTTCAAGTACATGGTGCACCTCGGCTTCAAGGCTACTAACAGCATGACAAAGTTCGAAGCCCTTATATTTGGCTTGAGTACTGCCCTTTCTCTAGGCATATGACAGATGCTAGTTAAAAGAAGGATCCCAACTCGCCTTCAAACAAGACGAGCGTGAGTATTTCTACAATGACCCACACCTAGCTGCCTACCTTATCCGTGTGCAAAAGGTGGAGATGGAATCTCATGCTTTGAAGTAGCGCCATATCTCCCGCATCAACAACGCGGTGGAAGATAACCTTTCAATAAAAGCCTCTGCTTGGGCTCCAGTCCCCGTAGGCACCTTTAAAAGGAAACTACTGTGTCATACAGCCTAGCCTGCTGAACCAGGCGAAGGGGGCAAGCCCAGCACCTCGAAGATGGCAGTCCCGGCGGCCCTGCAACCATGGCGCTCGCCAAGGATTGTATGCGTCACCGGGGACTCTGTGCAACCCGACGCCCAAGATCCAGAAGCTCAAGTAAGTCCTGATGCATGGATCACGGAGGTCCGGACCTACTTGAAGGACAACATCCTTACCGATGAACGTGTAACCGCTGAACCGATTGTTCGTATGGCTAAGAGATACATACTGGTAGACGGAGATCTCTACCGGCGTGGCGTCAACAGCGTTATATTGCGGTGCATAACCCGGGAGGAGGGCTGCGAGCTATTCGTAGAGATCCATGAGGGCGAGTGCGGCAACCACGCTTCGTTCCGCATGCTGACCAGTAAAGCCTTCCGTCATGGCTTCTACTGGCCAATAGCCCTCCTGGATGCCGTCAAGCTGGTCAAGAGATGCAAGGTGTATTAGTTCCATGCCATGCAGACCTACACACAGGAAAGACGCTGCAAATGATCCTCATCCTGGCGCTACGACTTAGCACTGGGGGACCAGGTGGCTCATGCATCCTGGACGACCACATCTCTCAAGCCCGGACCATTTCAGTAGGTCCGTGGTGTCCTAGAGACCCCGGGAGGTCCGATGCTGACGCCCTGCCCCATCCAATCTACTTGGCAGGCGTGCCCCCCACTAAGTAGCCACACCTACCAGGTGGCCATCACAGTAAACCACACGGGCAGGGCATCAGACCACTCCAGAAACAAGCAGAAGATTCGGAGCCCCGACTATGACAAGCTGAACACCTGGGCCAAAGTTCCCTTGGGTCTTCGTGTTATCAGGAGTCCAGAAGGAGGGGTAGCCCTGAGTCCTTATGCCGCTAAGGGCCCTGAGGAACAAGCTTGGGACATTAGCAAAGTGTTGCCCACGTCAGCTAAGTCGTTATGGACTTTTGCGCTCCCTTACCCATATGGCTTTCCTTTCAAGCTTGTGTATAGTTTTGCGTATCCCTAGACGTGTACATAGTTGAGTTTCTCTGTCTCGCCCTTGGCCAAGGGTATACTGTCCAAGATACAAGGCGGAAATGCCTGAGGCACCTGTGTTGTTTTCGGACCCTCTAGTTATCTTCCTGCTTGGGTCCGGTGGCGCCAGAAGGACGCCTCCCCCCTTCGGAGTGTCTGGCCAGCGGGAGGACCAGGATGTGTAGCATGCTTGGCTGGCCTTGCAGCGTGCGCATCCTACCTTTTCCAGCGCATCACCCAAGTGCGGGGGGTCCGGATGGTATACCGCCCTGAGAAGGATGGTAACCAGGGTCCGGATACTACTGCACTGAATTGCCAAGGTACCGCAGCTTAGCAGAGAACCGCAAGCCATAAGGGGGCCATTGAGCAGAGGAAGTGCAACTGCGCGGCACGGTTATCCTTTTCTTTTAGTGTCTGAGAAAGCCACAGGGCTCCAGTCCATAGGGTCGGAACCCCAACTCCCCCAAGGGGTCACTCTCGGACCCCCAAAAGTTGGCGCCTCCCAAAGGCTCCGGAGCTTGTGTCTTGCACTGGTACCCGTTAGCTAGGGGGTCATCGTGACTGGTCAAACCAAGCGAGTCGCCCAGACCTCGGCAGCACGCAAGAGGAAGCGGATACATATCTACAGTGAGCAATCGAGAAACACCAACCACTTCGGCAACTCAGAGAGGCCCCGGTCCTTGCGGCATCAAGGACCAGAAGGCCTCACAAAAGCTGAAAAATGGTCCTCCCTACCGGACCTTGTGCCAAGCGACTGATGGAAGGAAAATCAACAGTACGACTTTTTCATTCATCAACATAGAAGTACAAGACAAGACAATAGAGGACTTGAAACAGAGTCACTTTCATTAAAAAAGTCTGTCATACAAAAGGGGATACAAGGCAACTAGAGAACTCAACAGCTACAAGTCGAGTGGTCTTCCGCTCCGTGGCTTGCTTGATTGTTTCCCCGAGTCGGTCTCTACGCAGTGAGACGGTCACATGCTATTAGACCGAGGTCGGCAGCAGTGCACGCTGGACCGAGGCAACGATGACAACCAATGTCGCAAGGGCCAAATGCCAACAGGTCGACAACAATTCATGCTGGACCAAGGAAACAGTAGCATCAAGTACCGGGTGGGGAAAATCGCCATCTATGGCATATTTTGTTGTCTACCATAGTACCTGGAGGAAGGCTTGATCACTCTGGACCTAGCCTTCCTCCGGTACCGGCAGGAAGTCCTCCTGCAGCAGAGCATCTAGAGGACATGCTCCACCCGACACTGGTGTTGGGGCTCAATACGGGTCAAAGACTTTGTCCCCGACGGCCTTCCTGACCTCCGGCACACCGTGAGGATGGCTTGTGCCTCTATCCAAGACCTTCAAGGAGAGGGATCCGTCAAAGACCCCCACCGGAGGCCACACACACACGAACATATTGCAGAAGTATACAAAGACGGTTACTGGTGAGGAATCATCTGGTGGGCGAGAGCGTCTGGAAGCGGCGACTTCCAGCGCACAAGAGGAGAACCAAGGCCACATGGTGGGGAGGGGTGTCGTCCTACACCGCAAGGCCTCCTTTTACACCCATCCTCGGCCTCAAGCAGCGCAACTGGCGCGGTGATTGGGTCACCACCGCTGCGCACCATGAGCTATTCGGCTCCCCCAGAGACGGGCTCGACCCAGGTCCACCCGTCAGCCACTGGGGGTCGGGAGGACAACCCCTCGGGAACGTCTAGCGGTTCCCAAGGAGAGCGGTGCGACCGACTCATCGGCTACCGCAGTGAATAACCCGGGGCGACCCCTCGAGCACGTCGCCCTAGCACTCGCCAACGACAAGTAGGGCCCGCGCCCACCAGTCAGGCACTGGCGGGACAGGCAAGTATGGACCCGGAAACTGTCACACCGGTTTCTCCGAAGAATAATCGAGTGAATATCACATGTATGCCAGGATCATTTTCTCATACATGTGATGACAAATAGTGAAGCATCATTTATTACAAGCCAGGTGTCGAATATAAATAAGTCTTACATAGCATACGTCTCGATGGACGATAATAAGTTCATCATATGTAAATAAAACAGCAGCGGAATATAAATCTTGTGGGCTCTGTCATAGGCATTGCCCGGGGGACTCCATGAACCTAGAAACCTCCTTCGGGTCCAAAGTCTTGATCATTAAGCACCACATCATTCTCTTGATCCGAGCAGCAATATAAACCAACAAATATGTAAGGTTGAGTACCGTTGGTACTCAGCAAGTGTGGGAAAGTTATGTCATGCATGGCTAGAACAAGGAGAGGTTGAACTCATGGTTGAAGCACTACGCAATTATTGCCTACCACCTTAGCTTATTAAGCACCTACATTACTACATAGGTGAAATGATCCCAATCTCCCATCCCATCATCATAATCAAATAACACAAACATAATTTCCAATGTTAAGCTCCACGCTTAACATCCACAACTTCCAAAGCCATCATCCTCTAATCATGAATAAGTCCAAGCCGCTCTTGACCGTGAGCACGGCTGTCATGACAGTTTTGACTCTGCAGAGTTTGCACCACTGTACCCACATGTAGTGATTTCATCCCCCCTTGCCGGGTGGACTAAAAGAACCTCCATTATGCCAGTGGCTACGAACCACATTCACACTTTCCAGGTGTGTAGCTAGGAGATCACTACGAAGCCTTTACAAAGGGATTCCCGACGAGCGTGAGCCCACTAAGGTTTCACCCCTAACAGCATACAAGAGGCTCCAACCCCGCTGCAGTGGCCCCCTCTTGAGCCTTGCGGTTCATATGGTAGTCCAGCTGACACCTATTCCCCACACCATCAAACACACCCATACTACGCCAGGGATACACCTAATTAATTGGCCAAGCTGCCCCATCTCAGCATGTGGTTGGCACGGTAAAGCCAGGTTACATGCTCCATGAACCGGTCCTTAGGATCCAGACAAGTACTAAACACAAACCCGAGTCTCGTGCACCCAGCACCAACCAAATCATCCAACTTGCCTTGATCCCTACCTCTACATAACTCATAATATCTCATTCAAGAGTAAGGTAAACAATTTGATGATCTCATATCCCAATTATCCCATTCTAAGCATGGCTAAGCATAAGTAATATGAATGAATGACATAATAAAACAAAATCCCATCCCAAGATACAAGGAAACAGGGTAATGCAATTCTAGGGAAACTTCCTAGCATGGGTTTCATATTTCAATTGGCAATGCAAATAATTCTATCTACACATCCTAGTATAGGAACAAAGTGGTCAAGGACACTTGCCTTCTTCCTGCTGCTCTGAGAATGGAAAGTCTTGGTCTTGGAAGGGGGGAACTTGCTCTGGGGCAGGTTCTACTCATGCCAATACACATAGCAGAAGAAAACAACAATCCATAAGACATAGTTCACACTTTCACTTCATACAAACCACACATACATACCTATGAAAGTCATTCATATTTCTAAGTGCTGTGGTTACTCTACATGTGTTGATTTTTGGCCTACATGCACTTTAAACATATGTATATGATTTCTAACTTTTGTATTCAGATTTCTGTTTGCACACTATATATGAATTTCCAATTTGAACAAATTCTTTATATTTAATTAATACACTTCTTAGCTACCAAGTTTGCATGAAAGGTATTTTCCTACTCCAAATAGGTTTTCAGATATTCTACCAAATCCTAAACTGAAGTTTTTGGATTTGGAGACTTCATTTATTATTTTCTAATTATGCATACCTATTTTTCTATATTTTTCAGATTTATTTTCTATGCCTAAAAGTGAGTTTTAATATTAAATAGTAGAACATGTCATCTAAACAGAATAGGTTCTGATCTAAAATATAAAATAATATATTTTTGAACTTCTCCTCTGATATGAACTAATTTAAATTTATTTTATCAGTTTTCAGAATTATTTCCTAGCCTAAAAATGTGTTTCTATAACTAATAAATGTGAACAATCAATTAGACAGATTCATTTCAGCTTAAAATCTTTTTTTAACTCATTCTAATGTTTTCCAAGTGTTAGGAGAGGTTAAATTTGAATTTACAATGTGTTTGCCTCACCTTTTAAAATTTAAATCCTAATCACATATTCAAATTTCTGAATTTAATATCACATAGGGTCAAAAAGGTACATCCACCCTACTACAGGGTCTAATTTATTATTTCATAAATTTCCAGGGGTCTAACTACACATAAAAGAGGGGTTTTCCTAATTTTTATTAAGTCCAGGGGCTAAAACTGATTTTTAAATGAATTTACACAAATTTCTGAAGTTCCAGGGGCTAGATCAGAAGTTTCCGAGGCTAGCTCATGTTTTCCGAGATCCCCAGGGGGTAGCGCCTAAGAATCCCGGCCTTTATAATGCGGGGCTGACGTGGACCGTCAAATTTAAAACAGACGGCTGAGATTATAACGTCGAACCGGTACGTGGGGATTTAAATTCTACCGTGCGATTTAAAATAGACGGCGCACAAGCGGCCACGTCGCCCTGACCGTGCGCGGGCGACGCTGCCCGGTGGCGCGCGGCGGCGGAAGGCGGCGATCTCACCGGAAAACTTCGGATCTTCGTCAATTCTTCCTAAAACTGGGATTTCATGGCATAGATCGGTAGAGGGGAGGTCGGGGATCTCACCTCGGGGTTTTTCTTGAGCTCGGAGGTCATGGAAGGCGGTCGGCGATGAGGTCCGAGGTGAATTCACGGCGATGCTCGTCAGCGTAGTGTTTGAAGCGCAAACCACCGAGTTTTCTGCACCTGCTGATTCCCCAGAGGCGGTGGAACACGATCGGCGCGTTAGATCACAGAACCCGAGCAAAGATCGAGAGAAAACGGTGATCGGAGCTTCGGTTCTCACCGGGAGGAAAAACAGCCGATCGCGGGTGAAAATCGGGACGATGCCGGTGTTTATATAGCCGGGGAAGGGCGGCGTTCGGTTGTGATCGAGTTTGTGTCGTCCAGAACTGAAATTCGGCTGGGATACGCGAGTATCCGGGGTGGTTTCGATTCGGAGGAGAGAGGAGTCCCGGTCGGCCGAGCGCACGCGCGAGAGGAGGAAGAAGATGGCGGGCCCCAAACGTCAGTGAGAAGAAAACGGGGCGCGCGGCTGCGCGCTGGTGCGGGGGTGAGGTGGGCCGGCTGGAGGGTTTTGGCCCACTGGCCGGGGGGTTTGTTTTTTTCTTTTTCTTTTTCTTTTTCTTTTCTGTTTTGAGTTTAATTTGAATTCCAATTTGAATTTGAATTTCTGCACCACATGCAATACGTCCAAAAATTTTTAAATTCCCCTCTTAACATGTTTTGGGGTGTTACAGCTCTACCCCCCCTTTAAAGAAATCTCGTCCTCGAGATTGGTGGTTCTAAGAAAACAATTCCGGAAACTGTGCCTTAAGCTCGTCTTCTCGCTCCCATGTGGCTTCCTCTTCCGAGTGATGCTTCCACTGCACCTTGCACATCCGGATTCTTTTATTTCTTGTGAGGTGTTCCATTGTCTCCAAAATCTTGGATGGTTGCTCGGCATAAGACAGATCCTCAGCTACGTCAACCTTATTCATGGGTAACATCTCTTTAGGTGTTCCCAGACATTTCTTGAGCTGTGACACATGGAATACGTCATGCACATCCGATAGGCGAGCCGGTAATTCTAGTTGATACGCCACTTCGCCTTTCCTCTCTAGAACTTGAAAGGGTCCGATGTATCGAGGTGATAACTTCCCTTTCACCTTGAACCGACGAAGTCCTCGGATAGGGGACACCTTGAGGTAGACATAGTCCCCCACGTTGAAAACGAGCTCTCTTCTCCGTACATCGGCATAGCTCTGTTGCCGTGTTTGTGCTATCCTCAAGTTGTTGCGGATTTCCCTCACTTTCGCCTCGGCTTCTTGTAGTACCTCGGGTCCAAACACTTTACTTTCCCCTGTTTGGTTCCAAAATAGTGGAGTTCTGCACTTCCTCCCATACAAAGCCTCAAATGGTGACATCTTCATACTAGCCTGATAACTGTTGTTATAGGAGAACTCCGCATACGGTAAGTTCTTATCCCAACTCCGATTGTTTTTGAGTGCACACGCTCTCAGCATATCCTCAAGGATCTGATTGGTTCTTTCCGTCTGCCCGTCTGTTTGGGGATGATAGGCAGAACTAAAGTTTAGATGGGTACCCATGGTTTCATGAAGCTTCTGCCAGAACCTTGAGGTGAACTGTGTCCCTCGATCCGACACTATCTTCTTTGGTACTCCATGGTAACACACGATCCTTGACATGTACAACTCTGCCAATTTGGATCCGCTGTAGCTTTCTTTCACGGGGATGAAATGAGCTACCTTGGTTAGCCTGTCGATGATGACCCATATCGAATCGTATCCTGATTGGGTCCTAGGCAATCCCACTATGAAATCCATACCGATTTCTTCCCATTTCCATTCAGGCACTTTGAGTGGTTGCAATAATCCTGCGGGTCGTTGATGTTCCGCTTTCACCAACTAACATGTGTCACATAGGGCAACATGTTCTGCGACATCTCGCTTCATGCCATACCACCAATACCTGCTCTTGAGGTCCTGGTACATCTTCGTACTCCCAGGATGAATGGAATAGTCAGAATCGTGAGCCTCCTTCAAAATCAATTCACGGATCTCCTTTACTTCAGGCACACAGATTCTTTTCCCGTGCCACACCGTACCTTGTTCATCCTCTCTGAAACCAGGGGCTTTATTTTCCTCGATGAGTTGTCTGATTTCTTGTATCTTCTCGTCATTCTTTTGACCATCGCGTATGTCTTGCTCTAGTGTGGAGTCCACTTCCATGGCGATGGCTTCACCACTATTCACCAGGCATAGATTGAGTCTTATAACATCATCCTTCAATTCTGCAGGCATGTCCTTCAAGCTCAACCTATTGACCTGCACTTTCCGGCTTAAAGCATCTGCCACGATGTTTGCTTTCCCAGGATGATAGTTGATGCCCACATCAAAGCCATTGATTAGCTCTAACTATCTCCTTTGTCTGAGGTTGAGATCTGGCTGTGTGAAAATGTACTTAAACTCTTATGATCCGTATATATCTCTGTCCTCTTCCCCATCAAGTAATGCCGCCAAATTTTCAACGCGTGTACCACTGCGGCTAGTTCTAGGTCATGTGTAGGATAGTTCTTCTCGTGTTTCCGGAGCTGCCGGGATGCATAAGCCACGACATGCCCTTCTTGCATGAGAACACATCCCAACCCGTTTCCAGAGGCATCGCAATACACTGAAAAGTTCTTCTGCATATCTGGCATAACTAGCACTGGGGCTGTTGTCAATCTTTTCTTTAGCTCCTGAAAACTCGTCTCGCACTGCGGTGTCCACGTGAATGTGATTCCCTTCTCCAACAGTTTGGTGAGGGGTCTCGAGATCTTGGAGAATCCCTCAATGAACCGTCGATAGTATCCAGCCAATCCCAAGAAGCTTCGAACGTCCCCGACATTCTCAGGGGTCTTCCACTTCTGTATATCCTCGATCTTGGCGGGATCTACGGAGATTCCTCCCTCCGAGATTATATGTCCTAAGAAGGGAACTCTTTTCAGCCAAAACTCACACTTGCTCAACTTGGCATATAGTTGGTGTTCTCTCAGCTTCTGCAACACCAACCTTAGATGTTTCTCATGTTCCTCTTCATCTTTGGAGAAGACGAGAATGTCATCTATGAAAACCACAACAAATTTGTCCAGATATTCCATGAATACCTTGTTCATGAGATACATGAAGTATGCCGGGGCATTAGTTAGCCCGAAAGGCATGACGGTGTATTCATACAGTCCGTACCTAGATACGAAAGTTGTCTTTGGAATATTAGTTTGCCTTATCTTAAGTTGGTGGTATCCCGACCTGAGATCAATTTTCGAGAACACACAAGCTCCCCTCAACTGATCAAACAAGTCTTCAATGCGGGGTAATGGGTACTTGTTCTTGATGGTTACTTCATTCAAGGCACGGTAGTCTACGCATAACCTTTGGGTTCCGTCCTTCTTGGGAACAAATATCACTAAGATCTTAAATGATCCTTGAATTCTCCCAGCTGCTTGGAGTCCATCCGATAAGGTCTCTTGTATATCGGAGATGTTCCAGGCACTAGCTCAATCGCGAATTCCACTTCACGATCTGGAGGCATACCTGGCAACTCCTTCCGAAAAACGTCTGGGTATTCCCTGATAATCCTGATCTTCTCCACTTTCACCTCAACTTGATTTAATTTAATGTCCCTCCTAGGCTCTTGTATTGTTATGAACTTTACTCTTGTGCCACTAGGGTGAGTTAGTTCCACCGTTCTGGTCGAGCAATGGATGATTCCCTTATGTTTGGTCAACCAATCCATGCCCAAAATAATATCTATCCCTTGTGAATCTATCACTATGAGGTTGGCAGTAAATACCACCCCATTAATGTCTAGATTCACCTTGGGACACACTTGCCTTGTCCTTATTTCTCCACCTGGAGAGTTTACTGCTAGCATATGGTTCATTTGTGTTGTTGCTAGATCATGCTTCTTAACAAACCCTTGGGCAATGAACGAGCGGGTAGCACCAGAATCGAACAACAGGGTTGCAATGTGTAAATTGGCAGGAAACTTACCAACTACCACGTCGGGTGCCTCTTGCGCTTCTTCCATGGTCACGTGGTTCACCCGTCCTCGCATCACATTCTGCTGTCGCGGCTGCACGGGCTTCTTCTTTGGGCACTTATGGGCGTAGTGCCCCACTTCACCACAGTTAAAGCATTGCACCACAACCTTAGGTGCCTGGCCTTTGTTGTCTTGGGGTTGATTTGGGGGTCCTTGTACTGCTGGTCGGGGTTGATATGTGGGTCGAGGCTGCTGTACAAACTGACGTTGTGGCTGTGCTGGTGCTGACGGAGGCCTGAAGTTCGGGTTGTACCCTCTCGGTGCTGAGTAGGGTACCGCAGCACGGCTCGTCTGCCCTGCGGGTTGCTGCATCAGACGTGGGCGGTTGTTGCTACCCGAGGCTTGGTGTGACCACCCGGCCTTCCTCTTGTTTTCATTTTCCAAGGCCTTCAGCTTCCTTTCTACAACAAATGCTCTGTCCACCATCTTTTGGAAGCTTTCATACTCGTTGGAGGACATTGCACACTGCATTTCTGTGGTAAGTCCTTCCACGAAACAATCTTGTTTCTGCTCATCAGTCTCTATGTCCCGTGGGGCATAACGGGATAGTTGAGTGAATTTAGTGAGGTATTCCCTCACAGTCATGTTTCCTTGCTGCAATCCCAAGAACTCCTTCCTCTTGTTTTTGAGTTCACCCCTTGGTATGTAATGGTTGCGGAAGCTACGCTTGAACTCTTCCCAAGTGATGTTCTCAGGGTCATGATGGGCGGCCACGTAAGCGGTCCACCAATCAGCAGCAGGTCCATGCAATTGGTGAGAGGCAAACAGCATCCTCTCATACCCTTAGCATTGTATGATCCTCATCTTGCTCTCAATGGTCTTTAGCCAGTCATCTGCCTCCAGGGGTTCAGCAGCACTTGCAAACTTTGGAGGTTGAGTTCCCAGAAACTCACTCAACCTTGGTTGGCGTGGTGCAGCTTGTGGAGGTGGAGATTGGTGCAAGTTGGCCACCACTTGAGTCAGGTTCTGCATGAGCTGATTTTGATTCTCAAGCATTTGGTGGATGGGATCAACTCCTTCACGGCGACCACCCCTGTCTTGGCCTCTAGAAAGATGAGGGTTGCCGGCCTCATCGTTGTTGTTGGCGGGGTTGGCACCACGACCCTTTCCTCTTCCGGCCATCTATCATGATTAACCAGATGTTAATTTAAAGCATTACGTATTAACTTACCAGTTTTTGCTTGTTTAAACTTTAAGATTTTGAGAACTTATTTCATTCATATTTTCTGAGGATTTCATGTCTTACGTGAACATAAATACACTCTTAATTCATATGGGTTCACACACCAAAGCAAAACAACCTGAAGACGAGGTTGTGGACAAACGCCCATGGCTTCCACAACTCACGTCACACACCAAGCATTAACACACTATTAACTAAGGTAACAACTCGACTACTCGACATCCTGCTAAACTAAGGGAAGGACTCTACACTACTCGTATCACTGAGCTGGCTCCTCGGGATCTTCCTCATTATTGCGCCTGCCTTCTGACTCCGCTTTGGGTGGGGAGGCTGCTGGTGGAGAAGTGCGACGACGCCTGATCGCCCGGCGATCTGGGGAGTCAAGAGTCCATGTGTCATTCACGGTGACACACAGTTCATTCCCATCTCCTCTTTCTCTCGCCCTCAAGCTGGCTCGAAGCAACACCTCGGTTTCCTTCACGGTGTCACGAACATCCTGAAGCTCCTGCTGACACTCCTGCAGTCGAGTGCTGAGCATAGCAGCATCCTCCAAGCACAAGTCCATGTGCTCATGGGAAGTCCCCTGCAGCACTGGCGGGTACTTGTACTCCGTTGTACCACTTTCGCGCTGGAGGGCATACATGTACTCAGTCCTGTCCAGGTGACGACGATAGATGTGACTCTGACAGGTGATTGCCTCCCAGGTGGCATCCTTCTCCGCATCGACCTGTGTCGCTCGACAAGTTGGAGAGCGGTGGATCTTGAGCAGCTGATTTTCGTGGATAATCCTCATCTCTGAACTCCATTCTTCCCTCTTCTCACGGATGGTCCTGGTGGAGCTATAGTGTATGATTAGCTTGCCCGTGTTGCCGGCGGCTTGGAGCATGCGTCGAAGACGGCGCAACAAGCCTCCTACTGCCAATCCGTAGGAGAGATACGTCACCGGACGGCTCTCCTCTCTCAGGGCAAGGGCAACTACGGGAACTCTCCCTCCGGTGGACTTGTGGGCGGTGCGGATCATGCGAACCATCTAAAACATAAAGCAATTTAAACTTAAGTTAGATAAAATTTTAAACAAAAATCCTATTTTGAATAAAAGTTGGGGTAAGATGAAGAAAGTGACCTCATTAAATAACACTTTTCAACCCACACCTTGTAAAGTAGTTTTTTTAAGAAAATAGGGTCCTTAAATACGTCTATTTCTACCTAGGTCCACGTTCCTACGGGCAACCTTGGCTCTGATACCACTTCTGTCACACCCGGTTTCTCCGAAGAATAACCGAGTGAATATCACATGTATGCCAGGATCATTTTCTCATACATGTGATGACAAATAGTGAAGCATCATTTATTACAAGCCAGGTGTCGAATATAAATAAGTCTTACATAGCATACGTCTCGATGGACGATAATAAGTTCATCATATGTAAATAAAACAGCAGCGGAATATAAATCTTGTGGGCTCTGTCACAGGCGTTGCCCGGGGGACTCCATGAACCTAGAAACCTCCTTCGGGTCCAAAGTCTTGATCATTAAACACCACATCATTCTCTTGACCTGAGCAGCAATATAAACCAACAAATATGCAAGGTTGAGTACCGTTGGTACTCAGCAAGTGTGAGAAAGTTATGTCATGCATGGCTAGAACAAGGAGAGGTTGAACTCATGGTTCAAACACTACGCAATTATTGCCTACCACCTTAGCTTATTAAGCACCTACATTACTACATAGGTGAAATGATCCCAATCTCCCATCCCATCATCACAACCAAATAACCATAACATCATTTCCAATGTTAGGCTCCCCGCTTAACATCCACAACTTCCAAAGCCATCATCCTCTAATCATGAATAAGTCCAAGCCGCTCTTGACCGTGAGCACGGCTGTCATGACAGTTTTGACTCTACAGAGTTTGCACCACTGTACCCACATGTAGTGATTTCATCCCCCGTTGCCGGGTGGACTAAAAGAACCTCCATTATGCCAGTGGCTACGAACCACATTCACACTTCCCAGGTGTGTAGCTAGGAGATCACTACGAAGCCTTTACAAAGGGATTCCCGACGAGCGTGGGCCCACTAAGGTTTCACCCCTAACAGCATACAAGAGGCTCCAACCCCGCTGCAGTGGCCCCCTCTTGAGCCTTGCGGTTCATATGGTAGTCCAGCTGACACCTATTCCCCGCACCATCCAACAAACCCATACTACGCTGGGGATACACCTAATTAATTGGCCAAGCTGCCCCATCTCAGCATGTGGTTGGCACGGTAAAGCCAGGTTACATGCTCCATGAACCGGTCCTTAGGATCCAGGCAAGTACTAAACACAAACCCGAGTCTCGTGCACCCAGCACCAACCAAATCATCCAACTTGCCTTGATCCCTACCTCTACATAACTCATAATATCTCATTCAAGAGTAAGGTAAACAATTTGATGATCTCATATCCCAATTATCCCATTCTAAGCATGGCTAAGCATAAGTAATATGAATGAATGACATAATAAAACAAAATACCATCCCAAGATACAAGGAAACAGGGTAATGCAATTCTAGGGAAACTTCCTAGCATGGGTTTCATATTTCAATTGACAATGCAAATAATTCTATCTACACATCCTAGTATAGGAACAAAGTGGTCAAGGACACTTGCCTTCTTCCTGCTGCTCTAAGAATAGAAAGTCTTGGTCTTGGAAGGGGAGAACTTGCTCTGGGGCAGGTTCTACTCATGCCAATACACATAGCAGAAGAAAACAACAATCCATAAGATATAGTTCACACTTTCACTTCATACAAACCACACATACATACCTATGAAAGTCATTCATATTTCTAAGTGTTGTGGTTACTCTACATGTGTTGATTTTTGGCCTACATGCACTTTTAAACATATGTATATGATTTCTAACTTTTGTATTCAGATTTCTGTTTGCACACTATATATGAATTTCCAATTTGAACAAATTCTTTATATTTAATTAATACACTTCTTAGGTACCAAGTTTGCATGAAAGGTATTTTCCTACTCCAAATAGGTTTTCAGATATTCTACCAAATCCTAAACTGAAGTTTTTGGATTTGGAGACTTCATTTATCATTTTCTAATTATGCATACCTATTTTCCTATATTTTTCAGATTTATTTTCTATGCCTAAAAGTGAGTTTTAATATTAAATAGTAGAACATGTCATCTAAACAGAATAGGTTCTGATCTAAAATATAAAATAATATATTTTTGAACTTCTCCTCTGATGTGAACTAATTTAAATTTATTTTATCAGTTTTCGGAATTATTTCCTAGCCTAAAAATATGTTTCTATAACTAATAAATGTGAACAATCAATTAGACAGATTCATTAAAGTTTAAAATCTATTTTTAACTCATTCTAAAGTTTTCCAAGTGTTAGGAGAGTTTAAATTTGAATTTACAATGTGTTTGCCTCACCTTTTTAAATTTAAATCCTAATCACATATTCAAATTTCTGAATTTAATATCACATAGGGTCAAAAAGGTACATCCACCCTACTACAGGGTCTAATTTATTATTTCATAAATTTCCAGGGGTCTAACTACACATAACAGAGGGGTTTTCCTAATTTTTATTAAGTCCAGGGGCTAAAACTGATTTTTAAATGAATTTACACGAATTTCTGAAGTTCTAGGGGCTAGATCAGAAGTTTCTGGGGCTAGCTCGTGTTTTCCGAGATCCCTAGGGGGTAGCGCGAAAGAATCCCGACCTTTATAATGCGGGGCTGACGTGGACCGTCCGATTTAAAACAGACGGCTGAGATTATAACGTTGAACTGGTACGCGGGGATTTAAATTCTACCGTGCGATTTAAAATAGACGGCGCACAAGCGGCCACGTCGCCCTGACCGTAAGCGGAAGGCGGAAGGCGGCGATCTCGCCGGAAAACTTCGGATCTTCGTCAATTCTTCCTAAAACTGGGATTTCATGGCATAGATCGGTACAGGGGAGGTCGGGGATCTCACCTCGGGGTTTTTCTTGAGCTCGAAGGTCCTGGAAGGCGGTCGGCGACGAGGTCCGAGGTGAATTCACGGTGATTCTCGTCTGCGCTTTGTTTGAAGCGCAAACCACCGAGTTTTCTGCACCTGCGTGATTCCCCGGAGGCGGTGGAACACGATCGGCGCGTTAGATCAGAGAACCCGAGCAAAGATCGAGAGAAAACGGTGATCGGAGCTTCGGTTCTCACCGGGAGGAAAAACATCCGATCGCGGGTGAAAATCGAGACGATGCCGTTGTTTATATAGCCGGGGAAGGGCGGCGTTCGGTTGTGATCGAGTTTGCGTCGTCCAGAACCGAAATTCGGCTGGGATACGCGAGTATCCGGGGTGGTTTCGATTCGGAGGAGAGAGGAGTCCCGGTCGGCCGAGCGCGCGCGCGAGAGGAGGAAGAAGATGGCGGGCCCCACACGTCAGTGAGAAAAAAACGGGGCACGCGGCTGCAGGCTGGTGCGGGGGTGAGGTGGGCCAGCTGGTGGGTTTTGGCCCACTGGCCGGGGGGTTTGTTTTTTCTTTTTCTTTTTCTTTTTCTTTTCTCTTTTGAGTTTAATTTGAATTCCAATTTGAATTTGAATTTCTGCACCACATGCAATACGTCCAAAAAATTTTAAATTCCCCTCTTAACAGATTTTGGGGTGTTACAGAAACGTATGGCGGTTCCCGAGGGAAGCGGCGCGACACCCCGAAGGTTCACGGGCGGTCGCAGTAATTGCCCCGAGGCAGCCCCTCGGCTGCCACGCCGTGACTGATCAAGTCAGAGTGGACACGACGAGGTATTGCCGCTTTGACAGAGTGCGCCCACTACACCAACGTCGAACAACCTCTTCGTCTCCCAGGTATGGCTGCTCGCCCACTACGCGGGAATCTCGCCACCACTTCGACTCCCAAAAATTATAAGTCCAAAACTACCATGCGAGAGAGATAGGGGCCCCACCTACGGGCTTAATACCTCCCCCGAGACGGGCCTAGGGGCCACTATCGGTACCCTGCGGACCGGGTATACCCCTGCGTAGTCGACAGAAAGCACCTGGGCCCCGCCTTCTCGGCTTTGGCGGGCCCCAGCATAAGCCACGTGCCCTGGGCCCGATGGGTAGACCTAGGATTGCCGCGTGTCTTCAGGCCCTGAGCCTGAAGATCGGCTGAGGGTGGCTCAGAAACCGCCACGTGTATGGTGGTGCCGGACCCATCTTCCGTCAAGAAGGGCTCCGGCGCTGCCACGTGCACGAAGCCTCCGAGTGGTGCCCTCCACCAAAGAGAGCTCCAGAGGTGCCACGTGTCCTGCGGCTCCGGGCCTGACTTCCAGCATGGGAGGGCTCCAGAGCGGCCGCATGGGCAATGGCTCCGAGAATACCTTCCCCCCGAGGAAGGCCCTGGATGTGCCACGTGACCTACAGCCCAGACCCTACCTCCAGTATGGGAGGGCTGCGGAGCTGCCACGTGCCCAACAACTTCGGACCACCCGCTACTCTGCAAGACAGCTCCAGCGGAGACGCGTGTCCCGTGCCGGTCGCCCGGGCGTCACATCGACGAGCAACGGGCAAATAGCCAAGAACTAAAGAGGAAGGTACGTTGTCAGGCCAAGCATTCAAGGCTCGCGCCTTCGCTAGAAGCATGGCACACGGCGCATGCCTCCGTTCCCCGTCTGCGCACCATTATGGTGAAAGACAGGGCGGCGAGGCGTGACGGCACAACAGTGCCGCCCAATGGCATAGAGCCGCCTAGCAGAGCGAGGAGACACCGCGACAAGATGGGAACTTCATCATCACCGGCCGTCCGGACAGAGACGCCCGGCGTGACAGGAGGCACGCCTTAACTCCACCGACAGTGACAAAGCATATAGCTGTAGATGCCTATAGCTAATGTATAGGATGCAGATAGCCGCGGGGGCACCTGTCGGGCCCTGGGCCACCTTGTAACTTCCCCATCCTTGGGCTATAAAAGGACCGGGGCGGCCTCCAGGCAAAGGGTTCGCAACCCAGCCAACTCACACACTCACACGCGTGAGCAATACAACAAGCACTCCCGTGGACGTAGAGTTTTACGCTACGGCGGCCCGAACCACGTAAATCCTCGTGTTCCTCTCGCATTGTGCTCCGACCTTCGAGATCCATTAGCCCCACCGAAAAAGAAGCTCCACGGGCTGCTTTCGAGCAGACCGGGGGAAGTGTCGCAGGAAAACACTTCGACAGTCACTTTTACACGTATGAACATTGTGTATGCTGTACAGCACGTCTGCCATTACATGCATGATTTGAAGCTCATCTTACTTTAGTAAAATGGATTCTATATTATATCCGGGGCACACTGGATCATGGACTTTAGTTATATTACTCTTTAATGACTGATCTAGTGTCTTATTCTGATGTTGATAGGACATAATGCTCCAAGAATCGTCATTCTACCTCTGGTACAGTGTGTTCCTCAAATACAGTTTAATCTATTGGTATTCAAAGCGACAACACACTTTTTGCTTACCAATCTGGTATAACATAAACACACAATTTTTTTTTGAGATTGATTTACACTTTGTTGGCGAGAAGGTAGCCACGAGAGTAGTTTGTGTTCTTTATATGCCTAATACTTATCTTCACCAAAGGACTTCTGACATAGGTCTCCACCTTTCGTTCCAGTTTGAATGTTCACGGTGACTGAAGCTTAAAATGTGAGTTGTAGAATAATTTGATTATTAGAGTTGGCTCTTATATGTACAGACCCAATATATTTAGAGTTTACCATGGCTCTTGCAGCATACTCTTCTCCTATCACACATGTGGACACAAGCGGTCTCTACTGTCGTAAATAAGCCATTAATATTTATGTCGGTCAAAATAGGCCATTGTAAATAAGGGATCCCGGCCCACGTGGCACGGGTTGCATTATGTACGACGGTCAGAGTTGGCTATCGTAAGTTAACTGATTTATGACGGTCAGATGCTGTCGTAAATAAGTTATTTATAATAATTTTTATTTATTTCCGAGGGCGTGTGGTCATGGCAGATATGCGGGATTCCAGTAGTGCATGTTTTGTCCGTCACCAGCTTCACCAGGCTGAAGTTCGCCATCATGGACAGAGGGTTCTGCTGGTGCCACCCTGGCGGAGGAGCGATGCTGCCACTTGAGCGGCCGACTTGCATTGGGGTAATACACGTTGCCTGCATTTAGCAGCAGCAATATAGGGCAGATAGAAGTGAATTGATGAACTCGGATGGTAAATCTTATTATCTTTTTCCTTCATCTTCTTCTCCTGCAGCAACATATGAAGGCTACCAGGACGGCGAATGCCACCACGCCAGCGATCACAGGTCCCATATGACCAGAGGGCGATGGTGACTTCTTTCCATCTTTGGAGTTAGAGCTCCCGCTATTCCCAGACTCCCTGTTTTTTTTTCTTGGCGGCGGCGGAGATGGTGACTACCCGCCGATGCTGATGATTCGCCCTTTGGCGGTGATGGTGAGCTGGCAGGTAATGATTTTGGTGGTGAGGTCGATGTTCGTGGAGGCGGGGTCGTTGAGGATGGAGGTGAAGGGAATGATGAGTTGGTAGAGGCCGGCTGTGACTGCGTTTGTGTGAGTTTGGCGACGAATAGTTTAATCTAACACATTCACATATCAAAACTAAAAAAACGAAATATCAAAATTGGAGTGTTCATAGTTAATAGATCATAATTAAAATTGAGATTTATATATCGGTTATTTCAGGTATTTGGATACCCGAGAGTGGTACCGAACCAAAAAATTATATATCGGTTATTTAGATTCCTTACCCCAATAGATACTCAATACCCGATATTTCAATCTTTTCGGTTTTGGTTTTTCGGTCCTAGTTTTTTTTTGTCCACCTCTAGAGAGGACTCCACCCCCTTTACCTTCACAGAGCTATATTAAGTTATTCTAACTCAATGGCTAGAACTTGTGCTGCGAACCCCTACAAGAGGAAAATGAGTTAAAATATCATCAATTAAGGAGCAAGCATAATAACTCGCCTGAAATATGCTGGAAGCAAAAAAAATTGTAGCAATGGTACAAAAGAAAACAATTGCATCTCAATTCTTATAATGTGTACATGCAGTCACCGCCATGAAACTAATGAACACAATGAACAACTATTTCAGATAATATCAACTTATATTGGATATAGGAAAGACGACAATGAACACAATGGGAGTAATCACAGCATTGTAACAACTCCTTACCACAAAGGGGGAATGTGTCAACACATGAAGATCAAGGACATCAATCAAGCTGCTCAGAGTTAGTAAATGTTGTTATTCAAACTTGAGATGCAATGTTTGATTTATTCCTTCAATATCGACTCTGAGCAGCTCAGAGTCAATTAAGAGAATCCAATTCAATCAAACTCCACATGTCTCAGACCATAGAGAACTAAAATAGATGAAAAATTTCTTGCATCACACGGTGCAAATTATGTCTCGCTCTCAATATGATCAACTGACTGATCAATTGTCTAGACATGAGAAAGCTCTCCTACAACTAGAAATAATGAATGTTTGGGACCTCTACATTGCAAGCACTCAAAGCCGGAAGGCCACCATTGTTACTGCATCCGTCGAACCAGTCAGTAACCATGTCACGCAAGAGCAAATAATGTCCTGGGAAGCATTAACATGGTCTTGGACGGACCCCAGTTGAATCCAACCACCAGAGTTGATGACACTCTGCACATCTGGACTCGTTTATTGCTCAAATACCTCTCCTGTGGGAATGCTGACAGACGAGGCCCTTGCCACAGGCTGTCCCGGAGCGGTGAAGCTATCAGGCAGTGGGTCACTTCCATCTGACTCACCCAGGTACGCTTAGCCAAGACAGTAACCCAGTGCACGGGGGACTGGGACAGTCACCGCATTGCCAACTTGAATGTACATGCAGTAGATATCCAATATTCAAATCTCAGGATTTTTGTGAATCATTTCTATTCAGATTCTCACTAAAAGCAAAATAGGAAGAGGGACTCACTTCTCCTTTATCCGACCGAACAATCGATGGTAGTCTGGAAATCCCTGTAACCTTGCATTCTCACGGACAGTTAAAACTCTTGCTTGATCTGGATGCAATATAATCTGTTGACGAGCATATCAGTCAGGCAGAATTAGCAAACGACAATCATAGAACAGAAACAGTTGCAGTAGCTTGTGCCAAAGCTAACCTGGTCACAACAGTAGGGACCGTCTGATCCCACCACAGGCGCCCAAATGGCCTACAACGGTAAGGTGCCATACCCTTTTTTACCTTTTAAGCGATAATGAGTAAGGTGAGGCGCCTTAGTAATATATAAATATAGAAAAATGTAGAAATACAATAGTAAATTCCAAATAGATAAGGATAAAATTAGCAATTAGTAAATAGAAGTAGTTCAATATAAACCAACATAATAGACTAAAAGTCTAACATAACTAACAGACAGTAGTACTAGTGCACTAGATAACACTCTCATCTTCCTCTGTTATTCGGCTAGGCTGAGATAAACCTAAACATGGAGTAAGGCGTCGCCTTAAGGACGCCCTAGGACGCCTTACGGACGCCCATCGCCTTACAGACGTCTTACTCAGGCATCCAAGGCAATGAGACGCCTTGGGCTCCCGGATCGTCTTACCGCTTAAGCGACACTATAATAACTATGCCTACAACAGCATGGTATGTAAGAAATATATAACTAACCCAGGTTTCTAGGGAAAGGGAAAGCAATTTGGGTAACATACTTCAATGAACGCTCTTTAATGGAGGACATGGCATAGTTAGGAAACTAGCCACAAAGGAAAACAAATAATTGTGTAAGGTTTCACCTTGCAACATATATATTATAAAAGACTTAGAAATATTTAAAGAGGATTGCAAAAATAACATATACCAGTGGCTTCCCAGATGGCAAGTACATGCGCTTGACTTCAGGATCCCACTCTGACAGTGTTGTTTGCACCGACCTTGACACCCTTTAGGTCACAGAAGTTGGCCCCTATAACAGAGAATACATTACTATTTCAGAAGGATAAAATGGAAACAAACACCAAACTAAAGCTCGAAAGCCCCGAACCTTCTTTATAGGGATCTATTGCACCCGCTGAGGGTCATCATTGTTTAACCTTAAGGGTTGGTGATCTAACACCCAATGTTTAAAAAAGCGATGGAAAAAGGCAAGAGGAGGAGCTCCGCCTAGCGCCTAGGCGTTTCTAGGCGTTCAGTAAAAGGCGGAGTCAACTCTATATATTTCACTATATACTGCTGATTTTTGAAAGTGGATCTTAGCTCAGTGATAAAGTTGTTGCTCTGGTAGAGTCTCTCCACTTGTGTCCTGGAGGTCCTGGGTTCGAATCAGCCTCCTTGCAAAATAAGCAAGGGGAAGGCTGCCTAGAAATTCCCTTCCCCAGACCCCACAACGTGTGGGAGCTTTCAGCACTAGGTATGCCCTTTTTTTATCTTAGCTCAGTGATAAAGTTGTTGCTCTATGACCATGAGATCACGAGTTCGAGTACTAGAAACATCTTGCAAAAATGTAGGGAAAGACCACGTAAAAAAAAACTAGAGTGCGTCGGGCTATTGTAAATTTTAAATTTGATAATGATGAATACTTCAATTAGTAAGTCAAACGGCTAAAAAGCGATAAGAATACGGGCAAAATATGGCGAAAAAGCGCATAAAAGCGGCAAAAGATGTGCTTTCGAACGCTTAAGCGTTCAACCGCTTAATAGCGGCCGATTTCAGAAAAGCGAAGTGTTGAGACACCGCTCAGCGCCTAGGTGCCACTTTTTTAAACAGAGCTAACACCTTGCCCTAATCTGTACCAGCCTCCTCACCAAAGGAGTAATCCAACATATCTGAGCATCAGTGGAAAGGATAAGCCTAAACATAAAAGCGGTAAAACTCATAAACTATTTATAACATTTAAGTTGTACTTTTATGAAAATAACATAAGGAATTTGTTTTCTGATGTAAAGTCATTGATAGAAAGTATAGAAGATGTACTGCTGAAGAATAGAGTAGATTGATATGATGAAGGAGGGGGTACATATATAGGGCAGCAGCGTTGCACCCCAAGAGGCTGGCTGTAATCACAACACTAATGACCCCTAATAACAGTCTCTAATGACAACACTGATGATTGTAATCACAGAAGTAATGACCTCCTAATAACAGCAGTAATGAAGTCTAATGACAGCACTAATTACATCTAAATACAGAATATTCTAACTGCTAGACTGCATGTTAGTAGTTGAATTCTCACTCTCATTGGAAGAGAGGATGACACTAGGAGTTGGGGCAATTTTCTTGTCTATTTCTCACACAATGCCAATGCCAACCCAAGGGGTTGAGGCTACATATTTATAGCTGCCATGGCAGCCAAGCATATGCCACAAAGATGCTAGTCTAAGATGCTTAGATGCTGTCCTAATATGCTGTTCTTGGCTGACACTAAGATGCTGTCCTAGTGTCCTTAGATGCTGTCCTAATTAGGGCCACAAAGACCAAAGGACTAGAGTACAACAAGGACCAAGGACTAAAGTGCAACAAACTAAAGGACTAAGGTACAAGGGACTAGGGGACCAAAGACCAAAGGACTACAAGACTTATTCCAGCATTCTCCCCCTAAGTCTTGTATGTCGTCTTCTGAGAGGGTTGGACCATCCCGATCTTGGTGCGAAATTCAATGAACTTGAGCCTCCCAAGGGGCTTCGTGAGCAGGTCCGTAAGCTGGTCATTGGTGTTGATGTAGTTCGCCTTGATGCTCCCTTCCTCCAAGCATTTTCGGATGAAGTGGTACCTCACCCGGATGTGCTTGCTCCGTTCATGGAAAACGGGATTCTTTGCCAGGGCCAGAGCGGACACGTTGTCCACCCTGAGTTCGACCGCTCCAGTGTCTCTGCTGAGGAGATCACTAAGCAGTCGACTAAGCCAGAGCGCCTGAGTCGAAGCGGTGGAGGCCGTTATGTACTCGGCCTCGCAGCTGGACAGGGCCACCACCTGCTGCTTGACCGACTGCCAGCTAACGAGGCACTTGCCGAAGAAGAAGAGGATCCCGCTCGTGCTCTTGCTAGTGTCGATGTCGCCGGCGTGGTCGCTATCGCTGTACCCGACAAGGTGTGCAGCGCTGACACGACCCCAAGGTCCTGTCGAGCCAGGATCACGCTGAGGGGTATGCGTTGCACAGCACCGGATAACACCCGTCAAAGGTACAAAGCGGAAGCGGAAGTTTATTACACAAACAGTTTTATGAACATGTTTACATCAAAATAAGTTTAGTCTACACTCGCGGGCGTAGACCACGCATCAAGTCACGTTCAGCCCTCGAACGTGTCCTTGCTAGCACACACACACTAACTCTACGGCGTGCACGACTCCCACTCGACGGGGTTCCCCTCCTGGGGTTCCGTCTCCTCTTCGAGAGTCCCTTCCTCATAGAACCCTGCAAAAGCTTCAAACACAAGCAGTGAGCACGAAGGCTCAGCAAGTCTGACCCGTCTCACCTAAACATGGAACTTCTACATGAGAGTAATGGGTTACATGAGGTAAAAATCATTTGCAAGGACTCGCCTAATTAGTAGAACCTTACTTTCAAGTTTTAGCAGCAGATTGTGGAGAACCTTACGCTAAGGCACATGAGAGAGCCGCAATCAAACAAGAAACGCATTTCTCTCATGTCCCTTGCCCAAAGTTGAAAAGAACTTTAGTTAGCTCTAAGCTACAGCATATCACTAACAAGCAAAGTCCATCTTTCAATCAGCAGCATTTTAACATGTAACTAGCCTGTTCTTTCTACGTCACGGTACAGTGAACAAGTGGTACTCACTGACCGCGAGAGACGGCGATTATAATCGATTTACACCTGCAGGGTTACCCGAACAACCCGTCACGTACGCCAACACTCGATGTTGCCTACAACAACCATCACGGATGCCGTACGCGACTACCTTTCACCCGTTAGCCAAATGTTGAACCGGTCCAATCGTCCCGAGCAAGAGGTCTCTGCACGCGCATCTCAGTGCCGCCAGCCGATTTACACCTCGAGCTCTCAACCTACCCTCTGAACGACCAGCTATGCCTCAACACCCAGCTACCCGACTTACATCAGTTTCCCGGTTCTCATATAGCCGGTAGGTCTTCGATACTGTTCTAGCTTGTTCAACAGGCCCGCACACGGCTCGGTCCTCAATCGACACAAGCGGAGCTACAGCACCAAGGCCCCAAAGTCCTGCTGCCCTTACTCCCCGCTTGGTCTCATTTTCTTGCCATGTGTTTCATGTGCTATCTCTATCCGAGTCGAGTGCCTCTAGCCTATTCTCGCGAGTAGTTCCAACTACTCGACTTGTACCAAATCCTACTCTATACTAGCAATACAGTGGCTAACGGGGTTTGCAATCCTAATCCCAACCCATGGTTTTCTTGGCTATGCATTTGGGTTTCCAAGCAAGACTCTAATGCAAGAATAATAGTATTCAAAGATGTGCTCAAAACAATAAACATTTGTAAAAAGGTTAATGCAAACCGGAGCTTGCCTTGCTGCTCTTGGTCGTAGGCTAGCTGTTCCTCCGGAGCAACGAAGTCTAGGACTTCGGGTTCCTCCTCGACCTTAGCGACTACATGATAGAAGCAATATATGTATCAATTTAAATGCATTTGTATTAACTTTGAAGTTGTGAAGTCTATAACCCTTGCTAGACAGACCTAATGACTGTGAAACTTTTACTGTGGCTTGGTTACAACGTAAACAGGGATTTTGTCAAGTTTTAGTTGCACCAAAGCTCATTTGAGCCCTCCACAATTAATTATGTCCTTGACCTTAATTAGAACTCTTAGGGTGTTCTAGGAATTTTCATGAAGCAAACTACGACTTTCTGAAAACTAGATTTTCAGAGGGTTCTAATGGAGTTGGTCTCACTTAATTTGAAGGTTCCTAGCTAAAGTTATGAGCTAAATAATTTCAGAGAAAATTCTGAAAATGTTTCTGAACATTTTCTATTTTCTCTGGAACAGTTTTACTAATCACACCATTAGATGGATCAGATGAGCTCAAATGGATCTGAAATTTTTATGGTAGTTCAGGGATATTTTGGTGAACATCCCAGCAAAATTTCAGGATTTTCCCCCAAAGGATTCTCCAGTTAAAATTCCTAACAGTTTAAACTTTGGAGAATTAATTCTGGGAAATTAAGGGTTTTCATGAAGTGAAATTTGATTTGCTGGAAAGTACTCGGAGAGCTGAATCCAGCAAAATTTGGTTCACTCAATTTGGAGCTTTCTAGCCAAAGTTATGAGGATTTGAAGTTTGAAGGAAATCTGAAAATCGGGGAAAAGTTTAAACTCGCGCGTGGGCCCAGGGGATACGCGTCGCACGCCGAGACGACAGCACACCGCGGCCCACAATGATTTTGCGCGCCAGCACACCCGATCCCGGCCGCAGCCGGATACCGATTCAAAATATCTCCCGCTGACAGCTGGGGTCCACCCCTTCTTCAACCTCGCGACGCCCGCGCTCCGCCGCCGAGGGACCTCGCCGGAGAGCTCGCCGCCGGCTTCTGTACAGCTCCAAACTTCTCGATTCTGGCCGCCCCTGCCTACTTTTACTCGGGGAACAGGATTCTGGGGTCAGCTGCTCATGACAATGGCCGGAGCATGGTCGGCGACGAGCCGCCACCTCGGAATGACTTCGGCCATGTCGGCTGACTTCTCTAGCACCTCAGCTACATGGGAAACCGGTCGGGGAGCATCAGTGGACCTCAGAGAAGGTCGACATGAGCTCGAGGCAGCTCGGGGAAGGCCCGAAATAGGTCCTCACCGTGCGCCCGATGCCGCCCGTTCGTTCCACCATTAGTAGACCTCAAATTACGCCGGGTACAGAGGTTCTCCAGTCCAGAGTTGTGAAGGCAACTTGTGCGTTACCGTGTCTAGCTCGTGTGAGAGCGGCTTGAGGCCCTCTAATCCTTTCTAGAGCACGAATTAAACAGAATCGTACCCGAAGGTCGTTCTGCACACATAAAGGGGAAAAGTGGAAATTCGCCGCCGGTGAGCAACCACTCGAGCTGTGGCTCAGGGATGAGCAGCACCGGTCACTAGCGCGTCCAAGGGTGCCTTGGCTCAAGCGTGACAACGCCCTGGTTGGGCTGTCCACGGGAGCCCGAGGTGCGGCGGTTCCAAGTTCCGAATTTGATCTTTCGGCACAGCCGATATCAATCGCTTTCAACCGAATTCTAGCAATGGGGAGGACGGAGGAAGGTCTCTAGTACCTTGCTGGGGCTCTGGAGTGGACGGAGGGAGCTGCGATCGGCGTTCTCCGATGGATTCCGAGCTGCGGAAACTTTCGACCAGCGCTGAGTTCTTGCGGGGAAGAACGGCGGTGCCTCGGCCGGGGAGGGGGGCAGGCGCCTTAAGAAGGCTCTGCACCGCCTCACGCCCGCGCGTGGGCAAGCAGCTGCTGGCGCGGCGGCTGCCCTCGGTGGCGATCACCGCTGCGGCTCGGCGACCCGAGTGAAAAAGTCTCAGTCGGTTTGAGCTGAGCAGTGACTGACATGTGGGTCCCACTTCCAGTTTTAACCTCTGAAATTTACTCCTAATCACTGTTGTAAACAGTGAACCCCATAGTACCCCTGGCAATTCAAATTATTCACCCATGAGCCATTTGAATTGATCAAAGTTCAAATGAGGTTTGGTTTGAATGAATTTCAGCACAAGTTCAGTTTGAAATTCAAATAAAGTTTGAATTTCTCCCACTTAGCTCATGTCAAGATCAACTCCAAATGGAGTGAAAATTGATGTGTGAGCTCACAAAAATGTGCTGAGTAAGAATATGCCTCCCACTTTTAAATTCATGAGATAAAAACAGTTTGAATTTGAATATGGTTTCAAACTGCCCTCTTCCTAACTATACCCAAAATGACCTCAAAAAGGTTTTGAATTTGGGTGAAACTTGGCATGGACATCCTTAGTAAAGTGTAGGAGTTTTCATATGTCCAGTCCATCTATATCACATGTGGGAAATGCCACTTTTGCAATGTGTGAGTTTGTTCTCTAATGAGCATGTTGATAATTGTTACTTGCTCTTCATTTGTGTTCATCATCCTTCCTCAAATGAGGTGTGTGGTGTGGTGATGAACACTGCAAATGTGTGTCAAAAACTGAGGCCCTTACAGTGTGCCTCCCCAGGACACCTCGGGTAGTGGAGGCTGTGATCGAGAGTCCCCGCAACATAGCGGATGATCCTCTTCACAGCCTGCTGGTGATCCGTCGTCGGTCGTTGCAGGAACCGACTAACGTAGCCGACGGAGAATGCCAAGTCCGGCCGTGTGTGGGTGAGGTAGCGAAGGCTCCCCACAAGACGCCGGTACTGCGTAGCGTCCACCTCCTCGGTCGTGCTGTCACGGCTCAGCTTGCCTCTCCTCCATCGGAGTGAGAGTTGGGTTACAGTTTGTGAGCCCAGCTAGCTCAACAATGCGCTTGGCGTAGGCGGTCTGTCGAAGTGTGATCCCGAAGTCGGCCTGGTGCACCTCAATCCCAAGGTAGAAGGAGAGAGATCCTAGGTCACTCATCTGGAAGGTGGCTTTCATCTCGTCCTTGAACGCTGCCACCTCCGCATCCTTGGTGTCGGTGATCACCAAGTCGTCGACGTAGACACCCACCAGTAGGGTGTTTCCTCCATTGCCCCGCCGGTAGATGGCCGCCGCGTGCGGGCATTGCCCGAAGCCCATCCTCTTGAGTGTGGAATCCATCTTGGCATTCCACGCCCTTGGTGCCTGACGCAAGCCATAGAGGGCCTTGCGCAGGCGCAACACCTTGCCCTCCTTGCCAGGGACCACAAACCCCGGCGGCTGGTGTACGTAGACCTCCTCCTTCAAGTCGACGTTGAGGAACGCCGACTTGACGTCCATGTGCTGGACACGCCAGCCTTCTTGGGCAGCGAGTGCAAGAAAGAGTCGCGGATCCGTGCCACGGGGGCAAAAACATCGTCGAAGTCGATCCCCTCCTGCTGCACGAAGCCGCGAGCCACCAAGCGAGCCTTGTGCTTGACGATGGCGCCGGCTTCATCCCTCTTCAACTTGAACACCGACTTAAGGGTGATCGCACGGTGACCATGAGGGAGATCAGCAAGCTTCCAAGTGCGGTTCGTCTCAACCGCGTCCATCTCCGACTGCATCGCAGCACGCCATGCCGCGTGTTTCTCGGCCTTCGCAAAAGACCGAGGCTCGCCGTCATCGCACGCAAGTTGCAACTGCGCCTCCAGATCATGATCATCCAGATCGTGAGGGGCCAGTCCCGGCACCGGCTGGTTGCCGAGAACGTTCTCCATCTTGCGATACCGCAACTGCTCGCCGTCGTAGCACCCGTCGAGGCGCTCCTTGTCGTGGGACAGCGGAGTAACAAACTCCACTGGGTCGTGCTCGACACGAGCTGGGGACGGAGTGGGCGTGCCCGGAGGAGTGGCCGTCGGTGCTGGAGTGCGTGGGGTCGCCGGCTGAGGTGGAGGTGGACAATCGGGGGGCTGGGGTAGACACGCTCGGTGGAGAAGAGTTGCCTACTCCCCCAACTCCCTTGAAGTGGACGTAGTCGACGATGAAGTCGTCGTGCGTCGAGGTCGAACCGTCGTCCACCGCCTTGTTCCATGCCCATCCTCGCCCTTCGTTGAACACAATGCCGCGCGTCGTGCGCACACGCTATGTCTCTGGGTCGAGAATACGGTAGGCCTTCGAGCCCTCCGCGTAGCCGATGAACACCCCCGGAGTGCTCCTGTCGTCGAGCTTGCTGATGTGGCCAAGCTCCTTGGCAAACGCGAGGCAGCCGAAGACCCGTAGATGAGAGACCGCCGGCTTGCGCCCATACCAAGCCTCGTACGGCGTCCTGCCGTTGAGAGCCTTGGTAGGCGAGCGGTTGAGGATGCAGACAGTCGTCACCACCGCCTCTCCCAAGAAGATAGCCGCCATTCCCCTCTGCTTGAGGAGGGCCCGAGCCATCCCCACAACCGTCTGGTTGCGCCGCTCGACGACGCCATTCTGCTGCGGGCTGTAGGGCGCGGAGTAGTGGCGCTGAACACCCTCATCCGCGCAATACGACGCGAATTCAGCCGCCGTGAATTCGCCGCCGTTGTCGGTGCGCAGCACACGCAGCTTGCGGCCGCACTTCGCCTCCGCAATGGTCTGCGCGCGCCTGATGGCGTTCGCAGCCTCTCCCTTGCTGCCAAGGACCACGACCCACATGTAGCGGGGGAGGTCGTCGACGAGCAGCAGGAAGTAGCGTCGTCCTCCTGGTGTAGCTGGTGTCACCGGGCCACACAAGTCCCCGTGAACGAGCTCGAGCCGTTCCTTAGCTCGAAAGCTCGACTGCTGGGGAAAAGGAAGCCGCCTCTGCTTCGTCAATATGCAGACGTCGCAGAGCTGCTCCACGTGGTCAAGGCATGGCATGCCTCGCACCATCTCCTTGGCACTGAGCTGCTTTAGGGCCTCGAAGTGAAGATGCCCAAAGCGCTCGTGCCACTGCCATGCCTCGTCGTCCCGACGAGTGGCAAGGCAGACAGGCTGTGCTACTGCACGTGAAGGACATAGAGTCGATTGGTGCCTCTAGTTACCTTGGCAAGAAGGCGACGATGGCGATCCCAAATCCTCATGACTCCGTCCTTAATCTCCACGCGCGAACCGTTCTCATCCAACTGTCCCAGTCTGATGATGGAGTTTCTCAACGCGGGGATGTAGTAGACTCCGACGAGCAGCCTGTGCTCACCAGACTCGGCGGTGAGGATGACGGAGCCGACACCCTTGATCTCCACGCCGGAGGCGTCACCAAACTTGACAGAGCCTCGGACATTGGAGTCAAGCTCAACGAAGAACTCCCGTCGACCGGTCATATGATGGGTGGCGCCGGTGTCGAGGCACCACCCGTCAGTCTTGTCGTTGCTGGAGCCGTCGCCGAGGAAAGTGTGTGCTCTTGGCTCATCAAGATGAAGGAGAGCCGCTGCGGTCGATGCCACTAGAGGTGGCTTGATGCTTCCGTGTGCCAGAAGCAAAGCTGGCTCCTCCTCTACTTGTGCCACGTGGGCCTCCTCCTCCACTTGTACCACGTGGGCCTGGCCACGTCGTGGCTGTCGACACTCCCTGGCCCAATGACCAAGCTTGCCACAGTTGTGGCAGGTGTCGTCTCGTGTCGGCTTGTGGTTGCCGACGGTGCCGCCCTGGGCGCCTCCGCGGGCGCCACCCTCGGTACGTCCGCGTGCCCCGGCCTGGGTACCTCCGCGCCCCTTGCGCGACTTGCCGCGCTTGCGGCCGCCTGTCGAGGAAGAGGACTCCCCCTTCTTCCGGTCACCCTGGCCAGCCTCCCACTGCTCGCGAGTGAGATGAAGCTTCCCGCCAATGGTGATAGGCCCCGAGAGAGGTTGTGGTTCGTCGCTGTCGACGACCTTGAGGTGACCTATCGCCTCTTCGATCGACATCGTGGAGAGGTCCAGCAGAGACTCGATCGAGCGAGCGATCTGCTTGTACTTCTCGGGGATGCACCGAAGGAGCTTCTCGACAACTCTCTCTTTGTTGTAGGTGTCGTCGCCGAACTGCACCAACTTCTGCAACAAAGTGTTGAGACGGAGAGCAAAGTCATCAACGTCCTCACCTGGCTTAAAGGTCAGGTTCTCCCACTCCATGCGAAGCGCCTGTAGTGTGGACTTGCGGGCGCGGTCGCTGCCGATGCGTGCCGCAGCGATGGCATCCCATGGCTCCTTAGCAGTCCGCTTCTTGGAAAGCGAGAACTGCATCTCGGCCGGGACTGCAGCAATGAGGGCATCCAACGCCCGTCGATCCTCGTAGTAGTCGACGTCGCCGTACTGAACTGCTTCCCACATTTGTCGCACCTGGAGCCGTACCCTCATCACCGCGGCCCACTCGATGTAGTTGGTCTTGGTGAGGGTAGGCCACCCACCGCCAGGACCGACGTTCCTGACAATGGCCTGGACCCCGTGGTGTCCATGGTACCTGTCCGGGGAGGGAGAACTGCGCCGCCTGTAATGGCCACATTCTCCGTCGACCCAGCCACCGCCGCCGGACGCGCCCGTCTGGGCTGCGGCTGTCGCGCCCATGGGGGTGCGCGGCTGCTCGCTGCACCTCTCGTGCTCGCGCCGCCTCCCTCACCAGCCTGAGCTCATCGTCGACGCCGCCGTCGACAGAGCTGCTGGAGCTACTGCCGCCAATGTTTTTAAGTCGCCTAGTCGACCCTAGTCGCCTTAGGGGCGACTAGGTCGACTAGGGCGACTAGTCACTCCTAGTCGACCTCTAGTCGAGGTCCTAGTCGTCCAACTATTTTTTATAGCAGTTTCTAGTCGATGCTTATATATATCGACATATAATATATATATATATATATTTCCAGTAGCAATAATACACATACCAGCAAAAGCAAACAAACCTTTAAGTGCAGCTTTAAAATATGCTTAGAAAATAGAAAACATATCAGATTTGAATTTTGAAGCCTACAAATAATGATGTACACATACCAGATTAAAATTTCAGACCTGATAAATAAAATGTACACATATTTAAGTTCAACATTTAACTAAAAAAGGGGAGAAGTTCAGTGTAGAAGTACTTACAAATTCAGCTCAGCTCAGCATTCAGCAACAAACTTTCATAAAATCGGATCCTCAATATTAGAAGAGACAAAAAAACCGCAGTAGTTAAATAAAATAAACAAGCAACAGTATTTAAGGTTCAGTACTTAAGTTCAATATTAAACTAAAAAAAAAGTCTTTCAGTCCAGCACTCCAACAACATCTTAATTAAAAGTTTAAAACAGCATGTTATCATCAAGTTGGAAGGCTCCATCTCCTGCAGCTGGATCTGTTGTCGATGGTGGGTGTTGTCCATCTCCATCTCCTTGGTTATCCATTTCTTCATCTGAATCAGATCCTTCATCAGCTTGTGGCTGCTCTGAAATAGTGTTAGGCAGTGTCCTTGCACGCTTCCTTGAGTATGTATAGGTAGAAAAACCACTGGCAGCAGCAGACCTTGGCAGATTTCTCCCCCTTAGATGCTCAGTTGCACCAATAGCCTCATCAACGGCACTCCAAAGTTCAGTTCTCTCTCCCGCCTCACAACTTTCATCAACCCACTCATTCTCCCATTCAAACTCTTCAAGCAGCAAGGGGTTACTTTTCTTTCCCTTTGAACCGAGCTCTTTAATTGTTTGAAACCTATTTGCCATCTTTCGATTGTAGCTAACATATACCAACTTATTCAACCTTTTATGCTCTAAGCGGTTCCTTTTTTTGGTATGGACCTACACACATGAGCAAATTAAGAACACTACCAATTAAAGGACAGCAACCTAACAATAAACTAGTAATAATAAAAGGTGGACATACATGAGCAAATGTGCTCCAATTGCGCTCACAACCCGATGCCGAACAACAAAGGCTCACAATTCTTTTTGCTAGACACTGAAGCTCGAATGCAAGACCACCATACGCTCCCCACCAAAGAACTGCATTTTAAAGAACAATTCATTAGAAGAACAACTATTCCTTAAAGAATATTAATTTTAAAGAATTAAGGAGAAAACTCACTAGGATTTTTTTATCTCTATCCCTTATTGCTAATGCCTTAGAGAAGCATTCTCCTTCAGACCTCTCATAATCATCGGCTTGCTTACTTATCTTGCTTTACTCATGTTCATCAAGCACCATCTTCCATACAACATCATTAAACATGGACCTTACTTTTGATGCATTTCTCCTATCCTTTTCCCTTAAAGAAAAGAATTTAGATGGATTCAAGAACAAGGCTGCCCCATATAATTTTTGCTCCATTTGGCCATCCCATCTCTTGTCATAGCAATCCATGACCTCTCTAAGCAGTTGTCGCTTTGCATTCAAAGCGTCTTTGATGGTGGTCTTTGCAACATTCATGGCTGCCATGATCTCAGGCATGGCTGGTGTTTCATCCCCATCTGCTATCCTAAGGGCAATAAGAAGTGGTTGTGAAGCTCTTAGACAATTTTCCACCTTTGTCCAAAATGGAATAGAGAGGACAATGCTTTCAACTTGCTGCCCTTCCCTGGTAGCAGATAAGTTATTTTAGTATCACTCATCACTAACAAAGAGGCTTCTTAGGCCTTGCTTGTGCCTTTGCATGCTTGCCAATGTGAGAAATGAAGTAGCAAAGCGAGTCACGGCGGGCCTCACAAGATCTCCACCTATTTTTTCCCTCATGGTGTCAAGCAATCTCCCATGCTTGTAGATAAATCTAGTCACCTTCTTTGCGTGATTGATGCAACTACTAAACTCCTTTATCTTCCCAATATCCTCCAACATCAAATCCAAGCAATGAGTTGCACAAGGAGTCCAAAAGAGAGTTGGGATCCTATCCATTAGAATTCTTCCTGCTGCCTTGAAGTTGGATCCATTGTCCGTGACTACCTGCACCACATATTCCTTGCCAACCTTATCAATTTGCTTCTCCAACAAGTCAGCTAGCATACTTGCATTTGCTACCTCGTTTGAGGCATCCACCGACCCAAGGAAAAAGGTCCCTGCTGGACTGTTGGCAAGAAAATTAATAATATGACGCTGGTTCATCGAGGTCCACCCATCGGACATCATAGTGCAGCCACTTTCCAAGCTTCCTCATGCTTTTTTCTCAACTCCATTGTCCTATCAACGGCCCTGTCAAGCAATGGCACCCTCAACTCATTGTATGAAGGGGACCGGTACCCTGGACTCAAGCATGATGTGCCAACTTCTCGAGTTAATGACATTGAATGGTATTCCATTCTCGATTAAGAAATCAGCAACATGGTCATCAACAACCATTTTGGACTCCTTATCTTTCTTTGTGAGGTGCTCAAGCGTGGGTTGAGTCGTCTTAGACTTAACCTTTCTGCAACAACTTCTTCTGGTGTCTTGCAAAGCAAAGAGCTAATGGACTTTGAATGTTTCTGAGTTTGTGGTTACACAGGAGCAGAGACCGTGAAGGAACTGATAGAAGTTTGAGCAGTTTAATTCTTAATTTGCTTTCCTTTTGTGCCAGAACTTGGTGCCGGGTTTGCCTCTTCAGCAACTTCCTGTGCATCTTCTTGCTGCCCCTGTCCTTCATCTTCCTCTTCACATTCCAATTGTACAATCTTATTTCTTGCATTCTTTTTCAAATAGTTTGCCATTTCCTTCCTGACCACCTCGGGTGCTTTAGGGCACTCCCCGACATCACCAAACCCTCCAGCCAAGTGTTGTTTGAACCTTTTGATTCCTGAAGGGACAACCTTAAGACAAAAAATGCATTGAACCATCTCCTTCTTTGAACAATCAGGCCAAAATCCATACTTCCATCCTGGATCCGAAGATCGAGCCTTCCTCTTAGGATCCTTAGCCATCTCTGCCATTTCTTTTGGTAATGCATCTATTGTCTTCTCAGCAATGGATGAACAATCTGCAGTAGAAGAAGCAGACGCAACTGATTCACCTGTGGGCTGTGGCATTAGCAGCGCCACCAGATTTAGCCCCTTCTTGTTGGGGAACACTCACTTCCACCAAAGCACGTCGCTGCTGACTCACATCTACACGATAGTACATATTACAAAAATTTAGAGCTACGTATAGCATAAAACAGAGGCTAGGTCTAGCAGGAAGAACAATGCCACAATTAAAGTGCTATACCTTCATCTGAGGAGGAAGTCATCTTCAGACCCAATCAGCTAAAGTTCACAGACAGAGAGCGCTTCAAACTTCAGGTTCAGACTTCAAAAGAGCACAAAGGCCCGAGTGCCCCACTTTCCAGCGGCTGGCGCAGGAGACAGGGGCTCAGCGGCCGGCGCAGGAGACACAGAGAGCGGCGGCCGGCGCAGGGGAGCGGGCCGGCGCAGGGGACAGAGAACGCGGCGGGCGGCGCAGTGGAGTGCGGCCGCCGGCGCAGGGGAGCGGCTGGCGCAGGGGATTGCGGCCGCCGGCGCAGGAGGGCGGCTAGCGCAGGGGAGTGCGGCCACCGGCGCAGGGCAGAAAGCGGCGGTCGGTTGTGCTGTGCGACGGGGCGACGGCGCAGGGGCGTACGAGCTGTGGGAGAAAACAGGAGAGGAGGAAAAGAACCGGCTTGAGTTGAGAAAAAAGGAACCCTAGTGGGCCACTGGGCCGGACAGTTGGGCCAAAATTATACAAATCGTCCTGATCGCCTAAACTGCCTAGTCGCCCGATAAGTCGGGCTGATCGGTCGACTAATCGACCGACTAAGTTTCTAGTCGACCTGATCGCGTCGAGCGGCCTGATCGGACTTCCCCTGGCGATAAGGACGACTAATCGCGACTAATCGCGATTAGTCGTCCGATTTGAAAACACAGACTGTCGCGCAGAGCCTCCAGCTCCGCTGCCGCCGCACGCGCTACAGCCGCCGCCGCCACTGCTTCCACTTCCGCCCACGCTGCTGCCAGTTCCGCAACCGCCAACCTTGCCGCCATTGCCGCCGTCGCCGCAGTATCTGTCGCCGCTCGCTCGCGCTCCTCTGCCGCGGCGACCTCTGTCTGCTGCGCGCTCGAGGCGACCGAGCGCTGAGACTGTCCGTCGGACATGGCGCACTAGTGGGGGAGGGATGTTGTGTGTGGAAGACAAGCTGCTGCTCGTCTGTGCAGGAGAGGAATGAGCTGGAACAGCCGGTGTTCCTGCTGCCGGTTGCGGACAGAGAGAGATACGGGAAGGGGATGAACAGGAGATGCTTAAGCTGCAGGATAGAACGGCTCTGATACCAGATGTTAGTAGTTGAATTCTCACTCTCATTGGAAGAGAGGATGACACTAGGAGTTGGGGCAATTTTCTTGTCTATTTCTCACACAATGTCATGCCAACCCAAGGGGTTGAGGCTACATATTTATAGCTGCCATGGCAGCCAAGCATATGCCACAAAGATGCTAGTCTAAGATGCTTAGATGCTGTCCTAATATGCTGTCCTTGGCTGACACTAAGATGCTGTCCTAGTGTCCTTAATATGCTGTCCTAGTGTCCTTAGATGCTGTCCTAATTGGGGCCACAAAGACCAAAGGACTAGAGTACAACAAGGACCAAGGACTAAAGTGCAACAAACTAAAGGACTAGGGTACAAGGGACTAGGGGACCAAAGACCAAAGGACTACAAGACTTATTCCAGCATTCTCCCCCTAAGTCTTGTACGTCGTCTTCTGAGAGGGTTGGACCATCCCGATCTTGGTGCGAAGTTCAATGAACTTGAGCCTCCCAAGGGGCTTCGTGAGCAGGTCCGCAAGCTGGTCATTGGTGTTGATGTAGTTCGCCTTGATGCTCCCTTCCTCCAAGCATTTTCGGATGAAGTGGTACCTCACCCGGATGTGCTTGCTCCGTTCATGGAAAACGGGATTCTTTGCCAGGGCCAGAGCGGACACGTTGTCCACCCTGAGTTCGACCGCTCCAGTGTCTCTGCTGAGGAGATCACCAAGCAGTCGACTAAGCCAGAGCGCCTGAGTCGAAGCGGTGGAGGCCGCTATGTACTCGGCCTCGCAGCTGGACAGGGCCACCACCTGCTGCTTGACCGACTGCCAGCTAACGAGGCACTTGCCGAAGAAGAAGAGGATCCCGCTCGTGCTCTTACTGGTGTCGATGTCTCCGGCGTGGTCGCTATCGCTGTACTCGACAAGGTGTGCCTCCCAGGACACCTCGGGTAGTGGAGGCCGTGATCGAGAGTCCCCACAACATAGCGGATGATCCTCTTCACAGCCTGCTGGTGATCCGTCGTCGGTCGTTGCAGGAACCGACTAACGTAGCCGACGGAGAATGCCAAGTCCGGTCGTGTGTGGGTGAGGTAGCGAAGGCTCCCCACAAGACGCCGGTACTGCGTAGCATCCACCTCCTCCGCCGTGCTGTCACGGCTCAGCTTCAGCCTCTCCTCCATCGGAGTGAGAGTTGGGTTGCAGTTTGTGAGCCCAGCTAGCTCAACAATGCGCTTGGCGTAGGCGGTCTGTCGAAGTGTGATCCCGGAGTCGGCCTGGTGCACCTCAATCCCAAGGTAGAAGGAGAGAGATCCCAGGTCACTCATCTGGAAGGTGGCTTTCATCTCTTCCTTGAACGCTGCCACCTCCGCATCCTTGGTGTCGGTGATCACCAAGTCGTCGACGTAGACACCCACCAGTAGGGTGTTTCCTCCATTGCCCCGCCGGTAGATGGCCGCCGCGTGCGGGCATTGCCCGAAGCCCATCCTCTTGAGTGTGCAATCCAACTTGGCATTCCACTCCCTTGGTGCATGACGCAAGCCATAGAGGGCCTTGCGCAGGCGCAACACCTTGCCCTCCTTGCCAGGGACCACAAACCCTGGCGGCTGGTGTACGTAGACCTCCTCCTTCAAGTCGCCGTTGAGGAACGCCGACTTGACGTCCATGTGCTGGACACACCAGCCTTCTTGGGCAGCGAGTGCAAGAAGGAGTCGCACGGATTCCATCCGTGCCACGGAGGCAAAAGCATCATCAAAGTCGATCCCCTCCTGCTGCACGTGCCATGCCATGCCAACCCAAGGGGTTGAGGCTACATATTTATAGCTGCCATGGCAGCCAAGCATATGCCACAAAGATGCTAGTCTAAAATGCTTAGATGCTGTCCTAATATGCTGTCCTTGGCTGACACTAAGATGCTGTCCTAGTGTCCTTAGATGTTGTCCTAATTGGGGCCACAAAGACCAAAGGACTAGAGTACAACAAGTACCAAGGACCAAAGACTAAAGTGCAACAAACTAAAGGACTAGGGTACAAGGGACTAGGGGACCAAAGACCAAAGGACTACAAGACTTATTCCAGCACTGCACTTGTATTAGGGTACTATAGGGGCAGTTTAGTCCTTTTGTATTATGGTTCCTTGGCCCTTAAGTTTTGTACCCATATATATGTACCCCCCTTGACAACCTATTGGGTTAATGAAATCATCTTTACCCCTCTAATTTGGTATCAGATTATCCCCTCTCTCTCTCCTCCTCTCCCGATGTTGGGTCTTCCCGCATCCACGGGCGCCGCCGCCGCCGGCTCCCCTCCCCCTCCCCCCCTTCATCGTCGGCCTAGAGCCTCTCCCCGTCGCCAGCCCGACCGCGGCCGCCGCCGGCCCCGTCGCCGCCTCCCCTGCACGTGTCGCCGCCGGATCCGGCGCCACCGGCCCCGTCGCCGCCTCCCCTGCGCGCGCCGCCTCCGGATCTGGCGCCACCGGTCACGCCGCCGCCTCCCCTGTGAGCGCCGCCGCCGGATCCGACGCCGCCAGCCCCGCCGCCGGCCTCACCGCCGCCTCCCCTGGCCACGCCGCCGCCTCCCTCGGCCTCCCCACTGCCGCCGGGCCCCGCCGTCGGCGCTCCTGGACTCGCCGCCGGCCCTGCTGGGCTCGCCGCCGGCCTGGCTGGCCACGCCGTCGTTGCTGGATCCGGGGGACACCCCTCGTCGCACGTCTCCGACGTCGCAGCTGCCCTGGCCATCTCCCGTGAGCGGGAACGAGCGCTCGTCCTTGCCTTGGAGCAGGAGCATGCGTATGCGGCTGCCCTCACCCGTCAGCTCGAGGAGTCCCCGCCGGTACAGTGGAGTGACACCCATGATTCCCCAGGTGATAGTGCAGCCTATACTACCTACGCGGCCTCTCCTGTTGCTGCTCTACATGCCCAGGCGGTCGGCATACAAAAACATCCGGACTTTTGTCTCGGTTGTTCTCAGCTCCGACTCCACCTCCTTCGCTCGTTGGCGCAGCCTGATTCTCCTGACGGTGTGATGTTTTCGGCTGGACAACCACGTCCTGCGGGATGACTCCCCGCTGGATGGCTCGTGGATCTGCATGGACAGTCTTGTCCTTGCATGGATCCTTGGCTCGCTTTCTGAGGAGCTTCAGGATATCGTTGCCCAGCAGGGTGGCGGTACAGCTCGTTAGGCCTGGCTGGTCCTCAAGCTTCGGTTCCAGGGGAACCAAGCGACCCGAGCTCTCCACATCCGGGCTCGCTTCGGTACTACTGTCCAGGGTGATCTCTCTATTACTACATACTGTCGCCAGATGAAGGGTATGGCGGATGCCCTTCGTGACCTTGGAGAGCCCAACTCGGACAGTACCCTCGTCCTTCAGGTCCTTCAGGGTCTGAACGAGCGCTACACCCACGTTCGCTCGTGGATTCTCCGCGAGAAGCCCTTCCCGACCTTCGAGAAGGTCTGGTCGGACCTCGAGCTCAAGGAAATGACCCAGGGCGGCTCCACTGCCTCCTCCCCTGCCTCGGCCTTCTACGGCTCTGGGTCGTCTTCACGCCCTCCTCCACCTGCTGGCTCTGGGGGCCAGCCTTCGTGTCCACCTACCACACCAGGAGTCCCTGCTACCTCCGGTGGTGGTGGGAACCGTCGTCGTGGCCGGCGCGGTGGCCGTGGTGGAGGGACTGGTGGAGGTGATACAGCTAGTGCTGGCGGTGGCTCTAGCGGTGCCGGTGCTACTGGTGGCAGTAGTGGTGGTCGAGGTCAGGGTGGTGTGACCTGGCCCACACCCTACAACCCGTGGACTGACCACATCTCGATGTGGCCCGGGCCGTCTCCGAGTCTCCCTGCACTTCGCCCACTGCGCCCTCAGCCGGCCTACGTGACCACTTCGGCTTACAGCGGGTCTGCCTACGCGGCTGGTGGACAGTGGACCGGGCTACTCTGCGGTCGGGCCTTCCTCTCTGGCTAACTGGGCTTCGGGGAACCCAGTTGGTCAGCCCGAGTCGTCGGCGCCACACCCTGACACTGCTCAGGCCTGGGACCGCCAGTCACTCGCATCCTCCTTCAGCACAGTGAGTCTCACACCACCTGGCCCTGAGTGGGTTGTGGACTCCGGAGCTTCGTACCACACCACCCCTGACGCTGGTATACTTTCTTCTACCCACCCTTCCCACCCTTCTTTTCCTTCCTCTATCGTTGTTGGGAATGAGTCTGTTCTTCTGGTCACCTCAGTAGGTGACTCGGGTTCGTCGGGTTCTTTTCGTCTTCGTGATGTTCTTGTTGCTCCGGACATCATTCAGCATCTTCTTTTTGTTCATCGGTTTACTACTGACAACCATGTTTCTATTGAGTTTAATCCTTTTGGTTTGTCTGTGAAGGATCTTATTACCCAGCGTCTTCTTCTCCGCTATGAGAGCTCAAGGCCCCTGTACACGATGCGACTTCCTGCTTCCGCTTCGTCCTCGCCTTTTTGCCTGGCTACGACAGCTCCTTCGACTACTTGGCATCGTCGGCTTGGCCACCCCGGTGTTGATGTTATGTCGAAACTGTCCAGTAGTTCAGTGATTTCGTGTACTAGGGGTTCACATGAGTATTTATGTCATGCTTGTCAGTTGGGTCGCCATGTTCGGCTTCCTTTTTCACATTTTGTCACCCATGTGGAGCGCCATTTTGATCTGATTCACTGTGATCTATGGACCTCAGTGTTTCTGGCTGTAAATATTATTTGGTGATTGTTGATGATTTTTCGCACTACTCGTGGACTTTTCCCTTGCGACAGAAGTCCGATACGTTCGCTACTCTTTCTCACTTCTTCGCTTCGGTTTTCACCCAGTTTGGGTGCACGGTCAGGGCTGTCCAGTGCGATAACGGGCGCGAGTTTGATAACTCCGCGTTTCGTCACTTCTTGCTTTCTCATGGGGTTCAGTTGCGCATGTCTTGCCCTTACACTTCCCCGCAGAATGGCAAGGCCGAGCGCATGATTCGTACCACCAATGATGTCATGCGCTCCCTGATGTTTCAGGCTTCTACACTACTCGCTACTGGGCGGAGGCCCTTCACACCGCTACCTTCCTCATTAATCGCCTTCCTACTAAGGCGATTAGTGCTCCCACCCCTCACTTCGCTCTCTTTGGCACCACCCCTCTTTACGACCACCTTCGACTTTTCGGTTGTGCGTGCTACCCTAATCTCTCTGCCACCGCCCCTCATAAGCTCGCGCCTCGTTCGACTCGGTGTGTCTTCCTTGGGTACTCCCCCGATCACAAAGGGTACCGGTGTCTCGACCTTACCACGCGTCGTATCTTGGTCTCCCGACACGTCGTGTTCGACGAGTCCTCCTTCCCTTTCGCTGGGTCCTCCTCTGACTCGGTCTCCGAGTTGGATTCCCTTTCTTCCACTGACCCTGAGGCCGCTCCTGTCCAGCGACCTTATTTTTTACCTTCTGCAGGTCTTCCGCTAGTTGCGCCGGACACGACCACGGTGTCTCAGATACCACCTGTCGTGCCTCCCGCGGCTCCGGCGTTCTTGCCGCCACTGGCCGTTCCTCCGACGGCCCCGACATCGTCCGCTGCGCCACGAGCGGCCCCAGCGTCCCTGACGTCACCTGCCAGGCCACGCGCGGCCCCAGTGTCCCCGACGACGTCCGCCACGCCACGCGCGGCCCCGGCGTCCCCGACGTCGCCCGCCGTGTCAGACGCGGCCCCGGCGTCCCCGACGTCGTCAGCCGCACAAATAGTTGTAGCTTTTCAAAATTTAGTTGACAAGCATGAGGACTTAAAAAATGAAAGTTACAGGCTACAATGCACAAATAGCTCACAAAAACATTAACTTGCTCATGATCCACAGGGTTAAAGGTTAGACCTTACTTACCTTTGTGACCGAGTCGAATGTAATGCTGAACTCTCTCTTGGGGGAGGACCGTACTCCATAACGCAGTAATCAAAATACAATCCTCATCGATTATTATTACCATGATGAATTATATGTATTGCTTAGGATCTCATACCTTAAATATTCTAGCAGATCAGATCAAATTGACTAGGAAAATAGTCTAAATAAATGGCAGATTTTGTTTTTAATATTATTTGTTCTAAGTTTCGAACCAGCCTCTCTGCAAAAAACAAGGGTAAGCCTGTACAGAAATAACCCTTCAGCAGACCCCACATGTGTGGGTGCCTTCGGCATTGGGTACACCCTTTATTATTTGTTCTGAGTGAAGAGGGGCTCTGGCGCGGTGGTAAAGTTGTTGCCTTCTGACATAACGTCATGAGTTCGAATTTTGAAAACAGTCTTTTGCAGAAATGCAGAAAAAGACAGCGTACAAAAGACTCAAGTGGGTCGGATCCTTCCCCAGACCCTGCACAAGCGGGAGTTATATGCAACGGGTTGCCCTTTCTTTTTTATTATTTGTTCTGAGTGCTAGTGTAGACTAGAATGATCGAGTTCTCAATAGAAACTTATTTTATATGCGACATAGATGTATGAGATGCCCATTTTGATTCTACATATCATTGATCCCAACGTATTCTATTAGGATATTAAAATTACATATCAGGGAAAGAGGTCATCATATTTTGGGGAAAATGTAGGGCCAAAATGTCTAAGTAGCGCAGAAGACGAAATATACCTGTTGTACACTCCTGATGCAAAATTACACTTACTACAAAATAGCTTCACAGGTTGCTTTCTTGCCTGCTTGCATCTGCCGCAGAGTCGTACAACGGGGGAACCTTGTTGGGGTTGATCGCTTCCTTCTTGGTTTATCTGATGTACATGGCTTGAGAGGTGGAATTAAATTTGCTCTAGCACTAAAATCAACGGTGTCCATGTCAAGTATTTAAAAGATCGTTCCTGAGTATGTCAATTGGTAGCTCTAGGGCAGCCTGGTGCATATAGCTCCTGTTTGTGCAGGGTTCGGGGAAGAGTCTGACCCCACCTAGGTCTTTTGTACGCAGGCTTTCTCTGCATCAGTGTTTTCATGACGACGCCTAGGCGTCCTGTCAGTGCGGCCCCGATGCCTGGACAGGTCGCCTCGCCTGGAGGCCGCCGGTCGCCGGCCCTTCGCCTCGCCGCCGCCGGCCTCTAGCTGCGATGCGCCGCTGCCGACCCTCACCGCGCCGCCGCCATCGGTGGAGAGGAGAGTGAGGGTGAGAAAATTTCCGTTTAGCGTTAGGGTGGGGTGCTATTTTATATGTGCTGATGTGGAAAGAGCACCGTTGGATTAGATTCGACGGTTCAGAGAGCCCGCCCGCTGCCTCCGCCTCCGCTACGCCTGTCGCCGCCGCTGCGCCAACGGTCCGCCGCCGCGCCCGCCACCCGCCTGGCCGGCCGACTAGGCGTCTAGGCGGGCGCCTGGGCGTCCAGGCGACCAGGCGCCAATTCAAAAGCCTGATCTGCATTTCTGCAAAAGACTGTTTCAAGGACTTGAACCCGTGACCTCATGATCACAAGGCAACAGCTTAACCACTGCCCAGGGCTCCCCTTCATGTCAATTGGTAGCTTTTTATTCTGAAAAACTTTTAGCAGTAGTCATAGAGAGAACATCCAATCCTCTTGAACACAGCAACAACATGCATGCGTGGGAAGCCAGAAAATTGCCACCTTCAGCGGGTGCATTCCTAATTTGCAGGATTAACGACAAAAATTGTATTGCCCTGCACACAGTTTCAGAGGCACAAACACAATCATCTTACCCCTCCATGGAAGGTGTCAAAGGCCCAGACCATGACCTGCAAGTAGGGATGAAAACAGACGGATATGGACGGATAAAATGCTTTTCCATATCCATATCCATATTAAAAATTTCGGAAACGGATTGGATTGGATGTTGTCGAAAACGGATATGGTATCGGATATGTCGGATGTATCGGAAATGGATTCATCGGATCGGAAAAATATGGATATCGGACGGAATTCAGATATTTATTTCGGAAAAATAATTCACAAGTAACATATATTTCATAGTTCATACATTTAATTCAAAATACATCCACATCAAATTCATACATGGTTCGAGGGCGGCGGCCGTCGGGGGCTCGGACTCGGAGGCCGTCGGGGGCTCGACTGCTCAGGGGCCTGTTGGGCGTCGGGGCCGGTGGCCGGCGGTGCGTCGGGGCGGCGGCGATGGCTCGGGAATCGGGAGTCGGGGGCGGAGGTCGGGCGGCGGTGGACCGGGCCGGGGCGTCAGGGGCGGCACCGGCGAGCGGCGAGCCGGCGACAACCAGGGCGGAGCCGCGAAGGTCGGGGATGGCGGCTGGGGCGCTTGTCCGACGGCGGCGCTGTGCCCTGTGGCAATGGCAAACTGGTAAACCCTAGGTCAAAGGCAAGACTGGAGGTGGAGGAGGACTCCGCTCGGGCTCGGGCCTCGGGGTAGCCGGGTAGGACCGTAGGGAAGGTGGCTGTGGCCTCTGGCCTGTGGGCTGTGGCTAGCTGCGGGCCCAATTGAATTTGTTGGATCGAATATATCTCGGATATTATTCAGATATATCCCACCCAATATGGATATCCGACAAAACGGACAGATTCTGACGAAAACCATATCCGATCCGATATCAGATTTAAAATATCCGAATCCATATCCGTATCAAAAAAATTCGATCAAAATGGATATGGATCGGATATCTTCGAAAAGGGTTGCGGACGGATCGGAAAATATCCGATCCGTTTTCATCCCTACCTGCAAGCTTCATGCCTTGATTCTATCACCTCCATCATTTTCATTCTCTGTGAGTCTTATCATAAATACTATAGGTATCAGGTTATTGAAGGCATCGGCAATTTTTTAGGAGAAAGGATCATACCGACAACTGCTGAAAATGGCATCTGACAAATGTTCTGACTTGCTTGCAGTGATCCACTCAGCAGCTTCAGTGGATATATTCGTAATGCTCTCAATAGATGTGTCAAAATCCTCGATGCTGCATGCTTGGGCAGCACGGGTAAAATCCTCAATCATTGCCTCCCTTATTTGTTGTGACCATGGTCCCTCAGGTCTCCTTTGAATTCCTCTATGATATGATGCAAACAGGACGCATGGTGGCTATCTTCAAAAACTTGAGAAACAGCAGCATCAAGACCATTTGTCCATTGGACATAAATGTCATGGCACTGTAAGGGTACTTGTGATCCTGGACAGCAAATTTCAGCTGCATTAAAAACCAAACCCAGCTCTCATAATCTTCATCTTCAACCACATTAAATGCCACTGCAAAGACACATCATCTGAATCAACTGCAGCAACCACCAGCAACTTGTATTCATTAGTCGCCTTCAGTGGAACCTTGTCAAGAAATAAGAGGGGCCTGCAGCCATTTTCAAAACCATACAAAGCAGCATGGGATGCAACCAAAAGCGACGGGATTTTGTATACACAGAAGGAGACAACAAAGCTATACTTCCTGGATTGGTCTCCAAAGCCTCTCACAGTACCAGGGCAAGTGGCTGTAGATCTCCCGTATAGCACGATACAACTCCTGTGCAACTTCATTACCTCCCCAAACCTGTGAATAGGCTAGAGTAACTCCATACTGCACATATATTTCCTTGACGAGATCTTTGGCTTCAAATTGGATTATCATGCAGCTTCTCCTTAATAATTGCTGTCAGCCACTGCCTAGTTGCTCGATGCTGCCCTTCTCCACTTCCTCCACAAGTATGCTCATCTGTCGTTTTCTTAATAACAGATTTCTTGTTACGAAATGACCCAGATGCATGTAATCGCCAAGGGCATCCCTCCGCAACACATTTCACAGTAACACGAATTGTTTCATTTTTTTCTGAATCAATATGCAAATCTTTTCCCAATGGCATACTTGCACAACTGAGCACAAAAATCCTTCACATTATCAAATTCTTGACCAACACCTTTGATAATGTCATCCCAAAACACAACAGGATTGTCAAGCCCCTGCTGATGTTCTGCCGTGATTTAAAACCAACATACGGGTTCCTGAATCATCAAAAAGCTCAACTGGTCCCATGTAAAAATCATGCATAGCTGTCAAGTCGTCCTTCTACAAAACATTTTGGAGTGACGTGAAAAAAGATGCAAAATTACCTAGGTGTGATATCAATGAGAGTGTCTGCTGATCCAGAATGCTTGGTTCTGTGGAATCACCTCCAGTCGGGGTGGCAAAGGAAACATCGCTTCCAAATTCAATTGGAAAACCCTAATTTCAGAAAAATGCAACTGAGGGAAAACAATTGGCAAGTAATGGTTCCAATTAATGAAACTGGAAAGAATGAAATGGATATTATCATGCGGCAGTAAAAGATATTGAAGACATGACTACATAGCATATTTTTTAAAGAAAAAACTACATTACATTCTTTGGTTAAACTAAGCAGTAGGGTCCATACTCAAAAAAACCAAAAGTACATTACATTCTTTGGTTAAACTAAGCAGTAGGGTCCATACTCAAAAAAAAACCAAAAGTACAAAAAAGGAAGCCTGGTGCACGTAGCTCTCACTTGCGCAGGGTTCGGGAAAGGGTCCGACCCGCTCTGGATTTTTTGTACGCAGTCTTTCTAGTATTTCTACAAGAGACTGTTTCCAGAACTCAGACCCCTAACCTCATGGTCACAAGGTAACTTTACCGCTGCGTTAGGACTCCTCTTCATAAAACCAAAAGTATAACTATTTGAAATGGTAAAGAAACAATGAAACAAAAGTATAACTACTTGAAATGGTAAAGAAACAATGAAACAGAAGAAAAAAAAAGGGGCATACCCAGTGCTGAAAGCTCCCACACTTTGTGGGGTCTGGGGAAGGGGATTTCTAGGCAGCCTTCCCCTTGCTTATTTTGCAAGGAGGCTGATTTGAACCCAGGACCTCCAGGACACAAGTGGAGAGACTCTACCACTGCGCCAGGCCTGCCCTTCAATGAAACAGAAGAAAACAAATTAATAAAATTATATGGCTGAACAAAAGACCCAAATGGGTCGGACCCTTCCCCGGACCCTGCGCAAGCGGGAGCTACATGCACCGGGCTGCCCTTTATATGGCTGAAGATTGATCATATAAAATAAGAATTGATAGACAAGTTATACCAAAGTATTTTCTGCGTGTGGAGTGCAAGATAGGATGAATGCGAGGTATTTATACTTTTATAGAAGTCCCTAATTATTATGTTCTAGTTAGAGTTTGGGCAAGTCTAGATGTCGAGTTCAAAACTTTAGCCAAAACCCCTTTCAAACCAGCGTTTTCAAGTTGTCGCCTAGGCGTCCAGAAGCTCCGGCCCGGACGCCATGGCCAGGCGACTCGCCTGGCCGGCGACTAGTCGCCGTCGCCACAGTCGCCGCCGGGTCACGCCGCCTCAGCCGCCGTCCGGTTGCGCCGCCTCAGCCGCCGTCGGGTCAAGCCTCCTCAGCCGCCACCGGTTGGGAGGAGAAGGGGAGAAGGGTTTGAGTGGCTTTTTTAGGGTCAGGGGTGTTATATTTGTGATCTGGACCGTTGGATAAGTATCGGGACTATTCCCAGCCCAGCCGCCGCCGCCCCTCCTCGCGCCCGCCTTCCCATCGGGCATCCTCGCCCCGCCGCCGCCTCCTCCTCCTCCCCTCGCCCCGCCACCGCAGCCGCCGGGTCCTCCTCCCCTCGCCCCTCGCCGCCGCCGCCTCCTCCCCTTGCCCTGCCGTTGCCGCAGGCTGCCTAGCCGGGCACCTAGGCGCCTAGGTGGGCGCCTGGGCGTCCAGGCGCCCGGAAGGCGCCTAGGCGTCCGGGCGGTGATTCACAAGCCTGTTTCGAACCCTAGGATTCGAACTAGATCCACAAGGTCCGTACTTGTTCGAACCCTAGGCCAGTTTGGCCATCTATCCAAAGTTCCAAACAAGTTTGTAGTCCATACTTTTCCCGAGAGCCCATTTCTGGTCGAACCTTTGAACACGCCCAGGTACGTCTGGACTCTTCTCGAGAGGTTGGTTGCGCCTATTCCGGAGTCTAAACATATTCAAACTAGTCTGCACTTTCTAGCAAAATTGGAGCTTGCGTATATGCAAATGCAATATTATGGATTGAGCATTGGAAATTTTTCACCTCTTTTTACGTCATATCTCCTTGACGCACCTATACTTAACTGAATAAAACTAAAACTCAAAGTATAGATCACCAAATCTTTTGTGTTCTTCAATTTGAGGGGTCAACAACGTTTTGTAACTTTAGCCTGCAATTGTAGTCATTTTAAATGTAGACTCTTAAATTGTTGTCATGAATCGACCAAAACCAACATGGGGGCCTAGTTGCACTTTCACAAAGATGGTTAGCAAAGGTGCACACGATGTTGTTGATGAAATGAATAATGTGCTCAGTCTTGCCATTTTGAGGGGGTGTGTAAGGGCACGACTAGGGGTGATAACGGGCCCAAAAAATGAACTAATAATAAAAAGGGCCGGATAGGATTAGGACCAGGCCAAATTCATATTCATTTTTGAACTAAATTCTAGTGAGGGCTGAAATAAATTATGAAGCGACCCGTGGGCCGAGGCCCATTACCAGGCCTAGGCACGGCAATTATATGAGAGCACCGTGGGTGAGGAAGAAAGACCGCGTGGCCGAGTTGTTGAACTCGCATCCATCGTCACACTAGACACTTTTAATGGCGAAGCCGAATTGGGTGGTCAGATCAACAATAACAACCAAACCTTTGTCCCAAACAAGTTGAGGTATGCTAGATATGAAACCTAACAATTGTTTTTAAAAAAAATAGAAGAAAGAGATAAGAGTAACAAAATATGAATAAACTAAGATTTTGACATGAATTACGAATTTCCATGCAATCCTATCATGAGCCAAATCCTTAGGTACATTCCAATCACTCAAGTCTCATTTTATCACCTCCTCCCATATCAACTTTGGTCACTCTCCGCCCCTCTAAATATTTTCTCTACCCTTTAGAGTCCCACTATTAACCGGTGCTTGTGGAGGTCTCTGTTCAATATGCCCAAACCACCTTAGTCGATGTTGAACAAGCTTCTCTTCAATCAGTGCGAACTGGGTGGTCACATAAGAGAAGAAATTGGTTAGGGTGGAAAAGGTGTCAGATTTCAAGCGCAAAGGGAATGTCATCTCCAGCATTGGCATTGTACTTCCAATCTAATTCTAGAAGAGGCTACTTTAGAAGTTAAATGGTCTAAAATAGCTACTTTCCATATTCCTTAAGCATGCAATAGATAGTTACCGTTTACCCATGCACATTCATGGAAACATTTTAACAGACATAACATCTCGGAGCAATGGTGGATTCAGACAACAAACATAGAGGGGTTGGTCTTCTTCTTCCTCGTTATTCTCTTCTCCCTCTTCCTCCACTTTCTCTCCTTCTCTTTCTTTAGCAAAAATTTTAGGAAGTGATCAAGGGGAGGTTACATGGCACGATGGCTAGTATGAGGGGCTCGAGACCTCCCCCCGCAAACTTCAATAATCCGCCCCTGTCTCAGAGCAAACATGGAGGTTTGAGAGACAAAGGTCTCACTCTGGGGACGAATGGCAAAATAATACCAGCCCATTGTCGTGTAGAAAACTGACAATTGTCTGCTCATTAGAATCGCTACAGCTGACCTTATTCCAGTTGAATTGACAAGCTACCGCTAACTATTTCCATTCATGAACTCAGTCAGAACTCAATGCAAAACTAATAAAATCACTGAGGAAAGAAGATATGCAAAGTTGTAACAGTTATATGTAGAACCGTTTTGCACCTGTTGTCATCGTTTTCAGTAATAATTGGTCCTGACTGTTTCACATTACTGGCACCAGGTTGAACCCCAGGGCCAGGAGCATTGGAAGTCTTCTTTTTATTTTTGGATGCCCTGTATAGACATAACATGGACTGTAATGCTGAAGAACATGAGGTTCATAAATAGTATCTATAGAGATGACTGATACAGTGTAACCTACTTGATTTTAGCTGGTGGCCTTTTCTTATTGTCGCCACATGTACTAGAGGAAGGTTTAACAACAGCTCCAGTGTGGGTTATGGTATTCCTGGTTAACAAGCATGAGAAAAAGACGCATTACATAAGCATATGCTTGACGTTGGCTCTTTCACAAGAACAATAAAACAATAAGGAATAAAACATACCTGTTCTCAACTCTACTTATCAAGAAAACATCCACTTGTGCAGCACTGGTAGTAAAATCAACCATCCGTTGCAAATCTCTATCACATGATATTGTGATGAGGGTTCTATTATTATTCGGTAGGAAGTACTTCAGCGACATGTCGGTGACATCGATATCGAACACCTTGGACACCTCATCCTTGAAGCTCTCCAGTGACACATCACGTGTGACATCAATGGCATGTGCTTCTCCTCCTTTGTATATCAAATTACCATTGGGGCCAAAAGTAAACTCCCCACCATACTGGCAAATAGCTACCACAATACCACCAGCTGCCATGCTTTCTGAGTTGTGCAATCGTCCACACAGTGACACTACATTTTGGAAAGAAAGAAAGGGAAAAAAAGGAAAATTACCTTAGTTTCTAAGAACTCTTCATATATAACTAATGCTAAATTGAAAAACATAGCTTAAACTCAGAGGAGAGTGAAACCTAAGTCAAACGTGTCGTAGGAATCCTTGTGTGTGCGTGGTCTAGTGTATGCATGGCCGGAGTATTCGGTAATGTGTGGGTGGAGCTGGGACGGTGAGCGTGTCGTGCGGCATGCCACGCCAGTTGGGTCATGCGTAGCCAAGTTGTGTAATCAGTTGTAATTCAGTTTGAAATATATGCATGAGTCCCTGGTTAAGCGCCAGTCAGTTCGACACTTCGACGGCCTCAAACACATCATGTCCATTTCTTAGATAAACAGAACATGTGTGTGTCTTCCTCAGTTCCATGAGTACATGAGCTCGCCGGCGATCTGATCTGATCGGAGCTCTCGTCGGCAGCGTGATCCAAACAAGTGGTAGCAAAGCCGGTTGCGAAGGGGGACTCGATCGCGGCATGATATCACCGTTGGAATCGAGACCACACAATCGATTTTGCATTTTATGGCCGGATGCAAGAGCAGCGACGACAACAGCTCCAAGGATGGCGGCGTCGTGTTAAAGTGTATAGTTCATGAGGTGTCGGGTGGGAACAGTTATCCCATCCTCACCAAGACGAACTACACCAAATGGGTGTTACTCATGAAGGTGAAGGTGAAGGAATGGGCGCTCTGGACCGCTGTGGAGAAGGGAAGTGTCGATCCGCAAGATGACATGTTGGCGATGATGCACTATGCAGTGCGGTGCCACCGGAGATGGTGTCCGCGGTCGCCAAAATGGAGACAGCGAAAGACTTTCTTGGGACACCATCAAGATCATGCGTGTTGGAGATGATTGTGTGAAAAAGGCGAGCGTGCAACAGCTACGTCGGCAATTCAAGACGATGGCGTTCAAAGACAGCGAGACCGTGAAAGAATTTTCGCTACGCTTGAGTGGCATGGTGGCTACCATGTCTACTCTGGGCGAGATCATAGAGGAGACGGAGGTTGTGGAAAAGTTGTTCTGCAGCGTACCGCAACTGTTTCGATAGATCGTGTTGGCCACCTAGACACTCCTTGATGTGTCAACGCCTCACATTGGTGAACTCGAGGGGAAGGCTGAAGGCAACCGAAGATTCGTTTGAGGCATCACTGCCGATGTTGCAGTACGATGGTAAATTGTACCTGACAGAGGAGAGAGATGCTCATAGCAAGAAGCGAGACGCCGACAATTGTTCTGGTGGCAGAGGAGCCGACAACAATTCTAGTGGCAGAGGGGCCACTGGCTTGAGTCGTTGTGGAGGCGGCAGATGTGGGCGCGGCCATGGACACGGTGGAGACAGGGGATCTTCATGGAGTGGGGTGCCGGGAAATTCAAACCGCCCCAGCGGTGATGAATGCCAAAGATGTGGCAAGCTGGGCCACTGAGCTCGGGAATGCAGAACGAAGCCAAAGAAAGAGCAGGCTCACCATGTCAAAGAAGAAGAAGCTTCACTCCTTGTGGTGAATTCCTCGTCGGTGACCCCATTATTGTTGGTGCCATCGTCTAAAGATCATGCCAAGATCCAGCTGCACAAAGTAAAGGTGTTTGCGCACCTTGGAGATGATGAAGAACGAGATGAGAGAGCCTAGGTCATGGATACCGGTGCTACAAACCATATGACCGGGTCTCATGTGGCATTCCACCGGTGTGATCGGGTCAATGCGCTTTGGCGACGACTCGGTGGCAAGAATTGAAGGACAAGAAACAGTTATGTTCCTATGTAAGGACGGCGACCAATGCACATTCTCCAGGGTATACTTTATACAACGCTTGACGAAGAATATAATTTGTGTCGGCCAACTTGATGAAGTCGGGTATCAAGTTGACATCAAGAAGGGATCATTGAAGGTCCATGAACCAGCCGGGCAGCTGCTGGCAAAATTGTCGCATGGAGAGAAGTTGGATACACTCTGCACAGATAGAGGAGGCGAGTTCACATCTCTTGAGTTCGCAGAGTACTATGCAAGGCACGGAGTGCATCGCCAACACACGGCTCCCTACAATCCACAATAAAATGGCGTTGTGGAATAAAAAAATGACATTGTTGTTGCAGCAGAGAGAAGTTTGCTGAAAGCTAAGGGAATATCAGGCTGGTTTTGGGGGGAGGCAGTGATAACCGCATTTTATGTGTTGAACCGGTGTCTCACCAAGAGTGTAAATGGCATGACACCGTTTGAAGTCTGGCATGGAAGAAAATTGTCGGTCCATCAGCTGAGGGTCTCTGGTTGCATTGTGTACAAAAGGAACATAGTCCCACACCTCAAAAAGTTGGATTACAGTGGTCGCAAGATGATCTTCATTGGGCATGAAAGTGGGTCAAAAGCATGGGCGAGTTATGTGAGTAGAGATTTTGTGTTCGATGAGCAAGCCTATGTTGTAATGATATAGCCGGTCCCAAGCCCGGGTAAAGGAGGGGTTGTGATAGGCTTGGCGAGCCAACAACTACACTTAGCAGTCATTCTCATAGAAATGAAACCCAATAGAAATTTGATGGGGAGTAGCCCTCTTAACGACGCGCATCAGAACCCAGGTATGGTGTGGGCAAGGGCTTTGAGGGAGCACATGGAGGCTTTGGATGTGGCGATAGAAATCAAGAGGGTAAGGACATCTAGACTTTGTCGTAGCCTATGATCTATTGGTAGCTAACACCCTCTTTAGAAAGAGGCAATCTCACCTAGTGACCTTTAGTAGTGTCCAACACTCTAGCCAGATTGACTTTGTCCTCACTAGGAGAAGGGATAGACGGGAGTGTCTAGATTGTAAGGTGATAGCCGGGCAGTGTGTTGTGACAAACATAAGCTCGTGGTAGTTGACTTTCGCTTCAAAACATGTTATTTGCGGGACAGGTGTCAAAATCACAAGAACAAAGTGGTAGAAGTTGAAAGGGAAATCACAAGAATCCTTTAAAAATAGGGTGATCATAGAAGGACCCTGGGCAGAAAATGGAGATGCAGATAGTATGTGGGTGAAGATGGCAACTTGCATTAGGAAGGTAGCACAAAAGGAAAGAAACTTGTAGATAAAGACACTTGGTGGTGGAATGAGGATGTACAAAAGGCCATTAAGTAGAAGGAGAAGAAGTGTTACAAGAGTTGGTATCATGATAGAAGCGCAAACAACATTCTAAAGTACAAAGAGGCCAAGAAAAATGCAAGGCGGGCTGTGAGTAAAACAAGAGGACAGGCCTATGATGAGTTATATGAGAGACTAGAGACAAAAGAAGGTGAAAAGGACATATACAAGATAGCAGAAATTCGCGAGAGAAAGATGAGAGATTTCAATCATGTTAAATACATCAAAGATGATACAGATCACATTCTAGTGAAGGATGAAGAGATTAAGAATAGATGGCAGGATTACTTTAATGGGCTATTCAATGATGGGAATGGGAGCACTATGGTTGAGTTGGATGACTCCTTTGATGACTCCAACAGGCGGTTTGTGCGGAGGATACAAGAGTTTGAGATTAAGGAGGCCTTAAAAAGGATGAAAGGAGGAAAGGCCCTTGGCCCTGATGATGTCCCTATTGAGGTGTGAAGATGCCTTGGGGACGTGGCAATAGTATGGTTCACAAAGCTATTCAACCATATTTTTCAGTCAAACAAGATGCCTGAAGAATGGAGGAAAAGTATATTAGTACCTATCTTCAAAAATAAAGGAGATATTCAAAGTTGTACTAATTATCGAGGGATTAACCTTATGAGTCATACTATGAAGCTTTGGGAGAGAGTGATTGAACACCGCCTGAGGAAAGTGACCAATGTCACTGAAAACCAGTTTGGTTTTATGCCTGGTAGGTCTACAATGAAGGCGATTTTCTTGCTTCGTCAGCTTATGGAGAGATATAGGGAGCAGAAGGACTTGCATATGGTGTTCATTGACTTGGAGAAGGCGTATGACAAGATACCAAGGTCAGTCACGTGGTGGGCACTAGAGAAACATAAAGTGCCAACAAAGTACATTATCCTTATCAAAGATATGTATAATAATGTTAGGACAAGTGTGCGCGTAAGTGATAGTAAGACTGATGCATTTCCTATCCATTGTTTTCAAGTCGTCCGACTAATCGCGATTAGTCGTCCTTATCGCTCACTAGAGCACGATCAGGGTGTTCGACTCGATCAGGGCGATCAGAACTGAACTTAACTGCTGTTGCTTGTTTCTTTTATTTAGCCGTTGTTGTTTTTTATTGTCTGAATTGAACGTAATTGCTGAACTAAACTTAATTGCTGCAGTTTGTCTCTTTTATTTAGTCATTGCTGTTTTTTAATTATCTAAACTGAACTTAATTTCTGATGTTTGTCTCTTTTATTTAGCTATTGCTGTTTTTATTGCCTGAACTGTTGCTGATCTGAACTCTGTTTCCAAAAAAATTAACCATCTTTGTTTCTAATGTTGCTGAACCTAAAGTTTCAATGTTGCTGGAATAATGTTCTAATTCTACAGTGTGAGTATATTTTTCTCCAAACAGACTATTGACGGTTCCATCGTTTTTATTTATGATATTGAACAATTATGTGTAGTTTATGTCTGATCTGAATTCTAAAGTGTTCCATCTATGTGCTATTATTTGTACCATAGAATTATATATATGTATATATATACATATATGTGTTAATATATGTATCGACTAGAAACTTCTAAAGAAAAATCAGGACGACTTGGAGGTCGACTAGAGGTCGACTAGAGTCGACTAATCGCCCTAGTCGACGACTAATCGACCTAGTCGTCCTAGTCGCCCCTTAGGCGACTAGGGTCGATTAGGCGACTTAAAAACATTGTTCCTATCACGGTAGGACTACATCAAGGATCAGCTTTGAGCCCATACATCTTTTCTTTGGTGATGAGGTGTCGAAGGATATACAAGGGGATATCCCTTGGTGCATGCTCTTTGCCGATGATGTAGTGCTGGTAGATGAAACTAGGGATGGTATTGATAAAAAATTAAAGTTATGGAGACAAACCTTAGAGTCCAAGGGGTTTAGACTTAGTAGGACCAAGACCGAGTATATGAGGTGTGACTTTAGTGGTGTTGGTCGTGAAGAGAGAAATGCTAGTCTACAAGGACAAATAATACCTAGAAGGGACTCTTTCCGATACTTAGGATCAATGTTACAAAGCAATGGCGATATTGATGAGGATGTTTGCCACAGGATCAAGGTAGGGTGGATGAAATGGCGACAAGCCTCTGGAATCCTATGTGATAGGAAAGTCCCACAAAAGCTAAAAGGGGAGTTCTATAGGACGGTGATCAGACACGTGATGCTTTATGGGGCGGAATGTTGGCCAACTAAACGGCAACCTGTCCAACAAATGAGTGTTGCAGAGATGCGCATGCTACAATGGATGTGCGAGCACACGAGAAGAGACCGAATAAGGAATGAGGCAATTCGTGATAGGGTAGGGGTGGCGCCGATTGAAGAGAAGTTAGTCCAACATCGACTAAGGTGGATTGGACATATCCAGCGAAGACCTCCAGAAGCACCGGTGAACAGTGGGATTTTAAGAGGTAGAGAAAATATTAGGAGGGGTAGAGGACGACCAAGGTTGACCTAGGAGGAGGCGGTAAAACGAGATTTGAGAGATTGGAATGTATCCAGAGACTTAGCTCATGATAAGACCGCATGGAAAGTAGCAATTCATGTGCCAGAATCTTAGTCTTGTTTTTTTCCTTGTTATTCTTATATTTCTTCCTCTCTTTTACTTCATTGATAATATATATATATATATATAATTGGATTAGGGAAAGTGATAAAATCATAACAGTCTGTCAGGGAGGATACATATATAGGGGGACACAGCTTAAGGGCTAAACAACCCTACTACAAATGACTAAAATGCCCCCTAATACACGTACAGTCCAACACCCCCCCCCCCCCCGCAGTCCCAACATCTAGCTACGGCAGATGTTGAGACTGGACCGAAACTCGGTGAACACCGTCGAAGGAAGTCCCTTGGTGAAGATGTCGACGAACTGCGACGACGTCGGAACGTGCAGGACTCGCACCTCCCCGAGAGCCACCCGCTCACGAACGAAGTGAAGATCGATCTCCACGTGCTTCGTGCGCTGATGCTGCACCGGGTAGGTGGAGAGGTAGACGGCGCTGACGTTGTCGCAGTAGACCAACATACTCCGGGCGAGGGGGGAGTGGAGCTCCTGAAGCAGCTGCTGAAGCCAGGAGGACTCGGCCACGCCGTTGGCCACGGCGCGGTATTCCGCCTCGGCACTCGAGCGAGACACCACGTGCTGCCGCTTCAAGGACCAGGAGACGAGGTTACCGCCCAGGAAGACGGCGTAGCCGGAGGTGGACCGACGGGTGTCCGGGCAACCCGCCCAGTCAGCGTCGGTGTAGACGACCAGCTCGGAGGCAGAGTCGTGCCGCAGAAGAAGGCCGTAGTCGTGAGTGTCACGCAGGTACCGAAGGATCCGCTTCACCGCCGTGAGATGTGGCTCCCGCGGATCATACATGTGGAGACACACCTGTTGAACCGCGTAGGAGATGTCCGGCCTGGTGAAGGTGAGGTACTGCAATGCACCTGTAAGACTCCTGTAAGTGGTGGGGTCGGCGACCGGGGCGCCGTCGGCCGAAGACACCTTTGCCTGGGTGTCCACGGGAGTGGAGCACGGCTTGCAATCAGCCATGCCCGCTCGCTCGAGGATATCCAGGCAGTACTGGCGCTGGTGGAGGAACAGAGCACCCGGGCGGTGCTCGACCGCAACGCCCAGGAAGTGGTGGAGCTGGCCGAGATCCTTCATCACAAACTCGCGCTGCAGGGCGGAGATCGTGCGTTGAAGAAGAGTCGGGCTGGACGCCGTGAGGACAATATCGTCCATGTACAGGAGGAGGTAGACAGTGTCACCCTCACGCCTGTAGATGAAGAGCGAAGTGTCCGACTTGGCCTCGACGAAGCCGAGCAAGGCCAGGAAGGAGGCGAACCGGCTGTACCAGGCCCGAGGTGCCTGCTTCAGCCCGTACAGGGACATGTTCAGCCGGCAGACCATGTCTGGACGGGCTGAATCAACGAACCCTATCGGCTGACTGCAGTACACCGTCTCCATCAACGTCCCGTGGAGGAAGGCGTTCTTGACGTCCAGCTGGTGGATAGGCCAAGAACGTGACAGAGCCAGCGACATAACAGTGCGAACCGTCGCCGGTGTTGCAATTCCGGCGCTGAAACTGTCTCTGTTCTTGCTGAATAAACCGATCTGCCCTAGCAGATCGATCTGTCTTCCCTGAAGACAGACCAGAAAATTCTTCAGCCAACAACAGAGGAATAACAGCAAGAAGAACAGTTCTGGTGCAGAAAAACTGAGCAGATTGATTCTGTTCTTGGGAGAATAGATCAGGGGAGAGATCAGGTGGTGCCCGATCTGTTCTGGTGTTGAAGAGACGCAGAACAGAGGGGGAAACAGGGGCGGCGGCTGGTTCTAGCCCCTGGTGGCGGCTAGGGCTGCAGAGGGAGGCGGCGGCTAGGGCAGAGGCTAGGCCGGTGGCTAGGGCAGGAGGGAGAGAGGCGGCTAGGGTTAGAAAAGTGGAGGAAAATTTTCTGTATTGATCTCTCTCACAATTTGGGGTGTTTTTGGCTTGTATATATAGCCTCCCCTTACAAGAGTCCTAATCTATTACAAAAGGATCTTTTAGTCTATCTCTAAGAAGATTAAACTCAAATTCCTTCTAGAAAGGGGCCCGGCCTGGGCCAGGGCTGACCAGCCCACTTGGCCCAGTTCTGGCCGCCCTGGGCCAGGGGCAGATCAGCCCACATTCTCCTCCTGATCCTGACACTGGCCCATGTCTAGGATCTCGATCCTTCTCCTCATCTTCATGAACTTCTGTCTTCCAAGAGCCTTGGTCAAGATGTCCGCCATCTGGTCTTGAGTGGAGATTTGCTCAAGCACAATAGTACCGCTGTCCACACACTCCCGTATGTAGTGGTACTTGACGTCGATGTGCTTGCTCCTGCCATGGTGTACCGGGTTCTTGCTCAAGTCTATAGCTGACTTGTTATCAACCCGCAGCACCGGCGCCTTCGATTTTTCAGCTAAGTCCTCCACCAGCCGTGCCATCCATACACCTTGACATGCCCCTTGAGCTGCTGCGATATACTCTGCTTCACATGAGGACAAGGCCACCACCTTCTGCTTGCAGGACTGCCATGAAACGGGGTTGTTTCCAAGACAAAACAGCACCCCGCTTGTGCTCTTGCGGTCCTCCTCTTGCATAGAAGACTCCATAGTTGATTGTACCGGCTATGTAGCGTACAATGCGTTTGACTGTAGCAAAGTGATCCTCCTTGGGCTCCTCCAGAAACCGACTCACGTACCCGACCGAGTAAGCAAGATCGGGACGTGTGTTCACCAAGTATCGCAGCCCTCCAACCAAGCTCCTATAGTCCGTTGCATGCACCAACAGGCTATCATTTGTCTTGCAAAGCTTGAGGCCTTGCTCCATGGGAAATGCACAGGGATTGCATCCTTCCAGGCCAGCTTTAGAGACAAGTTTGAAAGCGTAGGCCGCCTGCCCAATGCTTATCCCTGCATCAGTTTGCCGCACCTCCAGGCCAAGATAATATGACAAGAGACCCAAGTCGCTCATCTTGAACCTCTTCATCATCTCCCCTTTGAACTTCTTGAGATCGCCTCCTCCTGTGATCACAAGATCATCGACGTACACGCCGACGATGAGCTTCTCATCTTCAGCCCCACGGAAATAAATCTCGTGCTCGCTCGTACTCTTCTGGAAACCAAGCGATAGCAAGCTATCGTTGAGCTTGGCATTGCTTCTCATCTTCAGCCCCACGGAAATAAATCTCGTGCTCGCTCGTACTCTTCTGGAAACCAAGCGATAGCAAGCTATCGTTGAGCTTGGCATTCCAGGCCCTAGGCGTCTGACGAAGTCCGTATAAAGCTTTCTTGAGCCGATACACCTTGTGTTCGGCTCCGTCGATGATGAAGCCAACGGGTTGGGAGACGTACACCTCCTCCATCAAGTCGCCGTTCAGGAAGGCGCTCTTCACGTCCATGTGGTGTACCTCCCACCCCTTGTGTGCAGCAACTGCAAGGAGCAAACGAATAGATTCGAGACGAGCTACAGGAGCAAATACCTCGTCAAAATCTATTCCTTGCCGTTGGACATAGCCTTTTGCCACCAGTCGAGCCTTGTGCTTCACCACCTCACCATGCTCGTCCTTCTTCACCTTAAACACCCATTTGAGGCCAATGGGCTTGTGTCCTGCAGGAAGATCAACAAGTTGCCAAGTTTTGTTTTTTTCTATGGACTCCATCTCCTCGAGCATGGCCCGTCTCCAGCACGGGTGTTTCTCAGCATCGGCGAAGGACGTGGGCTCCTCCGCGGTGGTGAACATAAGCTCCCCCTCCTCCAAGCTTGGTGGGCGCTCAGCCCGACCAGGAGGGGTGAGGGTTCCGAGTATGTTGCGCATCGTGCGGAACCGTAGTTTCGCGCCGTCGTCGTAGTAGGCGTCGACAACATTGCTGCCGGGGTCCGACAGCGATGAGGCGAAGCAGATGGGCCGTGGAGGATTCCGGGGCGTGACGAAGGTGCTGGAATCTTCAAGTCCGGAACCCCCCACTGCTGCTGACCCCTGTGCAGGACTGTCCCAGCCCTGATTTGCGCTGGACAGCCCCTGCAGGGGCCCTTGGGGCGACGCTGCAGGTGCTGGACTCTCTCCAGCAGGTCTGGAGGCTGGCGCAGGAACTCCTAGGGTCTGTACAGACCCTTCTGTGCCCCTCCTGGGCACTGCAGGGGTGCTGTTCAGCCCCTCCGGACCCTGCAGCACCTCTTCGGGTGCTAAAACAGCAGGTCCAGCACCTGCTGGACCTAAGGAGTCGACGTGGAAGGCGGTGTAGTCCTCTTCTCCTGCTCCTTCTCCCCAGTCCCACTTGGCCACCTCATCGAATATCACGTCACGTGATATGTGTGTGCACCCATCAGCCGGATTATACATCCGATAGCCCTTCGTCCCTGCAGCATAGCCAAGAAAAATCATCGGAGTACTCCGGTCTTCCAACTTTTTCAGGTGGGGGCGCGTGTTCTTGACATGCCCCACGCACCCAAAAGTTCGAAAATAATTGACGGCTAGTCGCTCTCCATGCCAAGCTTCATATGGCGTCTTCCCGTCGAGGCCGCGGGTAGGGGATCGATTCAGGATATAGACAGTCGTGATAACTGGCTCACCCCAAAATATCCCGGGCATACCCTTCGCCTTCAACATGCTCCTCGCCATGCTGACCACCGTTTGGTTGCGCCGCTCCACAACCCCGTTTTGCTGCGGCGTATACGGGGCTGTAAGCTGACGTTGTACTCCGTGCTGAGCGCAGTACTCGCCGAACTCTTGTGAGGTGAACTCTCCTCCGCGATCAGTACGGAGTAGCTTCAGCCTCCTCCCGGACTCTAATTCAGCTGTCGCCTTGAATTGCTGAATTAAGTCTGGCGCCTTGTCCTTGGTTGCTAGAAGATAGAGCCACATATAGCGGCTCATGTCATCCACAAGCAACAAGAACATCTTCTTGCCACCTGGAGTCGTCGGCGTGATAGGCCCGCAGATGTCGCCGTAGACAAGGTCGAGCGCGCCCTCCGCGCGCCGCCGAGCTTGCTTAGGGAAGCTGGAGCGCCTCTGCTTCCCGACCAAGCAAGATTCGCACAATTGATCGACATGATCAATTTGCGGAAGCCCGAGCACCATCTCCTCTTGTGCCAACTTCCGAAGCGCCTGGAAGCCGACGTGTCCATAGCGTTCGTGCCAACGCCACGCAACATCATCACGCCTCGCGGTTAGGCAAACCGGACGTGTGATGTTGAGCCTGATGGAGTACAGCTTGCTGTCGTCGCGCTGAACTCGTGTGAGGAGACGCTGCTGCTCATCCCGTATGTGCATCACTCCTCCTTGCACCGTGATGCTGTAGCCATCCTCATCTAGCTGGCCGACGCTGATGAGGTTGGTGGTGAGGCGTGGGATGAGGTAGACGCCGGTGAGCCTCCTGTGCTCACCCGTCTTGGCGGCGAATAGGACCGTACCCTTCCCCTGGATACGCACGACGGAATTATCGCCGAACTTGATGGTTCCGACGACGTTTTCGTCGAGCTCGGAGAAGACGGCGCGCGAACCAGTCATGTGGTTGGTCGCGCCGGTGTCGAGGTACCAACGAGTGTCGTCAAAGTCATCGTCGTTGCTGCGGTGAGCGAAGACACGTCCTTCCACTATCTCCAGTGGGCGCATAGGACGTTCCTGTACAGGCTCCTCCTGTACTGAGGCCACCCTTGTCATAAACAAGGCGCCCTCCTCCTCCGCCTTTGCCACGAAAGCCTGCTGCTGCGGCTCCTCCTTAGGCTTCGACCGACACTCCCTGGCCCAGTGGCCCTTCTTCCTGCACTTCCTGCACTGGTCCCGCGGAATATCCTTTCCGGAACCTCCCTTCTTGCCTCCGTTCTTCTTGGGCGGGCCCTTTCGGCCGCCCCTCTTAGAAGAACCCGCGGACTGGGTAGACCGCTCCTCCTTCCGTTGTGCCTCCCACTCCTCCCGAGTGAGGTACAGCTGACCGTTGTGTACTCCTCCCTTCCGCTGCGTCGAGTCGAAAGCGTTCTCAGCCGCCCTGAGACGCCCCGTCACCTCCGACAAGGTGAGGGTCGACACGTCCAGCAGTGTCGTGATCGCCACCACGATCTGTTGGAAGCGTTCTGGAACGCTTCGTAGGAGTTTCTCCACGGCCCTCTCTTCTCCTATCTCCTCCCCTAGCGACGCAAGCCGCGATAGCATATGCCGCTCAGGCGGAGGGAGAAGTCCTCCACGCTTTCGCCATCCTTGAAGACAACATCTTCGAACTCCTTCCGGAGTTGCTGTGTTGTTGTCTTCCTCAGCGGTCGGCCCCGACCCGCATGATGGCGACGGTGTCCCATGCCTCCTTCGCCGTCCTCTTTTCTCCGATCGTCGTGATCATCTCCGGCGGGACAGCGCTGACCAAGATGTCAAGCGCCATCATATCTTCCTGCTCGCTCACGTTCCCCTCCTCCACGGCCTTCCAAAGCAACCGTGCCTTCAGCTTGATCTTCATCATGACAGCCCACTCCGCGTAGTTGGTCTTGGTGAGCACGGGGAACCCCGTCCCTGTGTTCACCTCACGAGCTGCCGGTGAGGGTGTCCCATGGCTGATGGCGCTGCCGCTGCTTGTAGGTGTAGACGACATCTTGCAGAATTCAGCCTAGGGTTGAAACCAGCTCTGATACCACGAATGTTGCAATTCCGGCGCTGAAACCGTCTCTGTTCTTGCTGAATAAACCGATCTGCCCTAGCAGATCGATCTGTCTTCCCTGAAGACAGACCAGAAAATTCTTCAGCCAACAACAGAGGAATAACAGCAAGAAGAAGAACAGTTCTGGTGCAGAAAAACTGAGCAGATTGATTCTGTTCTTGGGAGAACAGATCAAGGGAGAGATCAGGTGGTGCTCGATCTGTTCTGGTGTTGAAGAGACGCAGAACAGAGGGGGAAACAGGGGCGGCGGCTGGTTCTAGCCCCTGGTGGCGGCTAGGGCTGCAGAGGGAGGCGGCGGCTAGGGCAGAGGCTAGGCCGGCGGCTAGGGCAGGAGGGAGAGAGGCGGCTAGGGTTAGAAAAGTGGAGGAAAATTTTCTGTATTGATCTCTCTCACAATTTGGGGTGTTTTTGGCTTGTATATATAGCCCCCCCTTACAAGAGTCCTAATCTATTACAAAAGGATCTTTTAGTCTATCTCTAAGAAGATTAAACTCAAATTCCTTCTAGAAAGGGGCCCGGCCCGGGCCAGGGCTGACCAGCCCACTTGGCCCAGTTCTGGCCGCCCTGGGCCAGGGGCAGATCAGCCCACAGCCGGCTTCATCACCGGGCTGAAAGTCTCGTCGTAGTCGACGCCGGGACGCTGCGTGAAACCGCGAAGCACCCACCGTGCCTTGTACCTCTCCGGAGACTCATCCGCCTTTCTCTTATGTGTGAACACCCACTTGCCCGTGACAACATTGCCACGACCAGGACGGGGAACCAGGTCCCAGGTCCGGTTGGCAAGTAGGGCCGCATACTCTTCTTCCATAGCCCGACGCCAATGAGGATCGGCGAGGGCGCTACGGACAGAGGAGGGGATAGGCGAGATGGGTGACGAGGCAGGTGGCGGGGAAGTCGAGGACGAGAGGACAACCCCGGAGAAGCGCTCCACAGGACGAAGGACGCCAGCGGCCCGTCGAGTCACCATCGGGTGAACGTGACGAGGGTCCCGGTGAAGCAGCGGAGGGTGGTATACCAGATCCTCAGGACGCGAAGAGGACGGTCCACCAACCCGCGCTCGTCGCTGATAGACGAGAACGGGATCGGCGTACCGCGGTCCAGGGGCCGTGGGTGGTGCGACTGACGACGTCGTGGACGTCGGGGCCACGCGAGGCGCGACGGACGACGTCGGGGACGCCGTCGTGGACGTCGGGGCCGCGTGAGGCGCGACGGACGACGTCGGGGACACCGGGGCCGCACATGGCACGGCGGGTGACGTCGGGGACACCGAGGCCGCGCGTGGCACGGCGGGCGACCCTGGGGCCACGCGAGGTGCGGCTGACGACGTCGGGGAGGCCGGGGCCGCGCGTGGCACGGCGGGCGACGTCGAGGACGCCGGGGCCATGCGTGGCGCAGCGGACGTCGTCGGAGACGTCGGGGCCGCGCGTGGCGCAGCGGACAACGTCGGGGCCGTCGGAGGAACGGCCAGTGGCGGCAAGAACGCCGAAGCCGCGGGAGACACGACAGGTGGTGTCTAAGACACCGTGGCCGTGTCCGGCACAGTTAGAGGAAGACCTGCAGAAGGTAAAAAACAGGGTCGCTGGACAGGAGCGGTCTCAGGGTCAGTGGAAAAAAGAGAGTCCAACTCGGAGACCGAGTCAGAGGAGGACCCAGCGAAAGGGAAGGAGGACTCGTCGAACACGACGTGTCGGGAGACCAAGATACGGTGAGTGGTAAGGTCGAGACACCGGTAACCCTTATGGTCAGGGGAGTACCCAAGGAAGACACACCGAGTCGAGCGAGGCGCGAGCTTATGAGGGGTGGTGGCAGAGAGATTAGGGTAGCACGCGCACCCGAAGACTCGAAGGTGGTCGTAGAGAGGAGGGGTCCCGAACAAAGCGAAGTGAGGGGTGGGAGCACTAATCGCCTTAGTAGGAAGGCGATTAATGAGGTAGGTGGCGGTGTGAAGCGCCTCCACCCAGTAACGAGCAGGGGTAGAAGCCTGAAACATCAGGGAGCGCATGACATCGTTGGTGGTCCGAATCATGCGCTCAGCCTTGCCGTTCTGGGGGGAAGTGTATGGGCAAGACATGCGCAACTGAACGCCGCGAGAAAGCAGAAAGTCACGGAACGCAGAGTTGTCAAACTCGTGCCCGTTATCGCACTGGACCGCACGGATCATGCGCCCAAATTGGGTGGACACCCAAGCTAAGAAGTGAGAAAGAGTGTCGAACGTATCAACCTTCTGTCGCAAGGGAAAAGTCCACGAATAGTGCGAAAAATCATCAACGACCATCAAGTAATACTTATATCCAGAAACACTGAGAACAGGTGAAGTCCAAAGATCACAATGAATCAAATCAAAGATGCGCTCGACACGAGTGACAGAATGCGGAAAGGGAAGTCGAACGTGGCGACCCAACTGACAAGCATGACAAAGAGACTCATGAGTACCCCGAGTACACGGAATCGTTGAACTACCAGACAACTTCGACATAGCATCAATACCAGGGTGGCCAAGCCGACGATGCCAAATGGTCGAAGAAGCTGTCGCAGTCAGGGCAAGAGGCGGAGCGAAAGCAGGAAGACGCATCGTATACAGGGGACCCGTACTATCACAACGAAAGAGACTGCGTCAAGTAGTAAGATCCTTCACAGTTACACCATAAGGATCAAACTCAAGAGAAACATGGTTGCCAGTGGTAAAACGACAAACGGAAAGAAGGTGTTGAATGATATTAGGAGCAACAAGAACATCACGTAGCTGAAACGAATCCGGCGAACCCAAATCACCTACTGAGGTGACTGGAAGAGTCGTCCCATTCCCAACAACGATAGATGAAGGATCAGAGGGACGGGAAGGGCGGGTAGAAGAGAGGATACCGACGTCAGGGGTGGTGTGGTACGAGGCACCGGAGTCCACCACCCAGTCAGGGCCAGACGGCGTGAGACCCCGTAGGTAGACCGACGGTGTAGAACGGGTCGCGACATGCCCCGGCGGTGTAGAACGGGTCGCGACATGCCCCGGCGATGGCGGCGCCGGGAAGGAAGGCAACACGATCGGACCCTCGACGGTGGTGCCAACAGAATAGGCAACACCCAACTTAGGTACATGGCATAAGGCGGCGTCGGCTGAAGACGGCGGCACGGCGTAAGGTGGCGTCAGCTGCCAGGTCAGAGTCGGTGATGACCGGATGTAGGCCGATGGTGACGGTCGAGGCGAGGCGACAGCGGCCAAGGGTGGCAGCCCAGCCCACGTGTCCGGCAGCGGCGCGGCCCGGGCGGACGACGACAGCGTGATGTAGGCGGCTCTTTGCGGTGGCCGGATCTGACCACCAGACGGCGGTGGCGGCGTAGTCCACGCGGTCCAGGCGAAAGGCGGCGACACAACTGGTGGGGCAGCGGTGGCCCAGGGCAAAGCTGGGGAGGTGGCAACGGCCCAGGGTGGCGCTGCCGAGCCGGCGGCGGGACGAACACCAACATCAGTCCTCCGGAAGTGGGCGTCCTCGCTGCACTGGCTGCCGAGACACGGGCGGCTCTGGTCGGCCGCATCGAGGCCGCGCTCAAGGCCGCACTCGAGGCGGACGGACATCGCGGCGGCCGAAGGGGACGGGAAGCGGGAGGAGAAGTCGAAGTCGAGGTCGAGGCAGCCGGCGCAGGTGGGGCTGCCCGGGGCGCTGTAGAAGCAGGCGTCGCCGGGGTGGTGGTCCCGCGTGGGGCTAGAGGGCGCTGGCGAAGCGAAGGTCACGCGCGACGGGGAGCGACCACCCGCCGTGGTAGTCCTGCAGCGGGACGAGCGCCTCGAGAGCGAGGTCGAGGACCTGCTGGTGGTCCACCGTGGCCCGCAGGTAGTCAACGATCTCAGCCGCGGCGCCGAGGGACTCGATCCCGTCGCTGACACGGCCGGTGCGTGAGGCGGCGGCGCCAGCGAGGCGGAGAGCGCGCGCACGTCGCTGACGCGACCGGTGCGTGAGGCGGCGGCGCCCGCGAGGCGAAGGGTGCGCGCAGCGGCCGAAGGGCGCGGCCGGGAGGGCGCGGCGGCCGGGAGGGCGCGCGCACGTCGAGGGCGGCGCTGGCGAGGAGAGAGAAGGGCAGAGAGAGGCAATCTGATACCAAATTGGATTAGGGAAAGTGATAAAATCATAACAGCCTGTCAGGGAGGATACAATATAAGGGGACACAGCTTAAGGGCTAAACAACCCTACTACAAATGACTAAAATGCCCCCTAATACACGTACAGTCAAACATATATAATTATTGGGTTTCATGTCTAGCCGACCCCAACATGCTTGGGATAAAGGCATAAAGGCTTGGATGTTGTTGTTGTTGTTGTTGGCGGGATTACTTTAATGTGCTATTCAACGATGGGAATGGGAGCATTATGGTCGAGTTGGATGCCTCCTTTGACGACTCCAACAGATGGTTCGTGCAGAGGATACAAGAGTTTGAGGTTGAGGCGGCCTTAAAAAGGATAAAAGGAGGAAAGGCTCTCGGCCCTGATGATGTCCCTATTGAGGTGTGGGGATGCTTTAGGGACGTGACAATAGTATGGCTCACAAAGCTATTCAACCATATTTTTCAGTCAAACAAGATGACTGAAGAATGGATGAAAAGTATGTTAGTACCTATCTTTAAGAATAAAGGAGATATTAAAAGTTGTACTAATTATCGAGAAATTAAGCTTATGAGTCATACTATGAAGCTTTGGGGGAGAGTGATTGAACACCGCCTGAGAAAAGTGACCAATGTCACTAAAAACCAGTTTGGTTTTATGCCTGAGAGGTCTACTATGGAGGCGATTTTCTCGCTTCGTCAGCTTATGGAGAGATAAAGGGAGCAAAAGAAGGATCTACATATGGTGTTCATTGACTTGGAGAAGGCGTAAACAAGATACCAATGTCAGTCATGTGGTCGGCACTAGAGAAACATAAAGTGCTAACAAAGTACATTACCCTTATCAAGTATATGTACAATAATGTTAGGACAAGTGTGCGCGTAAGTAATAGGAGACCGATGCATTTCCTATCACGGTAGGACTATATCAAGAATCAGCTTTGAGCTCATACATCTTTTCCTTGGTGATGGATGAGGTGTCAAAGTATATACAAGAGGATATCTCTTGGTACATGCCCTTTAGCGATGATGTAGTGCTGGTAGATGAAACTAGCGATTGTGTTGATAAGAAATTAGAGTTATGGAGACAAACCTTAAAGTTCAAGGGGTTTAGACTTAGTAGGACCAAGACCGAGTATATGAGGTGTGACTTTAGTGGTGTTGGTCGTGAAGAGGAAAATGTTAGTTTACAAGGACGAATAGTAACTAGAAGGGACTCTTTCCAATACTTAGGATCAATGTTACAAAGCAATGGCGATATTGACAAGGATGTTTGCCACAAGATCAAGGTAGCGTGGATGAAATGGAGACAAGCCTCTAGAATCCTATGTGATAGGAAGGTCCCACAAAATCTAAAGGGGAAGTTCTATAGGACGGTGATCAGACCCACGATGCTATATGGGGTGGAATGTTGGCTAACTAAACAGCAACATGTCCAACAAATGAGTGTCGCAGAGATGTGCATGTTATGGTAGATGTGTGGGCACACAAGAAGAGACTGAATAAGGAACGAGGCGATTCATAATAGGATGGGGGTGGCACCGATTGAAGAGAAGTTAGACCAACATCAACTAAGGTGGCTTAGACATATCTAGCGGAGACCTCCAGAAGCACCGGTTAACAGTGAGATTTTAAGCGCTAGAGAAAATATTAGGAGGGGTAGAGGACGAGCAAGGTTGACCTGGGAGGTGGCGGTAAAACAAGATTTGAGAGATTGGAATGTATCCAAAGACTTAGCTCATGATACGACTACATGGAAAGTAACAATTCATGTGCCAGAATCTTAGTCTTTTTTTCTTTTCTTTTTCTTTTTTCTTGTTACTCTTATATCTCTCCTCTCTTTTACTTCATTTAAAAAAATATAAAAAAATTATTAGGTTTCATGTCTATCCGACCCCAACATGCTTGGGATAAAGGCTTGATTGTTGTTGTTGTGTTGAGCAAGCTCAGTGTGACTTGGCGGTTGAAATTGATCAAAAAGGTAAAGGTGAAAATGATGTGCTCACAGTTGAATACAGCACTGACGATTAACTATCACCACGGCTGAAGGTGTCAGTGAGGAAATTGTGGACTGGCAGCCAGAAGACGAAACTTAGTTACCGCTAGTTGGGTGTGCTGATGGAGTCATGCAAGATGAAGTTGGAGTCGAGTTTGCCACCCCCCCCCCCTAGCAGTTACCAAGGACTTCTTGATGCTGGCATAGAGGAAGGTGCACTGCTAAGGTTCAGGAGACTTGGTCCACTCGGATAGATCTCTCCAGTTGGCCCTGCAAAACGAGCTCTGATGGCCAGGAATTCAAATGTGACAAGTTCAGATGAATCGGCGTCGTTTGCTGAGGCAGAACAATATTCAAGCTAGGTGAGGGCATTGAAGGAGGAGATGAAGTCAGTAGAGGACAATGAAACTTGGTCCTTGGTTGATCTTCCCCAAGGTCGACATGCAATCGATCTGAAATGGGTCTACAAAGTGAAAAGAGATGAGAAAGAAGCTTTGGCGAAGCACAAGGCCCGCCTGGTTGTGAAAGGCTATGCTCAACTACATGGGATCGACTATTATGTGTTTGCTCTGGTGGCAAGATTAGACATTGTGCGATTGCTCATTGCCTTAGCTGCACATGAAGTGTGGCAGGTACACCACATGGATGTGAAGTCAGCGTTTCTAAAGAGTGATCTCCGAGAAGAGGTATATGTGAAACAACCGCCTGGTTTCATCAGTGCTGGCAACGAACACGAGGTTTATAAGCTTCAGAAGGCGCTTTATGGGTCACATCAAGCGCCCAGAGTCTGGAACGCGAAGCTAGACAACACTGTGTTGTCATTCGGTTTCAGGAGGAGTCCATCTGAGCATTATACTAGGAAAAATGGTGAAGCACAACTAATGGTTGGATTGTATGTTGATGGCCTAGTAATTACAGGAGCAAGTAGTGATAATATCTGTAGATTCAAGAAGGAGATGGTGAATATCTTCAAAATGAGTGATCTAGGGTCGCCTTGGTATTATTTGGGCATAGAAGTTTAGCAGAGCAGTGAGATAATTTATGTCAGCCAGGGTGCATAGGCCACAAAGATTCTAGAGAGAAGTGGGATGGTCAAATGTAACCCATGTCAAGTACCTACGGCAGCTCGGGTGAAATTGAGTAAAGATAGCAAAGAGGCATTGGTTGATGCTACTCTCTTCGGCAGTTTCGTGGGAAGCCTCGGGTACTTGGTTAACACATGCCCAAATCTTGCATTCTCAGTTGGTTATGTGAGCAGGTTTGGAAGAGCCAAAGAAGGACTATTTGGGGGCTGTCAAACATATTCTTCAATATGTGGAAGGAACTAAGAACTTTGGTTTGGAAGGAAGAATGAAGAGATCAAACTGACAGAGCACAATGACAGTGATTATGCTGGAGATATCGACACCACAAAGAGTACAACAGGTGTGATGTATTTCTTGGGTGATAGTATTGTCACTTGGCAGATGAAGCAAAATGTAGTGGCTCAATCGAGTTGTCAAGCCGAGTACATAGCTGCTGCCAATGCCACCTGTCAGAGAATGTGGCTTGCAAGACTGTTAGCAAAGATTCAAGGGGGTGAATGATGCATTCCAGGTTGAAATTGGATAACAAATTGGCAATAGCACTTATCAGGAACCCAATTCTTCATGGGCAAAGCAAGCACATCGAAGTGAAATATCACATGGTAAGAGAATGTGCAGAAAAGAGATAGATCGATGTTGAGGAGCGAGGAGCAGCTGAGTGACATTCTCATAAAGCCGTTGGGCAAGGTCAAGTTTCAGGAACTTCGATCAAGGATCGGTCTCTTTGATGTCAATAACAGACGCAACAAGGCTTACGAAGAGAATATCGTAGTAATCCTTGTGTATGTGTGGTCTAATGTTTGCATGTTTGTTTCTGTCTAGGTCCATGAGTCAGTGCATGGCTAGAGTATTCGGTAATGCGTGGGTGGAGCTCGGCCGGTGTACGTTAACGGCTGAGCGCGTCGTGCGGGTGCGGCATGTCGCGCCGGTTGGATCGTGGGTAGCCAATATGTGTGATTGGTTGTAATTCAGTTCGAAATATATGTAGAGTCCTTGGTTGAGCGCCAGTCAGTTCAACAGCCTCAAACACGTCGTGTCCACTTCTCAGATAAACAGAATGTGTGTGTCCTCGATGCAGTGAGTTTGTGAGCTCGCCGGCAATCTGATCGGAGCTCTCGGCAGCAGCGTGATCCTGACAAAACAGGGTAAGGGGTATTTATCTGAGCATACTAGGGCTAGTTGACAACATTCAAACTTTGAGGCAGCGGTGAAACTCTAGTTTTCCTGGGCAGAGGCATGGAACAGGAAGCACTCGGTTATTTGCTTTAACCAGGCATTGAATAAGAAAGATGCAGTTAATTTCAATTACCAGGCATTGAACAAGAAACACTTAGTTATTTCCTTTTGGTTAAGAGAATATATGACCTGCAGTTAATTTCAATTACCAGGCATTGAACAAGAAACACTTAGTTATTTCCTTTTGGTTAAGAGAATATATGACCAGTAAACATGTAATTTATATTGCAAATGATAATTCATACAACTTAAAAGTTACAAAAGTATCAGATAAAGGAATACGTACACAAAAAAATCAAGTTTTCAACTTAACAAAAAGGTTATGGACCGTTCAGTGTGTTCACTCAAAACATCCTGCTCGACTTATAAGGTTAGTATATTAAGTGCAGTACAATGATAGTACACCAAATAATTGAAAAGTTCATAATCCGACGAATGCAGGCACGCCAGATTACGATCTCACACTGGATTCATACTAGCACTACGTTCCTTAAATCCTTAGCTGTCTTCTATGTCAACTTCTACTATCCCCAACATAACAATTAACACGGCACGGCTTGGCCATGTTTTCAGTGGATTCTCGTCACTGAATTCCAGTCTCTCTTCTATTTTTGCAGTTTGTCTAACAAGAAAACTATTAGGAGCTAAACACTCTGGACTGAGCCGGCACGATGTTTGGACAGAATTCATAGAGAAGGGAAGGATCGGGTGCGACGCCATTCGTTTCTAATTGCAGGGCTGCAATGATAATACCCAGCAAAAGCATGGTACAACCTAGGAACTAAAAAAGAAGGGGGCCAAAGGGAGAAAGAGGAACGTTTTCCTCAAGAATCCCCTGAAATTCACAGAAATCACACAGGGACTAACAACATACGAACGATGAAAAGGAGACATCTGAAAGGATGCGACCCGACAATGCCAAGGGAGACGAAATCCTGTGGGGATCCGAATAGGAATTGCTCCCAAGAAACGCAAAACACGAAAAAAGTCGGCTCTTTCCCTCCTTCGGCTTTGGGTCCATCTTCTTTCGCGGAAAAGGTGAATTTCGCGGCAAAGCATACAAGGAACCAGGGGAAGGGATGCAGGGACGTGCTCGATTCAGTTGAACACTAAAAATCCATTCTTCAAGAAATAAATCTACTACTTACAAACAAGGATCGGTGGAGAAATCAGCCCAAGTCCAGAGCTCACACGCTGCAGGCGACGAATATTTGAGAAAAAAGAATCTTCCAGGTGGTGGCTGGCGGATACGGAAGTACGAGGGAGCGGGGTGCTCGGCGGCGCGGGTGGAGAAGGGGACAGAGGGGAAGGAAGACGAAGGGGGTCGATTTGGTAGGGCTGCGAACGTTAGGGGTATTTTTGATATTTTCAACACCGGGGCAGAACTTGTCTGGTTTTTTCACAATTTTGTCATTCATTTTCTCGTGATCTCGACTTCTTTCCGCGGCGCATTCCTTCTCTCTTTTTTAAGGACTCAAAACAAAATATGTTGACATCAGGGTCGTTAAATCGAGTTTTGTTTCTTTTTTTTCTAAAAACATAACACCCCTAACTATCAACTTTTTGGAACAATTTCCTGTACAAGTGGACAAATGGTTTTCTAATCTCTTCTGTTTTGGATATTTGGTGTTAGGTAAAATTCATGGCTCAAAGTTGAATTAAGAAAAAATTCTGAAGATTAATTAAACATCTAAGTCTATCCCACTAGGTTTAGGATAAAATTTTGTTGTTGTTGATTAATTATCTAAAAAGGGACTATTTATTTAAGCAGAACTGTGGGTTATGGATCTGCTGGGGCTTTATTTTTGTGCTAGTAATTGGACTGATTAATAAACCACAGGTTAGACGTAAAGGCCAGAATGTGTTCCATAAATGATGACCAGATCATAGAAACATTAATAGGAAAGATGAGAACTGATCAGCCTGCCAATAATGAATATCGACTAACACTCTCCCACAATCAGCTTGGTGGCGAATGTCTGAGACTGGAATGAAATTTCATGAAGACGATACTGAAGATATCATGTTTCAGCGTTGTTTCAGCGGAACCATCATTAGTACCACTTGATCATCCATGTAATCAATTTAGTCTTGACTTATTGACCACCCGATGTCATTTCTAACATCCGGTTGGTCTCTTCGCTACATACAAAATCCAAATCTAGAATACTTCTCTACATAGAAATTACCAATCATCCAATGCTCTCTAATCTGTCTGTCACGATATCTTATGAATACATTACATATATATAAAAAAAAGCCTATATGTGGAATCGTCTCGTGCTCATCTTTTTTTTTGATAGTTGGACCAGCCGATAAAAAATAAAATATAGTTATTTGTATGCCTCTTGGGGCTCTCGTGGCTAGTCTTACCAGTAGAAAACACATTATAGAAGCCAAGAGCAAACAAGAGGAACACTTAGAGCTAAGATTTAGATATCTTCTAGTACACGAGGGAGTAGCAAGAATATTTATTCACCTTTGGGCTAGTGTGGTTGTAGAGAAATGATATTGAGTTGTTACTCTTGGCCTCATTGCGAGGCTTAGACCGGTTAAGAGAGTTGGTGTTGAGCTTTCGTGAAGATTATGGAAGTTTCAAGAATTTATATATAGTTTGGAGACGTCATTTCTAAGAGGCATTGCTAGTGATCACTCATGTATTCACTCAAGAATAAAGTGTGTCTCTTGTCTTATTGGGGAGGTATCTATGACTCTACTTCGAAGGTGAAGCATGCTACAGGGGGACATCATCATTGAGTCAGGGGAATTAAGACTCCAATGGGTGTGGTCCAAAGAGTAGGGAAATATTCTATCCTTCCAAGACCTTGAAAAAAATCGATAAACCATTCTTGATCCCCTCTTTACTATGTACATTTACTTTTTGTATATTTTATATTTGCTAGTAGTATATAGGTTACCTTGTTTGATTTTTTACCTTGCTAAGCCGCTTGTTTACTTGATTTTTTTGTCACCATATGCATATTTTAGATATATCCTTCCAAGAATTGTGTAGGACACTATTTTCACTAGTTTTGTCTTTCTCAAGAGTAATTTAGTGCAATGGATTAGCAGTCAGCAGGGGGCTTTATGTGACATCTCAACTAGGACTGTAAACTCCTTATGATTGAGCTCGGTAAAAATCGGATCTTGAGCCAAGCCCCGGATCCATTTGATCCTATATGTAAGCTTGAGCTCGGATCTACTCCACTGAAGCTTGTATAAGCTCAAATTCGAGGGTGGTAAGACTCATTTAAGTACTTAAACTTGGTTGAAGCTCATAAAAGTTCAAGTTTGAGCTTGGCAGGTCTGTTTAAATATTAACGATAAATAATAGTTAAAGAAGAAGTAATAACAAGTATATATCCACAATACTTCAACAATAAGCAATATATTTAGAAGCTATAAGTCACCTTCACAATAAGTGTGTATGTGAGTAGTGGGTACGAGTAGGAGGACAGGACAACTAAAAACTGATAGGCGAATAATAAATGAGCTTTGTTGAGTTCGAACTTGTTAGGCTTGCGAGCTTTGAGTCAGGCTCAAGTTTGACTCATTTATCTTTCGAGCCAGACTCAAATCAACCTTTTAATGAGTCGAACTCGAATATCTCACAAGTCTCGAGCTTCGGTAATAGTCCTATTCAACTCCTTGCTTTTCTATAGAGCATGCATTTATCATATCCACTCAACTAGATAATAATAGATCAAGCTACTAACTCCAACTTTCTTTTGATAGTATCATCATGTTTGTAACAAAGGAAAAGCTTACCGCATCGAAGTGTTGTCCATCCATAAATAGGCATTTTGACCCGAACTTTTCTTCAACTTTCATTTCCATGCAAAACTCTATGATCTCAAAGTGAGCTTCGATGTAAGGTTGCATTATAGTTCTTATAAAAGGGTTAGTCACAAGGTTATGTTGTTGTTAATAATCGAAAACCTACAATAAAGAAGAATGAATTGACAAATCCTAAGGGTTGTACAAGCATGTATCACATAGTCGGGCCATCACGTCTAGATGTTTATTGTATGATGAAGAAAAGATGTTTCCACAACCCCTAATACGGAGGGATACACAAAAAACACTCACGTAGCATAACGAAACATGTGATGTAAAAAATGTTGTTGGAAGTCAGATGGTGGGGTTGGACGTCATAAACGAATAAAAGTCCATGAAGAAAATTGTAGACCGGAAGAGAAATCCCTCACTCCAGAAAAGATATCAGCATTGCCCTTTTATCTAGGCAAGGCTCCAGACTGATCTCTAAGGAAGGAAGACGACTATGACCCTTCCTCACAAAAAGAATTCCTTCCACTTGGAGACACTCGAGCACTTTTTCTATCACAGAGGAGTTCCCCCAACCATGATGTTTCTCTAAGGGGAAGCCCTGCATCACACATGAAGGATTGGGCTACCTGCGTGATTGGTACCTTTCTTTGGGGCCATGTGTAAAGCAAGGAAAAATGTTGGAGGGGGTTGATCTCTAGACAAGAAGTCATATATGAAAAAAAAGAAGGCTAGAAGGCTTAAGAGTGCAAGTGAGCATGAAGAAAGGAGAAGGCCTCCATTCCCCTTTTATAGGCAAATTGGAACGTCTATTGTTCATGAGATGTTCAGTATGATGAGCCTTCAATGGGTCTTCATGGGGAATATGCGAGAAATTTTTGGTCGGGAGATTTGTTATCTGCATTTTGTGGCACTCTGTGATCTTAGACATTCATATTGGATGAAGAGTTTGAGACAACAACGTTGTTACAGTCCCCAAAACAAAATATATCGATCAAGGCTGACATGATATCATATATTGCTCCTAAAAAAGAGGTAAAGATTCTTTCCCACAACATTGTCTTGTATAAACTTCAATGGAGCCATATTGAGGGGTGAAAAGAGTAATAGTAACATCACCCATGATTGTGTCCATACAACTCCCTCACTCTGAATCGTGTACAGTTGGCCAAAAAGTAGCCGATTGACTAGGTTGGGATGTACCCGACTTAGCTCTACTGCATAAAGTTGGACATGCTGGTAGTATGCTGAAGCACACATCTTTGGGTTTAAATAATGCATAGACTCCGACGTACGTTGGTATGATTAGTTCCTTAAGGGATTGAAATGATCTATATGTTAGAATAATGTAAGTCATTTGGGCCTCATTATTATTGTCATTAGACCTCCTTACTGTTGGTATTAGGGGTCATTAGAAGCTATCATTAGACCTCATTAGTATTATCATTAGACCTCCTTACTGATGTTATTAGGGGTCACTAGAGGTTGTCATTAGACCTCATTACTGCTATGATTACAGCCAGCCTTGAGATGCAAGGCTGCTGCCCTATATATTGCACCCCATGGTGGCCTGAATATATACACATAATTTAGAGGCATTCCTGTCTTCTATCATGGTAGTCAGAGCCTGATTTTTTCCGCTTCTGCTCATATCTAGCTGCAGCTGCTGGTGTTCTGCCCGAGCGATCAACATGGTTGATGCCTCAGAGGCGACTGCCCTCCGTACCCGGCTGGAGGCCATCATGAAGGAGGCTGAGGACGCCAAGGAGAAGGCTGCCGCCGCCCGTCTCCGTGTCCAGGCCTCCCGCCTCCTCCTCGCTGAAGAGGAGTCCAAGGCTGCCGCCTTGGAGCAAACTGCTGCTATGGCCTGTCAGGCGTACCTTCATCATCTTCCTCGCCCATCCAGACCACCATATCTGCAGCTTCTTCGACCTACGAAGACACGGTCGTCGCCGGCCTTCACCTTCAGGTAGCCGCGGTACTCAACGTTCGCCAATTGGTGAACATCGTCCTCGACTCCTCCTCCACCAATTACGCCAGTTGGTGTGATCTCATGGAGCAGGCCCTTCGTCGCTACGCCCTGATCAATCACATCATGGACGATGGCCCGTCCAATGATCCGGGGTGGATCCGGATGGATAGCATCGTCCTTAATTGGATCAGCAACTCCATCTCGACGGATCTTGACCAAGTGGTCCCGGAACACGGCTGCACAGCATGCCACCTCTGACTCGCTATCGAGAACCAGTTTCTTGGTAATCGTGAACAACGTATTCTTCACCTTGATGTTGCCTTTCGCAATTTTGTTCAGGGTGACCTCTCAGTTAATGAGTACTGCCGTAAATTCAAGGCCATGGTTGATGGCCTGGCCGACCTTGGTGCCCTCGTTGAAGACCGTATTCTTGTCCTCAACATTTTTGGGGATTGAACCAACGCTTTGAGCACGTTGGCTCCATCATTCAGCGCTACTCACCGTTTCTGAACTTCCTCAAAGTTCGGGAAGATCTACTGCTGGAGGAGATCCACATGGACAATATCGGACCTCCGACCGCCCCGACGGCGCTCTACACCAATGTCGCGTCTATGACAACCAAGCCGCCGGCATCCACGCTGTCTCAGCCACCCAATGGTGGGAACAGTGGCAGCGATGGTAACAAGAACAAGAACAAAAACCGCAAGAACAACAACGGTGGCGGCGGTCGTGGTGGCTCCTCCGGTCAGACCACCTCCCCTGTTGTTCCCAACGGCAGGACCATCATACCCTGGCCGACCTACGGTCACCAGTGGCAGGGGCACATGACTATGTACCCCGTACCCACTGGTCAGCAACGTCCGCAGGCCTTCATGGACAATCTGGTCCTCTACGGGCCTCCCAGTCCAATGTCTGGACCACAGCAGCAGTTGCCATACCAGCAAACCACCCCAGCCTCGAACTGGCATCCCTGGATCGGCACAGGATGGGACCACTAGTCGTTGGACAACTCCTTCAGCACCATGGCGCTCCAACCACCCCCAACCTCGGTCCAGAACTGGGTGGTAGACTTCAGTGCCACACACCACACCACACCACTCCGTCAGTTGGTAATTTTTCCACTCTTCGCCCTTTGACCTCATCTACTCCTTCATCTATCATTGTAGGTAATGGCTCATCTCTTCCGATCACCTCAGTAGGCGACTCGGTTCTTCCTGGGCCATTCTACCTAAACAATATTTTGCTTTCCCCTAATATGGTTCAAAGTCTCCTTTTTGTTCGTCATTTTACAACTGATAATTGGTGCTCAATAGAATTTGACTCGTTTGGTTTGTCTGTGAAGGATCTCACAACCAAGAACGTGATCGTCACGTCGAATAGCACCGGCCCATTGTACATGATGCGTGTTCTAGGGTCGATCACTACATCTTCCAGTGCTGCAACCAAGCTTGCTGACCATCCTGAAGCTTTTACTGTTGTTACTGCAACCAAGTGGCACCGACGTCTTGGTCATCCCCGCCCTAACGCTTTATCTAGTCTATCTAGATCTTCCTTAATCCAATGCACCAGTAATATACATGAATTTTGTCATACATGTCAGTTAGGAAAACACATCAGGTTACCCTTTTGTAGGTCATCACATCGTGCGGGACATGCCTTTGCTTTAATACATCTTGATCTTGGACATCTCCTGTGATTAGTGTGTCGGGTTACAAGTATTACTTGGTCATTCTTGATGATTTCACTCATTACTTGTGGACTTTCCCCCTCTGAAACGTAAATCTGATACCTTTACCATATTATCAGATTTCTTTGCCTATGTGTCTACTGAGTTCAGCAGGAAGGTCAAAGCCATCAGTGACAACGGGCGTGAGTTTGACAACTCTCCCACCCGGACCTTCCTCCTGTCACATGGCACACAGCTCCGGATGTCGTGTCCATACACATCCCCACAAAATGGTAAAGCCGAACGTATCATTCGTTCCATTAATAATGTCATCCACACTTTGCTTATTCAGGCTTCCCTTCCTGGGCGCTATTGGGCTGAAGGACTGCACACCGCCACGCTCCTCCTGAATCTTCTTCCGACGAAAGCCATTCAGGTTGTGTGTCCGCACATCGTTCTCTTTGGTTCCGCACCCTCTTATGAGCATCTCCGGGTTTTTGGTTGCGCATGTTACCCTAACACTGCTGCAACTGGACCCCATAAGCTCGCTCCTCGATCCACCCGGTGTGTCTTCCTGGGTTACTCATCTGATCACAAAGGCTATCGCTGCCTTGATCTCTCCACAAACCACTTGATCGTCTCTCGACATGTGGTTTTTGATGAGGACAGCTTCCCCCTCGCTGCCTCGCCCAATCTAACTGACCTCGAGTTTCTTTGTGAGTTTGGTTCCACGATTTCTACCACTGGCACCTTACTCACCAGTGTAGGTACCATGGCACCCTCCCAGCCAGCTCCGGAGGATCCCCTAAACTGTGAGCCTTTTGTGGCTCCCCTTCCCGCTCCGACAGTCCCTCCGGGATTTCTGCCCCGAGCGACACATATGGCCGCACCACGTACGACACCGACCGCCGCACCACGTGTGGCCCCAGCCGCCTCTCCACGTGTGGCCCCGACTTCCTCAGCTGCACCATGCGCGGCTCCAAGCGCCACTGCAGCAACCCCTCCTTAGTGACCTCCTGCAAGAGGAGCAGGTGTGATGGTGCCTGTTACGCCCCCGGAGAACCCTCAGCGGATGGTCACACGGGCGAAGGCTGGCCACCGAGTGGTACCTGATCGCCTCGTCCTCGCTGCCACGACTTCGTCTTCGACACCGTCTCCGATCTCGTCCTCCGTCCGCGCCGCCCTTGCTGATCCCAATTGGTGTGCGGCTTGTCCCACTACCTCAGAACTCCAACATTGTTATAGGCAAATGGGTCTTCACACACAAGTTCCATGCTGACGGAACTTTCGATCGCTACAAAGCTTGTTGGGTTCTTCAAGGTTTCACCCAGAGACCCGGTGTTGACTTCGACGAAACTTCTAGCCCAGTTGTAAAACCAGCCACTGTGCGCACGATGCTCGCCGCTGCTGTGTCCCATGGCTGGCCGATTTAGCAACTTGATGTGAATAACGCCTTCCTTCATGGCACCCTCACTGAGATGGTCTACTGTTGCTAACCCATAGGTTTCGTCGATCCAGCTCATGTCGGCAAGGTGTGTCGTTTGTGCAAGTCATTGTATGGGCTTAAGCAGGCACCCCCAGCCTGGTACAACTAGTTTTCCAGCTATCTGACCACACTGAAATTTATGGAAGCCAAGTCCGACACCTCTTTATTCATCTTCCACCGCGGAACAGAGATGGTATATCTTTTACTATATGTTGATGATATCATCTTGACTGCTTCCAGTACAAAGCTTTTGCGCAACACTATTTCTGCTCTTCAGCGGGAATTCGCCATGAAGGACCTTGGGCCTCTCCACCACTTCCTCAGTATCAGCGTCGAGCGTCGTCCAGATGGCTTATTCCTCCACCAGCGCACCTATACGCTGGACATCCTCAAGCGGGAAGTCATGCTGGACCGCAATCTATGCACGACTCCAGTCGACCTCCAGGCAAAGCTGGCTGATGATTCAGGGCCTCCCATTGCGGACGCTTCTAGTTTTCGGAGCATTGCTAGAGCCCTACAGTACCTGACGTTCACGCGACCCGACATCGCGTATGTCGTACAACAAATCTTCTTGCACATGCATGATCCACGGGAGCCCCACCTGATGGCCGTGAAGCGCAATGTGCGCTATCTTCGTGGGACCCCTGACTTCGTCTTGTTGCTGTGGCGCTCGGTCAGCTCTGACCTGGTCATCTACACCGACGCTGACTGGGCTGGCTGCCCGGATACTCGTCGCTCCATGTCAGGCTATGCCGTCTTCCTCGGGGACAACCTGGTCTCTTGGTCTGCCAAGCAGCAGGTGGTCGTCTCACGCTCCAACACCGAAGCAGAGTATCGTGCTGTCGCCAATGGTGTCGCTGAAGCTACTTGGTTGCGCTAGCTCTTGAATGAGCTCCAGATTCCACCATCACGCTACACCCCTCGTCTACTGCGACAACATTAGCGCCGTGTACCTCTCCACCATCCCCGTTCAGCATCAGCGCACAAAACATGTGGAGATTGATCTTCACTTCATCCGAGAGAAGGTATCCATTGGACAAGTCCGCGTCCTCAATGTCCTGACGACATCACAGTTGGCTGACATCTTCACAAAAGGTCTCCCTTCTTCGGTGTTTAATGAGTTTAGATCCAGTCTCAACATCTGCGGTGGTTGAGTTGTGACTACGGGTGGGGGTGTTAGAATATTATAATTTTCTGGGCCTCATTATTATTGTCATTAGACCTCCTTACTGCTGTTATTAGGGGTCATTAGAGGTTGTCATTAGACCTCATTAATATTGTCATTAGACCTCCTTACTGTTGTTATTAGGGGGTCATTATAGGCTATCATTAGACCTCATTACTACTGGATTACAGCCAACCTTGAGATGCAATGCTGCTGCCCTATATATTGTACCCCATGGTGGCCTGAATATATACACGCAATTTAGAGGCATTTCCTCTCTTCTATTAGAGTCCATCAAAACCTTCAACGGTTGACTCCAATAAGCGACTCAACATACTCGACCCGGCAAAGGGAACATGACAAACTTGCTTGGAAGAAATAAAATTTGACGACTGCATGTTGCTCAAGATGAACTCGAGGGGCTACTGACAAGGGATGTCTAACCAATTGACCAAGCCCACAAAACTGAACAAGACTCAAGCACATGTAGGACTGTATATTCTAGGGCTACGAAACAACTACACCGACTAAGTCTATCTCCATATAGAAGGTGGAGTCTAATTGAAAATGTTCTAACTCTGCAAAGATAAGGAAAGAGGTCACATGTATCAAGACTAAATATAGATAGTTATATATAATCCATATTAGATGAATCCACTTCATAACCAACTTGGGTCATGCCTCAAGGCACCTGGACCCTATAAAAGACAGGGGAGAGGCAACATGTCGAGCATGAGTTGTAATCTTGATATCAAGAGGAAAACAATCAAACAAGAGTAGAGTATTACCTCGCTGTAGAGGGCCCAACCCTGGATAATTCATGTCTCCTGTTATTGTTTCGATCGTCGACGTGCAGATAACCGTACGCACCCCATTAATCCTATTCTATAAATTCTATTGCTGCAAGAAACCTGCGACAACCTCTATCAAGATCCTCAATTCAATGCTTGGAGTCATTATCAATCACCGAGGCAACCAATCATCGGGATCATGTGGCAAGTGATAACATATTTTCCCCAAAACAAACATTAGTCACATTCATGAATCTTACTTAATTACTAGAGCATTCATACCTTAGGGTTTCCAAACTCCAATGGCCATGAAGCTTACAGATACATATGAGTTCTCCTGTATTTGAGTGAATTTGTCTAACAAATCCAAGCATAAGTACTACCCCTTTTCCATTTTTCACCTCCTCACCCATGGCTATTTCTCCTAGTGGATGAAGCTTGCCTGATGTATTTTGCTGACAGGCCAAATATGTCAGATGATACTTTTTTTTTCTACTTGAACATCCATTTGGAACAGTTAGATAAGTAGAAGAGGTTGTACACAAAACAAAGCATTTTGGCAATCAATGTTCACATTAGTTAAATTAAACAAAAAGGGGTTTCCATCAAAGCTAGGAGCTAGAAATGAACTACGCACAGAAAACTTGGTACCGTCTTGGGGATCACGGTGGTCAATGGGTTATAAGTGAAGCATGCCAAACAAGCAAGTATTACTTTTGGGGATGGGTTGTGCCTGGTCAAGCATGATATTCAGGTCCTGATTGGTATAACTGAAAGTTATTAAAAGCTAGCTTATTTGTGGCTGCACTGAGAAGCAACTGTTTAAAGAAGCAGCTGTTAAAATTAGTGAGGTGTTTGGCGGTATACATTTTAAATGTGCTGGTCTACTGTTGTAAAGTGAGAAATGTCTGTAATGCCCATGATGGTTTCTAACATTTATATTGACTAACTATGAGTTTATTTTCCTGTTTATTTTATTTGCTACAAAATTATGTAATGTCATGCAAGAAATTATGTTTTCTTTCTTTTCTATTGGGTAACTCGGCATATGACGAAGAATGCGTTATTTCATTTTGAGGACACCAAATCTATATTTCTTTTAGAATACTACTTTATAAAGAAAATATATTTATATAGAAATACTTTATCCTTCCTATACGACAATGACACAACAGATAATATAAATTTTCAATATGTTGGCCATTGTGTCTTCTCTCTTTACAACAAAATTGGCTATTGTGCCTTCTCTCACGTTTATACAGTGCAACACTGCAAAACACCTGTTTCATACAGGAAAAACAACTAAATTCAAACACACAACCTACAGTACCATCTACTCTACATGAATCTACTTGAAGAAGATGCCCTTTGACCTCCCTTTACTTTTCTCGACAGCCATGATTTGGTCGCGGCTCATTCTATAAAAATCTTATTATTTGTTCCGCAACAACTTTGAGACACTGCAAATTCGATTCTAATACCATTAATTAACTTTGACACAACACTTCCATATTGTACACAAATCAAAAGCTAGAAAACACATCTACTACAAATAAGCAAGGGAGATGGCAAATAAGAAAACTAATATATGATGCATCAGAATGACAAATTTCTATAGCATACAAAGAGAGTACAACAGGACTAAAATAGTAGAGAAAACACTAGGTATCTATCTCTAAGAAGAGTTTGGAAAATTTTATAGCTACATTTATCCAAATTTTGATCCAAAGGGCCTTTCTATGTAACAACACTGTTTTTCACTTTGTGTGATGGGGGTGATGTACCCCAAGTACCCAAGAGCAACCAATCAATCAATCATATGGAGACACATGACTCTGTGGGCCCCAGCCAGGCCACACGGGAAGTGTCAACGTAGGGCCCCGACTTAGGGCCTGGACCGAGGACGACGTTGCCACAAATTCTGACCCTGAGTTCAAGACACAAGCGACCAACCCTTGACCACCGGGGTCAGGGAAGCCGCCAACCCCCAAGGTCGGAAGCAACGTCCGACCTCCGACCCCGGCCAACGAGGCTGGGAGAAGAAGAGATTTGGGCTAGAGCCCGGGCCGAAGGCAGGTAGAAGACTTCAATACTAATGTGAAAGAACTACAGAAGGACTTCAAGACGGAGTGGGAGGCCATGCGTGACAAGACAAGCATGACGCTGACCATCATCACCATCCGTCCCGTCCCGTTCAACGTGGGTGTACAGGGACGGAAAGTAGACGTAGACTGTAGACAAGACAGGAGCAAGTGTACTCATCGCTCCTGTATCACATTGGGCCGCCTTAGGCGCTGACACACCATGTAAACCCCGCCCCATTTATGAGGAGTCCACGGATAGGTGGAGGCATCCGGGCTATAAAAGGGGAGGCCCAGGACCTCTCCTCGGATGGCTTGACACCCACAAGCGCACAACACTTGTGCGTTTTCCATACTCTCACACACGAGGAAGCCTCGCATGTAATTCTGTTCCACGAACCGCCTGAGCTAATAAAAGACTGAAGAACACCCCAAACTTGACGTAGGACACGTTGTACAAATCAATATAAATCCTTATATTTGTTAGTTAGTCATCCAGATATAAAATGCGAAGGATTCAATTGCTAACCGGTGGAAAAAACATTGACAGTTGGCGCGCTAGGTAGGGGGCACTTCATGTTTTTTTGTTCTCTCTCTGATGGCTTTTACAAACTCGAGCCTCCGCGTCAGCGAGAAGCTCCGTTTTGGCAGCCTTGAGTTATTTGTCACCTCCAATGACAGGCTCAAGACCGACATCACAATGTGCCAGGCTTTCCGTTTCATATCATAGAGTTCGTCGTCGACGACGACCGTATTCTACACTGATGGATGACGTGGACATCTACGTCATCGACAGTGTCCCTGAGGGAAACTTCGTAGGAATGATTGACGAAGCGTCATCATCCCTTCTCCCTCACTTGTAGGACTTGACCAGCTGCGACTACAACACTGACACTGAGCCTGATGAGGACCATCGTCCCCCCCCCCCCCCCCGTGAACATTGCATCACGGAAACCGGTAACGCTTCTCCAGCCGCTGCTCCCATTCATACCCCACCTTCGCCAGCACCGATGTAGTTGGAAGCTTTGCACCGAAGCCACGACAAGGAGCCGACGGTCGTGCCAGAGCTGTCTGAACAGCTCAAAGCACGCCGCATCGCACTCTAGGCGAAGAAGGCGCAGCTAGATGTGGATAGGGCCACGTTGAAAATGTCGCGTGGCTGCCGTCCAAGCTTTGCCGGCGCACGTGCGCATAGCCACCAGGTCTGGACCAACGTCGTCACCGACGCGTGTAACCATCCCGTTTCAAACGGCTGAGTCAGAACATGGCAACTGTAGCGACCATGGTGTGCAGTCTTCCGGAACCCAACGAGCCGGAGGCACGACGGACGTACCAAAGCCTCTGCTCCCTGTTGGGGAGAGTCACGGGGACACCGTGAGCCCACGCTCCAAGCTAGGACGATAAGCCCAGCTGCTCTACCCCTTCGTGCAGGTCGATACGCGAGCATGCACAATCACCATACTTGTGGAAGGTTCTCGAGACCCGCAGGGAGCTGAAGAGGAAGCCATGGAACTGCATCCTGAGCGTCTGTAAGGGCCCAAGTTTTTCACTTGCTAAAAGTGTTCATCACACCCACACCTCACCTCAATTGTGGTAAAAACATGAACACCTTTGAAGAGCAAGTAACCACCAAAATAGAGCTATTAAGAGATGAACTCACATAATGAAAAGTAGTATTTCCCACATGCATCATTTAGGGGCCGAGCACATTATCAATTTCTAAACTTTGTTAGGAATGCTCATGCCAAATTACACCCAAATCCAAACCTTTTTGAGGTACTTTTGGATACTATTATTAAAAGGTTAGTTTGAACTCAAATTCAAATTCAAACTCCTTTCATCCTATGAATTCAAAAGAGGGATTCATATTCACACTCAGCACATTTTTATGAGCTCACACACCAATTTTCACTCCATTTGGAGTTGATCTTGACATGAACTAATTTGAGCAAATTTAAACCAAATTTGAATTTCAGCTTTACATTTGCTGTAAATTTATCCAAACCAGTTCATACTTTGAATTGTGCAAATTCAAAGGGTAATTTGGTGATTTGATCAATTTACCAAGGATAGTGTGGTCACAATATTTAGAGCAGTAGGAAAACTCAATTTTGTGGGACAAATTTGAAGTTTGGACCCACATGTCATTGGAACCAATTGACTCGCTCCCGAAGGCTTCGTTGCTCTGTTTCTCGAGCCGCAGCTGTGATCACCACTGAGCCGAACACCGACGCCACCTCCTGTTCTCAGGACCTGGCCGACGGGACAACACCCCAGCGCCCTTATCACCGCGCCTGAGAGTGCCAAAGACCATTTCTCCACGGTTCGTCACTCGCTCGCACCGAAAACCGGCGCAACTCTCGCTGCTCTCGCATCTGACCCACCCTCACCGTCGACCGGACCACACTGAAGGTTTCACATCGAGCTGAAACCAGAAACAGAACCTCTTACCTTCACTCGACGTGCTCCAACCCTCAGCTGCTCGTGATCGGCTTCCTTCAAGCTTCACCGAGCCGTTTTCTTCTTCCCTTGTTCACCCCAACGCGTCTTCGACAAATCACCGTCACCCGGACAGCTCCGAGCTTCCCCGGCGTAGCCAACTGCACATAGAGGTTAGAAGCAAGGTCTAGTAGTTCCTCCCGCCCTTTTAGCGCCGGCTAGCCGGAATTTCAAGTTTTCCGGTGATTTCCATACAGAACCGAAGCCAACCAAAACATGAAATTCCTCTCGCATAATCAATCATCCGATCAGCTGGTCTAACTAGAGCTAGAATAGGATCTAACGATCACCTAGGTCAAATCTTAGCATGGATAGTCCAGCCGGTGAGCGTAGCACCGATTTTTCGCCATCGCCGGTGAAAACGGATCGGGTCACCGGTGAAGTCCACCTTCCCAGCGATCTCCGGCCAAGAGGAGGACAGGGTTAGCTTCCCCATGCCCCAGTGGTGCTTTATGACCCTTTGGTTGGTTGTGTTCGTGGCCGAGCTGAGTTAGCACCGTCGAACCCGAGCTCAACTCCGCCGCCGCCGTCGCCGATCATTTTTCCGGCGATGCCGAGGTGCGGGAAGTTGTTCGGCGGGTGCGCCGTGCTCCAACGAACATGTAGGAAGAAACCGCTTAAAAAATTAGGCAGAATCAGCCGAGAACGCGCTGCACCACTGCCGCTGTCCGGCGCGCGCACTCGGGCACCGGCGGGGGGTTAAATACGGTACTGTTTTATGGGCCTTGGTGTCAGCCGTTTAAACATTTCGGGTTTTCTTTTTCAGTTTTACGTCCAAAACTTTAGAAGCCCATAACTTTGGCTAGGATTGTCCAAATCGAGTGAACCAAATCTTGTTGGATTCAGCTCTCTGAGTACTTTCCAGCAAAACAAGTTTCACTCCATGAAACCCATTATTTCTCCAGAATTATTTCTCTAAAATTTAAACTGTTGGGATTTAAACTGGATATTCCTTTTATGGAAAATTCGAAAATTCAGCCAGGATATTCTTTGTAATATCCTTGACTTACCATAAATATTTCAGATCCGTCCGAGCTCATTATTCCACCTAATGGTGTGATTTAGGAAACTGGCTCAGAGAAAATGAAAAATGTCCATAAACATTTTTTAGAATTTTTCTGAACTTCTTTAGCTCATATCTTTTGCTAGGACTCTCCAAATCAGATGAAACAGATTCCATTAGGACCCTCTGAAACTCTAGTTTCCAAAACGTCATGGCTTGCTCCATGAAAATTCCTAGAAAGCCATAAGAGCTCTAAATATGGCCAAATACACATTTATTTGTGCAGGGCTAAAATGAGGTTTTCTTCTAATGAAATTTGGCTAAGTCCCTGTTTAGGTTGTCACCAAACCATAGTAAAAATTTCAGAGTCAAAGGGGCAGTCTAGCTAATACTTATAGTCTTCACATTATCAAAGTAACTCAAATGCATTTAAATTGACACGCATCGTATTTTCCTTTTCATGTAGTCGCTAAAATTGAAGAAGACCCATAGGTTTTGGACTTTGTTACTCCGTAAGAACATTTAGCCAATGACCAGCAACAAGGCAATCTCCGGTTTGCATTAACCATTTTATAAAGTCTTATGTTTTGATCATTTAATTTATGCCTTTCCTACAAATGTGCATTAGAGTCTTGATTGGAAACCCAAATGCATAGCCAAGAGAACCAGGGGTTTTGGGCTTAAGTTTTAAACCTCGAGTAGCCACTGCAATGCTAAAATGATATATGCTTCGGTACAAGACGAGTAGTTGGAACTACTCGCGAGAATAGGCTAGAGGCACACCACTCGGTTAGAAAGATAGACAATGAATCACATGGAAAGAAAATGAGACCGAGCGGAGAGTAAGGGCAACAGGACATTGGTGTCTGGGTGCCATAGCTCTGCTTGTGTGGATTGAGGACCGAGCCGTGTGCGGGCCTGTTGAACAAGCTAGAATAGTACCGGAGACCTACCGGCTATATGCGAACCGGGAAACCGATGTAATTTGGGTAGCGATCTGTTGAGGCATTGTTTGTCGTCCAGAGGGTAGGTTGAGAGCAGCGAGGTGTAAATCGGCTAGCAGGCACCGAGGATTATCCGCGTAGAGACCTTATGCTCGGGACAATAGGACCGGTTCAACACTCGGCTAACGGATAAAAGGTGGCTGCGTACGACGTCCGTGATGGTTGCTGTAGGCAACATCGAGTACGGGCATATGTGACGGGTTATTCGGGTAACCCTGCAGGTGTAAATCGATTATAATCACCGTCCCTCACGGTCAGTGAGTACCACTTATTCACCGTACCGTGACGTAGAAAGAACAGACTAGTTGTCATGATAAAATGTTGCTGGTTGAAAGTATTACATTGTTTGTTAATGAAATGCTCTAGTTTAGAGCAAATCAAAGTTCTTTTGAACCTTAGGCAAAGCACATAAGATAAATGCCTTTCTTGTTTGATTACGGATTTCTTATGTGGCTTAGCACAAGGTTTTCACTAACTTGAGGCTAAAACTTGAAAGTAAGGATCTACTAATTCGGTGAGTCGTATGCAAAGTATTTACCTATCCTACAATGCAAATCCATCATGTAGAGTTACATGTTTAGGTGAGACGGGTCAGTCTTGCTGAGCCATCGTGCTCACTGCTTGTGTTCGAAGTGTTTGCAGGGTTCTATGAGGAGGAGGCTCTCGAGGAGGAGACGAACCCCCAAGATGGAAACAACGTTGAGTGGGGGCCATGCACGCCGCCGTGTTAGTGTAGTGTGTGTGCTATTGAGAACCCGTTCACGGGCTGAACGTGAACTCTTTTGCTTAGTCTACGCCCGTGAGTGTAGACTTAATGATATTTTGATGTAACTATGTTCATAAACAAGTTTATGTAAGAAAATTTTGCTTCCGCTTATCGCTTTTTATGTGTGTTATCCGGTGTTGTCTATCTGCAGCACCCCTCAGAGAGATCTTGGATTGTCGAGACCTTCAGGTCCTCGCAGCGTGGCATCAGAGCATCGTTGAGGTTTAACGCTCTTAAAAAGGTTAAATTTTCAAAAACTCGGTGAGGAACGAGTTATTAGCCCATATAAGGATGTTATTAGTGTATAGAAAGTTGCAATTCTAACCTATTTGCTATGTCAGAAAATCATGCATCTCGGACACTTTATGTCTTGGGGGTGCATGTAAGCGCTGTCCACCAGTGCACACAAGCTTAAGTGTGGAGCCTCACCGGTGGCAGGTAACCTGGCTAGCTTTAGTATCCTCTATGACTCTTCATATCGTTTGGGGTATTCAAGCAACGTCAGTTCTTGGCGTGCTACGGGTAAGTAGGTGGAGACCCTGTCACGTGGTTGGTAACGTGAACACGTAGCTCAAGGCGTGTTTGGCTTGAGAACACCCATGGGAGTGACGACGGACGGGTGTATGGAACTGTATTGGGCTCGGGTTCAGTGTGCAGCTGAACCTGATGATTGTTTGGTTTATTGCAGGTAGTCTAACCACGAATCGGTAGACGAGTAGCATCCGTGTGCAAGAGTTATTTAGTTCCACTGAATTAATGAAGCCGGCTAAGTCCGGTGTAGATTTTCTTGGTGAGGAACGCAGTACCGGCATGTTTGTGGTGACGCTTCGACATCACACTACACTAAATGAACAACTTCATTGTAAAAGATGATAATTTTGATCCAGAGTACTAAAACTTTGATTTAACTCCTTCCCTTGATCAGGATTTCCAAATTAAGCAAGTTTGAACTTATGTAAGACTAGGAAAGAGTCCTCTGTTTTTGGCTGAAATAAAGCTGAAGTTATACAGAGGTTAGAGTACGAGTCCTTTCGATGTTGGGGTCGTATGATACATTTATGGAAAACTTTGGAAGATCTTTACAACTTTTTTTATTGATGTCCAGAGGTGTTTCATCTCTTAACTAGTCGAAACATACAGTAGAGTTGAAATTGTTCAGAAAACAGGACTGAGCAAATACTCTCTGTAACTCTCTGTAAAATGAACATAACTTCCTGCATATACATTCAAAAATAGAAAATGATACAGTTATGAAAATTTCATGAGATATGTTACAACTTGGTAACAGAAAGTTTTGTCAAATTCTGGGTAGAATTAACTGGAATTCTTGGGATCAAGTCAGTACCTCAAGCAGGGAGGTGCTGCCCAATTTTGTCCAGAAATTCTATCAAATTTGACATCTCATAACTTTTGAACCAGGACAGATATAAGGGCTTGCAAATACATTCTGGAAAGCTATTGAGGTTAACTTTAACTTTGATGTTGAGCTCCAGAACTGATTTTGCATTTAGCATGGTCTAAATCTGGGTAGAAGAGAAACTGGTCAGCACTGTCAGGTTTGGGCAGTGTATTGGAAATCAAATTTGTTGTAAGTTTGATTCATGTTTCCAATTTTTCTGAGTTCAATGACATGTTCCATGTTAAGACTCACTGTTTTACGGTAGAAATGAATATGTGACCTTTTCAAATAGTTTTCTATGGATAGTAGCTTTTGTAACAGCGTCATATCATTAGAAAGACAGAAGCTTGTGAGTATGTGGTGACAACTTGAGCACAACGCCTCGGGTGATCAAAACTGGCTGTAATTTTGACCCAAGAATCATGTATATTGTATAAAGTATTTTCTTTATCAATATATGTGAAAAGTTGTACGAATTTCTCAATGCGTCACTACATTACCGTACTGTTATTATGGAATTTTGATTATGACATGTGCTGATCATTGCTGTTTTGAATTTCAGAATGACCCGCACTCATGCTAACCCTTAGGTTGGGGGTTCCAGTCAGGGGGAGAGGCCTCCCAACAGCCTCCCGAGACTGCCTCGGGATAGCAGCAGCAGCAGCAACCATAACCACCACCACCGCCAACGGTCACGTTGGCAGATATAGTTGCGGCCATGGCGGGCTCGCACCAGCAGCACACTGAGTTGCTGCAAACGCTGATTGCCAATACGTCCCGACCCGAGAGGCATCAAGACCGAGAGAAACGATAGCAAAGTTCCTACTCAGATTTTCTGGTGACACATCCCACGGTATTCTCGCTGGCAGATGAGCCCATCGATGCGGACAACTGGCTCCGCACGATGGAAATTAAATTTGGGCTGCTCCAAGTTAGTGAGCAGCGGAAGACACAGTTCGCGGCCCAGCAACTTATGAGGTCCGCGAGCACTTGGTGGGCGAATTTCTGCGCCTCGCAACCCACCGAGCAAGTGCTGACCTGGGCAGAGTTCTTCCGGACGGCCTTCAGGGCCTATCATATACCGCCGGGTCTTATGAAGAGGAAGACACAAGAATTCATCCACCTGCAGCAAGGCAACAGGAACGCACTGGACTATGCCCGTGCGTTCAACGATCTCGCCCTCTATGCGTCGTATCATGCTGATACCAACGAGAAGAGGCGGGACCATTTTTACCAGAGGGCTGAATCCGCTCCTGAAGGACAAGCTGGCGATGTTCAATCGCGGTAGCCTCAATGAAATGATTGATGCTGCGATTGTTCAGGAGGACTCCAGCAAGGAGTTGACTGCGGCGGAGAAGAAGCGCAGCATGCCGCAGAGCAGTGGAGAGGGAGGTGGTCCTCTCCAAAAATATCGGATGGTGTATCGCACACCATTGGGTCAACGCTGGCGGCCACCACAATAACCGATGCAGTTATGCAATCGGCCGTATCCACAGCCGGCGTTCTGGCCGGCATTACCAGCACCTCCGCAGCAACAACAGCTGCAGTGCGTGACGCCGCATGCATTTGCACCTCAGCAGCGCATGCCGGGCTTTCGTCCCCCAAGCGCAGGCCAGCCACAAGTGCGGTCTCCAGGGACATTTTGCCAACAACTGCCCCAAGAAGCAAGGCAGCGGAGTGACACCACAATTTCCGGGGAGGAATCAGCCCCGGAATCCCATTAATGCGCGGCGGGCAAACCCTAAGCCTAGCACCGTCCACCTACTCGCCATAGAGGACATGCCGGAGGGAGAACCCATTCTTGCAGGTATGTTCCAGTTCCACAAACATCCCGCCATAGTTTTATTTTATTCGGGTGCCACGCATAATGTCATTAGACAAGCTTATATTGGTAAGCACAGTTTGCAAATACTACCCACTGAGAGTCCATATTTGATTTGTTCACCAAGTGGGAAAATTTCAGCAAGCATGATGGTTTAAAAAGCACCATTGTGCCTAGGGGGTAGAGTATACCCTACGTCTCTCATAGCGTTAGAGGGACAAAAGATCGATGTCATCTTAGGGATGTCGTGGTTAACCCACCACGGCTATGTTTTAGACACCGTCCTACGAGTCTTGCATTTGCACCCAGAAGTGCACGAGTCTCATTCTTTATTTCTGGACAGTCCAGAAATAAAACTTCCAACCGTATACCAATCCACCACCATCAGATTGGAAGATATTCCAGCAGTCCATGAGTTTCCCGACGTATTCCCGGATGATCTACCGGGTATGCCGCCTGACCGGGAGGTGGAGTTCAAGATTGAGCTTGCACCGAGAACAATGCCAATATCCCGAAGGCCGTACAAGATGGTGCCAAAGAAATTGGCGGAACTTAAAATGCAGTTGACAGACCTGCTGGAAAAGGGGTTTATTAGGCCGAACTCCTCGCCATTGGGCTGTTCGGCATTATTTGTGAAGAAGAAAGATGAAACATTGCAGCTTTGCATGGACTATCGTCCACTAAATGCCGTAACCATCAAGAACAAGTACCCGTTGCTACGGATCGACATGTTGTTTGATCAGTTGGTCGAAGCAAAGATCTTTTCCAAAATGGATTTAAAATCAGGGTACCATCAGATTAAGATAAGGGCTGAGGATATTCCAAAGACGGCTTTCTTGACGAGGTACGGGCTTTATGAGTACCTGGTTATGTCCTTCAGCCTCACCAATGCTCCAGCTCATTTCATCTACTTGATGAACTCGGTATTCATACCGGAGCTGGACAAGTTTGTCGTGGTCTTTATCGACGACATCCTGGTTTGTTCCAAGTCGGAGGAAGAACACGCGAAGCACCTGCGTATATTCTTGCGACGGCTGCAAGATCACAAGCTATACGCGAAATTCAGCAAATGCGAATTCTGGATATCACAAGTACCTCTCCTCGGGCATATTATCTCAGCGGAGGGCATCACTGTATACCCGAGCAAGATTACACAAGTGCTGAATTGGAAGTCCCCGAGGTCTGTCCATGAGGTATGAACTTTCCTCGGACTCGTTGGATATTATCGGAGGTTCATTCCGAACTTCTCAAAGATTGCCAAGCCTATGACCGAGCTGCTGAAGAAGGCTACCAAATATGTTTGGAGTCCAGCATGTGTAGCAGCATTCAAGGCTTTAGTGAAGCACCTAACATCAGCACCGGTTTTGGCGCAGCCAGACACAACAAAACCGTTCGATGTGTACTGTGATGCATCCGGCATTGGGCTCAGATGTGTGCTGATGCAAGACCGAAGGGTGGTCGCGTACGGATCATGGCAGCTCCGGAATCATGAGCAAAACAATCCAAATCGTGACTTAGAACTCGCTGCCATGGTACTCACACTTAAGATGTGTAGACATTACCTACTCGGTAACCTCGTACATTTATATACCGACCACAAGAGCCTCAAGTACATATTCACTCAGAAGGAGTTGAACATGAGGCAGCAAAGATGGTTGGAGCTGATAAATGATTACCAAATAGAAATCCATTATCACCCCGGCAAGGCAAACGTGATGGCGGATGAGATGAGTCGCAGGTCACACAATCATAATCTGACCATTACCCCGTTGGAAGAGAGTGAACCACCTTTGTATGTGGTTCCCCATGGAGCTCTCTACAACTTAGCACTTATCCCCACCATCCGTGAAGAGATAGCGGCAGCCCAGAATAATGACAAGGGTATGTCACATTTGCGGAGACGTGTAGACAGTGGGGAGATAAAATGTTTCCGGGAGGACGGAGACGGCGTCTGTGGTTCATAAACAGGATAGTCGTACCCCGTGACCCGGAGTTACGGAAGAAAATCTTTGACAAGACTCACTTCTCAAAGTTCTCTATTCACCCCGGCAGCAACAAAATATATCAAGAACTCAGGGGAAAATTTTGGTGGACACGGATGAAGGCGGGAGATTGCTAAATATGTGTCCGAATGTGATACATGCCGGAGGGTTAAGGCTGACCACATGAACAAACCGGGATTACTAGAACTGCTAGACATTCCTGCCTAGAAGTGGGAGGATGGGAGCATGGATTTCATCGTCGGTTTACCCACTACATTTCAGAAACATGATTCAGTGTAGGTGATCGTCGACCAGCTCACGAAGGTTGCCCATTTTATTCCGGTCAATACCAACAACAACACCAAAAAGTATACTGAACTGTAGATCTCACGGATTCTTTGCTTATACGGTGTACCCCACACTATTATCTCGGATCGGGGCACTTTATTTGTGTCTCGTTTTTGGGAGCAGTTACATGTTGGATTGGGTACGAAACTGATCCGTAGTTCAGCGTACCACCTGCAGACGGATGGGCAAACCAAGTAGGTAAATAAAATCCTGGAAGATATTCTACGAGATTGTGCTATCAACCACGGTAAGAATTGGGATGATCACTTACCGTTAGCCGAGTTTTCCTACAATAATGGGTACCAAGTCAGCATAAAGATGGTGCCCTACGAGGCAATATATGGGAGGAAATGCCGCACACCACTGAATTGGTGTGAGTCCGGCGAAAGGGTCACCTTCGGGATTGATATTGTCAACAATGCGGAAGAAAAAGTTTGGCTGATTCAAGCGAACTTAAAAACCACCCAATCCAGACAAAAACAATATGCGGACCGGAGAAGATGCCCTCTACAATTTGAGGTCGGGGATCACGTGTATTTACGTGTGTCTCCGATGAAGGGTGTGAACAGATTCGGGGTCAGAGGAAAGTTGGCACCCCGATTCATCGGTCCATTCAAGGTTCTGGAAAGATGTGGATCCATTGCATACCGGCTGGAATTACCAGCGACACTCTCCGGTGTGCACGACATCTTCCACATCTCTCAGCTGAGGAAGTGCCTCAAGTTTTCGACCACCATTCAGCTGGGGGATATCGAGGAATTGAAACCGGATCTCACGTATCGGGAGGAACCGGTTCAGATCATGGACAGAAAAGGACCGAACCACACGCAACCTTACATTGTGGTTCTATAAAGTTTTATGGAGTAATCACTCCGAGGATGAAGCGACATGGGAGAGCGAAGGATTTCTTTGTACCAACTATCCGAAATTTTCAATGTCACACATCCGGTAATTTTTCCACCGTCCTCCCTCTCATTTTTACCTTATAATCTCGGGACGAGATTCTTTTAAGGGGGGGGGGAATGTAAGGGCCCAAGTTTTTCACTTGCTAAAAGTGCTCCTCACACCCACATCTCACCTCAATTGTGGTAAAAACATGAACACCTTTGAAGAGCGAGTGACCACCATAATAGAGCTATTAAGAGATGAACTCACATAATTTAAAAGTGGTTTTTCCCACATGCATCATATAGGGGCTGAGCACATTATCAATTCCTAAACTTTGTTAGGAATGCTCATGCCAAATTGCACCCAAATCCAAACCTTTTGAGGTACTTTTGGATACAATTATTAAAAGGCTAGACTGAACTTAAATTCAAATTCAAACTCCTTTCATCCTGTGAATTCAAAAGAAGGATTCATATTCACACTCAGCACATTTTTATGAGCTCAGACACCAATTTTCACCCCATTTGGAGTTGATCTTGACATGAGCTAATTTGGGAAAATTCAAACCAAATTTGAATTCAGCATTACATTTGCTGTAAATTTATCCAACCAGTTCATACTTTGAATTGTGCAAATTCAAATGGGAATTTGGTGCTTTGATCAATTTACCAAGGATAGTGTGGTCACAATATTTAGAGCAGTAGGAAAATTCAATTTTGTGGGACAAATTTGAAGTTTGGACCCACATGTCATTGGAAACCAATTGACTTGCTCCCGAAGGTTTCGTTGCTCTGTTTCTCGGGCCGCAGCTGTGATCGCCACCGAGCCGAACACCGACGCCACCTTCTATTCTTGGGACCTGGCCAACGGGAGAACGCCCCAGTGCCCTTATCACCACGCCTGAGAGTGCCAAAGACCATTTCTCCATGGCTCGTCACTCGCTCGCACCGGAAACCCCCGCAACTCTCGCTGCTCTCGCATCCGACCCACCCTCACCGTCGACCGGACCACACCAAAGGTTTCACCTCGAGCTGAGGCCAGAAACGGAACCGCCGACCTTCACTGGACATGCTCCAACCCTCAGCTGCTCGTGATTGGCTTTCTTCAAGCTTCACCGAGCCGTTTTCTTCTTCCCCTGTTCACCCCGACGCGTCTCCGACAAATCACCGTCACCCGGACAGCTCCGAGCTTCCCCGGTGCAGCCAACTGCACAAAGAGGTTAGAAGCAAGCTCTAGTAGTTCCTCCCGGACCCCTTAGCTCCCTTTTAGCGCCGGCTAGCCGGAATTTCAAGTTTTCTGGTGATTTCCATATAGAACCGAAGCCAACCAATACGTGAAATTCCTCTCGCATAATCGATCATCCGATCAGCAGGTCTAACTAGAGCTAGAGTAGGATATAACGATCACCTAGGTCAAATCTTAGCACGGATAGTCTAGCCGGTGAGCGTAGCACCGAGTTTTTTCCGTCGCCGGTGAAAACGGATCGGGTCACCGGTGAAGTCCACTTTCCTGGCGATCTCCGGCCAAGAGGAGGGCAGGGTTAGCTTCCCCCGTGCCCACAGGTGCTTTGCGACCCTTTGGTTGGTTATGTTCGTGGCTGAGCTGAGTTAGCACCGTCGGACCCGAGCTCAACTCCGCTGTCACCGATCATTTTCCGGCGATGCCGAGGTGCGGGAAGTTGTCCGGCGGGTGCGCCGTGCTCCAAGGAACATGTAGGAAGAAACCGCTTCAAAAATTAGGCAGAATCGGCCGAGAACAGGCCGCACCACTGCCGCTGTCCGGCGTGCACGCTCGGGCGCCGGCGGGAGGTTGAAGACGGTACTGTTTTTTGGGCCTGGGTGTCAGCCATTTAAACATTTCGGGTTTTCTTTTTCAGTTTTCCATCCAAAACTTTAGAAGCCCATAATTTTGTTCAGGTTTGTCCAAATCGAGTGAACCAAATTTTGTTGGATTCATATATCTGAGTACTTTCCAGACAAAAAAGTTCCACTCCATGAAACCCATTATTTTTCCATAATTAATTCTCCAAAATTTATACATTTGGAAATTTTAACTGGATATTCCTTTTGTGGAAAATTCTGAAATTTGGCCAGGATGTTCTCTGTAATATCCCTGAGTAACCATAAAAATTTCAGATCCATCCGAGCTTATTTAGTTAACCTAATGGTGTGATTAAGGAAACTGGCTCAGAGAAAAAGAGAAATGTCTAGAAACATTTTTCAGAATTTCTCTGAACTTCTTTAGCTCATATCTTTTGCTAGGATTATGAAAATTAAATGAAACCAATTCCATTAGTACCCTATAAAACTCTAGTTTCCAAAAAGTCATGGCTTGCCCCATGAAAATCCTTAGAAAGCCATAAGAGCTCTAAATATGGCCAAATACACATTTATTTGTGCAGGGCTCAAATTAGCTTTGCTTCAAATGAAATTTGGCCAAGTCCCTGTTTAGGATGTCACCAAACCACAGTAAAAATTTCAGAGTCAAAGGGGCTGTCTATCTAATACTTATAGTCTTCACATTATCAAAGTAACTCAAATGCATTTAAATTGACACACATCGTATTCTCCTTGTCGTGTAGTCGCTAAAATCGAAGAACACCCGGAGGTTCTGGACTTTATTACTCCGGAAGAACATTTAGCCAACTACCAGCAGCAAGGCAAGCTCCGGTTTGCATTAACCATTTTATAAAGGCTTGTGTTTTGATCAGTTAATTTATGCCTTTCCTACAAATGTGCATTAGAGTCTTGATTGGAAACCCAAATGCATAGCCAAGAGAACCAGGGGTTTTGGGCTTAGGTTTTAAACCTCGAGTAGCCATTTTGAGGATGCTACGCATTGAGACCTCCTGCTAGGTACGATAGGACCGGTTCAACACTTGGCTAATGGATGAATGGTGATTGCCTACGACGTCCGTGATGATTGCTGTAGGCAACATCGTGTACGGGCGTACATGACGGATTATTCGGGTAACCCTGCAGGTGTAAATCGATTATAATTGCCGTCCCTCGTGGTCAGTGAGTACCACTTGTTCACTGTACCATGACATAGAAAGAACAAGCTAGTTGTCATGATAAAATGTTGTTGGTTGAAAGTATTATATTGTTTGTTAATGAAATGCTTTAGTTTAGAGCAAATCAAAGTTCTTTTCAACCTTAGGCAAAGCACATTAAGAGAAATGCGTTTCCTGTTTGATTGCGGATTTCTTATGTGGCTTAGCACAAGGTTTTCCACTAACTTGAGGCTAAAACTTGAAAGTAAGGATCTACTAATTCGGCGAGTCGTATGCAAAGTATTTACCTATCCTACATTGCAAATCCATCATGTAGAGTTACATGTTTAGGTGAGACGTGTCAGTCCTGCTGAGCCATCATGCTCACTGCTTTTGTTCCAAGCGTTTGCAGGGTTCTATGAGGAGGAGACTCTCAAGGAGGAGACAGGCCCCCAAGAGGGAAACAACGTCGAGTGGGGGCCGTGCACGCCACCGTGTTAGTGTGGTGTGTGTGCTAGTGAGAACACGTTCACGGGCTGAACATGAATATTTTTGCTTAGTCTATGCGCGTGAGTGTAGACTTAACGATATTTTGATGTAACTATGTTCATAAACAAGTTTATGTAATAAAATTTTGCTTCTGCTTATCGCCTTTTATGTGTGTTATCCGTTGCTGTCTATCGCAACACCCCTCCGTGAGATCCTAGATTGTCGAGACTTTTGGGTCCTTGCAGCATCAGCGCCAACAGCGGCGAGGAGGACGCTACAACAATGACGAGAATTGGAGCTCGAGCCCCGACGCTCCAGGGCCCTGGGCCATCAGGAAGAGGGTACGCAGGTCCCTGATACGTGAGCCTGGCTGCATCAAGCCGAGAACAACTAAGGACCTGTTCGACGTTGCCGCCGACCACGTCTCAGGGGAAGAGGCGATTGGAGCGTCTCTCGATCAGGCAACGCCAAGGACACCTGACACATAAAAGGATGTGACACCTCGTCGAAAGGACGATGGGAAGAAGGGCGCCAACGTCAACACGCGATGACATCAAGCCGAGGCGGACTCGTGCTTGGTCGTGACAGCTGAACGCCGCGGAGGCGAGAGGTCAGCCCGAACGCAGGACAAACACTTCGAAAAGCTGCTAGAGAAGCCGTGCACCAATCACGCCTTCCTGGTCAAGCACACCCTCGAGGACTGTGTCCTCCTGAAATGATTTTGGGAAAAGTGTCCAGTTCCCCAAATGACAAAGGCAAAAGGCCAATGCAAGCGGCTGCAAATCAAGAGGAAGGGCCCATCTACCCGAGCCGATTGGCTGCCTCATTATTTTTGATGGGACGCGCGTGACAGGGCCCGACCCCGATCACGGGGCCGTGCCGCCTCGCCCGGGAATCGCATTGGGTGGTGCCGTGTTATGCGGCACCCAACAACACACATATAAGGAACACTGTATTACATAAATCAAAAGCGGAAGCTTACAATTGTTCTTTGTAAATAATTTACATAAAATAGCTACAGCGGAAGTCTATATACAGCTCATGTCGAATAACTAGTGAGCACCCAAGAAGAGGTCCAGCCCGTGGACTCCTCTCGCTAGCAACATGAAGACATGGCAGAGGCTAGGTCCTCCATGTGTAACATGACTCGGAAGTCTCCGAGTCTCACCGGACAACCTTCTTTATGTGCGTCGATATTAACCTGCAAAACCACTCATATAGCAAGAGCGAGCACAAAGGCTCAGCAAGACTTAACCGTCTCTCCTAAGACATGCAACTCTACATGAAAGTAACTTAAGACCTAAACATATAAGTTGCGAAAAGACTCACCTACGAGTTCATCCTTAACTTTCAGATTTTAGCCATAATAGTAGTGACCTTACGCCCAGCAACATTGGAACTCCACAATCAAACAAGAAACGCTTCATTCCAATGTAACTGTCCCAAGGTGGAAAATAACTTTAGTTTGCTCTATCTCTACTTCAAACAGGGTTCTCATGCAATTTATAATAATCATAGCAGCAATTAAAACTTTGCAAGCTGTTTCCACACAACTTGCTTACTACGTCACAGCACAGTGATCAAGCGGTACTCATAACCGCGAGGGACGGTGATTCGAATCAAACACTACCCGGATAACTCGACACATACGCCCGCCTCTGAAGACCCAAATCTGGCGTCCTTCATTACGTCTTATGTGGCAACCTTTCGCAGGTCACTCGACTGTAGACCCGGTCGTGCCGTCTCGGGCTCATAGGTCTAACAAGACGATGTGGTATGCCTCTACAATCCAGTGAGCCCGGTACATCGGTTTCCTGGTTCCCATATAGCAGTAAGCATCCAGTACACGACTCAATACTTGCCCCCAGGGCTGCACACGCTTCGGTCCTTAACCGACACAGGCAGAGCTACTCGACCAAGACCTCGTCTTGTCGCTGCCTAACCCTCCTGCCCGGTCTCATCTTTAGAAATGTAAACTTTAGTTTGCCTCTTTTCCAACCACCCTTATGTAAGCCAGAACTAAAGCTCGCGAGTAGATTCCATCTACTCGTCTTCTACCGGATGTCCTAGCCTATTTAGCACGACCTTATTCTACAGTGATGACACCTTTCTACCCTTGACCTCAGGGTTCATTTTTGGTTATGCATGTGGAGTATAAAATATCCTTGACCTAATGCACATACAAACTTTGACCCATAGTAGTGAACAAAGGAAAAACTTTATAAAACAACTTAAATGCAAACCGGAGCTTGCCTTGGTTTTGCAGGTGACTAAAGTCAGACAATTATGAAGTTAGTTGCTGATGACTTGAAGCTAGGGGGTCGGCACACGCTCTAGAAGCCTGGAACCAGGTCGGCGGCGTGCAACGGCCTCGGTGAAGCTTCGGCGCCGATGACCGATCGCTTCAGCCTACAAAAACCCCGAGTGATAGGCTCTACAGCATCAGTGATGCCTAAGGAAGCTCGACATGGCCACAAAGTAGCTCGGGAACGACGGTTATTAGGTTTCACCGAGCACCCGATCGTTCCCGCCATGGCCGCCGATGAAAGAACTTGAAATTAGCTGCAACTACTCACTTCTAAGCTAGGGTTGCGAAGGAAAAAGGTCCCCTCTCCACTCTAGCTCCTGTGTGCGTAAAATGAGCAGCTCTAACCAAAAATTGAGTATCAATTTCAAAAATTCTTACCCGCGGTTAAGTTTTTCCGGCCGAAAGAAGAACTCGAAATTCTCGAGCTATGGTGCATGGATTGAGCTGAAATTTGGAGAGGAGCAGCGCAGCGAGTTGGCGTGCCTTGGGGTGCGCTCGTTTGGCCATGAAACTGCCCGGTGTGGGCTGTCCACGAGAGCCCGACGTCGGTTTCCGCTGCTTGCACCTCGGCCTCGGCGTTGATCTTCAAAATATGGCCAACAGCAGCCCCGAACGTCGGAGCTGAGCTGGGGAAACTCTTGTACACATGCAGGCGCTCCCTTTTGTTGTTGATAGCTCGAGCAGTCAGGGAGCGACGCTGGCTTACGATCGAGGAGAACAGCAGCGGCGCCGGCGGCGCGTTTTCTCGGGAGGGAACCGAACAGGGGCTCGGTGTGGCGGTTTTGTGACCGAACCGAGTGCTGTGTGGACGGATGAGGGCGCGGTGAAACCCCGAGCAGGTCTCCAGCGCGAGATTGAAACCAGTAGGTGGCCTCCCCGTGTGGTCTCGGTGGCACCTGCAGCCACCTCGGTGTGTTCGTGTGCAAACCGAGCAAATCCAACAGAAACTTTGGTTGCAAGTTTCCTCCCCTCAATGACCATTGGGTCCCACTGTTTTGCTCTCCCGAATATTTCCAATTTTTGGCCCAGTGCAAAGTTCACTCATGAGGGCCTAAATTTGAACCCCATTTGGCAATTTGATCAAGTTTTACCTCAGTTTTAAATTTGAATTCAAATTTCAATGAAATTCACAAGTCTCTTTGATATACCTATCAAAGCACCTCCAAATTTGCTAAAAAATTGCATTCTCACTAATTCAAACCTGAAGAATTTGAACATGCCATCTGATATTTGAGTTGGCCATTGCAAATACAAATTTTTTAAACAACAGTTTGAATTCCTTTTTGGAAATGGCCTTCTTCTCTTTGAAGTGAACCCTTTAGTTCAAACTGAATTTAAGGTACTCTTGCACATGCCAACACTTATATGATTAAGCAAAAGTTTTTGCAAGTCCCATTTCTTGGATTTAAACTCAACTTTATTCACAGCTTAAGTTTTCCATTTACAAGTTTTTGGGACTTTTACATTCCCCCCCCCCTTAAAAAGAATCTCGTCTCGAGATTCATGATTAAGAACAATGTGGGGAGGATGACTACCGAACATAAGCCTCTAATAACTCCGGATGATTGCATTGCAAATACTCCTCGCTTTCCCATGTAGCTTTGTCAGACGTGTGATTTTTCCATAGCACCTTGAAAAATCGCAGCGTCCGGTTTCTGGTCTCGCGAGTCTTTTCATCAATTATCCGGGTTGGATGCTCAACATAAGTGAGGTCCGGCTTCAAATCTGCTATGCCTTCCGCGAGAATCTCCGTCGGAACTTTCAAACACTTCCGCAACTGAGATATGTGAAAGATGTTATGAACTCCGGCTAAGGCCGCCGGCAATTCCAAACGGTATGCCACGGGTCCACACCGTTCAATGATGGCGAAGGGACCGATAAAACGCGGAGCTAACTTCCCTTCCACTCCGAATCGATGGATGCCCTTCATAGGAGATACGTGGAGATATACGTGATCCTCAACTTGAAATTCCAGAGGACGACGTCTCTTATCCTTATAGCTCTTTTGTCTGGACTGAGCGGCTTTAAGATTTGCTTGAATAAGCCTTACCCGCTCTTCAGCTTCATTTACGAGATCAATCCCATAAATAACTCTCTCGTTGGATTCACACCAGTTCAAGGGCGTGCGGCACTTCCGGCCGTAGAGAGCTTCATAAGGTGCCATTTTGATACTTGATTGATACCCGTTGTTATATGAGAACTCCGCCAACGGTAAGTAATCATCCCAGCTCTTACCTGGTGGATGGCACATGCCCTTAGCATATCTTCAAGTATTTGATTCACCCTCTCATTTTGCCCATCGGTTTGAGGGTGATACGCGGAGCTTCGAATCAATTTAGTTCCCAAGGATGCGTGTAGCTGTTCCCAGAAACTGGCTACGAACAGCGATCCTCTGTCGGAGACAATGGTACGGGGAACTCCATGCAAGCACAAGATTCGTGCTATGTACAACTCCGCATACTTTTTGGCGTTGTATTTGGTACGCACCGGGATGAAGTATGCTGATTTGGTTAACCGATCAATGATTACCCAAATCGAATCATGCTTATTAGCCGTGAGAGGTAATCCAACAATGAAGTCCATACTAATATCCTCCCACTTCCATGCCGGAACGCTTAGCGGTTGTAAGGTTCCCGCTTTCTTCATGTGGTCGGCTTTAACTCGTCGACATGTATCACATTCTGATACGTATTTAGCAATCTCTCTCTTCATCCGAGTCCATCAGAATTTAGTCTTCAATTCCTGATACATCTTGTTGCTGCCCGGATGAATAGAAAATTTGGATAAGTGGGCTTCATCCAAAATTTTCTTCCGCAGCCTCATATCACGGGGTACGACTATCCGATCCTTGAACCATAAAGTATCGTCATCATCTAACCGGAAACACTTCATCTCCCCGTTCTTCAACCTCCTTTTGATATGAGCCATGCCCTTGTCTTTCTTTTGAGCTTTCATAACCTCCTCTCTTATTTTGGGTATGAGAGCTAGATTATGTAGAGCTCCATATGGAACCATGTAGAGACTCGGTTCTTCCTCTTCTATCGGCGTAATGGTCAGATTATGAATGTGAGACTTCCGGCAGAGTGCATCGGCAACCACATTTGCCTTGCCCGGATGATAATGGATTTCAATCTCATAGTCTTTGACGAGCTTCAACCATCGCCGTTGTCGCATATTCAACTCTTTTTGAGTGAATATGCACTTTAAGCTTTTGTGGTCGGTGTAGAGATGAACCAGATTTCCCAATAGGTAATGTCTCCACATCTTCAAAGCTAGTACCACGGCAGCAAGCTTGAGATCATGAGTTGGATAATGTTGCTCATGATTCCGTAATTGCCATGATCCATATGCGACCACACGTCCTCCTTGCATGAGTACACAACCAAGTCCGATGCCGGATGCATCACAATAAACATCAAAAGGCTTGGTTGTATCCGGTTGAGCTAAAACCCGGGCTGTTGTGAGGTGTTTCACCAATGCTTGAAAAGCTTCCTCACATGGCTTGCTCCAATCTTATTTGATGCCCTTTTTCAGTAGCTCCATCATAGGTTTGTAGATTTTTGAGAAGCTCGGGATGAACCTCCGATAATATCCCGCCAAACCCAAGAAACTACGAATTTCATGGACTGATGTTGGAGACTTCCATTGCAGCACTTGTTCAATCTTGCTTGGATCAACAGCAATGCCTTCCGCTGAAATAATATGTCCAAGAAACGGCACTTGGTTGATCCAGAATTCACATTTACTAAACTTTGCATAGAGCTTGTGATCTCTCAAGCGTTGAAGCACAATATGCAAATGTTTAGCGTGTTCCTCTTCAGATTTGGAATAGACCAAGATGTCATCGATGAATACCACGACAAACTGATCTACCTCCGGCATGAACACCGAGTTCATAAGATACATAAAGTGAGCCGGAGCATTGGTCAACCCAATTGACATGACAAGATACTCATAGAGCCCATATCTTGTCGAGAATGCTGTTTTCGGGATATCTTCTGCTCGAATCTTGATTTGATGATACCCCGACCTTAAGTCCATCTTGGAGAAGACTTTAGCACCCACTAGCTGATCGAAGAGAATATCAATTCTTGGTAGTGGATACTTGTTCTTTATCGTCACAGCATTTAAAGGACGATAATCGACGCATAGCCTCAGCGTCTCATCCTTCTTCTTCACAAATAAAGCCGAGCAACCCCATGGTGATGATGAACTTGGACGAATGAACCCCTTGTCCATCAGATCTTTGAGTTGCTCCTTCAGCTCCGCTAATTCATTCGAAGCCATTTTGTATGGTCTCCGAGAGATCGGCGTGGTTCCCGGTATCAAATCTATTTTGAATTCCACCTCGTGCTCAGGTGGTAAGCCTGGAAGATCTTCGGGAAACATGTCCGAATATTCGCGGACTACCGGAATATCCTCTAACTTTCAAGCCTCGGCATTACATACTTCCGGGTCTTTGGAAACCGCTTTGCCGAGATACAATGTTTGACGCCCATGAAGTGGAGAGTCCAAGTGAACACTCCTGTTCTCGATGTCCAGAACAGCCTTATGGAAGTTCAACCATGATGTTCCCAATATGGCATTGATTCCTTGGTCTTCGAGAATAATGAGGGTGGCAGGATAAATTTTTCAACCCATACAAAGTGGTGCTCGAGAAACGACTTCATTAGTCGATATGTCTCCACCTGGCAAATGAATAAGTTAAGAACCTTTTGTGATAGTTGTGGAGATCTGATCCCGGATCACTGTCGCCCTGCTAATGAAGTTATGTGTTGCACCAGAGTCAAATAAAATGACAACCGACTTGTCATTTAAGGTGAACCTGCCGGCAAGAACATGTCCTCCCTTTGGTAGATCATCGACTGACACATAATTAACTGTGGCCACTTTGGACATGGCTTTTCTTTGCTGTCCAAGATCACTCTTTGGAACTGAACCCGCAGACATAATGTTGCTGCTCGGTTCAGTTGCTTCATTGAAGTTGAGTCCATTGTCAATATGAAGTGGGACACCACTCGGTTCAGCTGCGAAATCACCTTGATCATCTTCAATCTCTTGAGGGAAATAACCTTCTGGTGCACCTTGTTGATACTGAGGTGCATGAGAAATAAGTGGCTGCTGCGGTGGAGGTGAATAAAACCTCTGGGGAGTAGAAGAGTCTTCATACTCCCAGAATGACTGCACCTCTTGTGGAACCTCTCGACCGAAGGTGAACGGATTACCCACCAATACTTCTGAGGCAGATAATTGCATTCATCCTGTGATGAGTCCCTCTCCCTCTTTTCTTTAAGGTAGAGATTGGAATAACATTCCTGAGTGATAGCACAGCTAACAAACTCATCAAAATTCTCTTGGCTAACTTGAGCCAATTCACATCGCAGCCTAGCAGTCAGCCCTTCGGTACAAATGATAACCCCTCATGGATGGTGATTTCACATAATCGGGGATATATTGAGCTAAGCGATTGAATTCCTTCGCATACTCAATAACACTCATTTCCCCTTGCTTTAGACTCCAGAATTCCTCCAGACTTGTTTGCATTATGCCCGCAGGAACGAAACGAGCACGAAATGCATCCTGGAACTCCGCCCATGTAACACGATGCCCTGCTGGTTGGACAGCCAGGTATTCTGCCCACCATGCTCCAGCAAAGCCGTGAAGCAGCTGAGCGGCAAATAGAGTCTTCTGGAATTCATCATATTGGATCAACCCAAACTTGGACTCAATGACACGTAACCAGTGAATTGCTTCACAATGGTCAGCCACGTCGGAGAATACCCGCGGTTGTGTCGCCAAGAAATCCAGATAAGTGCTCGGGGTTGGCATGTGATGTTGAGCTTCTCTATTTATTCCTTGCTGAACTAGAGTTTGGAGAGTTTCATTCATCTTCGCCATAATTTCAGCCAATCCGGTTGGTGATGGCTCTTGTGATGAAGTCAAGTCATTCCCACCTCGACTCGAACCTCCAAGCTCCATTTGAGAGTGTGCGCGTACCATACTGCATGAAACAAAATTTTGAGTCAATCAAAATTCTATCTCAGTAGTAAGTAAAGATAAGTAAAACATGAACATGTCATGAACTTCATGAAAGCATAACTACATTCATGTTTAAACAATTCTTAAGTACGCTAAACTAATCAGCTGGACTACCCTGACCAGTTCACACAAACTCCAAAATTTACTCAAGTTAACTGCAGATTCTTGACTTGAATTCAATACCAAAGTTTTAGGAAACTTCAGTATCTTTCCAACGAGTGCTCATAGGCCTCTATATCATCTATGGATCACAAGTTATGCTTGCTTAAAGTTGACAGAATTCCTGGATAAAACTTGCCAGCATCTCCTTTGTATGTGGCTATCTTATCGCAGTTGTATATGCAAATACAATAATAATCTGATAAAACTTTGAACTACAACAATGTTGCATATTTCATAACCTTTCCAACGGTGTATCATAGGCTCCTTAAGGATTTTTCTACAGGAAGTTATGGCCTAAAAACAGAAAGGTCCAGAGAGGTTTTTGGTACTGTCCTGGTTCTGAACAGTTTGCCTTCAACTGGACTTTTCACCAACTTAACTTGTGATTTTGCTCTGGATGTCTACAAATAAATTGTAGAGCACTTGAAAATCTTTCCAGAACTGTATCATACACCTTAATTGGGTCATGCTACTCAGAGTTATGCTCTGTTAAATTCCAGCAAGAATTCCTGCCTGAAAACAGAGCACTCTGTTTTTGAAATTTTTGAAGCCTAGTCATGCTCTCATTTGAATCTTAGCTCAAAATAAGAGTTCAGTAACTAATATTTTTTTTCAAACTTCCATTTTTAGTTGAAAGTTAGTTCATGAATCATTTCTTCATAGGGAAGAGGTTATTAAATGTAGTACGGTGTCGATGCACCGTAAGAAACATGTCGGTACTACGTGGCCTCACCAAAAGAAAAATCCTAACCGGATTACACCGGCATATACGTATTATCAGTGGCACTAAGACGGTCTCTCGCACACGTGTACTACACGGGATACGTACGTGGTTAGTACCTGCAGAAGAACACTCAATAGTGGTGCACTCAAAGGTTGTTTCATTTCAGGCAGTTCCATATTTGAAAGTAAATACAAACGCCCGTATCATTGTCATACGGCCGTCCTTGAGTTAAGCCACGTCTCAAGGTACGTGATCGTGTTTTTACACCACACGACGGGGAACCCGAGTATATCATGAATGGGTCGTCACGGTTGGGAATGTTATCAACCCAACGGATACAACCTACTGCCCTGCAGGGCACGCCGATGGCAAGCGCTGCGTATGTCCCCCTGGGCTATTTCCAGACGAACACACTATCGTGTTACTAACCACACGATGGGGTCTCCACTTACTTGCCTAAAGCACACTAGGGATCAGCATTTCATATGAACTCAGGAACTAGAAGAGTCCAAGAGTTTCATATTAATGTCTCACACCAAGCTGTGAGACCTTTCTCTGAACCACTTTACTCGTCAGGGGAGCTAACCGAAATTGAACCTTTTGATGGCGTTCCTTACCCTGCTTACCTGAACGTAGGTGCGTCGTCACATAATCAAAATTCAGAATTATAGCAAGTATGTCAGTCATGCCACTTTAAGTAACTATACTACTATAGTCCTTATGTGGGCCTAATACCGTTTTCTCACCGTATCCTAAGTTTTTGTCGTAATACGATCCTTACTCCGTGCACTATTACAAATGCAGCTCTGATACCACGCTGGCAGGGCCCGACCCCGATCACGGGGCCGTGCCGCCTCGCCCGGCAATCGCATTGGGTGGTGCCGTGTTATGCGGCACCCAACAGCACACATATAAGGAACACTGTATTACATAAATCAAAAGTGGAAGCTTACAATTGTTCTTTATAAATAATTTACATAAAATAGCTATAGCGGAAGTCTATAAACAGCTCACGTCGAATAACTAGTGAGCATCCGAGAAGAGGTCCAGCCCGCGGACTCCTATCGCTAGCAACACCAAGACATGGCAGCGGCTAGGTCCTCCATGTGTAACATGACTCGGAAGTCTCCGAGTCTCACCGGGCAACCTTCTTTATATGCGTCGATATTAACCTGCAAAACCACTCATATAGCAAGAGTGAGCACAAAGGCTCAGAAAGACTTAACTGTCTCTCCTAAGACATGCAACTCTACATGAAAGTAACTTAAGACCTAAACATATAAGTTGCAAAAAGACTCGCCTACGAGTTCATCCTTAACTTTTAGATTTTAGCCATAATAGTAGTGACCTTGCGCCCAGCAACATTGGAACTCCACAATCAAACAAGAAACGCTTCATTCCAATGTAACTGTCCCAAGGTGGAAAATAACTTTAGTTTGCTCTATCTCTACTTCAAACAGGGTTCTCATGCAATTTATAATAATCATAGCAGCAATTAAAACTTTGCAAACTGTTTCCACACAACTTGCTTACTATGTCACAGCGCAGTGAGAAAGTGGTACTCATAACCGCGAGGGACGGTGATTCAAATCAAACACTACCCGGATAACACACATACGCCCGCCTCTGAAGACCCAAATCTGGCGTCCTTCATTACATCGTATGTGGCAACCTTTCGCAGGTCACTCGACTGTAGAACCGGTCGCGCCGTCTCGGGCTCATAGGTCCAACAAGACGATGTGGTATGCCTCTACAATCCAGTGAACCCGGTACATCGGTTTCCTGGTTCCCATATAGCAGTAAGCATCCGGTACACAACTCAATACTTGCTCCCAGGGCCGCACACGCTTCGGTCCTTAACCGACACAGGCAGAGCTACTCGACCAAGACCTCGTCTTGTCGCTGCCTAACCCTCCTGCCCGGTCTCATCTTTAGAAATGTAAACTTTAGTTTGCCTCTTTTCCAATCACCCTTATGTAAGCCGCAACTAAAGCTCGCGAGTAGATTCCAACTACTCGTCTTCTACCGGATGTCCTAGCCTATTTAGCACGGCCTTATTCTACAGCGATGACACCTTTCTACCCTTGACCTCAGGGTTCATTTTTGATTATGCATGTGGAGTATAAAACATCCTTGACCTAATGCACATACAAACTTTGACCCATAGTAGTGAACAAAGGAAAAACTTTATAAAACAACTTAAATGCAAACCAGAGCTTGCCTTGGTTTTGCAGGTGACTAAAGTCAGACAATTATGAAGTTAGTTGCTGATGACTTGAAGCTTAATCCCTGCCCTTCTTGCTCCTTGATCCAAGCTTAACTTCTCCTTCACTTTTCCACGTTTAATCACTACACGTTATGAATATGCATACATGTTTAATTATAAAACTTTTACTAACAAGTTCTAAAGACAAGTTTAAACTAGAACCCTGTTTAAGAATTTAAAATGACACTGGTGCTAGTGGTTTTGGGTTTGGGTTAAAGTACTATGATCAAGTGATAAGTGTGTTCCATCACTTGTGTGTTGATCACCTAATGAAGTTGAACAGGGCATTACTGATCCAGGGCTCCAATGGAGCTGGAAATTTTCTTGTGAGTTTCTTGTCACAAGAAAGTCATCTGGACCAAAATTTAGACTTTTTCATTAAGTAGATCAATCAGAACAATTTCCTAAGCATTTAGGCAACAAGGAATTAATTCTGAATAAACCTCCACTTTCATGCAAATTCAAGTGAACTACAATTTGAAACATAGCTCAGGGAGCATGCATGAATTTTCCTAGGATTTTTTGAGCTAAGAACTGCCCAGAACTGAATTTCCAAATTTTGGAAATTCTGTGAATTGTTTTTGTATTCATTTGAATACAGAAATTTGAAATCAGAATTACCCTAACTAAATCAACTACAAATGATATGAAAGTTTTCCAGGAGTTTCCTAACATCCTAAAGAATATTCTGGAAAAATTTGGGGATTTTTGGATGAACCAAACCCCCTCAAAAATTCTTTTGCTGAAAAGCTTTAAAGAATTTTCCCGAATTTTATATTGGTTTTCATACAATTTGAGTTGCATATTTGTATAGAATTTTTCATTCTGAATCTAACCCAATTTGAATCACTAAATTTGGAGCTTACTAGCAAAAGTTATGAGGTTCTAAAGTTGGAACTGAATTTGGAAATTCAAATAAACCGGAAATTGTTCAAATGCTGCGGGTGGGTCCAGGGGACCACATGTCATGCGCTGGGACAAACCACACTGGGCCACAGTTTCATTTACTGCGCTGTCGCAAAGGGTCTGAATCCGCAGACAATCCCAACTGGCCTTCCCCTCACTGACAGTGGGCCCGACGACATCGTCTTCAACCTCCGGACGCCCGCGCAACCCCGCCGCCGAAGCTCGCCGGAGGACATCGGAACCCGACTTCCCGGCCGCCTCTCGGCCTGCTACTCGCCGCCCGGGGGTTTTTGGGGACGAGAAACTCATCTAGGGGGTCAGCACACGCTCTAGAAACCCGGAACCAGGTCGGCGGCGTGCAACGGCCTTGGTGAAGCTTCGGCGCCGATGACCGATCGCTTCAGCCCACAAAAAACCCGAGTGATCGGCTCTACAGCATCAGTGACGCCTAAGGAAGCTCGACATGGCCACAAAGTAGCTCGGGAACGACGGTTATTAGGGTTTCACCGAACACCCGAACGTTCCATCCATGGCCGCCGATGAAAGAACTTGAAATTAGCTGCAACTACTCACTTCTAAGCTAGGGTTGCGAAGGAAAAAGGTCCCCTCTCCACTCTAGCTCCTGTGTGCGTAAAATGAGCAGCTCTAACCGAAAATTGAGTATCAATTTCAATAATTCTTACCCGCGGTTAAGTTTTTCCTGCCGAAAGAAGAACTCGAAATTCTCGAGCTATGGTGCACGGATTGAGCTGAAATTTGGAGAGGAGCAGCACAGCGAGTTGGCGTGCCTTGGGTTGCGCTCGTTTGGCCGTAAAACTGCCCGGTGTGGGCTGTCCACGAGAGCCCGACGTCGGTTTCCGCCGCTTACACCTCGGCCTCGGCGTTGATCTTCAAAATATGGCCAAGAGCAGCCCCGAACGTCGGAGCTGAGCTGGGGAAACTCTTGTACACATGCTGGCGCTCCCTTTTGGTGTTGATAGCTCGAGCAGCCGGGGAGCGACGCTGGCTTACGATCAAGGAGAACAGCAGCGGCGCCGGCGGCTCGTTTTCTCGGGAGGGAGCCGAACATTGGCTCGGTGTGGCGGTTTTGTGACCGAACCTAGTGCTGCATGGACGGATGAGGGCACGGTGAAACGCCGAGCAGGTCTCCAGCGCGAGATTGAAACCAGGAGGTTGTCTCCCCGTGTGGCCTCGGTGGCGCCTGCAGCCACCTCGGTGCGTTCGTGTGCAAACCGAGCAAATCCAATAGAAACTTTGGTTGCAAGTTTCCTCCCCTCAATGACCATTGGGTCCCACTGTTTTGCTCTCCCAAATATCTCCAATTTTTGTCCCAGTGCAAAGTTCACTAATGAGGGCCTAAATTTGAACACCATTTGGCAATTTTATCAAGTTTTACCTCAGATTTAAATTTGAATTCAAATTTCAATGAAATTCGCAAGTCTCTTTGATATACCTATCAAAGCACCTCCAAATTTGCTAAAAATTTGCATTCTCACTAATTAAAACCTGAAGAATTTGAATATGCCCTCTGATCTTTGAGTTGGCCATTGCAAATACAAATTTTTTAAACAACAGTTTGAATTTCCTTTTTGGAAATGGCCTTCTTCTCTTTGAAGTGAACCCTTTAGTTCAAACTGAATTTAAGGTACTCTTGCACATGCCAACACTTATATGATTAAACAAAAGTTTTTGCAAGTCCCATTTCATGGATTTAAACTCAACTTTATTCACAGCTCAAGTTTTCCATTTACAAGTTTTTGGGACTTTTACAGCGCGCTCAGGAAAGCCGCCGAAGACAGAATCTGTTAGCTTGGGAAGTCAACACCGCCGAGCCCACCATCCCGACTTACTTACTGTGGTCAAAGAACGCTGTCACATTGGACAGGTCGGACCACCCCGACCACATCCCACAACCAGGGCGTTTTCCCCTGGTTGTGGACCCGATCGTTGAGCCTAAGCACCTGACAAAGGTGCTCATGGACCGCGGGAGCGGCCTCAACATCCTCTACGCTAGAACACTCGACGCTATGGGTATTGCCCGATCCCAGCTGCGGCCGACCCGGGCGCCCTTCCACGGGGTTGTCTCGGGAAAACTAGTGATGCCCTTGGGGAAGATTGACCTCCCTGTCACATTCGGGAACGCAACCAACTTCCGCATCGAGACACTCACATTCGAGGTTGCAGACCTCAACGACGCTTATCACGCCATCTTGGGGCGACCATGTTAGGCAAAGTTCATGACCGTCCCCAACTACACCAACCTCAAGTTGAAGATGTCAGGCCTGCATGGCATCATCACCATAGGCGCCTAGTTCAGGAAGGCTCTCATGTGTAAGAAATGCAGTTGCGAGCAAGCAACTGCGGCCGTAGCAGCGACCGAGCTCTCGAAGTTGTCTCAAGTGATCGAGGGCAGTCGACCTAGCTCCAACTGAGCCTCGGCGTCAGGGGCCTTAATGTCCCCAGAAGACACGAAGGCCATCCAAATCTACTCAAAGGACACGACCAAGACCGTGCGGGTCAGCGTCGCCCTCGACACCGAATAGGACAACACACTCGCTGGCTTCCTACACGTGAAGCGTGATGTCTTCGCTTGGCAACCCTCCGACATGTCGGGCATCCCAAGGGAAGTCGCTGAGCACACACTCAACATCAGGCCAGGCTCCAAGCCCGTGAAACAGAAGCTCTGGCGCTTCGATGAGAAGAAGCGCCGGGCCATCGGTGAAGAAATCGCCAAGCTCCTGGCAGCCGGCTTCATCAAGGAAGTGCAGCACCCTGAGTAGCTGGCCAATCCTGTCCTTGTTAGGAAGAAGACCGGGAAGTGGAGGATGTGCATGGACTACATGTCCCAAAGATCCCTTCCTGCTGTCGAGGATCGATCAAGTAATCGATCTAACCTCAGGGATCGAATCCCTAATCTTCCTGGAAGCATACTTAGGCTACCACCGGATTGCTCTCGGCGAGGAGGAGCAACTGACGACTGCGTTTGTCACTCCCTTTGGCTCCTATTGCTATGTAAGAATGTCGTTCGAACTCAAAAACTCAGGGTCTATGTATGTTGGTATTTCTTATAGAACAGATTAGATATCCGCAAGCGCACGGAATACCATTGTATAACTTCCCCTTAATAGTATTCCCAAGGGTATCGAATACAAGAAACGTGTGGGTTAATCTTCTAATCAGGTCACACAAGGACACACAATTTGTTTGGTAGGCAAGGGATAGAGAGGAATTCCTAAGGATTGTCTTTAATTGAAAGTAATCTACGGTGGTTGTTTGCTTCAAGCAAGCGCTTACCCTGGTTTTACCAGACGACTCCCGCCAAGAGCCTATCGAATAGCTGAACGTGGAGGATTAGGAAGGACGGATAGGTCTGTCACCACCTACCGCCTACCTCTTCAATCCGTGGGTCTACGAGATATTCACTGGTGATTTCTAACCTAAGCACCTTACTTGTGTTATAAATCACTACTCTAATCTTTTCGAATTCAAAGCTAAGAATAGAGCCCCTAACCGAATAGAGCAATGAACCCACAAACAACTACTGAAATAAACTACTTTGAATCTAGGAACAAAACTTAAACGGAATTCACGAAAGCTTACTCATTTGAAGAGAACTTCCGTAGAGGTACAAGTGTTCGAGAGGGACTTGACAAGCCAAGCCTCCTCCACCTCCTAGATTCTCCTTACTTGTCACACCCGGTTTTTCCGAAGAACAACCAAGTGAATATCACATGTATGCCAGCATCATTTTCTCATACATGTGATGACAAATAGTGAAGCATCATTTATTACAAGCCAGGTGTCGAATATAAATAAGTCTTACATAGCAAATGTCTCGATGGACAATAATAAGTTCATCACAAGTAAATAAACTAGCAGTGGAATATTATTCTTTAGGGCTCCGTCACAGGCGTTGCCCGGGGGTCTCCATGAACCTAGAAACCTTCTTCGGGTCCAAAGTCTTGGTCATTATACACCACCTCATTATCTTGACCCGAGCATCAATATAAACCAACAAAATATGCAAGGTTGAGTACCAATGGTACTCAGCAAGTGTGGGAAAATTACATCATGCATGGCTAGAACAAGGAGAGGTTTGAACTCATGGTTAAAGCACTACGCAATTAATACCTATCACCTTAGCTTATTAAGCACCTACATTACTACATAGGTGAAATGGTCCCAATCTCCCATCCCATCATCATAATTCAACTAACCATAACATCATTTCCAATGTTAAGCTCCCCGCTTAACATCCACAACTTCCAAAACCATCAATCCTCTAATCATGAATAAGTCCAAGCCACTCTTTACCGTGAGCACGGCTGTCATGACAGTTTTGACTCTGTAGAGTTTGTACCACTGTACCCACATGTAGTGATTTCATCCCCCGTTGCCGGGTGGACTAAAAGAACCTCCATTATGCCAGTGGCTACGAACCACATTCACATTTCCTAGGTGTGTAGCCAGGAGATCACTACGAAGCCTTTACAAAGGGATTCCCGACGAGCGTGGGCCCACTGAGGTTTCACCCCTAACAGCATACAAGAGGCTCCAACCCCGCTGCAGTGGCCCCCTCTTGACCCTTGCGGTTCATATGGTAGTCCAGCTGACACCTATTCCCCGCACTATCCAACACACCCATACTACGCCAGGGATACACCTAATTAATTGGCCAAGCTGCCCCATCTCAGCATGTGGTTGGCACGGTAAAGCCAGGTTACATGCTCCATGAACCGGTCCTTAAGATCCAGGCAAGTACTAAACAGAAACCCGAGTCTCGTGCACCCAGCACCAACCAAAACATCCAACTTGCCTTGATCCCTACCTCTACATAACTCACAATATCTCATTCAAAAGTATGGTAAAATAAATTGATGATCTCATATCCCAAATATCCCATTCTAAGCATGGCTAAGCATATGCATAATAATAAATGACATGATAAAATAAATCCCAACCCAAGCTACAAGGAAACAAGGTAATGCAATTCTAGGGAAACTTCCTAGCATGGGTTTCATATTTCAATTGACAATGCAAATAATTCTAGCTACACATCCTAGCATGGGAATCCTAGCATGGGATCAAAGTGGTCAAGGACACTTGCCTCCTTCCTGCTGCTCTTGAAATGGGTAGTCCTGATCTTGGAAAGGAATAACTTGCTCTTGAGCAGGTTCTACATCATACCCACTACAGGAAAAACGATCATTGACGACGGTCAAATTTATTGTCGACGGGGCCGTCGTCTTTAATGTTATTGACGACGGCTTTATCTAGCCGTCGTCAATAACTTTATTATTAACGACGGCTAGACGAGAACCGTCGTCAATAAATTATTGACGACGGTGGCCGTCGTCTTTAACTAAATTCGGGCCCACCCAAGGAGTTATTGACGACGGTGACCTAGTACCGTCGTCAACAAGTCCTTATTGACGACAGTTTCCGAGCACCGTCGTCAATAACGGGGTATATAACCCGTGCGCGAGCCGGGAGGCGGCCAGTGCCGCCTCCCGTCCCCGCCACCGCCGCCGCCCGTCTCCGGCCGAGGTAAGTCCCCTCCCCCTCCCCTCCGGCCTCTCTCCGGCTTTTGCCGGGGCCGCGCCGCATTGCAGCCTTTATCTCACAAAAGCTTCCTCCGTTTAGCTCCTCTTTCACTAGCTCGAGTCCTCGTGCCTTGACGGCAATAGCTGCCGAATGCAGCTGGCTTTTTGAAGTCTGAACTGCTTTTTCCCACTCATTAATTATGGGTGACCACCTCATCTGGCAGATTTATCATTTTCTTTGCTACTTGATCGCACAAGTTGATGCTGGGTAGTCTAGTGCCTTGTTCGCCATATTTTTGGTGATTGGTTGATGGTATTGGTGCTTGTCCTCTGTGATTTTTTTCTTCAGCAACAACAATTACCATCACCCAAACACCACCTGATGGGATCCAATTAAACTTCTAAAGGTTAATATAAACTCATGATGAAACTTTGTGCACATTATGAATCTGCTTGAGAGGATCAATGTAGTGACCAAGAAAGATCTTGGGCATAACATATTAGCTAGGTGATACAGGCTGTTAGAATGACTACAATTAAATGCAGGATTGTTGCGCCTGTGGCTGGACTAAACCGGTTCCGTTTGGGTGATGAATTGAAGTTGCAACAACCAAAAGGTTGCAATGCAGCATGGTTTGGGTCTTTGGGAAGACGGATAGGTGCCGATCCAAAATTGCTCAGTGCCAATGAAAGTGCATGAACCTAGGAATGCTGCGAGGTTTCAGCATTGCTTAAGCAACAAATTTCAGCATTTCCAGCATAATAAGTCAAGCATTCGTTGCCTTTCCTTTGTTTCTTGCTTGGAGGGCGAAAAGTCTCAGCTAAAGCATCTGATATGAGGTCTACTGGCGTCGAAAATCAAGGATCAATTTTGAACAACCAGTAAATAAATTTTTGAATGAATCTAGTCAATTATGCGACTGTGGTCTCCAATGTTTAATCCAGGGAAATCTTTCCAGGCCATTTGTTCTTACGACCATTGAAGTTCGACTTGAACAGGTTACACACGTCATATCGGTTTCGTGTTACCGTGCTGCCACTGAACAGGGGAGGGAAACATTAGCTGCGTAACCTTATCTCTCCTAAAGCCCATGAGATTTTCCCCTTTCGAACATGGACATGGGGAGATGCTCTTCGGCCGCCGCCGCTCGACGCGCCCCGCCCCGAGCCCCGCCCTGCTGTGCCGCCCGGCCCCGCCCCAAGCCCCGCCCTGCCGCGCTGTCCGACCTTAGTTGATTAATTGTTTAATTAGTATTGTAATTGATTATTGTTTAATTAATACTTTGATTGATTGTGTGATTAGTTACTATATGTAAATAAATGGGTTTCGGCCCGGTCCGGCCTGACACGACCCATTTAGGGTCTGTCACGGCTCATTTAGTGGTAATGTATTAGTCGAGACAGGCACGGAGGACGGCAAGCTCCCGCGCGTGGACGGCGGGCCCCGACGGTGCGGTTTCATCTTTGACCCACTTACGACGGGGCATAACGTACGACGGCTAACCCTAAAGGCGTCGTAAGATAATGGCAGGCCCCAACGGGACATAACTTAGGACGGCTGACCCACTTCTTTGTCTCTCGTTCTTTCCTTCTCTCTCGTTCTTTCCTCTCTCTCTTTTAAATGACTCAAAAACGAAAGATTGATGTAAACCTATACAACATGCGTCACCCGTTTCGAACGGGCCCGTCTCACATGTGTTACGCATGTGAGGCGTGTACGTTCGGAATTGTCCCTTTTTGGACAGCCTGGGAGTGACCGAGGGGGCGTGGCATGTGATGAAACGCGGGTTTAGATCTAGACAAGATTTCGACGGCATAACCCTGTTGTTCTCTGCTGCACCATTTTCGGGCGTGCAGTGGAGAACAGAGGGGTTATGCTGCCGAAATTTCGTTCGGATCCATACCACGCGTCTCGTCATGAGCACGCTCCGCTCGATCACTCTTGGGTGGGTTTAGGACCTATCCTTTCCAATAGATGTAGGGCCGTGACATAAATAAATTATAAAGTAACTATAATTTCCTTGACATTAAACTGCAGATTCAAACATGGGTGAGGATCGTAGTTGGATGTATACCGGTTGGAAGAACAGTTCTGGTGGTCACTCGGATGAGTGGTTCGCAAAGACAGATGCTTTTGTAGATCGAGCTTTTTCATTGTCAAAGATCGATAAGGTGCGGTGCCCATGTACGAAATGTCAAGGTGCAAAGTGTTGGGACAAAGTGAATTTGGCGTTTCACTTATGTCGATACGGTTTCATGCAAGATTATGAGGTGTGGACCTTTCACGGTGAGACATCTTCTCAACCCTTACAAGTTTCAGATGAGGATGACAACACGGGGGTCGATAGGATGGACGAGATGCTTGATGCCATAAATCCTGAATTGATGGAGGATCCTCCTCCAACGGAGGTTGAAGCGTTTTTCACGCTTCTCAAAGCTTCAGAAGAGCCGTTGCATGAACACACCGAAGTGACGCTCCTTACTTTCATGACTAGATTTATGACCATTAAGTCTAAGTATTTCTTCTTCAATAACTGCTACAACGATCTTATCAAATTGATCAGCGATATCCTTCCACAACCACATAAAGTGCCTAAAGATATGTATCAGTCTAAGAAGTTGATTTCTGGTCTAGGTATGAAATATGAGAAGATTGATATGTGTCTAGACAATTGCATGCTTTTTTGGAGAGAGCATGCCAACGAGAACAAGTGCTTAAAATGTGGTAAAGCGAGATTTGTCGAAGTTGTTAATGACGACGGTTCAAAAGTAATGACTCAAGTCGCACAGAAGCAGCTTCGCTACTTGCCTGTCACACCTAGGTTCAAGCGTTTGTTTCTATCTAAAAAACAGCTAGACACATGAGGTGGCATAAAGAAGGTGTACGTGAGAACAACAACATGATGGTGCACCCGTCGGACGGTGAGGCATGGAAGGCGCTTGACCACTTCGATCTAGATTTCGCCAATGACGCGAGAAATATTCGCTTTGGGATGGCGACAGATGGCTTCTCACCGTTTAGTACAAACGCCACACCATACTCTTGTTGGCCCGTGTTCGCTATTCCGTACAACTTACCACCATCGCTTTGTATGAAGTATGAGTTCATGTTCCTATGCCTTATTGTACCTGGACCGGATCATCCTGGTTCACGACTGAACGTGATGATGCAGCCATTGATTGAAGAGTTCAAAATGTTATGGACAGGAGTTGAAGCGTACGACTGTTATAGAAAACAGAAATTCAACCTTCGAGCTGCGTACTTGTGGTCTGTTCATGATTTTCCAGCTTACGGCATGTTTTCTGGCTGGAGCACTCATGGTCGATTGACATGTCCAATATGTGCTTCGGACACGGATTGTTTTCGTCTAAGTCATGGTGGCAAGATATGCTACTTTGATTGTCATAGACGTTGGTTACCGCCAAATCACGTGTTTAGGCAATAGAGAAATGCCTTTAGGAAGGGTACCATTGTAAAAAAGGGACCACCACAACGTCTGAACGGGTCGGAAATTGTTAAACAGCTCAACAATCTAGTGCCAGATGAAGGTCGTCCTGGATATTTTGTTGGTTACGGAGAGGATCACAATTGGACTCATATATGTGCACTATGGGAGTTACCGTATATGAAGTCTTTAATTCTAATGCATAACATTGATGTCATGCACCAGGAACGTAACATGGGCGAATGCATCATAAGCACGTGCTTGGATATGACGGTAAAAACAAAAGACAATATAAAAGCTCGGAAGGATTTGGCAGAGGTTTGCAACCGACCAAGTCTTGAGCTCTCCGAAGCTGGTGGCAAACCACGAGCTTCTTTCTGCCTTCGACCAAAAGAAAAGAAAGAAGTCTTCAAGTGGTTGAAACAGTTGAAGTTCCCAGACGGTTTTGCTGCTAGCCTGAGAAGAGCCGTTAATGCTAAGACTGGAAATCTTACTGGTTTGAAGAGCCATGATTATCACATAATCATGGAAAGACTTCTGCCGGTTATGTTTCGAGGCTATCTTGACGATGAGGTTTGGAAGGTGTTAGCCGAGCTTAGCTATTTTTATAGACAGCTTTGTGCTAAAGAAATCAAAAGGGAGATGATGGAGAAGTTGCAAAAAGAGATACCCGTGCTTTTATGTAAGATGGAAAAAATATTTCCTCCAGGGTTCTTCAATCCAATGCAACACCTTCTAATCCATCTTCCATATGAAGCTAAAGTAGGTGGCCCTGTTCAATATAGGTGGATGTACCACATTGAAAGTGCACTCAGATGTCTAAAACCGATGGTTCGTAATAGGGCAAGGGTTGAAGGATGCATCGCCGAAGCATTTACACTTCAGGAGATAGGATACTTTTCAAGTGTCTACTTTGCAGAAGAACACAATGTTAATGCATCGGTGTTACGGTATAATATGGCTGAAGCAACCTCTTGTAGCGAACTCTCACTTTTTCAAACGAGAGGCACCATTGTTGGTAGTGGCACGAGCCATGATGCTTCAGCAGATGAAAAGACAGCTGCTTTGTTATACATGTACGCTAACATAGATGGGATGGACAATTTTTTTCAGTAAGTGGTTGTTCAACATCTATACTAATTTGTGTGGTGTGTTATACATCTACACCAATAATTCTTTTTTGTCCTGATTTAGTGAGTTCGATCGACAAAATTGGAAGTCTAAGCAGCAACCTACTAGCAAGCAAATACAAACAATGCGACACTATGGAGTAAATGGAGGACCTAACTTCCAAACGTGGTTTTGAAATCATGTAACGTTTTCCTTGTCTTGTTCCTCTTAGTAATTATGTTCATAGCATAAAATAGTCTTCTTACTTCATATGTTGGACAGTGCAAGACACAAGCCGGTGTTCATGAAGATTTGCGACAACTGTCCAACGGATCCATTAAAGTTAAACTCTTCGGTCGATATGATGTCAATGGGTTCCGATTCCGTTCAACTCAATTTGAAGCTCAACGTCCTCTAAGGGCAACATCAAACACCGGAGTTGTGACAAGGGCCGCCGATGCCGAAGGACATGAAACTAATTTCTATGGGATCATAAACAAAATCCTAGAATTTAGTTTTGCCGGGAGTAAAGACCTTAAAGTAGTCTTCTTTGACTGTGATTGGTTTGATAATAACAATGGAACTCGACAAAACCAATTTGGCATGGTAGAAGTCAAACACAAGGACCGACTACGAGGCTACGACACCTTTGTCCTTGCACACCAAGTCGAACAAGTGTACTATCTACAATATCCATGCGAAAAACTTAGTGCATGGTGGGTTGTACAAAAGGTGAATCCTCGTGAGCGGTTATATACACCGGACAATACTGGTTACATTGATGAGGCAGATGTTGTTTACCAAGAAGAAGAGTTGCCGGATTCTTTTGTCGTTGAGCCTGGTCTACGACTCGATGAATTAGTTGGAGATGCACAAGATGTACAGACTCATAATGTGAAAAAACGAAAACGGCGAACAACCATGACAAAAGATCGATGGTCCGGTTTACGAAGTAGAGTACATGATCGTGATACTGATGAATTTTGAAATTGAGTACAAGTATCATTTCTTTCATCTCTTCTTTCGTCTTCTATATTTTCCTTTAAATTCATTATCAAATTTCCTTTCATCAGGATGTCATCAAGCAGTAGACAACGGGGGACGCGGGGCTTTCTGCCCCCGAGAGCAGACTCCGTTTTCCAGGGCTGTCAGTCTAGCAATGGTAGACTGTCTCAGCTATTGGGCCTCGACAGAGGCCAGGGGTCACGAGAGCGGTCACGACAGGTAAAGAATATTAAATTACATAAATTATATAAATAACTTTCTTAAATCTATATTACCAATCTTCAAATTTTTAGGACGACTCTACGTCTGAGGAGACAGAGGCCAGGGGTCCTCTTCAGACACCACAGGTTTCGGAGCCTGTTACAGATCCTGCTTCGGATCCTCTTCAGGTTCCGGCACCGCAGGATTCAGACCCTGCTTCAGAGCCTTCCACAGAGCCTGATGTGGAGCCGGCTCCACAGCGGCGTTACAGGAGGAGCCACTACGTGGCTCCTCCTCCGGTTCCTGCACGGCCAGAAGATCGGGTCGTTATTCGCTCGGTTGGCGATAGGTAAGTAAATCTATAACAAATCAATTTAGATATTTTAACACTTATATATGTACTAATTGAGAATCGTGTATTAGGTCTTGGGCCGATGACTCGTTCACGGGTCAAGGACGCCACCGCCAGGTCAACGCTGTCCTGGGCCAGCTCATCCGTTGTCACTACCCCGTTCTAGTGAACGGACGGGCTGCTACGTCTTGGGACGATTACGCTACGGCCCAGGACATTATCTACGGCAACCACCAGGAGCATGTGTGGCATGAATTCATGGTAAGTAAATCGTCTATTCGTTAAATGCGAACCTATTATATGTTAAATACATTAACTTGTATATTTCTACCTGTAGAAATATTACCGTTTGGAGGACGAGGCCAAGCTGGATCACGCTCGCCTGGTCTTCAACAACAACGCTAGGAAGCTCCTGACGCAGTCGATTTCAACGGCTCGCATTCAGGCTACGAAGGCGTACTATAAGTTGCATCTGGACGAGGGTGAGCCGGGGCAGTTTAGGGATGTGGCGGACAAGTACTTGACGGAGGCACAGTACGCAGAGGTAAATTCTTTATTTTACTTTGCTTCATTATCCAATTTTCATCAATGTTTTCATCCAACAACAAATGTGTGCAGGTCAGCGTACCGTGGCTTGAGTCCTGTCCGGACGCCTACAGTTCCCTGTGTGCTCGTTGGGCGAGCCAGGGCTTCCAAGGCGTGTCGATGACCCGCCGACAGAGTCGAGGGACGGACGGGAAACACCGTCTTGGCGGGGACGGCTACGTACGCCTTGCTAAACGGATGGTAAGTGATACTCGAATTATATTCTAGTTAATTTCTATCGCTATCATTGTGCTAACACGTATCGATAGGAGCGCGAGATCGGTCAGGAGCCGACCGCTATCCAGGTGTGGAGGAGGGGTCACATGGGAAGTGACCCCTCGCAGCCTGATCAGCTGTCTTCTCAGACAGCGACAGAGACGTTGGTGAGTTCTTTAGTTGACTTAATTGTATTATCTTTAAAACTTCTGATGACTTTAATTTTCTGTATTTTCAGGAAAAGTATGGGGAGGAGGTGCGGAGGCTTCGAGGCGACGATTACGATTGGCAGAACTCGCCGATCGTACCTGAAGCCGCCTATGCAAGCGGTGGCGGTAAACCTCACGGCCGGTGAGTTCTGTTGTTTTCATTTACTTTCATTAACTTCGAGATACGAAACTTTAATACTCTTACTTCGTTGTGTAGGTTGGCCATCTTCGATGGAGTAGTAGACTCGAGGGAGGCGCGGTCTTACTCGAGGGCCTCTTCATCGCAGGGTGGATCCAGCAGGCGTGGCAGCCGTGATCTGGAGCTCCAGAGTGTCCAGGAGGAGCTCCAGAGGACGCAGGAAGCGCTGAGGCTCACGAACGAGAGGCAGGCAGCCGAGCTCCGGGCTAGGGACGAGTATCAACACTCGTACATGCTACAGCTGCAAGCTGCCATGCAGGTAAGTTCAGATCAATGTACTCAACGTTTCTAATATATAAATGACATGTATAATAATTTACTTCATATTTGCAGGCTATGGCCACAGGACAACCCGTTGTCTTTCCTCAGTGGGCGCCGCCACCGATACAGCTACCACAGGGGCCGACGTCAGGAGCACAGGTACAAAATTTCTCATAATAGCTGCAACTAGTTAAATTTGCTCAAATTTAGTTGAATTTGATCAAACTTACTTAAACTTAGAGAAAACTAGTTAAACATCCTCAAACTGAGTAAAATATGGTACAACTTACTCAACTATAGTCAAATATGACCAAACTTACTCAAACATAGGCAAAACTTTTTGAACTAGCTCAAACACAAACACTACTAGTCCATACTTCTCAAACTTAGTAAAATATGAGCAAACTTACTCAAACATAGCCAAATCTAGCTAACTTGCTCAATTTTAACTTGTAATGAGTTAATTTAATCATATACACATTTGTGAACTTCTAATTTGTCTAACTATACATGTACATCATAGGGATCGGCGACGTGGGCTCAGAAAACTCCATCCCCTCAGCATCCAGCGTTTGGACGAGTGCACGACGACTTCCTGGACTCCGGTGGCAGCGGTCGGGGTAGCGTAGGGTAGTGTGGCGTGCGTATAGTGTTTTTATGCAATTCTGTGATATATATTTTGATTGCCTGTGATCTGGCCATCGAGCCAGGGCTGGCCTCGAAGCCAGGGCAGGATTTTCTGTTTTTTTAAAAAAAATTGAAAAGCTTATTGACGACGGTTTCTGGTACTTGGCCGTCGTCAATAAGCCATTAGTATTGACGACGGTCAGGTACCAGAAACCATCGTCAATAAGCAATTGTTATTGACGACGACCTAGTGTGAACCGTCGTCAATAAGCCACGGTTACTGACGACGGTTTCCTGGACGTTGTCAATAAGCTTATTGACGACAGCCTGATTTAGCTGTCGTCAATAAGTTTATTGACGACAGCTAGATTTAGCTGTTGTCAATAAATTTATTGACGACTGTTACCGTCGTCAATAAACTTATTGACGACTAATAATTGGCGACAGCTGAAAACCATCGTCTATAAACTTTTACCGTCGTCAATAACTTATTGACGACGGTAGTGTCCTTATTGACGACGGTTTCCGGCCGTCGTCTATAGTCCCGATTCCTGTAGTGACCATCACACATAGCAAAAGAAAAACAACAATCCATAAGACATAGTTCACACTTCCACTTCATACAAACCACACATTCACATTTATGAAAGTCATTCACAATTATATGTGTTGTGGTTACTCTATGTGTGTTGATTTGTGGCTTGCATGCACTTTTAATCATATGTATATGATTCCTACTTCTGTGTTCACATTTATACTTACATACTATATATATGAGTCTCCAATTTAAATAAATTCCTTATATTCAATTACTACACCTTTTAGCTACCTAGTATGCATGAAAGGTATTTTCCTTCTCCATATGTGTCTTCATAATTTCTACCAACCCTAAACTGAATTCTTTGTATTTTAGAAACTCCATTTATCATTTATTAGTTGCTATATTTTCAGATTTATTTCCTATGCCTAAGTGTGAACTTTATTATAAAAATAACAAGACACATCATCTAAACAGAATAGGTTCTGATCTAAAATATTTGCTAATATATATTTGACCTTTTCCTCTGATGTAAACTATTTTACAATTATTTTCCCTATTTTCTAGAACTATTCTTTACTTAAAAATGTGTCCCTAAATGTGAATAATAAATTAAACAGATTCACTTCAGCCCAAAATATGTTTTTATCTCACTCCAAAGTTTTCTAAATACTGAGAAAGTCTTTAATTTAATTTTGACAATATGTTTGTCCCACTTTTTAAGTTTTAAACACTAGCCACATATTCAATTTCCCAAATTAAATATTAAACAGGTCTAAAAAGGTAAACTCACCCCACTACAGGGTCTATACTATTATTTTAAGAATTCTCAGGGGTCTAGCTACTCATAACAGAGGAGTTTTTCCTAATTTTTATTAAGTCCAGGGGTTAAAACTGATTTTTAAATGAATTTACATGATTTTCTGAAGTTCTAGGGGCTAGATCAGAAGTTTTCGGGGCTAGCTCTTATTTCCCGTGAACCCCAGGGGGTAGCACGTAAGATTTCCAGTCTTTATAACGCGGGGCTGACGTGGACCGTCCGATTTTAAACCGACGGCTGAGATTATAACGTCGAACCGGTACGCGGGGATTTAAACCCTACCGTGCGATTTAAAATAAACGGCGCACAAGAGGCCACGTCGCTCTGATCGAGCGCCGGCGGCGCTGCCGGCGGTGCACGGCGCCGGGAAGCGGCGATCTCGCTGGAGACTTTTGGATCTTCGAGAATTCTTCCTAGAACTGTGATCTTATGGCATAGATCGGTGGAGGAGAGGTCGGGGATCTCACCTCGGGGGTTTTCTTGAGCTCGGAGGTCCTGGAAGGTGATCGGCGACGAGGTCCGAGGTGAATTCACGGCGAGGCTCGTCGGCACTGTGTTTACACCGCAAGTCACCGAGTTTTCTGCACCTGCAAGGTTCCCCGGAGGCGGTG